>OY728127.1:1831395565-1832645565 GCA_963277665.1 Viscum album | reverse complement strand
AGCTATATTACCCCAAGTACATCTAAAAACTTATTCCCATTCAATCTTCTCAAAGAGAACTACTGATTCCAATAGAATTTTGTTTTATTTTTCATTATGTTTTCTAATACCCAGATGTTTTTTTGTCATTATTGGCCTTCATCAACTAGTTCTGGTTCACAATTAATAATTTTATCTATGAGATATCTGTGTTTTAAAAATATATTTTTTTTATTATTTTCCAATTTTATTTTATTCACTTTTAAATGATGTAATCATACATTGCTTATAAAATTCTATTTAATACATGGTTTCATGTACCTATATTGTAATGTGACATTATGATTGGAATATATTTTTTAATTCGATTCATTTCTAAGATGACTTATTTTATACTCAGGTTACATTAACATAAAAACCATATTTATGATTGATATAAATATTATAAGGAAGAAAATGAATCTTAACCCCAAGGGTTTCACATTATCCACCGAAATAAATTTCATCCTCACAATTTTAAAAATCAATATGTAATGAAAATAATCGAAAGTATCTATAAGATAGAAATGACTCGGTATATAATTTCTAATGAGATATGTATATATGTGTATTTAGAAAGTAAATGCAACTCATATTTTTTCAGATAATTTCAGTAAAATAACCCTGATTATTGGCTATTAATCCCCCAATATTGGATGTAATTTTGATAGAAATTTCATATTATTTATTTCAATAATATATTTCCATAGGTTTATTTTGGATATGAAATATTACATCCATTTCTAGGGAATTAGTATATGCCCTATATATAGGGTGAAAATTCATTCCCAAAATCACATCAAATTCTAATAATGGGAGAATAATATGATTTTAACAAGAAAAATTTGAATACACATATATATGAGAGTAGATGTAGATATGGGATTTAATCACCGTACCAAATGGATTATTAATTGAAAGAATAATATATAGTAATTCAGTTGCTTATTTAATTCCCTTAATCATTCAAGTTATAAAGAAGTGTTATAAACTATTAAATGATATTAATTTATATTTATTTAGAGAATTTTTAGTGTATTATACATAACATAATTTTTATGACACAATTAATGATTTTTTGATTAAAAATTACTTCCCTTTATCCCTTCTATTAAGAGTTCACTGACATAATTTTTCATTATTAACCATTGGTTTGGTTCATTGATTATTCTGATGTCCACACATCTTATTTTTTAGGAATTATAATCTGCATGGTGTGTTTTTTGGATCAATTTTTCAATTAATCATATCTCTTCAACATTAATGTTCTTAATGGCCTTCTATCCCATTCATGAATCATTTAAATATCCATTTGAGGAATTTTCATATATTCTTCATCTAACATTATCTTCATTTAGGAAGATTTTTTTCATTCATCCGTGGGTTATATTAGTGGAGATTCCTCAAAACTCCATTTTCCACATCGTATAAAAAATCCATGAGAATAATGGGAGTTTCTAATCCAAATGTATAGAGAGAGATAACATCAAATGGTTTCTATTTAGTTACCAAAATCCCTGATTTCTATTGCATTTTGGATACATTGTTTTATGATAGTAAATAAATGTTCATTTTATCTTATATAATTAGTGAGACATGAAATTGTGTACCTTGTTATTAATGTAATGTTTTCATTACATGTATCCATAGATTTATCAACCTTTTTCATCCACTCAGTTAATAATCCCATTATTTTTATGTGATGTGTTTGGGAAAAATATTTTTTATAATATACCTCCTTAAAATTATTTTTATTTCCAAAATTAGATTACTTCCTCTTTCCTTGTTTTCATAATTAGGGTTCACCATTGATCAACATAACCTTAATAATTATAAATATAGAAAACAAACATTCCTAGAGTTTTGAATTATAGAATTTTAAATATTTGGTACTATGCTGGATAATTGATTTCTGATTATTGGATTAGAAAAAACCACTAATGTATGATGGTTAATGGCTCATAAAATATTAAATAGTGGGTTGATCATTATTTTGTGTTTCTATAATCTCATCCTAGTTCAGGTTATTATTTATTAAAAAATTTGTAGTATCTATTAATGATTTGACTTCAAATATCATACCATTTTTTTATTCATTGGGATAATTCCCACTTTTTCATTCATAAATATTATTATCTTGATTATTCTAGTTTCAATATATTTTCATAAAAATGATAATTTTATTATTAAATAACAAATATCAAAGTAAATGATTGTTGTATAAGAGAAAACATTACTCTGATTTAGTAAATTATGAAACCTTCATTTTATTATACGACATTATAGGGTCACCCTACATCACTCTTGGTATTATTTATTCTATAGTTCACTATGAAATGTAACTGTGACTGTTCACTACAGGATAGTAGGTTTCCTGCCCCATATTCTAGAGCACATGACTTGTAGTGAGGATATAAGATTGTATAGTGGGGAGATCATACCCAAATATTTATGTGTACAGTAATGATGAAATTACAAAAAGAATCATCCATAGATATAAGCATCAAAGTATACAGGATAAATACAACTCCCTAATGAATAATAATATGAATTGGAAATCATAAAAGTATATAAATTCTAATCCCCCACTAATTATCAACATATTGAAAATCTATAAAAGAATAATGTAATTTTATAGGAAGAATAAACAAACCCTTAAGCCTCACCTACACTTAATCTTCTAGACCATATATGATATAAAACTCAATTCTAATGCATTGGTCCTCTTACTGAAATTTACCTTAGATTACTGAATTCCTCTAATATAACCATATTATATGGCTTTGTGAGAATGTTTTCAATCAAATTAGTAGCTAACCACCAACATAGTACCATACATACCAAAAACATGCAGTGTGTTCACATGTGATATGATCAAAATATAAATTAATAATTGTAATTTTTAAGTGTTAATAAATAACCACTATCATTCCTAGGGTTATAATATGAATCATATTATTTCCCTCAACTAGCATATTCCATGGATTGGTTGTCTCTGAGTTGGTCATGTAATGGTTCTAACCAGGGAATTCCCAAGGGTAGTTCCAATTAAACATTACTAGGAAATTTAAATAAATAATAAACTAAATATGTGGATCAGGTACAAGGAACTAATACTGAAATACCAAGGAATCCAATTCCATGAATCATTTATATTTTATACTATCCTAGATATTCTATGTGTTGAATCAAGAGAATGGATACCTAATTCCATCCAAAATAACCTTTTTGTTGAATCAAATGATTATTTATATGGAATTCTAAACTAGATAACCAATGATACATATCTATGGATAATTTACAAGGAATTACAACATGAGGATCCCACATGTTGAATCAAAAGAATTTTTTCAAGTAATTCCATCATTGATAACATGCTAGGTGAATGCAATGAGAATTTCCAATGAATTCCAATAAAGATAACCTGAAAACTAAATCCAAGGTGAGTTTCTATGGTATTCCAACCTATATAAATGTGTTTATAATCCTATTCCTGTGACTGTGTCGTAGGTAACCCAAACTGATTATATGAAATAATTATGGATCCTAGTTTAATTTCCTAGACTCCCATGTATCTTACTACATCTCAGCAGGCATTGTAGTTAATCCTAACAAAATTATAGTATACATATTGAAATGTTTTCCATCTACCCAAACCTATTATATAACCCAGGGTTGGCCTCTCAAGGGAATGACCTATCAACATCAATTCCATAGTAGACTCATTCTTAAATTCGGGTTATAATTTTCCACCCATAATCATCACTACTCATTTCCCATAGACATCCTTGCTAGTGTCATCATCTCATTATGGAACCCACTCTGGTACCCTATGACACACTAGAGAAAAGAAACACACTTGGGCTCTTCTATCGTGTTTTATTCTCTTGGGCAAATAAAATCCACCCATAGGCTATAACATCCCTTTGAATCACTATAATAAACACACAACCTCACCATACAAAGAATCATAGTTATATAAGAGAAATGTCCCCAAGGGAATCCCCATAAAAATTTACCCTCGGACACTCAACACAACCAGCAAGTCCGTTAAGTCCATAATATTTATCCACCACGTTAATCACATCTCATTTGGGGAGGTACTTTCACTGAATGATCATCATTAATAGTAAAAAGGATCAATTTCATCTCAATTGTCCACATGGAAACTTCACTAGCTTCCCATATCATCTCACGTTGACCTAATAGACAGTATGGGAACCATTCTATTGGGGTACTACAGTAACATTGTTTATTTTGATTTCACCTCTCCAGGATCCAGTGTCATAGTGAATTCATTTATAATCAAGGCCTCATCAATTAGTTGTATAGATAATAAAACTAGTTAAAAGGGGTCTAATGTATACTTTGGCACATTTTTTCCCCATAAATTTCATTAAAATAGAACCATTTATTTAATTTAGGAAAATTTCAATCACCCTCCTAATGAGACCACATATCACACTATAATATGTAAATGAAATAAAATACTATAGGGTAGGTATGAGGAACCACCTAACTAATTTATAATGTTAATACACATTCTAAACAAGTGTGATAATCTTTATTAAGCCTCATACATGCAAAATATTCTACATTACAACATCATGAAACCTAAATAATTTCATTGAATACACATTAATTTATTATAATCCGTTATAATTAATTACAATTTTAACATTAATTTCACAATTTAATTTAATTATGTACAATTTCATAAAACTCATGTAGTACTTCCTTCTCAAAAAACTATGACTAGAAACATGAAAACATCTCATGTATTCCACACGACACATAATTTCTAAAAAAAATATTACAAAATAAAACATTTCAATATCCAATTAAGCATAATTTTTGAGAGAACTCAAACAAAATCATATGGATATACATCTATAAAACAACATTTAGTTATATAGAGAAATTTTTCATTGGAAATCGAATCACAAATACTAGAAAAAATTTTATCATCCTCATCCAATTCTACAATGTTTCTGTTGAATCAGAACCACAATAATAAAACAGAGAAACAAAACAATGAGGATACCATGGAGTCCCAAAAAATTTATATTATAGTGTGGATATCACCATTAAAATTTTAATAATACATCAAGGATGCCACAAATACAAGGAAATTTTCAGATGGAAGGGTGAGTTTTATGATTCAGGTGTGCATGTGAGAGAGAGGGAGAAATGGTTGGAGTGGAATGAAATATTGTTAGTGAAAAACTATAAACTTTTTTCATTTAATGAGATGCACTATTTAACCACAAATAATTCAGAACCATGTGCCAACCCTGTGGTAGTTATTGTATAAGAATAATCGTTTAAGATGGTTGTATTGAAAAGTTTAAAAAAAACATGTCAACCATAATAAATCAAAATATTCTCAGTCTGAAAAATTGCACATGGTTTCTCTGTAATTGTGTGCCTACTAGATTTCCAGTCCCATTCCCAAAACATTCCCCATGATTCCCCTCACTAGGTAACACATGGGTGTCATTACACTTATGTTATACTAATATGCATAGTTCTCCCTGAATGTTTTAGGTTTCACACTTATCCTATTCCGTAACCATGCATCCAAATCATTATAGTTATAAAATTTACTAAAAATATCCATACATAAGGGTAACTACAAGTGTTTCCCAAAACCGTATGACCCAAACTATACGCCAGGTAATAAACCATCAAAATATTATAAAATTCATCATGAAACTAAGAATTCCTTCTTGATTACCAAAATCACCTATTTTCCCAAAAAAATATCCAAAAACATTAACATTTAACACAAAAAGTATTAGAATTAAAAAAGGAATCCATGCTCTCAAAATGATCCATCTACCAACACACACAAAAATTAAAAATATAATAGGAATTTAATCAATAAATATCGTTTCAAATTTACATATAAACTTGGAGCTGATCCATAACTCATCATCATCGCTATGACATTTAAAATTATGCTTACCCATACCAACTTATTTTGAGATATCATAGAGTAATTAGTGAATTTATTCTAGGATACGTTTCTCAGGACCATAAGGATCTTCTCAAATGGATTGATGTTGAACCACTGTACTCCACAAAATCATAATGTTCTATCCAAAATTCATATTTAGTAGTCCAATGACCCACTTATTATTTCTTCCATCTCACCACTTCTAATTAATTTAAAAAATTGTATTAACAATATAGTACAACCATTAGTAAACAAATTTTTATGGAATCATATTTTTGCAAACCATCCTTTCCAAAATCATGAATTCATTTCATTTTCCATAAAAAGCTTCATTAAATCTTTGAAACACACTCATATTATCCAAAATGACAATAATTATTCAATTTCCAACCCCCGACATCATTTTATATGAAAATTATATAGTCAAATCACCAATATATGAATCATTAATGAAATAACCATTCTCAGTTTCTGATACACAATTTCATCACCTAATCCTATTTATATCTCTTCAAATGCATCTAGAGTTATACTAAACAACATGTATCAATTTATGAACCCTAATTACTGTGAAATTATATTTTAATATATTTCATAAATGATGACATACATCACACACTATCTTGTTAATTGAAACATTCTAAATTTAACTCTCACTCAGACCACATCATCACTTTTTGAATCCTAATAGAATGATAAATATCCTTCCAACATCACATTTGAATTCCATATCTAATTTCCTCTGATGATCTACATATAATCTGATTTACCTACCCATAGGTACTCAAAATTCAACCTCTCCTTGTAATGATCAGGATTATTAATACCATGACCCAACCATCATGTGCTTCATTCCCCAATAGATATTTTTTCCACGTTTTCTACTTTTAATGTCTATGCATTACCATACCATCTATACTCGTGTACCAATATGAACCACCATCCAATACCCATTTATCACACACCATGAACTCTATCCTCATCATATACTGAATTTTTGAAATGTAATTAGGGTCACACCCTCAATATTCAATGGTTTCCCCTACACAAAATAAATTTCCATGTATCTGTCTACATTTTCAATGTTAACAATTTCTATCCTCACACATGTGTTACTCCTCCAGAGCCTTGTTCAGCAATTATTTCATATATAAAATTTTTCCTCAAAAAATAATAAAATGTATCCTCAAACTATAATGTCAAATTATTCATTACATTCATGATTTTACAAACTATGCTATAAATATTCCCCATATATACTTTGGTATTCATCCCACATTATTAAAATAACCTCACTTCATTTCAATGAAACTGTGTTAAAAAAACATGCACATCCTTCATTGAAAAATATGACTTATGATATCATGGGTCACTCATCATTGATCCTATCATTACATGATTAATTAGTTGAACATGATCCATTAAATATCAATATTATCCACGAACAATCTCTTTTACCATTTACAAAAATTCTATCATCCTTTAAATATTGAGGGAAGTCATATGATCACCCACTAATGGGGCATCATACAAAAATTAAAAATTCCTACCCACACTCTCACCACCCTTCTATGTTTATGTCTACAATAAATAGGGTAAGTCATCACAACAAATCATATTCTCTAAAATCAACCTTGATACCAAATCACTGGAACTCCAAATTCTCATCATCAGGGATACTCAATACATCGTATGGGACAATACCATATACACTATAGCACTCACATGCATTGATATCAAATGAAAAAATAATCTACCCATGCTTCCCATACCTAAGGTGATCATAGAACCACAACAACCCCTATCATGGATTTCCCTCACATATATATCACATAATTTCTCATCAATAATAATGGGCTCACCAACATATCTAGTCACAGCTCAAAGCACAGGGCTCAATTTTCTCAACCACATCTCATATCTCATATATATCCTATCCAATGGGAATAAAATATATACTCTTATCTAAAAGTATAAAAAACAACTCGTTTCTAAATAGACCCACCCTTGGGTATCACTTTACCATATATGGAATTAAATTCCATCTAAACTACCTTCTAATGTACTAATTTTCTCTGAGTGTAAGTATTTTAGACTTCCCCCTCAAGAATAATAATATTTGGTTGATCCTTACTGAGCCTCCACATAAGAGAGTGACCAACGAGGTGGAACATTTTCATCATTGAGCACATATTTACATAATAGAATCACCCTACGATGATCAATGTGAAATAACTAACAGTTTTTAAATTTAGTAAAGTATATTGACACAAATAGGATATATGGGAAGACCAAATAAGTTATTATTGATACATTGAGTGATAAATGTGTATTCTCAATCTACTAAAATGGGTTCATTACTTTGGAATACAATGATTGTATCGACTCTAAAGACTCGTTATACATCCCTTACACATAGAGGCTATATATCCATCATCCAAATGAAAACATCCGTAAAATACACAAAAATGACCTTTATATTAATTAGGAAATAAGGTTTAGCTATTTATAATTAAAAAAAATGTTATATTAGAATGTACCATATAAATTTTTACTTTCACATTAAACAGTTGAAACCTATGTTGTTAGTGAAACCAATCACACATAGGCATGTCAACATCTTGTGAATCTTATATAATATGGATGATGCATTAAAGATATCCTCTTACAAATAGGGAAAGTATCAAAAATAATAATAAACCATATATCATAAAAATGATAATCATAATTGAA
The DNA here is from genome assembly GCA_963277665.1 of Viscum album. Classification (NCBI taxonomy): domain Eukaryota; kingdom Viridiplantae; phylum Streptophyta; class Magnoliopsida; order Santalales; family Viscaceae; genus Viscum; species Viscum album. The sequence goes on along the minus strand of OY728127.1, from coordinate 1,832,636,855 downwards.
TCGTTATAGGTGAAAACCAAAAAACCCAGGAATAGAACTAACATATTCTAGGTAAGTAAAAAATGCACATATAAAAGTTTTTGTTGATGAATCTATCTAATATCCTTTATATGTTCTGAAATATTCCAATATAACCTTTTTACCATCTCCCAAAATTTTTAGATTAAATAAGAACATTGATAGATTTTCTGATATCATTCACATAGCACTAATATCAATTTATTTCGTCCCTTCCCTAGTTCACTATGAGCAGTATCCAAACATGGATTCCACATGACCTCAAGTGCACCTCCACAAACAAAAGATGTTATCGAATAGCTATTAGGGTCTATGAAAGTACCATTGGGAGAAAATATCCTCAAATGAGAGTGTGGATTAATAGGTAATATAATCAAAACATCCTCAAAATAAATATCATGCATTTAATGTATAATAAATAAAAAATCACAATAAAAACTAAAATGAATGTAAATGTACATAGTCATACAGAATCCGATAAACAAAAACCTAAACACATATACATAATTAAAAAAAGATTAAAATAATGCACAAATATAGCTCTGAGCCTCACCTCATCTAAATCTCTAATATCATCTATGATATCCCATATGATCATGTTACATAATGATTTTTCTCAATAAGAACATGTGATAAATATTGCATACTTGAGTACAAAAGAATCATGGATACCCAAGGAGTGTTCGATTACAAATAAATAGTGAATGACCAGCACAATCCCATACATTCTACCTAAATATGGAACAATAGCCATATAATCTGTATAAAAATACAGAACTAAATTATGTGTGTGGATATAAATAACCATAATCAATCCTTCTGTTCTATCATAATCCATGATATTGACCCTAAACTTATTTAACCAGTGTTAACTTATTCTTAAAAATGTTAGGTAATATTCCAATGAAAATTTGATCAATGGGTGATTCGTAGTATATTGTACATGGAAATCCCAATCAATAATGAATTGAATCTAGGTAGTGTACTTAAAAAATTGCAACTCAAATAAAAACATGCTAAATATAAAGAGATTTTTGATGGAATTTAATCCTATAAAACTTTGAATATAAATCCATAGTGTGTTTCTAAGTCATTCTAAAATAGATAAACAAAGAGTTAGATCTATGGAGCTTGTCTACGGAATTAATATTTAGATAACCAACTAGTGGAATCCACATAGTGTGTATAGTGAATTTCAACTAGTATAATCTATAATCTGATTCCAAAGTTTATTTCCATGTAATTATAACCCTGATAATCTATGATTCATATGAAAATATTTTATCTAATAAACTATAAAATGAGTCACCATGTGAAGGAGTTTATTCCCATTATCATGTCCTAATTAATCCAAACCAATTCGACATATGACTGATAGAACATTGGATCTCCTTTTTGGTAACCCATGTATCTCAATAACCCTCATTATTTAGTTCATCCTAACACATTCATAACATAATAATATTCCCTACAGGACGAAAAGTTTAATTAACCCATCCCAAATATTTTGGTTAACCTATGAACTATCCGACATGTTAGTTTCCCATATATATAATGATGAAATAATTATTTCGGAAAAAATTTGACAGTTTTATTCACCACTACTCATTTCTATATGCACCCTACCTAGGGTCAATATATCACTGGGGTACCGACTTGTATCCCCTAGGTCACTCTATAGCTAGGACACCCTTTATAGGCTCATCTACAATGTTATCATCTTTTGGACCTTCACCCATCACTCAAAGGGAATAAATTCCTTCTAGAACATCAAAATAAATAAGCTACCACACCAGAGTAATATTCTTCATCATATATGAGAAAAATACTTGGGATTATTTAATTCTGAAGATTTCTTACATCAACTATTACACGCAAACTATTTATCAATGCCATGGGTTCTACCGACAATGGTAATAATATCTCATTGGGGGATTCACCCAACCCCCACAATCATCCCAACATTCCTAAAGGCTCTATGGGGTCTGAGGGGACCACAAAGTCACTTCCGTTGACACCCATCTCTATTCATCACTAACCTTTACATGGTGTTCAATATGAAAACCTATCACTAGGGATTCCAAAACTAATACATTCATTTCCATTTCCCTCCCCATGGATCATGATTCATTGGTCATGAAATTATAATAATTTCAATATCTTTTAGTAGCCAATGAAATCAATCTATATCATAGGTGTCTAATAGGGACCTTGAATCTTTGTTTTGTCAAAGTATGAATTTTAGAAATAATAACTTTTTTAATTTAATAATGGTCTAATCACCCTCATTATCAGATAACATATAACAAACCAAAAATAATTAAAATTAAATACTTTATGGGTATGTATGAGAGACTATCTACTTCATTTATAATTTAATTACACTATATTTATATTCCCGTCCTTCTTCCATATGCCTTAAAAATATCAACCGACCATCTCCCATAATCACGAGTCTACAAACCATGGAAAATAATCTGATTTAATTAATAATTATCATTCAAAAAAATTAAACAATATATTATTGATTAAAAAATTTAATTAATATATTCATAAATGCCTAATAACTGATGTAATGTTATCACTTCATTGAAACTATGACCAAATTTGTCCCAACAACCTATGTCATGCTCTCAGCACACCCCACTCGAAATACATATAAATCAAAGAAAATTCGATCTGAAAAATCATCTAATATTTGTCAAAACCGTAAATAAACCCATAAAGAATCATATCTCCATTAAAATGTTGTTAAATATTATGTAAAATTCATCTTTGTACATCCTCTCCCCAATACACAAAAAAACAATTCTTCCCCGGTTGAATGCACAATGATTCAGTGGAATCAGAATGATAACCCAAAAACCGAAACTAAGTGGAATCCACATATGAATAATAAGATATTAATACATAGGTGATCATACATTAAAACCCCTAAAGAATAAATCCAGAACACAAAAAATGAAGAAAATTAATGGAGTAGATGGTATGTTAGCCAGATGCGGTGTTGGTCCATGGGAGAGGGAGAAATGATGGGTCTATCTCAAAATATTAATAGGGTAGAGAAAAAAATATTTCCACATTCATAGATATAAAATGTTTTAATATATTGTTTTTTCAAACCCTACGACAACTATATGGTAGGAAGAGTCTAAAAAACCATATTACGCATTATTGTGATACACCGTTTATCAAACTATATTCCTATAATGAAAATTTGTATTACCTCAATCTAAATCATTTCACATGGTTTGTATGAAAATTTTCATCATGTCCCAAACCCAAAACATGATATACTGTTCTAGACAAATTTTTCACCTTTTTAATGCACCGTGCATGTGAAATTTTTCATAATCTAGACCAAGATACATGGCTTCCCAGGATTGTTTCATGGTTACCCTAACCATTTTCTAACCATATTTATAACCTAGTGAATTGAAAAATTAATTAAAAATATCTATATATCAGGGTAACTATAATATTTTAACTAAACTGTGAAACCCAAACCCTAAATTTGGAAAAACACTATAAAAACCCCAAAATTAATCCTAATGCTCTCAAGACTCACATGGTAACTGTAAGAACCACTCATGCTTCAAAAATTATCCAAAAAACATTAACTCATGTCATATCAACTCTAAAAATATAACCCCAAATAATATTACTCAGAAAGAACAATCCTTCAACAAAAAAAATTAAAATTATATTATAATATCACCACTCATAAAGTGATAATGATTTATATTTTTAAATAAAAATAAATTATATTAGGTTGTATACTTTTTTTCTAATCCCAAAAAATGACTAAGTCCAACATCAATAATAACTGAAAACACTAAGACCTGCACTTTCTAATATCATGAAAAAACAAAAATTATTTACTACAAATTATGAAAATTGTTCATAACATACATATATATTACAATGTAATACATATTCCCAACTTCCCATGTTAATTATAACCATATAACCTATAGTTTTCGTGTCTTTATAGATTAAATTTGTGATCTTCTATTTTCTCAATAATTCCTCTACATTTCCAATGAAATTCCCGGCACATGATATCCTTCTAGACATGTTAAAAAATATTTTTATTTTTTAACTATATAATTTAAACACAGGATAACGGTGTGCATAAAGTAAAAATAGGGTTAAAAAAAAGACAAAAACATCATAGTTCATATCTGTTAATAGGATGATAATATAGGTATGAGAATATAATCGAGGTACATGAACATAATATAATAAAATCATACCCAATAAAAAAATATGTAATAATTCATAAATCACAATATAAGCCTTTTTAAAAAAAATAGTATTCTAGGTAATGTGAAAAAATTTGTGAATAATATTTGAACCTGAAAATTGAACTTTTTATAACATGAAAATATTACATCAATATTAGAATAAAACATGCATAAATGATAACAAAAAGAGATCCATCACATATTGAACAATGATAACAACCTAGCCATTATATATTAATATTATTCAAACCACCCTTATACCATTTTTGGATTTCATCAACAACTAATATAATTAAACCGATTGGGATTTGTCTAACTACATGTGTAACACACACTTTTGGTCTTGGTATAACCACATGTTTAATACAGTGTATTAGGAATGTTCTAACTACATATAATCCAAAATTTTATATAAATTCATATAAAACATTTACCCATTCATTTTATTGATATAATTCATCCACAAATTTCATATTGAATAGCCATACATACATGTTCCACAAGAACATATTATAACTAAAAATTTCATCATTTCTTAATTAAAATTTGGGAATTAAACTGGTTTCACAAATATTTATATAATAAATTATTATAATCCATACATTTAAATATGGAGGATGGTATAATTAGATAATATCACAAGTAAATAATTAAAAACATTTAATGATATTGACAAAGATGAAAACCCCCTTTTCAAGAATATTTTAAAATTCCAATGAAAATTATATGAAATATCCATTACAATCAAAAATATTGTTTTGAAGAAACTATTGAATAAAAAATTGAGAATATAAATTATTTTTTAAGACAATTAAATATTTGAAGGGATGTGTATTATTAATAAAATATTAACACATAATGAAAATGTTATTTTCTGTAAAAAATTTAAAAATGACATTTATTTAAACCTTTTATATACATGTTCAAATAAAATAGAAAATACATAATAAAAAAATGTGAAAAAAATATTATGAGAAAAAAACATTAGGAAAAGCACATAAATACAGAAATTGGGATATCCAAAAAATAAGGAATATATACAAGTAAGAGAATACTTCCTCAGCCAAATAACTTATGAGGTGAGTTCCACATATATGCATCCATTTTTTTAGATTATGAACATAAGGAAAGTAAAATTATATGAATAAAATTACACAACATTTATAAAAAATGAGAAAAATATAACTGATTTTTTAATGACAAATAATGAAACATAAAACATAATATAAACTTAGTCCAAATAAATCTTTATTTCTAATTTAGTTTTGGAAGGAAAAAAACCATAATATTTGGTATACATTGAATAGAAATACAAAGAAATAAAAAAACCTAAGATGTACCCATAAGACATTTTAATTTCTTGAAAAATCTTATTAAATATATCAATTGTAGTATCTAAAACATATTAAGTAAGAAAGGTAATCAATACAATGCATAGATAAATTAATGGGATATTTTAGAAGAATAACAGAACATTAATCATGACATCAATGAAATCATTTTTATAAAATGTATAATAAAACATAAAAAATTAATAACTTAGCAAATAAAAATTATAATTTTTATTTCCTTGTATAATTTTATATTATAACCATTCATCTCAAAATTATTATTTATTTGTTATTTATTTTCATCATATAATGTTTGATGATTTGATTATTCTATACATGTTTTTTATGGTGATATAGATCATCATTTCTTTATACTGAGTTCATCAATAACATATTATTTAAGGAAGTGAAAAAAATATTATTCAATTATTTAAGAGGTCCCATGGTCATTGGATTGGACTTTGGGTATAGTTCATATAAATTGAATCAATGTTGAGTTTTTGTCATATAATATTTTAGTATCAAAAAGGTAATTTATAATTACCGCTAATTTTTTGTTTCATGCTTTTTAAAACACATTAAAAACATACATTACACTTTAATATTACATCTTAAAACTATTAATTTCGTGATACTAATTCATGATGAAAATGATAAAATTTATATATCGACATTCAATGTAGTGGTCAAACCATACTAAATTATAACATGTTTTTATAGTTAACAAGTATAATATTAGAGTTATATAATATCAGTATCATTTATAATGAATTTTAATAATGATAATTTAACATCATTAAGTAGGGAATGAGATTAATAAATACTATAAAGGAGAAGTTAATTAAAAATTTAGTGGAATAACTATATGTTTACATTGATGAATTATCACATTCTCCTAATATATTATTTCAATAAAAAATTTTAGGAATTATTATTTGAAAGAATATATAAAAAAATATAATAATTTTTTTGTAAAGTTAAAATGGTTTTATGATTAAGAGGCAACGAAATCCCTGGACTCATATGGGGTGGTAGATATGGGGAATTTATATTGCTAAGTCGTATGTGGATTTATCAAAAATATTCATTCCTTAATTTTTAAAGTTATAATTTGTAAATTAGTAGGTAAAAAATTTGGAAAATAATTGATATGGTTTTTTTATCAAATAATACAAATAATTTATAGATAATTTTTATTTATGTTTTAGGTATTTACGTATTAGTTAAACTCTATTCATCTTATTTTACCATTATGTTAGAAACTCCATTTGTACCTCTAAAAATTATTTTTTTCCCTAGAAATTAAAAAAACTCCATTTACAAATTATGGAATGAAATAAAACAATTTCAATTTAAAATAATTAAATTTCTAATCAGTTTAAATTTATAATATAAATAACTAAAATAAATCTATAGAGAAAACTATTTTTTAGAAAATGACTTTTTCAATGTTAATTATTCTTAATCTAATTTAGTATAAATTACTTATTCAGTTATTGTTAAAAAAAATTAATATAATAAAATTTATTATTATAATAATTATTTAAAAGTGTATCTTTAATTTAATAAAATAAAATTACTATATTTCTAAAAATCATTGAAAAATATCATTTATTAATTTAGGATGATTATTTATTACTAAAGAAAATTAATATTCATTCTATGAATGTTAATTAATGACAATATTTATATAAATATTACATATTCATAAATCTCATACTCAAAATATCATAAATTTTTCATTTAAAAAACAAAAAATATATAACAAAACAATTTTTATAAATGAATCATATTGCATTGGCCATGAATAAGTAAATTAGAATTCCATATTATTCCATAATTATTTTTTTGAATTTATTTATTCATTTTAAAATTCAATCATTTCTATCAATCAATTTATTGAAAGAACATTTGTGAAGTAATATGGAAAAAAATATAATTCATAATAAAATAGTTTATTTGAATCAATGGTGTCTTCATCCAGTGATCTAGTATCATTAAATTTTATTCCTAAATAATCCATTTATTTAAAATAAAATAGTTATAAATAAATATATATTTTAAATATCTAAATAAATTCCGTGTATATTAATTGCATATCAATTATTCTACACACGTATGTTATTCACTGGTATCATACCCAATTTTAATATATCATTGGAAAAAAAATATATAATTACTACTTTATCACGATTATATCATATGAATTTATCAAATTATTTCATGAGAAATAAAATATACCAATCCTAGTGTATTTATTTTTGGACTTTTAAACATGATTTATCCATTAATAATTTTATTAGTCATTACATGACTTATTCTACAAATAATGATCATCAAGGGTGAAGATGATTCCATGTATTTCATAGTTTTAAAAATGATAATCATTTTTATTTTCTATAAAATTTTAATCTATGCACATTAAAATGATGAAATCATCTATTTTAGTTATAATCCATTTAATTCATGGTTTTATATTAAATTTTTTTAATATTCCATTATGATTGAGTAAAAATTAATAAATTATATTCATTTACTCTATAAATTATATTATACGTCTATTTTAATAATGAAAAATAATATTTATGATTTATTAACATGTATTACAAGGAATGAAAAAGTGTCTTAAATTCAGGGGATGTACGTGATGTTTCTTGAAAAAATTGTCACCATTTATTTTCATTTTCTAAAATTAAATTTGATCACAAAACCATCCCATAACATTAACATTTCAATGTTAGAAAATCATCAAGAAAATATTAATCTTTAACAAATCATGGTGCAATGATATTAATTTAAGCATAATATTTTGGTTCCACCACTAGTTTCTTCAAAATTAAAATCACATTGTGATATGACTATAACATCTATGATGTAATGTATTTTTTTCTCCAAACACGATTGAACATAATTATCCTTAAATTATAGGTTTCAAAATGGTTTTATCCCTCAATCCACTCTTTTATTCTAATGAAACATTCATTTCAACTTGATGAAACATATCCCATCAGGATATCATTTTGTTATCAAAATAATAAAACAATAAATTCAAATTGAGTAATAAATATAGCAAGAGGATCAATATTGTGAAATTAAATTAAATATTATTAAATTAAATTTCTATTAATTTTTTATCATCAAAAAAGCATCTAATATTTATATAGGGACATTAATGGTTGTTTTTAGTTCTTATTATATATCCAATTAACACCCATAAATCATCACCAGACATCTCCATTCAGTAAAGACTTAATGTCTATATAAAATTTAAAATTATTTCACCAAACAACTGCATGTCGCTATATAAAAATTCACCAAAATGGGTAAGAAAATAAAAAAGAGACGCCATTGTATGATTTTTGTATAAATAATGATTGTTATAATCCTCACACAAGTATGTGAGTTGTGGAAAAAATTCATTTATTCACTCATTCTAGTTGTCTTGAAAATAGTGACATGGATGTGGGGGTTCCACATCAAAAAAACCTTTACCCGTAACATTCATAATTACCCTATTCAAAATATAGATATTAGGTAACCATAGTTCACATTTTCTATATTTGGGGAGAGTTTAATTGAAATTGATTGTTCCCCCTTTCTATTATAATTTATGAAGACACTCATCTATAAGTTAAATATTATGTTAGTTTTAGGATAAGGCTACATCCTTGTGTATGTGTAATCCTTACATTAAATAATGCGTTATAATAAGGGGTCCTCTCTCCATCCTCTAAAGTTACCACTCGTAGAATGAAGTCATCACACATCTCCTTATGTATGGAATCCCTAATAACTGTTTATACATGTGATATGTTGATTTCAATATCACTATGAATGTGGTCATTTTTAAAAAACTCATCGTCATATAATTCCATGAATAATTTTTATAGATTTGGGTATATGTATATTAAAAAAAATAATTATTTTTATATCACAAAAAATATATAAAATTTCCCAAATTTAACTTCAGTTATTAGCATAAAGATAGAAGATATCAATATGTGGTTGAATATACCTCGGAGGATTAAATCTAAAATTGTATTCCCTCTATTGAGTTGGAAAAAAATTTATGTTTGATATATTTAAAAATAAATATTAATCATATGGACTATATTATATTTAAGGATATCAATAGCTAGAATCATATAATAAATAATATATTAATTTGCTAAAAAATTTCTCTGATATATTTTCCCTTCATTAAAAATTATTCCCTCTCCAACTGTGATTCCATTATGAACCAATTAATATGAAACATATATGTTTTTCTCAGGATAAACCAATTATAAATCAATCCATGACGGTATAAAGGATATAATTTTTACAATTTAATTTTTTAATGTTACATTTGTAATGTCTTTAAAACACAATGTATATATGTTCTATATTAGTGATGTCTTTCATAATCATTGTAATCAATTATTTAGAGGATTAATTTTGTGATAAATTGGAAAACAAATATAAAAATGATTGATTCATTTCATATAAATAAATTCTAATACTGTTATAGATATTATAATATATTTTCATATTAATACATCAACATTTCAATGGAACCATTCACTAAGGGAAACTAGTGAAATTTGAAAAAACAACATTTATGTTTATTCTCCCATGTCTATTCACCTAGCTATGTTTGATCAGAATCAGTTTCCTACTATATAAAACTCACCTATATGATCTAAATAATCGATGCGGTAGAGAATCGCTCAGTCTCTTGTTATAGGAACACCCAATGTTATTGAGTAATGTCAAAAGTAAGATAATTTTTTATAGGATTAACCCTTGTCAGTTCATCATATTGAGTATGTCCCTTGTATTTTATAAAAATTTATCATGTTTCAATAATTCCGATAATGACTTAGATGTTAGGAAATTATTTTGATTATATCATAGAAACACACTCATTCCATGTTTGGGAAATTCACTGATGTTATATCATACAAAATATTCCCAATCTATGTCTAGCCAATGTGTTCACACTAAATATATAAAATATACTAATTCAAATATCAAAATAATTTCCCACACCCAAATCATGCGTAATGTATTTATCCTCCATCCATGATACACTTTTTTTAAGATAAAAAACCCAATACATATTTTCCTAGGAATATAATCATTATTATCTTGATCATAGCCAATTATAATGGAGATAATTCATAGAAATATAATTTTTTTCTATATAATCACACAAATCTTAATGTACGTTTAAAAATAATGACTAAATGGTAAGTTGGAGCCATTTGAAATCCACTTGGGCATTCCCTACCAAATCATAATATGACATCCATTATGAATACCTAATTGAACCATATTCATGAATCCTACACTGTCAATGACTAACCATTATCTTCAGAATATACATGATCTTGTCACTTTACATATTCATGTTCCATTTAATATAATTTGTTACTCTAATAATATGAATCTGTCATCCAATAAATAAATAGCATGCATTGATTACTCCCCTACTACTAATTACTTAACTATTTTCATCTATGTATTCCTTTAATAACAAATATACTTTTTACCAATGAGGCTATTTTAGTCTCTTAAACACTTGGATTTCTCTCTTGGACACTAATTAAAGCCATAATTTTAATATTTATAATTAATTATCCCAAGATAAAAATGTACAATAGTGATTGTGTAAGTCCCTCTATGCATTCACCTAACTCATCTATTCGAAAATAATATAAAGGGTTCCTTCTATTTAAGTCATACAAAAATAATCTATTATGGGAAAATCACCCAATGGTCTATGTAATAATACATTAAAATATAAGTGACAAAAATCCTAGATGAATACCCATTAATGTTACACCATTGGACTTTTTCACATGACTTTACAATATGAAATGTTCCTCGCTATATCATACTGAAAATCATGGGTTTGGATTTTCAATTTTTTGATATATTGGGATTGTATTTTAAAGTATGACACGATCCCCCATAACCCCTTATACATCACTAATTGTATATTAATTCAATATTTACATTGTATATAAATTTCTATTATAGAGTAATTTGATATATAGATTTAATGTGAGATAATATATTTCCCTTATAATGTTTTATTCAAAATTAAATATATTCATATATTGTATTCATAAAATTATAGCAGCTACTGTAATTTGGATGGAAATCACAAAAATTATTTAAATATTTAATAGGTACCTTACTCGACAAAAAACTCACCTAAATGATTATTCAACCACCCATTCTCTCAATTTAGACACGCCTTTCTAGGAAAACAATAATTTAACAGAAATTGATAAAATAAAACATTATAATCACCCATATTGAATAGTGTCAAAAGTTTGTCTAAAGAAAAAAATTATTGAATATTTTACTAGTAAATAATTTATTTAATTACCTAATTTCATATTGAACTATATGTATTGTCACATTCTTGAGTTTTTCTTTTTCTCTTTTGTAATCAATTGATTGTGTCAAAATCAGAGGATTTTAATGGAAACACATTCTATTTATATCTATTGGTCCATTATTGGATATATAATTTTTATCTTATTTGGATATCAATATTGATAAAATTTTATGTTTTCATATTCCATGTATATTTGATACTATAATTAAAAATAATTTGAAGTATTTTTAATTTGTTTTATGATAGATATTTATGAGGAAATATTTTTATTCGAAAATAATTTTAACATGATAAAAAAACAAATAGATCTTTTAAATTTATTAAATCTTGGTCCAACTGAAGTGCATATGAGATATATTTTCTTATGATTGATGGAAAAGAGTACATTCCAAACTACATCGAATCCTATTTTTCGACCATCACTGAAAGAATCTCAGTTATTTATTCTGGTATATTAATCAGTTGGAAATACATTGGAGAGATTTTTGATTTAAAAAATATATATCTCATTAAATATGAATCATATATTGTGATCCATTTATATTATATTTAAATAAGAGGATCGATGGACACTTTCATCTGAAATCTTGAATGATGTGAGTGAACTTCATGTTGGGTTTTTATAAATATGTTACTAGATCAAGTTAGTAACATCCAAATAATAAATGTTTCATCATTAATGGATCGTGTGTTCTTAATATCCTAATTATGATATGTGATGGAGGGTTATATGTATGTAAATATTCTTTATTGTACATATGACATTCGAGTGGAAGGTATAATGGTTTTCTAGATATATGTTCCTTATATTAATTTTTTTACTAAGTGACATATGAGCTACGTTAGTGACCATTGTCATACTAGTTATTATTTTTCTAAGTAGTCCTAGTTTGAGTAAAATTATTTTATTATGTTAACTAGAGATTAGTATAAAATCTCTATTTATAGTGTCTTAATACCATGGAACTATGGTTGGTGGAGAGGCTTTTTCTCTATAATTTTATTAGGATTAAAATCATTTATTGATTTCTATAGCCACATGATATGAATCTATATTGGATACCTATCATCTAACCCTGGTTTTATGTTGTGAAATTATATTGAGCATTTTTTCATTTAAAGAGAAATTTTTTTGTTAATTGAAAATGATATGAAATTTAGGAGAATAGATGCCACATGGATACTTGAACATACTAAATAGGTATTCTAGTTATTTCATTTGACACATATAAAATATTATATGTAAATTATTAAGTTATATTTATCATTAAATGGAACTATTGGGACTATGGTGTATTAATTTATCTTCTATATCAACTATTCATATTTTATAACATAATCAATCTGTTCATGTTTTTTTACTCTGTTTTGAACACTTGTTCTAGGATCATATTCAACTTACATGATATAGAGATAAAAAACATAGTTATCCCTAGGATGAGGTATTATGTAATTTCTATGTACATAATAAATAATTCATTACCATATTATTCATATTATGTGGTATTGATGATATTCTAAAGTAGTAGGTAGGGATTAGTTTTATTCTAATATTGATTCATTTATATTTTCTCATTTTACTATTAAAATACAGTCTACATTCTTCAATTCAATTTACTAGATCATCATGAAAATATAATATTGAATGTAGAATGTTTTTTGTTTTATTCCATGAAGGTGAGTAAATTTTTTCATTGAGTTGATATGTACCTTTACACACTAACCATGAAGGTAATGATTAGGTGGTATTCTCTAAATATTTATTGAGTGTACTAGTTATTCCACAAAATGTTAACAAGAATAGTTATTTTCCATTTAGAAATTCGTGATTATAGATAGCATATGGAATAAATATTATTTGATAGAGAAATAATACATAAGAACTCATTTTAGGAATTAAAAGTTTCTTTATAACATTATTTTTTTCATTTCATAAGAAATGCATCAACAAATTATTCATATTATTTTTCATTTATACACACCAATATTTTCACAATTTTTTTCCTTCTTAATAATTTAATTATTATTACATACATTATATAAAATCATTTTCCTTTACAAAATCCACTCATTTATTTAATACTCATTTTAATTAAATAAAAAATTGAATCAAGGAACTATTTAGTTGAAGTTTGAAAACTTTAGTGATTGTCATCAATGTTATGTAACTATAGTGGATTCATTTGGTAAAATAGAACAATATCGATTATGACTTCATGAAAGGAAACATAATTAATTTTGGGTCATTACCTTAGAATGTGAACCACATCCAAATCACAATTAGTAATTAATATTTTACAATTAAAAAATGTAATTTTTTTTAAAAAATAAAGATTTTTATCCCACCACCACCAAAAATACGGTTTTTTTATTAATCCCAAGCAACCCCATACATAACACCAAAAGCAACAAAACCAAAAAAAAACAAAAACAAACGCAGACCCCCCTACGGAGGGCGAAAATAATGTAGTCCTAGTGCATCTCCCCTAATCAGATTGACCCCCTCAGGTCTAATTGGTAACGCGTTATCCACCCAAACTGAAATATCCCATGGAGCTACAATAGAAGCAAAGTAGTCCGCAACCTTGTTCCCTTCCCGCCAGGTATGAGTAACCCTTATGTCGTTCCCCATAGTCGCCCAGCAATGTCTGATAGTATAAGAAATCCTCCACGGCATCGTACCCTATCCATGTAACCCATCATGTATAATTTTTGAGTCAGTCTCTATTTTCTCCACCATCAGGCCTTTGTCCAGACACACAGATATCCATGAAAGGACCGCTAGGGCCTCTGCCTGCACCAAGCTCCCCCTCCGGTAGTGCACAACAAAAGCCAGCAACACACTACCACTGTCGTCTCGAAGCACCCCACCACCACGCATATTCCATCCCGTGCATGCCCCATCGACATTCAGCTTCAGACCGCCCACTGGAGGAATCCATCGAACCCTCGCCTCCTGAAAGTCTCCTCCCCACCTCCCATCCCCTGGGATACCAATCCCCGTAACGATGGAACGCTCTCCCCAAACCTCGTCGTTTTCGCAATATCAATCAGAAAACACCATACCCTTGCCACCACCGCCCTCCCAGTGGATGCGCGCCCCTCATACCTGGCTCGGTTCCGCGCATCCCACAGAACCCAGCACCCAGCATTATAAAACACTGATCGAACCTCTTTATCATCCACGTTGTCGCCACCCCCTGCTTCCACAAGCCCGATAACTGCTCAAAGGTCTCAACAAGCCCAGAGTACCCTATGATGTTTCCCAAAAAATTCCAGACCACTCAGGCCCATTCTCCTGCGAGAAAAATATGCTCCATACTCTCCTTCTTCCTCCGTTTGTAGCACTGACATCCAGACACTAGACAAACGCAAAGGAGTTTGATGTTCTCATCCAAAGGGATGGCGTTTTGGATGATCCTCCACGTTAAAAATTTCATTTTCAAGGGGACCTTTCTGCTCCACTCCACCCCGCTTCCCGCCTCCTGCGTCTGCTAGACGTTGGAACTCCTGCGGAAATCTTTTAGATTGAACTTACCCGAAACCAAGGGCGTGAAGACACATTTGTCCCTTTCATTGTTAATCACCACTGACTCAAAGATTCTTCGTGACTCCGCATCCAGCACCGCGCTGAAAAACATAGGGTGGCGCTTTGCCTCCCTAAACGAGATCATCGGGGCCGGGCACACCGGGAACGCATGCACCCTCCCTGACCAGTTGCAATCCCAGAATCCGACCCTCCCCTCCCCGATGATCCACTGAGCATGATCCCTCAACTCTGGGACAATATTACACACCTCTGCCCACATGGAAAACCCTCTCACTGGGATGTCGGCGGAACTATCCTCGTACCTGCCCCGCATACACCTGCCCCACAACGTCTCTCCCAACGTAATTTCCCAGGCCAGCTTCGCACGTACTCCATGCACCGTATCCGCCATGCAACGAACCCCGATCCCTCCTTCTATGACTGGTCTCTCCATCTTCCTCCAAGAGACCCACTGTCTCCTCCCCTCCCGCGAGGCATCCCAGATGAAACGTACAAGCACCCTATCTATGGACTTAATGAGCCCCTTGGGGATGTTAACCACCACAAGTGCATGCACCGGTATTGATGCCAGTACACTGTTTACTAAGGAGATCCGACCCCCGAAGGATAGGAAGTGATTTTTCCAATCCGTAATCCAGGCCAAAAACCTGGCCACAACCCTGTCAAAATCCATGTTCCGCAACCGACCAGTAGACACCGGCGCTCCCAGATACTCCATCAGTAAGGACCCTCTCCCCATGCCCAACTCCGTTCTCACTGCATCCAACCTGTCGTCTCCACACGAAGCCGCCAGATAGAAATAGCTCTTTTCCTGGTTCACCATCTGTCCGCTCCACTTACAGTAATCCTTCAGAAAGTCATTAAACTTCCTTATAGACCTCATTCCAGCATTCAAAAACACAATAGTATCATCCGCATACATGAGGTGGGATACTGAGAGACGCCCCTGTTTCTTGCGGACATACATTATCTCCCCATGCCAATTACCTTGTTGATTAGTTTACTTAAAGAATCTTGCATCAGTATAAACATACTAAGGGATAGAGGGTCCCCTTGTCGCAGGCCACGAACGGATTTGAAAAAGCCATGCGATCTCCCCAGGAAGGATACATCCATCCACGGCGAGCTAACGCATCTGAAGAAAATATCACAAGCCCCGGGCGAAAACCCCATCCTTCGCAGGACTCCATTCATGAAACCCCACTCAATTCTATCGTATTCTTTACTCATATCTAGCTTTACGACCATATTGGCACCTCGAACCTTCATGTTTAAATCCCTCATAAACTCTTGAGCCAGCGCCATAGCACCCTATATCGACCTCCCTTTGACAAAACCATGCTGCTCCGACGACACCCACCTTGGTAGAAAATTAGACAGCCTACTATTGATCACCGCCGCTAGGACTTTGTACGGGAAATTACACAAACTAGCCGGCCTATAGTGACTGAGTGAGGTCGGGTCTTTTCACTTAGGTATCAGGACCAAGGTAGTCACCGCCGCTACCCGAGGAAGAAAGCCCCCTCAAAAAAAATCTGGGATGGCCAGCACCAGATCATTCTTCACATAGGCCCAGCACCCTCTATAGAAACACCCCGGAGAGCCGCCCGGCCCCGCAGCACTATCCGGGTTCAATTGCCACACTGCCGCATGCACCTCCCTTTCATCGGGAATGGCCTCAAACTGTTCGTTCTCCATCCTTGACACCACCTACGGTATCGCTTCCCATAACCTAGAATCGCCAGATGGAAACCCCTCATGCCCATCGCCTCTCGGACCAGCCAGCAGATTCTTGAAATACTCCAACGCTCTGCCCCCGACAACCTCCCTGTCATCCGAGAACAAGCCGTCCTCCAACTCAAAGTTAGTCTTAACCTCCCGCCTTTTCTCCCTTACGCATGCATGGAAGTAGGCTGTGTTCCTATCACCCTCCCTGAGCCATCTCACCCTCGACCGATCCCTAGCCATGTGTTCTTGGTAAAGCAGGCTCAACGCCAGGGCGTCCTTCTTCTCTGATAGTTCCTCAAACACCCCCTCGTCCCACCTGTCTTCCAGACTGACCTCCAGTGTATCTATGTCTGCTTTAAGAGACTCCAGCTCGCTATCCCACGGTGGAAGAGAACTGGCCCAACGTAAGAGCTCCTGTTTCAACCGCCGCAACTTGCCATGCAATGCCACCCACGTGTGCCCCCTGGAAGGATCTCCCCAAACCCGCGTACCCAGCCCAAGGAAAGACAAGTCTTCCATCCACCACTTGGAAAACTGAAAGCCCTCATGGGGCCTCTCAGTCCTTCCAAAGGATAAAAGTAGCGGCGAGTGATCTGAAACCCCCCTCGCCAAATGGGGAACCTTCACCTCCCCGAACACCTCAGAAGCGCGGAGGTTTGTGAAGCACCTGTCCAGCCTGGCCCAGCTACGGTTCACCCCTCTGAGGTTGTTGCACCAAGTGAACGGGTCCCCCGAGAAGCCAACCTCCCTAAGACCCTTCCCCGCCATGCACTGCACAAACACCATGCTCGCCCGGCTCTGAAACACGCCCCTCCCCTTCTTCTCTTCCGGTTCTGCAACAATGTTGAAGTCCCCTCCCACAATCCATGCGCAAACCCCAAGGTCGAAATCCTCTAGCTCCTTCCAGAGACCCTCCCTCTGACGCGCATCACAACTCGCGTACACAACTGACATGAGCCACTCCAGCCCGTTACAAGTCACCTTCGTCGTGATAACTTGATCCCCTACCCTCAACAGTGTTACTGAAACATCCCTCTTCCAGAACAACAAAATATGGTTTTTTGACGGGGCTCTATGCATGGCTCCATGCATCTTCAGTCTTCTAGAAAACTCTTGTAACCTTTCTCTCCTCTGCTTATGCTCGATAACCGCCACCAGGACTGCTCTATGCTTTCTTACCTCCGAAACAATGAAGTCAGTTTTAACCCTGGCCCCCACCACCCGGGCATTCCAGATAAGACAGGGATACATTAAGCAACCATCGACCTAGTGTTCGCCCCAGGTGATGCAGCCCTCCGAATGGGGGATAAGGACCTCCCTCCAGCACTATGAATCTTTCTCATCCTCCTAGTGATCACCCCGGGGCTCCCTCCCTTCAGACCCTCCCGGTCACAAGACCGCCCTCGGGTGGTGGGGTGGCCGCCCTCCATTCTAACGGTAGACCTGGCCATCCCCCCATCCCCCATAGAAACAGGGGCAGAAACCCGACCCTCCTCCGTGATAGGCCGAGCCAGAGAAGGGACAAGCAGCCCCCCGAGAGGCCCACCCCTCCGCCTCCTGCCATCCCCGACCGACTCCTTATACAAACAGCCAGACTGAAAGACACGCTCTACAAAACAGTCACCCCAGAAAGGCACCACAGCACACTCACCAGCCCCCCTTTCCGGCCGAGGGTCAATGTCGGCCCCTAGAAAAGAAGAGCCAGTGAGCGACGTCAGACCAGACAACCAGAGGCCCCTTAAGAAAGTCCCTATAACAACCCCGGAGGACGACGCGGAATCCATAGGGAAAGACACCGGTTGAAGACCCCCAGCAACCACAGCAGACCCGCCAGCCTCAGCAAGACCAACACCCTGAGCCGCCTCCCGCACACGAGCCAGAGGCCTGCAAGCCGGCACCAAGGCAGTAGAAACATGGCTACCAGGACGAGCCCCCACAGACCGAGAGGAATGATTGCCACCATACGTCCGAATAGATCCATGAAGCTTGAGGAAAGAAAGCACTGAGTGACCCTGCAGCAAACAAACCGAGCAATACCATGGAAACACCGGGAAAACCACATCCTGCACCCACTCCACAGTCCCCGGAACTGAAAAAGTGATCTTCTCCGGTACCGGTAACGAGAGGTCCAACTCCACACAGAGCCTAGCCACCGTAGACTCCGCGCCAGCCACAGACGAGTCCGCCACACACAAGAACCCCCCCAAGGCATCCTCAATCGCCTTTAAAAAGGTGTCGTTGTGGAAAGGACGAGGTAACCTAGGAAGACTAATCCAAACCGCCGCCTTCGGCCCCTCCCTGCCCTGATGCGCCTCCAACGACCACCGAGACAGACTGAACCGCCAGCGCCCGAACGCCCGGGGGGCCCTGCACCGCGCCTGCACAAAGTCCGCCTCCGAGGCTAGCACCACGCAGAAGGAACCGCGATGCAACACCGACACCCGAGCGGCCCCCTGCAAACCCCAGGTGACCACAACACGACGGAAACCAGGTAAAGAAGGCACGAGGAACCCAAACCTTGCCACCAGGGTCCATTTAAGGCCCGCAACCGCCTCGGTGAAAGCCGCCTCCAGCGCTACTAGGGACACTGAGGAGCCCTCCCTCACCACCGAGTGCGAGAACAGCGCAATATCAGGAAAAAATGGGCGCCCCACACCCACCCCCGAACCTCTGACCGCATCCCGAAATGACCAACCAGGACGAACAGGTGCCGAAACCGGTGGCACCGATGCAGAACCCGCCGCAGGAGGAGGGGCCAAAGCCGGATCACTGATTTCTTAAATTATGGAGGAGGAAGATATGGGAAGAGAGAAATAATTTACACAACTCATCATGATGGATATACTAAATTCATTTCATAATCTCAGGCAATGTTAGAGTTTTATTTTAAGGCATGTTATAAAATTATATAATCATTTTATTTAAATATTTCTATAAATGAAGCTCATACTAACTCAATTGATTTTACCATTGTAGAATTATAATCTTGGTCAACTGAATTATATAATGATGGGAAGGAGAAACCACTTAATATGTGTGGTGTATTGAAGAAAAGTTGAAAATACCAATTATTATAACCATCATAAGCTTATTCATGATGGAATTTCACTGTCATATAGACAGAGAGGATAAAATCATTATAGAATATTAATCTAACGTAAAATCCATTTATTAAAATTCTAAAAAAAAGGAATTGACTAATTGTCGCTATTTTTTGAATGTTTTTTTTATTATTTTTTACATTCCATTAGAGAATAAGGGGAAATAATTTCACTACCATAGTTTAATACCTATGATCTAATTCTAGCAGATCTACACTATGTCCTGAACTATGTCACAATGTAAACACTAAAAACCCATTATTCATAAGTATATTTAAAATTTTATTTTTTAGCAACAGAATTTTAATAATATAATAATAATTAACATTTAATCATTTTTATTGATATCTTCTTTAGATGGATTTTTGGTATTTTTCTAAAATACATGTTTCGTGCATAAAAATATTAAAATTATTTTTTTCTATTTATATTAAATATATTAAAAAACAGAATAAATATTTTCATTAAATTATTCAAATTAATTGAATATTTCAATAATATTTTTCCCCATTGAAAATAATATACATAGTGTAATAATTAACATCCACTATAAAAGCAAAAAAGTTGTTTTCAAATGATTAATTTTATAACAATTAAATAATATATATCAAAATAAATTATTTCAATATTATTTAAAATATGACTTCTATATGAGGAATACACACATTAAATAATATATAAAATTCCATTTATATAATAATTAACATGGAACAAGAATGAAAACACATTTTATTTAGAAAACATTTTTCAATAAAAACTATTTCCCTAATACATTAATTTAATTTTGAAGTTATTCGTGTAATATTTAAAAATTTTATTACTTAATATGGATCCCAAATTAGAATTTATCATCTCCACATTTTGTTAGAAGAATAATTTTATAATTTTTGTAATTAAATAATTACCAAGATTAATTATTAGTTAATATTAAAAAGGTTAAAATTCAAAAATATGGAATCTCAAAATATTATGATTTTTTTTATCACAAACACCTTCTAGAAACAATTTTTATATAATCATGTCATACCCAAATTCCCAACATACTATTTCTTCACCAATGTCACTTAAACTTCAAAGCCCAACTGACACCCAAGTGATTCCATTCTAATATGTTACATAACTGTACCAATCAAGGAAAAGCCCCTATTTTCACATAAAAAATGAATTCACACCCACTATTTCTCTCTTACCAATCCACTCCAATGGATTTTTGAAATACTTTAACTTCCCTATAACAATATAGATCACTCTAATGTAGTTACAAATTTCATAATGACTCGTCAAGATTTCTGAATCTGCATTCCAACATCAGGATTATCTATGTTACTCCTTTAGATATTTTGAAATATTTTTAAAAAATAAATATGATATTTTTGATATTTTTCATTACATGCAACATCGATGTTATATTTCAATACATGAGACACTGTGATGATATTATATTATTCATAAAACTAACTTTAAAGGAAACATGAAATACTATTAAAATATTAGTATTTATTATCATTGTTATCACTTAGCTATTGAAATAGTTGATATGAATAGGATTAACACAATTATAAAATTATATGGTATTTAAATGTATATAAAATTAATTATTTGATTTCCAAATTGTTGTAATTGGAATTAAAAGCTATCCAAAAATCAATGAAATCTACTTCTGAAAAACTATTTTTCTATAAACAATCATGTTAAACTAAATATATT
The DNA here is from genome assembly GCA_963277665.1 of Viscum album. Taxonomy (NCBI): domain Eukaryota; kingdom Viridiplantae; phylum Streptophyta; class Magnoliopsida; order Santalales; family Viscaceae; genus Viscum; species Viscum album. Next base: position 1,832,614,782 of record OY728127.1, on the reverse strand, counting down.
CAGAAAATAAAATTTATAGAATTATTTTTATTGAAATTTATATATTATATACCCAATAAAATTTTTAACATTGATATTATCTATTTACAAGACAATATATAATAATTAGTATAATTATTCTTTTTAAAACTATATTTTCCAAAAATAATTGTGTCATTTTTGAAAATAATTTGACACGAATTTTATTCACTCTTATAAAAGTTATTTTCCAAACTGATTTTTTTTGTGAAATCATCTTGTAAAAATTATCATAAGATTAATTTTTTGGATTTTTTGGATGAATAGTTAAAAATATTGTTTTTATTAAGAATTCACATTTATATTAATGAATTTTAAGAAATATAGAATATTTTAATATGGGTATTGAGGTAAAATTATTTATATTATATATCTATTAATATTTTTTAGTTCATTGAAATAAATTTAATATATAATTCTTTTATAAAAACATTTTACTCTTGTGAACATTTTGTTTTTGAAAACCGCTTTCTCACTGCACATGTGGGATGAATTTTAAATTCAGTTTTTCAACTATGTTGAATGGAACATGTAACAATATATTCCTATATGGATTTATAAAAAGTTATATTATCTTATAATTTCAACATTAAATTTTCCCATAATTAATAAAAAATAGTAATTATTATTTACCACAGTTAATGTAAACATGTGCTTATATAAGGGTTTAAATAAAAAGATAAGGGTCAACAATGACACAAAACATTTAAAACACCCATTTTATTGATATATTTCAACAATTTCACATATATTTTCTAAAATTACACATTTTGGAGCCTTTTGGCCAGAGAACAAAATGTGGAAACCTTTTCATTATGAAGAATTACATGTGTGCCACTCACATAACATTCAAATGGCCACCCCTCTCTTCTCTTCATCCCAATTTAATAGAAAATTTGATTCAAAAATACATACCCAAAAAAAATACCTAATTCCATAATATCATCCAAGAAGACTTATTTTGGTCACAAATCTATTATAACAATCCTTTTCATTCAAGACAAAATTTTATTTCCAAAGAAGATGTATCGTCTTAAATCGAGTGTTTTATTATATTTATTCCCACGCCTCATTAAATTGATATTAATATATTATGATATTATATCATTCATATATATTATATACTTATTTGTAATTATTCTATTAAAATAACATATATCATTTTCTTCTTCTATCAAATGGGAAATGAAGTCGTCGTTCATGTGGACCCCTGACTACTGCCCCACTAACAGATATTATTCACATTCCATCACCATCCATCACAACTAGATATAATTATTAATATATTAATTACATATGATATTTATGATATTATTATTCTTAATTATCATGATAACACTTATTACATCTTACATAAAATTCAGTGAGAATATAATAACATCGTTTGTGTGTACAGTGGACAACCGCCTCATCATGTGATGAGATTCATTAAAACAATACATGGAATGTAAAAAGATTGGTTTCAATGTAAATATATCATATATATATATATATATATATGATATAAAATTAATTTTATAACTTTAATAAATTATTAATATTATATTCTTTCAACCTGTCGAGAAAATTGAAGCATCATTCTTGAATACATATGACCTACTGTCTCCATGATTAGTGTATTTTATTTTCTATGTCAAACACTTATAGATTTAAATAAATACATAAAAAAATATATAAAAATTTAATATCATAGTAAACATTTGGGAGATTATTTACCAGTATAAAAGTAATATTAATGAAAATTAAAAATCATAACATACATGAAAAACAAAGCAGTTATTACTTGAAAGATGATAATAACAAGGAATTATCGATAAACTGGTAATATAAGAACATTCATAAATAGTATATCATTTGATAAATTTTATTATATTTATTTATTATATTTATAATAAACATTTATTTATTATGAAGTATGTTATAATGTATATGAATGTTGTTGAGGATTAAAGAAAAGTATTCATGTCTATGTTTTTTTCTGGGAGACATATGCTATATTCAACACTTCTTTCTGATGTGGTGTATATAATTTAAAAGATTGTATTTTATAATTATTATACATATATATATTTTTTATTTACAAATAAATTTGAGTGACTCTCTTTCTAGGGTTTTACATTTCAATGCTGTGAAATAGGTCTGAGCTGTTTTGTGTAAAGTCATATTCTTTAGGACATATGTTATTTTAGGTAGAAATCTTCTAATTTAAGGTGTATCGACTGGAACTTTTCCATGTTATATCATGTATCAAATTCTTTTAATCATATTATATATATCATTTAATGTTATTCTTTCATTTTTACTATGATTCAATGTTACCAATTTGGTAACCGTTTTATGTTCCAATGTAATCATTTATCAAGATTGTTCAGGATTAAGATTTAAATGACTATATCTTGTGATATATATATATATATATATAAACTCATTAATTATCTTATTGTTCGTTTATTTCATGTAAATAAATTTTTTCCATTCATTTTAATCCATTTATGTAATCAAATATTCAAATTAAATTTTTTATGAAAAATCATCTTTATTTCTCTCTTTTGTCGACAATGATTTTTCTTCCAAAACAATGTTTTATAAAAATGATTTTAAAAATGATTTTAATATTATTTATATTATTCATTAATTAAATTTTTATCCATTATTTCCTTCCTAATTTTATTGGAATGTAATCTTCATATAATTTTACAAATAATGCCTTTTTTGATTTTTTCTTGAAATGAGAAAGGAATCTTGTTTTAATGTGCGAAACATGAATATAATTTTCCACCATTATGACTATAATTTTCATTTAGGTACCCATTATATATGTTTAAATGGTTAATTTGAGCCACAAATATTTTGAAAATGTCCGATTTTTAGTTTTTTTTCAATGAAAAATATATATCATCCATAGGAAATGTTTAAAAAGGGTTTTAATGATTCCAGTATAGTTTGAAAAAAAAATTAATTTAATGTATTTTTTAAAATTTTATTATATTGAAACTATTTTTCATTATGTAAAAGAAAAAGTCATCATAAATTTTCTTAGTGATATTCTACAATCAATTCCCATCTAATATGGAATACGTTGATGTTACCTATAAATTAATGAGGATACAATCATATGATAACAATATAATTCTTTATATGACTGGTTTTTGTTTATGATGGAATGATATTTAGGAAACCTGTCTCTAATAAACTATTTACACTATGAGGAATTGATTATAAATCTTCTATATATTCACCTGTTATAATATGATGGATTATTAAGATTATTACGAATCCTTTATCTTTTCCACATGTTTTGATATGATGAACTGTTTATAAAACCCATTTCTCTTCATGGGTTATTATATAATGAATGTATTATCATCTTATTCCACAAATATTTATGGTTTTATTTATGTTATGTATGGGATATATATCTTCATCTAATTCATTAGGTATATCATTATATCTCATAAGATTATATTTCTAAATAATTTAATGGTCTTGATCCACTATGGGAAATGGTGGGTCATGATCCACTATGGGAAATAGGTGAACCCAAATCCATAAATGGAAGTAGGTTTGTCATAATCCACAATGGAAAATTTTTAATGATTCCATGTACATATTTTGATGTTATTGGTAGTTTACATTTACATATTAAATATTCATCATTATTTATGATGGTTCCACGCTTTTATGACATGATATTATGGTTCATGATTTATTTATGATGACTTCCCACTTGTATGGTATATGTTATCAAAATAATAATTTTATATTCCATGAATAATTTTTTTATATGATAGGTTTGTTATGAAATTCATATGTTATGTTGGTGATCATATACACATATTCTTATATTAAAATTTTATATGATCATAGATTAATATCTCTTATATTTACCCATGCTAGGCATCAAAGAAAACTAATTCCTATGTTTCCTTCCCATGATTATATAGAACGGTATAAGTAGGGAATTACTATGAGGAGTACTATGTGAGAAGGTATTTTTTGTATATTTTTAACATCCCTCATGAAAAATTAAATTTCTTATTGTTTTCAAATATAGTAAATTATTACAATCCCAGAGAGTGTTTTGTGAAGTGTACTGAATTCTCATAAAGAAAAGAGGTGACAAGTATGCATAATATCTGAGGTTGTTATAGTTGGTATGAGAGAAAATGTGTATTTAACCATTTTAAAATTGTCTGAGAAAAAAAATTAGATTCGTAGTGACATTTCTATATATATGTCTTGAGATATGTCTTTGGATAAGTCTATTGATGGGTCAATGTGTATGAAAATCTCATGTAATTTTTGTAAAGGATGGAATGAGTGGATTCAAAAAAATTATATCCCTATCTAGATACAAAAATTGGAAGTGTCTCTCACAGATAGGTAACAAGGGGTAATAACATTGAAAAGGGAACATTTAAATTGACTTGATCATCACTTGGTGCATAGAAATGGGCATTACTCCACTCTGAGTTTTACAATTCCAAGAGATATGCTTTCGAAATTCAAAAAATATTTATGAACAATAATGATGGATTTAAATTGAAAATGACGTTGAAAAGTCTATTTTAATCTTATGTTTTCATAGATATAAAATAAGGTTTCTTGATTTAGAAATATTGTAAGTCAATTATCTTGATGATTTAGTTTCCCACAGTGATTATTATTACTCATGCTTTGTTTTTTTTTTGTTTTAGCCGAGGGAGGGAACCGTAAGAAAATAGATTAAAGTTGAATGAGATAGAAAATATGTTCATGATAAACTAAATGGTGTGATAGATGGAGTGAATTATATTGTGATAATGCATAATCATTTATAATTAAATATGATTTATAACATGCACCTTAACTAACCATCTGACTCACTAAAGAAGAGAATGAATGTGTTCATTGATATTTTTTGTGGTGGTACCATGTAAGAATGAATACATGGTATTTTATATTTAGGAATGTTTGAAGAATAGCTCTGTAAAAAGTCTCAAATGAATGAGAATTCATTTCTGATGTAGAGAAGAAAATACAGTAAATGCTTACTGTGGAAAAATTAAAAATTATTTAATAAAATTGATGAGAAAAATGGTTTCCCTATTGTATCATCAACAGTTGAATGTTATAAATATGTACTTTATTTTAATTATAAAAATAGATGCCCAAGTGGGAAATCTTCAAAAGGGGAAAAACAATGTGGTACATGAAATGGATTGTCTAATGATGGTGAAGGGACTATAAATCTAGTATGAAAGGAAAGATGTGCTATGGAATATAGTAATGAAGACATGTTATTATTTTAAGAATGATAAAAAATGATGGAAATATTTCTGTATTTTGAATTATATAAATATTAAATATTTAGTATATGTTTTTCATTTATGATTTTCAGAAAAAATTAATGGTTTTGATGGCCTAGAAAATTTATTTAGCAGAAAGGTTTTATTTCACTAATAACACCTGATTAAGGGAAAGATAACCCTTAATATAATCATTATCTTAAGATAATGATTTTTGGATAAAGTGTTAATTGATATGAAAGATATATATTAGATAGTACTGTTTACCTCAACGTTTATTAATGATATTGATTAAGTGATTTATTAAATCATCAATGGATTTCAAAACATTTTTGGATTTTGGTAATATATCCAATAATATGTGTTTTCATTAATGAATGAGAAATAATGAAAGTATTAAATAATTGATTAAGGTAATTCAGTTTATTACCGTATATCAAGAGTATAAATGATGAAGGTATTCACATGTTTGGTATGTATAAATTAATATCGACATAATGGTGATTTGGGGAATAATGATATTCTAATTTTGGAAATTTAATGACCATATTTTTATTTTTTTGAAATTTTATTTATTTATGTTTCATACGATTAACTATTTATGAAATGGATTAGGATAAAAATTAGATGAATTTTTAGAGATTAAATTATTAATTTACCATATTAATATTTCTCCATATTATTTAACTACTAAATAAAATGTTTTAATATCTACAGATAGATGGATTGACAAACCATTAAAATATAAATCTTTTGATCCAATAGTGTTTTAGGAATAAAAAAATTCATCTTCATTTCATGTAGTAAGATATTTATTGGAAGTTTATCAAAACATAAACAAATGATGAAATTTTTCTTATAATAAAAAAATAACGCTAATACCTACGTATATTGGTCTCTTCCAAATTCATGACTATATCAATATTGTATCCCATAGATTTGTGATTCTAAAAAATCACTCAAAGGTTTATGATATGTTACAAGAATCTCTCAAAGTAGTACATACCCGATCCTTCACAGTTATAGATCTCATGGTTCATACCACTGGGGAATGATATTTCTTCTGATGAACTATTGGTATATATTTTTGATCAAATACAGAATGATAAAGGAAACAAGACCATATACCAAGATAATGTTTTCTGTTGAAACCAATAGCTTAAAGAATCCCAGTTGGGATCTTGAGAATGTAATGAAGAAGAAGTATCCACAGTTTTCTATTCCAATGACATGAATTTTGAAGGAGAAATTTATTCTACGGGGGTAAAATGTATCACCCTATGATTTTTGGAATTTTTTTGAGAAATTTTATATTTTAGATATTTTTCAGTACACATAACACTGTTATTAGATTTTATTACACAAAAAATATTTTTATCTTGCATAGCACACAATACAGAATTTACATGAAACAAAAAATATTATTGAAATATTATTATTTAATATTATATTTATCTCCTAGATTATTGAAATGTGGTTAACAATTAGATTAACATAATAATGAAAATATATTTTCTACATATATATATCAAATAAACAATTTACTTTCAAGTAAATTATAAATGAATGAAAAATTAATATGAAAAAAAATAAAAAAAACAATTTAGACAAACAAAAGACTTTTACCATAATAAATTATAAAAATTAATTTATTCAAATGATTTTAATGAAAATTATATATTTTATATTAAATAAAATGTTTAAAATTCATCTTAACTATTTTGTAAAAATTATAGAATAATTAATACAATTGTTTCGCTTAAAATTTATATTTTTCTAAAAACAAGTTTTTTCAAATTCTGTGAACATATTTTAAAATTAAATCAGTGAAATTTTTGATAATTTATTATAAAAAATATATTTATATTTTGAAATGTACTTATTAAAATAATATTAGGATGATTTTTTTATAATTTTATGAGATGACAAATTTTCAATGAATACTGAAAAACTAACAGTTTTTATTATGAATATTTATTTCTTATAAAAAATTTATAAACATCCAAATTATTATGGGAAAATTTTAATGTTTAAATTAGTAGAAATATATAATTATTAATAAAATTTAGCTCATTTTATTCCTACTCAGATTTAATTTGGATACAAAACCTTATAAAAATTTGGACATTGTCCCATTTGAAAATATTTTTATCATCTCATTTGAGAGATTGATTTTAATTTAATTTTTTCAAATTATGAGAATATAATTTTGAAAAATAGACTACATATTTGAAATCAGAATATGTTACATTTTCCAATAAGTCCAACTTACATTTGACCATAATGAACTATAAAACCCTAAAACATATGTTTTTTATTAAGGTAAAAATTGGTTTACCGAGAAGGTGAATCTAATATGATATGGTTTAATAATGGTTAAAAACATTTAAAAAACCAATTGGACGGTTTTTTATACGTTATATATTCTAGGATAGATAATTTCCTATATTTTACCCATGTTTCATGTGAATAATGTGTGAAATAATTTTCTATTAATAAATTACAAGTGTTCCACTCACCCGTCTTATAAAAGGACACCATCAATCCTCTCCATTTCAAACATTCCAACCCCATTGGATTTGAAAAGAAAAGATAAATTAACTTCCTAAATTTCGTTTTATCATTCAATATTATTTATTTTTTGTTATAAATCCACCCTAATAATCCTTTTTGTAAAAACTTGTAGAAAATGTCACCAGAAGATGCAATATCCCTAATTGATCATTTTACATTATTTATTCGTCCATTGACTTAAATTCAAATGAAAATTTTATAATTTGATATAATTAGTAAATTTAATATAATGATATGTAATTATGTTAAAGTAATGACCGAATATAGTCTCCCCTTGAATTGAATAGGTCATGAAATCATTATTCGTGTGTACGAAAGACTGCCTCCTCCAAAACAGATGGCATTCATTTTTCGTCACAACCTCCCACATTTAGATAGAATGATATATTTTTTGTTTACATGTTATATTTATGATATTAAAATTCCTATAGAATCATTATATCATATATTAATTATTACATTTCATTCCATCAGAATACGATAACATCATTCGTGTGTAGGTGGACTACCAACTCCTGAAGTGATGTTATTCATTCATACATTCCAAGGTAGATAATAAGGAATTTTTTAATGAAAATATGTGATATTTATAAGATAAAAATTATTATATAATTAAAATATATTATTTAATTTTCTTTCTTTCTTTCTGTCATGAAAATCGAAACAACATTCATTCATTTTACGACTAATCATCTCTATAAATGATGTATGTCATTTTATATTTGTAAATTTTATTGATTTTTGTAAATAAAATTATTAAAAATATATATGGTATGTATATCATGGTTAATATTATGGATACGATAGATCCATGATCCATATAAGATGGCAAAAAAATCCAAAAATACAAGAAAAACATAGAAGTTATTACATGAAATGTGGTTTTAGCAGTGAAGTGTTGTTAAACTTTTAATAATATAACATATGTAAATATTATATGGAATGATATATATGATTAAGCCTATTTAATAGATATATTATAAACTTATACTTTTTATACAGGAGGTTCTAACATGTATGAAAGAAGTCAATACTTAAGGTAATGGATTTCCTCCTCACTTTTATTTTCTTAGGAGACACATTCCATATTCAAAAATTGTTTCATTTAAGTGGTGAATATAATTAACATGGTTTTATTTCATGTTTATTATCCACTAATATTTTTGGTATTTACATATCTTTTTTTTATGCCTCGTTCTTGGGTTTTACCATCCAAAACCACCAATGTGGTAAGGTATTTTTTGACTCAAATATAATTTTAAGGGAAATACGTTATATTATAAACCTATATTATTATATGAGGTTTTTTTAATCCACCATTGACATGTTATATCATAAAAATTATTATTTTGATGATATTACATGTTTCATTTAATTTTTTTCCTCTAGGGGGATGAAGACTGATGATTTTCAATTAGGAAATATTTTTGTGTTACAATCCCATCATTTATCAAGATTTGTTTTATTATGATTCCTATAATGAAATATTTATATATATATATATATATCATCAATATCTTGAATTCTGTTCTTCTCTTGTTATTCCAGGAGAATACCTTTTTACCTTTATGTTCATATCTTTATTTAACATGATTACAAATGAATGTTTTTAAAAAAACTATATTTATTTATCTTTAGGATTGAAAATGGTTTCCATAAAATACAATGTCTTCTAAAATTATTTTTATATTCATAAAATGAATTATTAAATTATTTTTTAAACATTTTTTATATTTATATTTTTTTATAAAAATAAATATCTCAGTCATTTCCCAAACAATGAATAGTTTTATTTTAACACATATGGGAAAGGAAAATTTTATTATGTTTTTACAAAATGAACAATATTTCCCACTATTATGATAATTATTTCCATTGAATTAGTTTTTATTTTTTCAGGGTTATTTTCAATGATAATTATTTTGAAAATGATTAATGTGTCAGAAATATTTCAAATTGTAAATGATATTTTCCTCATGAATTTTTTTGATATATTTTAAAATATTCCTTTATAATTTTCAATGATTATTCTTAATAAAAACTGTTTTAAATATTTTTTTTTTTTGAACAAAATTAAATATAGAAAGGATATATTCCTCAAGAAATTTTCCAATTTTTCTTTCAAAATGATTTTACAACAATGATAAAATAAATTTTTTACATATTCCTTTCTAGGGTTATGATCTAAGGATTCCCTTTTATTTTTTAATGAGTGGATGGTTTTTATGTTGGAATGATTTTTTTAAACTATTTATCATATATGTGTAATAGCTTGATTAAATGATTTTTAAACCAACTTATTTTTGTGGGTTATACTATGATGAAATTATTAAATTATTATTATGAGATATTTTCCACAGGTTGCGATATGATAAAATTATTATTCATTTGGTTTTATTCCATGGGATATTGTGGGGAATTTTTTTTATGACATTGTGGAAAACATATGTATTATTTTCATTATGTAAAAGGTGCGATCTATATATCCCAATAATTCATTTATTAAATATTTAATCTTCTGATATAACAATAGAAAACAAGGAAATTCTCTTGAAACACTATGGGAAATAGATGAGTCCTCATCCAATGTTAGATAAAAGTGCCTCCTTATCCATTATGGGAATGAGATGCATCCCGAACAAAAATTGGAAATAGTCGATGAGTTAAGATCCACTATATTTATGGTATTATTACATGACCCTAAAATATGAAATTTATTTTAATATTTATGTATTTGATATAATTTTAATCCAAGATCATCTATTTCATGAATGATTTATGATGATATATCACTCTTGTGGGAAATGTTTTTATCAATATAATATTTTTTTCTATGAATGATGATTATGATCTATGGTAGATTGGGCATGACCTTCATATATTATGTACATGGTCACAAATCCTTATTATTATCTTTTTAATTTATATAATCATTGATTGATATCTTTTATGTTTATCGACACTGAGCATTTGAACTCACCCTTATCATTCCATTCTATGGTTATAATGAAATTTTTAGGTAGGGTATTCATAAAATGGGTAAAATGTGAGAAAATCTATTTGAGAGTAGTTGAAGGTCTTTTATGAGATAATAATTTTTTTCAATTCCCCAAATACACAATACTATTAAATTCTTCTAGAATGCATTTACGAATGGTATTTAAAATTCATCTAAAAAAGAGTGAGTTTTTTTATTAAAATCACGAGTCATTATAATCATTCTCTGTTTTGTGATTCATGTAATTATTTTTTGATAATCCAGTTGAATTAAAATTTATTATTTATTTATATGATAATAATTAACACTTTACAATCCAAATTATTTTCTATTAATAATTTAATACTCATCCCATACATTAATATTATTAGAAAATTATTTTTATAATTTCATTATGTTGTCGAAATCACTCATTGATTCTATCCATCCATATGTCTATTAATATACTTCCTTTTTGTAATCCTTTAGGTATCCATGATAATAACCATATAAATTTCAATATAAAATCATTTAATTTCCACATTATATCTAATTATTCAGATAATTTCTTTCATTGTCATAATACACTTTTTATAATCCCTGATTTACAGTCATCTACTGCCAAAATAATTCCATGTTTTTCATTTTTATGTTATGAATACCAAAAACTAATATCATTCCAGATTATCCATATAAATTATTTTTATGATAATTATTATGAATTCAGGGATTAAGATATATATTGGTCTAATATAAGTTTTTAATAGACATATACATAAGTCAGAAAAAATGTAGGGGTTTTTAGTCTCAAATTCCTCTCATTTGTATATGTATTGTATTAGGCATGTAATATCATTTATGTGTCGTATATAAAATATATTTGATATGTTGTATCATGGAATTAATTTCTTCATGTTATTTGAATATCATTTTCAATAAATCAATTATTTTACCTATTTCTTTTTAGGGTTATGATCCAAGTATGCCCTTCTATTTTTCAATGAATGGATTTTACTTATGTTAGCCTGATGTTTATGAAACTATTCCTCTTATATGGGTAATATCTTGAATAAATGATTATGAAACACACTAATTTTCAGGGGTTACACAATGACTAAATCATAAAATTATTATCATAACGATATATATTCTCTACATGTTGTGATATATTGAAATTCTTGTTAAATCCATATCATTCCATGGGACATGGTGTGACGATTTTTTTTATGATCTTGTGTTACATATTTGTATTATTTTTGTTATGTTATAGTTGGGATATATATATCTAACTAATTTATTTAGTAAATATTTAATCTCAATACATAACAATTAAAAACAAATCAATAGTCTTGAAACACTATGAGAAATAGATGAGTCCCCATCCAATATGGGATAAAAGTTCATCCTTATCCACTATGGGAAAAAGATACATCCTGATCCATAATGGAAAATATTTGGTGATTACGGATCCACTGTATTAATGGACCTATTATTTGACAATGAAATATGAAATAGATATCAACATTTATGATTGTGATATACTTTTATTGTATGATCTACAATTTAATGATTGATTTATGAGGATTTGCAACTCTTATGGGCAATGTTTTCATCATTGATAATGTTTTATGCCATGAATCATGTTTATGATCAATGATATATAGGGTATAAACATCATATATTATTTTCGTGGAGAAAATACTTATAATTATCTTATTATTTTTTATAATCATAGATTGATATATTTTATGTTTACCCTTACTGGGAATTTGATCTCACCCTTTCTTATCTTTCCTTTCTCACGTTATGATGAAATATTTAGGTAGGGTATTCCTAAGATGGGTACAACAAGAAAAAATCTATTTGAGAGATGTTTAATGTATTTCGGGAGATACGAATTTTTTTCAATTCTCTAAGTACACTAAACTATTACATTCTTCGGGTATGTATTTATGAAATTTATTTAATACTCACATAATAATGTGTGATATTTTTTTATTAAAATCATGGGTCATAATAATAATTCTCTATTTTGTGATTTATGTACTTATTTTGTGATAATACCATTGAGTTTGAATTTATTATTTAATTATATGAAAATTATAAAAACTTTATGATCCAAATTATTCTTTATTAATAATATAATACCCAAACCATCCATTAATATTATTAGAAAATTATCTTTATAAAGTCATTATTCCATCATAATCACTCATTGATTCAATCCATCCCCATTTAAATTCATAAACATCCTTTTTGTAATACTTTATGTATCAATTTTATTATCCATATAAATATTAATATTATATCCTTTAATGTATAAATTATATCTAATTATTATGAAAATTTCATTCATAATCATAATACACTTTTTATAATCCCTAATTTATATTCATCATATTTCCCAAATCATTCCATGTTTTTTTGGATTCATGTTATGAATACCATTCACTAATATCATTCCACAGTATCCATATAAATTCATTTTATGATAAAAATTATAAATTCAATGATTAAGATATATATAGTTTTGATAAAATAGATTAATAGACATATGAAAAAGTCAGAAAAGGAGTTTAGGGTTTTCAGTCTGAAATTCCTCTCATTGATACATGTTTTATATTATGCATGTAATATAATTTATGTTCTGTATATACAGTATATTTCATATTTTTTAGGATGACCTAAATTTTTCCGTGGTATTTTAATAACATTTTTAATAAATACATTATTTTCTCTATTCCTTTCTAGGGTTATGGTCCAAGGATACCCTTCTATTTATCAATGAAATGATATTTTTATGTTGGAATGATGTTTTTCAAAAAAAATCTTATATGGTAATAGCTTTATTAAATGATTATGAAACAAAATTATTTTAATGTGTTATACTATGAAGAAATTATAAAATGATTATGGTAATGATATATTTTCTACAGCTTATGATATGATGAAACTCTTATTAAATCAATTTCATTCCATGGGATATGGTATGTCAATTTTTTTATCTTATCGTACACATATGTATTGTTTTAATTATGTTATATGTGGGACCTCTATGTCCCACTAATTGATTTTTTAAATATTTAATATCATGATATAACAATAGAAAAAAATTAAATTGTCTTGATCCACTATGGAAAATAGATGATTCCTCATCCAATAGGGGATACAAGTGCATCCTTGTCCCCTATGGGAAAGAGATGAATACTGATCCATAATGGGAAATATTTGATGGGTTACAGTCCACTATGTTGATGGTATTGGTATGTGACCATTAAATATAATTGTAATTCAATGTTTTGGATTGTGAAATAATTTTATTATATGATATTCAATTTTATGATTGATTTATGATGATTTACCACTCCAATGGGCCATGTTTTCATAAATTATAATGTTTTTTGACATGAATAATGTTGATGATCTATGATAGATTGGGTATGAGCATTATATATTATTTTAATTGTAACAAATAGTTATTAATATCTTATTATTTAATATAATATTAAATTTATATCTTTTATGTTTACCATTACTGAGCATATAATCTCACCCTTTCTTATCTTTTTTTCCCTATTTATGAATAAATATTTAGGAAGGGTATTCATATGATGTGTACAATGTGAGAAGATCTATTTTAGAGATGTTAAAGTCCTTCAAGAGATAATAATTTTTTTTCATTTCTCAAAATATAGTAAACTATTAATTTTTTCACGCATGTATTTGTGAAATATATTTAATATTCATCTAAAAAAGAGTGAGATTTTTGTATTCAAATCATGGGTCATTATAATCATTCTCGGTTTTATGATTCAAGTACAAATTTTGTGATAATCCCATTGAGATTAAATTTATTATTTATTTTTATGATAATAATATAGACTTTACAATCCAAATTATTCCCTATTAATTATATAATAACCATCTCTTCCATTATTATTTATTATAAAATTATTTTTATAAATTCATTTTGCTATCAAAATCACTAATTGATTCTATCCATCACTATTTCAAAACATGCTATTTCTTTTGGTAATACATATGTTATCCATGTTATTTTCAATATAAATTTAAATATTAAATCCTTTAATTTTCAAATTATATCTAATTATTTAGATAATTTCTTTAGTAGCCATAATACACTTTTTGTAATCCCTTATTTTTAGTCATCATATTGCCCAAATAATTCCATGTTTTTCTATCTTCATGTTATCAACACCAAAAACTAATATCATTACACAATATATATATAAATTAATTCTAGGATAACTATTTTGAATTCTGGTATTAATATATAAATTTTTCTGATAGAAGAGTTTAATATATATATATACAGAAGATAGACAAAGTGGTATGGGTTTTCAGTCTCCAATTCCTCTCATTAATACATGTTTTGTATCATGCACATAATATAATTTATGTAGTTTATATACTATATATTGTATATGTTGTAACATGAAGTCAATTTTTTCAAGGTATCTGAATATAATTATTAATAAATCCTTTTAGTTGGATATCATTGAGTTGCTCCCAAGAAATAGGTTGGGGCCTTCAATCTCAATGTTCATTCACTGGGAATCAAGTTATATTCAACATTATTTTAGTAAATAAATTTCCATTAATGAATTTATCCAAAATAAATAATGTAATTTAGGGGATTTAAAATTCCATATTTTATATATATTTCTTATTCTTTTTATTCATGTGTTTCCTTTTATCGGGTGTAAAACTCATATGATGTTTTGGTGAAGTACAACTATGTGTCATTTCATATAAAATGAATCCCTATCTGGATACTAAAATTCAGATGGGGATATAAGAAAAATTTACATAGGATTACTAAAGTAAAAAATGTTTGTTTCTGAATTGACTCGATCACCAGCTTAATGAAAAATGATTGGGCCTAATACTAAACACCAGATGAGACACTCTGGGGGGATGTTTTTTGAGTATAAGAATTATTTTAAAACCCTTGATTAAATGTTTTCATTACATTATCATTAGTCTCTTAAGAATAAAAACTATTGAATACAATTACGATCTTGCATATATTACTTAAAACATTAATGTACCCTCACCACTATATTTCATTAATGAGTGTACATCATGTTACATTGACGATACCCCATGAATTTTATGTTTATTAAGGTATGATCTTCAATAAGTACACATTATCCTACTAAATTTGGAGGTATTTTATTTCCATATTACTCGCTATTTGTATTGAAAAGTTTTATTATATTACAGTCTCCTCAGGTAATGGTGATAAATGTACTCATGAATCTAATAGTGAATACATTGGAATTAACCAGGTGATGGGTGGGGCCTAGAATTGTATAACCCCTGAATTAATCTATTGGTCTACTAGGTCAAGATTGGTTTGTTTTTGTGTATACCTATTCTCATTAGGGAAATGATTCTTTATACTTGTCCTTGAAATATTATTTATTATGTTTAGTATTTTTCAATCCATAATTATGAAATATATTATTACTATTATCCATGTTTACATTTAATGTTAGGAATATAGAATAATCTTCTATTAGTTTATTATGTGTTCA
Organism: Viscum album; assembly: GCA_963277665.1. NCBI lineage: Eukaryota > Viridiplantae > Streptophyta > Magnoliopsida > Santalales > Viscaceae > Viscum > Viscum album. The sequence goes on along the minus strand of OY728127.1, from coordinate 1,832,598,364 downwards.
TTTTGTTTCTTTATTCATTTTAAATCAGTCACTCCATGTTTATTTTATGTAATCTTAAATTTTATGCTACTCCATTCTAAAAATCATAGCTCACCCTTATTTTTTCCCTTTCCCTAAGAAACCTAGTAAAGAAGTATATAAAATTTTCATTGTAATTATAGAATGTAATATCTTATTCCTATAAAAATATGAGGTTTTATATTATGTAATGAAATTTATTTTATTTTTGTATCTCATACTATATAAATACTAACCTATTTGATACTTCATGAACTCTTAAATTTTAGATAATAATATAATATAAATACAAGGTCTGGGTTTTTGGGGTTATTGATGTCGGTGATGGTATTTTTTGGAATTATGGGGAGTAAATTAAGTGAAACTAATTTTTATTGAATATGATCTCTGAAAACCCCTCATAATTTCAAGGGAAGACTCATTAATATATAATAGTAATTGTGTATTAAAATTCAATATCATGGACTGATTATATATATTCCATGTTATAGAAATTGAAACATGAAAAAAATTACTATTTGTGAATGGGTGATATAATAAAAAGTTTTCAAGGGAGAGACCTCATTTTTAATGTCCCACGTATTTTAAAAGGAATGTTTTGTTCAATAGCTTAAATAATACTACACGTCATGTTTAAATGATACATTTAATATTATTATTTAAAGGTTGTAGTTAAAATAAAATTATTAGAATGGGGGAATGAACACCATTTACTTAATTATTAAGATATATTTTACATATATATATATATATTATTAATTTTTTTGGTGAAAAATTATTTATAAAAAAATAAAACACTTTTTAAAATATAACAAATGTTTTCCATAAAAACTTTTTTTAGTGAGAACATGCGTGTTTATAAAATAATCAAATCACTATTAGTAGATAATGTTAATAAATATAGATATATATATATATATATTAAATATAATTATTAAAAATATATTTAATTATTTTCTAGATAAAATATATGAACAAATCCAATATTACGGATAAAAGAATCATTATTGTAAAAATGCATATTTGACTATGTTTGATGGTACACTAGTCTGAAATATAGTTTTTGAGACATTTTTTAATTTCATAAGAAAAAATATATACTTATTAATTAAAATAAGAGTATAAAAATTTACTTTTGTTTACATTTTGATATTTTTCTATTAAAAATCATTTTTTGATAAATTATGAAAAAAATTAATCTTAATGGAAAAAAATCGTAAAATTTATTTAAATGAAAAATTTATATATTTGAATATATTTAAATAATAAATAAATAAATTATTTAATAGTTATTCCAATTAAGGTCATTGGATTCAATTTTACATTGAGATTGTATTTATAAACATTGTGAACTTTTGAACATTATTATTTTAAGAACCCATTTTATCAATGTGTGGACGACCATAATTTTAAATTAAATTTTTCCCCTTATTTAATTTAATAATGACAAATTTGAGAAAATATTTTGAATATTAAGGAAAAAATTTAGTAAATATGTCCACATGATATTTGTAAAATATGAATAATAAAATTAATAATTATTTTTATTATAATGGTGAAGGGTGAATCAGGTCATTAAGGCTAAAAATAATATTCTATAATAACATAAAATTACAGTAACACTAATCCAAAAATATTTGGATAAGTTTTTTTCGACCATAATAATTATTGGGCCAATTTTTTGATCTCTTGGAGCCACTTGGATGACTTTCAGAGATATATTTTATTTTATTCAATGAAAATTCATTTTTGAAACAATTATATATTTAACTAGTATAATATTTTTAATATGGGGTCATGTAATTGATATGTTTGACTATAAATTTTTTCTTGAAATATTAAATGTGTAACTAAATCATGGTAATTTATTTATAATTTCAAGGAGATGAATTATTAAGTTAAATGGTGACATAATGAAGCTACAATAATTTGTTCAATAATATATGAACGAAATATATGATATTAAAAATATAAAAATAAATATAATTTGGTATAAATTATGTCATTCATGAATATTATGGATGAATTTGAAATTTTAAAGATTATTTAATACATTTTATTCAATGAGATCCGGTTTTTATGATATTTTCAAAATGAAAAATAATGAATAGTGTCAACAATTATAATTTATGATTTTTTAAATAAAATAATATTATATTAAATGATATAAAATTTTAAATATATATATATGTAAACATCATATAAATACTTTTTATATGTCCTAAATTATAATTAATGACTCATTTATTAGGCAGTTGTTCTGTTATAGTAATTATATCAATCCTCAAATTCTAAATTACATGATTACATGGTTAGAGTTAAATTGGTAAAATAATGGTTAAAAAATTTAAAAATTTAAATAATTATAAAAACATCGCTAATTTTTATTTGGTTAATTAATTGAGGCCCATACAAATCATATATTCTATATAAATCAATTAGGATCCATTTAGAATAAAAAATAAATTTATATTAGTATAATACTTTGATGATCTCCAAGAGTACCCCTCCCCTATCATATAAAATGGAACTACTTTTTATTAGTTATTCTCACATAAAAAAATTTTCTTGCAATATATCTATCAAAATAATTTTATTTAATCCAAAACCACATTCTGAATGCCTTTTTTTTGGAAGGACACACTCGTTAGAGGTTTTAAGGTGTTAATCGATGGAGATCATCTATGGAAGACGTATCATTTTTATAACATTATAAAAAGTGATATAAAAGGAAGAGTAAAAATTAAATTGTGTATTATGAATTTATATAAATAACATAACTTTATTATTCAGGATGTTAAAGAACATACATGATTAATCAAACTCAAGGTAAGGGATTTCTTCTCAATCCTTTTTCATTAAAACATTTTTTATGATATGCGCTATTATTCTTTTCTAAGTTGTTTATACTATCACTTTTATATTTCATATCAATATATTATCTACCATCATGTAAATAGTTTTTTTTAAAATGTTCATGTATATATGGATTTAAATGTTCAAAGGGGTCTGAGACATCATTGATTGTTTAATGATATAATTATTGAATAATTTTATTCTATTCAATATTCATGATATTATTTTGCATATTTTTTATATGAATATAAATAGATTTTAATGTAAAATTTATTCAATTTTTATTTTCATTGAATAGATTTAAAAATAAATATTTTTATATTTTTCATATAGAATTTTTTCACAAACAATAAAAGGAATATACTTTTTATTGTTTATGATGACATAAACTTCACAATCACCATGACCACTATTTGATATTTTCATTCCGATTTAAGGCATAAGGTATTAAAAAGAAATAAATAACACTTATTATATTTTTTGGTATTTTGGTTTTGAAAATGTTATTGAAAAATGTATTGGTTTTTTCAATACATTTAAATTATTTCTTATGATTGAAAATGAAAACATATGAGTGAAATAATGATAATTGAAATATTTTATGGGTTATGATTATATACTGGCACTTAGATAATTTCAAGGTGGTTACGTGATAAACCATTTATGGGTGTTTTTGATATAAACAAAGTACTAGTGGTTACAATATAGCTTCTAATGCATTGGGTATGGAAGTAGGCCATAACGATTTTTCATTTCTAAGAGTGACATGTAAGAAAATTGACCATGTGGTTGTCTCATTTATGTATAAGTATTTCATATGTTAGATTTAAACATTCTATATTATTTTTATGGGTTTTATTGTAATATTTTGATTGAACAAAGTTATTAAATGAACTTATTTTCAAAAGAATGTATTTAATACTTATTAATGGTGAAAATTATTACTTTATGATAAACTCTTCATTCGATTGAATGTTTATCAATGGACTAATGGTTTCATTTCTTTTATATCCCTTACTAAGATATTTCTTATTATCCCATGATTTTTAATGTTGTTTATAGGGCATAAGGATGATTAAGGATTTGGAAATGTCATGTTGAATTTCATTAAAGGTTTTCATAAAAGTGCTCTTTCTTTATTATAATTGTTTTAGATTATGGTAAAATGGAAAATATTCGAAATTGTACTATTTATTTTGTTATTTTTTTAGGTATGATTGATTGATTGTAATAATCTATAAACCCAATAAGATACTCAATGTGAAATAATGTAATATTATTGACATAACTCAATATTCTGCAATGATTAACTAAGGGTCCTTATAGTTGGTATCAAAGTATATTTTTAGAGAAATATCGGTATTGTGAATTTAGGTTAGACATAGTTAAACTTTATATGTATATTATTTATGTTAAATATGTCTTATATAACCTTTATATATCTGGTAATGTCGGTTACAAATGGATGGAGGATGATCTCAAACAAAATTATTATCTCTTCAAGATAACATACCTGTAATAATTATTGAAATTTCATTCCATAATGATTTTAAATAATTTTATAACATATAAATATTCTAAAAAAAGTTGTGTGAAATTTAAAACACCTTATCTATTATTTGATACCACCGTTGTTCTAGGGTTGTTTTTAATCAAATAATATTTCTTCAATATTCTCATATTTTAAAAAAATGGTAAATATTATCAACGAATTATTAGATATTTTACCTTATCACAACAATTTTATTTGTATTATAATTCTAAAAAAGATTCTAAAGAATGATACCCTTACGCATAATATTTATATTTGGTTTTATAATATATTCATTTAGTATATATGTACAGAATATTAAATTTACCCTTGATAGAGTGTTTCAAAACATAAATGATCCAAATGATTTATAAATATAATTATTTATCATATTATTGTAATTATTTGTTATAAAAAATAATTTTCGAAAACAATTTCTCTATGAAGACCCATACGAACAATATTTTAGAATGTGTATATGGAGAGTGGAAGCACATGTCATTGAAAAATCTTTAAAAATTATCTTAATGTATGGACCTTATATCAACATGAAAAAATGATGATGAAACTAGGTGGATATCATGATCATGGTACAACATTATTTCATCTTGGAATAGTTTTCTTAAATAATATATAGATGAAATGTAAAATTTCAAGATATATGAAGACTTCACAAATTAAAAATATGTGGTAATTAAGGGATTGGATATAAATGAGAGGTATAAATTAACAATTGAAGTAAATACATTACATTAATGGATGAAACTATAAATTTATTCTATGTATATATCCTTATGTACTTCTTACATTTTTTTGAATAATACCACAAATCTACAAAATTTATATTTAATAAAAAATATTATTTACTTTAATTTTATTACTGCATTATCAATAACCTTTTAACCCATCATAGATTTAATATTTTTTGATTGTTAAAATTCTCCTAACAATGTTATTTATCACCTTTCTTCAGAACATGATGGTTTTTTTAGTTCCACGTCATTTTTTCATCCATTGAAACATATTATGTGTTATATCCGGTGACCATCATAATTTTATTTCTTTATTTTGACGTGAAAGATTCATTAAACTTGTTCTAATGAGGGATTTTAACAAAGGTATTTTGAAAATTAAAACACCTAGTTTTACATTCTGAGTTCAAATTGTGATGACAGAATTTATTAATGGGGGGATAATGTAACATCCCTAGTTTTTAGAAGGAAACACAATGTTTGATAGCATATATGATATTCCCAATCATGTTTAAAGGAAAAATTAAATATTTGAATTTAAATGTTACCATTATAACATAGTCGCTTGAATTGAGAGAATGAAAGCGATTTAGTGAATTAAAAAAACAAAGTTTAAAAATGTATATATAATTAATTATTTTCTGACCAATTATTTATAAATATAATGGAATAATTTTTTAATATATATTGATTGGTGTTTCTGATAAACTATTTTAGTACGAACAAAATTGTTTATAAAATAATCAAATCACTCATATTGAGTTACATTAATTATATTAATATATAAAATATTGAATATCATGTTTAATATTACTCTTATGTTTCTTGAATATATTATATAAGACCAAATCCATTTTTATGGATAAAAGAATTATATTTCTAGAATGGAATATTATATAACTTTTGATGGTGAACTTATATTAAATCTACTTTTTGAACCCATAATTAATTCTTATTGAATGAAATAAAATTCTAATATAAATTGGAATATCAAAATATATATTGGATAAATTTTGGATATTATTCTGATTAGAATAATTTTTTTAATTGTAAAAAATACATCATTTTCAAAGAAAACATATTTTCAATAAAATATATTTATAAGGTTAAATTATATATTTGAATTCTTTCAAGTATAAATAATTAATTTTTTTAACATTCATTATAATTTAGGCCATTTTAATCAATTTAAAATTGAAATTGGATAAATAAACATCATGATTTGTTGAATGTTTTTACATTAAAAACATGTTTTCTTGAGTCATAAATAGGAGTGCTTTTAAATTAATTTTAGCCACTTTTGAGTTTTTAATTCTGAAAAATTGATTCTATATTAAGAATAATGAATTTAAATTTTACTAAATATTTCCCATTAATTTTCTGTGAATATGTATAGTAACATTATTAATTATTTCTATTAAAATGGTTAGGGATAAATCAGGTAATTAAGGGTAAAAATAATGTTGTAAAATATAAGAACATTACACTAACACTTCTAAAAATGTCATTGGATTACTTATTTTCAACCAGAATCACTATTTGGTTGTTTATTTTGATATCTGATCGAAAATTGGATGACTTTTAGAAATTTATAGTATTATATTCAATGAAAAGTCTATTTCTCCACACACTTTTATTATCACGGAAAATATTTTTAATATGACATTATATTAGGGTAATTTTTTATGATAAATATAATTTATAAATATAACATTGTTAATTGAATCATGTTAATTTATTTATAATTTTCTGGAAATATATAATTAAATTAAATGGAGAAACAATGATGATGTAGTAATTACTTCATTAATGGAAGAATAAAATAAAATAAATTAAATATATTAATTTAAATAAAATATCATATAATTTAGTTCATAAAAAAATTAATGCATTCCTAAAACATGCTATGGATTAGTTAGTATTGTTTTTTCAATGATCTAAAGTCATTATTATATTGTTATAAAGTCAAATAATGAATATTTCAAAAATATACATACATGATATTTTAAAATAATTAATATTCTATTGATTTATATACAAAATAAAAAATAAATGTTACATTCATCCAAATAAATAATATATGTCATAAAATTGAATAAATTACTCATTTAGTGGTCATTTGGAATGTTATAAAAATTATATTAACCCTTAATGTGTAAATTTCACAATAACACAATAAGAGTTAAAAGGGTAAAATAAAGGTTAAAAAATATAAGCTATAAAAAAATGAAAACATCTTTAATTTTTTATGGATTAATTTATTTAGGAAGATACTCATTCTATACTCTACATAACTTAATTTTCTTCCAATTGAAATAGAAAATTTATGTATATTAATTTTGTATTTGTAACATTCTATGATTTCCTCTACCCTCCCTTATAAAAGGTAACTACTTATTATAATTTCATCATACATAAAAACAAATTTTTGTTCCAATACCTACCTAACACTCTTTCTAAATTACCTACACACATTATAGAGGAGTTATTTTTTTCATAACACCATTCATAGATATGATAAGGTGATAATCAAATGAGTTTGTCTGAAGTGAAGATATGGTTTTTAATTAAGTGTTTATATTTTATTTCATCTTCCACAAACAAAAATAATATTGCACCATGAGAAAATAAAAACCATTTTTTCATCAAAATAATTAGATATTAGTAAGTTAAAATAATAACCCAATTCTATCTCCACTTCAATTAAATGGGAAAATAATTAATTTTTTGTTTGTATATGTGAACTATCACTTCCATGAACTAATGAAATACATTTTCCATCATAATCTATAAAAAATCATGATAATCTTAGAATTATTGATTATATATGATATTAATGAAATATTTATAATTATAATATAATAATATATCAATTTTGTTCTTACATTCTATGTATATAAAAGTAATAATGTTATTCATGATTAGATGTAAACTATCACATCCACAAAGAGATTTGAATCATTTTTAATCCCTACAGAACATACATAATAGATATAAGTATATTTAAATTTTTAGTATGTTATTAATGATATTATGAAAAATATTTAAGGATATAATAATAAATATATTCTTTCCATAAATATCCTTGAAAAATGGAAATGTAACTCATGCAAACATAAGGCCTACCATCTTAATGATTATAACATTTTTCATTTTTCGTAACCATAAATAAATAGATTCAGTTAAAGGTATAATTGTTTTATAAAAGTGATTATTATGTCATGAATATTAATCTTTAGATAATGTACTAATGAAAACTTTTACTATTGACATCATACCAATGTCATTTTTGACTAATGTACCGAATATCAACAAAACATCTAACATGAACTTAAATAATTATGTAATAATTATAAAATGATAATAAGTGATATAAATGGGATAATATAAATTAAAAAGGTTCTCAATAAATAATTTATTAACATAATTTTATTATTTATGATAAAAAATAATATAATTTATGGATCAGACTCAAGGTAAAGGATTTCATCTCAATCTCATTTCTTTGAGGAATTTCATAACAATGTGCACCTTTATTATTTTATAACGTTTACATACAGCCCATTCGATAGTTTATATCCATAATTTATAAATTATATGGTTATATAATGTTTTTTTTAATGTCGATTTGTCTTATTATTTAAATTTTCAAACTAGCATTGGATGCTTTGAATGTTTAAAGACTTAATAATAAAATCTTGTCCTCCATGTCAACATTCTTGATATTATTTTATATATTTATAATATGAATATAAAAGTTTTTTAAATTAAATTAAATTTTTATTTTAAATTTCATTGAAATATTTCCAAAGGAATTTATTTACGTTTTTCGTAGAGAATATTTTGAAAAATGAAAAAAGGAATGTTCTTTTTTATGTTTATGGAAACAACAAATTCATCATCGTCATGTCCATTATTTGATATTTCGATTACACTATAATATTTTATGTTTTCAAAATAGAAATAAATCCAATATAACAATTATTGGGTATTTTTTTTGAAAACGTTTCTGAAAACATATTGGTTAGTTCAATACCTTGAAAATATTTCTTTTTATTACAAATGAATATTTGTGATTGAAGTCCTGAAAATTGAAATATTTTATGTTTTATGATTATATAATGGTACTTGGAATTTTTATGGGTGGTTATGTGATAAACCATGAATGGGTGATAATATTATAAACTCTAATTCATTGGGTATGGAAATGAGTCATATGGATTTTCCATTTATAAGAGTGACGTGTATGGAAGTCGACCACATGGCTATTCTATTTATGTATAATAATATCGCATGTAACATTTATGTATTTTATATGCTTAATATGAGTATTATGGTAATATTTTTATTTAAAAGGTATTATTTGTGCACATTTTTAGGTAACGGTCTTTACTACTTATTATGGGTGAAATGTACTACATTAGGATAATTTATTCATGGGTTTTAATGTTTATCAATGGACTAACAGTTTCCTTATTTTTATATACCTTTCTCATCTTCTTATGATCAACCCAAAATTTTTTATGTGATTCATAAGACTTAAGGATGAGTTTGTATCTTTAGATTACATGTTTAATGTCATGATGACTTTTTATATAAGTGGTCATGATTTATTTAAAATGATTTCGAATATGGGAAAAATGGATATTATTTCCAAGTTTCTATATTGTTTAGTTATGGTTATTTATATATGATTTAATTATTACTATCAAAATCTATAAAAATAACAATATAATCAATGTGATGAAAATTAAAAATATTTACATAACTCAATATTATTTAATTTTTATGTATTGGTCCTTATATCATCTTCTAATTCATTTATAGTTCCTCCCACTGTAGCCATCCTTGATGAAATTTTGAGAAAAAAAGAACATCAAGAGAGATATATAGATAATAAAAATATTCTAATAACTATGTATATAACTGTAGTATATGAATTCATTGATATTTTCTAGAATAATTATCATTTTATCAAATAGTGTATCAATAGGTGTTCTTAATTGAATGTGTTCCTCTTGTGAGACATATATATAATACAATGTATAGATTAGAACCAGTGGAGTTTCTAGGGTTGAATAAATAACTACATGAGTTGATTGATAAAGGGATTAAACATCCCAGTACATCACCAGGGGAAAAATTTTATTCAAGAAAAATTATGATTGCTTAATAATATTATAAATCTATTATAGGGAGATAAAATCCAACACTATAAAAAATATAAATATTTTGACTCTTAGTGATGACATATTTGATAAAATTAAATGATCCCAATAATATTAAATGATTTATATTTTCCCTAGTTATCATTATCTATGTGTGAAAAAGGATGATATACCAATGGAAATTTTTCAAAAAAGGTATATAAATTCCGTTTTTATAGTAACTACATTTGTATTTTTAATGAATTTTATTTCATTATGGATCAAATAAATAGAGTATTAAATTTTTATCCTGAAAACATAATGGTCGTATTCATTGCAAATATCATGATATTATAAGGGATATAAAAAGAATAATAATCAGTCATAAATAATTCTATAATCCCTCAAGGAGAAATAAATAAATTGGAAATATGGTAACTATGGATTTTGGCTCAAGGAATCTTATTTTCTTGTCCATGATGTCCATAAGGATATAATATATGTTAACCCCACAATGAATAAGGGAGTCAAATAATGGCCTATATCGATGACCATTATATAGAACTGTAGTATCCTGGGAAAATTATCTTACTATTATTGGTATGACCAAAAATTTCACTTGTTGTACAACCCCATAAAAACATTAATAAGTTATGGGGTTAAATAAACATATTCAGTGGAATATGTAGAATAATTGGAAGAGCTAAATAGTATATTAGATAATGAAACATTCTTTAAATTATCATTTATTGTGGATGTTTTTTTTGTATATAGTAAATTATTTAACAAAGGGATTGGTTTTGTCCTCATATATATTGAAATTGTAGACAAATGTAAATCCTAGAAATTGAAAATATGTGTATAGAACTATCTGAATAATGACACTTTTTTAGTATCTATAAAATTTTCATTAAAAATATGTAGAGAATACCTCTATGGAAAAATATATATGATATATATTATCACCATGTCTCTGAAATATGAATTATATAATAAATATATCAATACATAGAATTTTTTTTCAAATCATCAAAGAAAATGATTTATAGATGCACTAACACCATGAGAAATAAATCAAGGTGGTCGATGCATTGAGTATGAGTAACTATAGTTTTTTGACCATGAATAATATTAAAATGATCCTATACATATATAGAATAAATATTTATGTGGTTATATCTTGGAAAGGGGGTAAAACATTATCTATGAAGTTTCTAGTACCTCCTTTCTTTAAAGGATACAGAAATCCCAATATTATTATGAGAACTAAAAAAAGATGATTGAAGAGGTAAATGATGGTAGATTGATATACATTATCCAAAAAAATATAGGGTTGATTTTTTCCCCTTTTTATGTGTTCCATCCATATTACTATTGATCTATGAATTTCTAGATAATGAATATAAGACAAATTTTCTTATCAAACCATAATGAAAAAAGATATATATGTATATAATAGAACATTTTCTGTGGGAACATAAGTTGGAAAAAATCATGGCCTGTTTTTCTAAATTCATAGTATTCACATATAAATAATCTAAATGAAAACATTCAGTGGGAAAATATTATAATGTATTTTTTCACTATACTCATTATGACTATAGAATAATGATTCCGTATGGGGCTTCATCTACCATATTAATAATTAATCTTATTTATTCACTATAATTGATGAAATATCCCTTAAACACCATTCCCGCCTCTATATTAATAAAAAAAATTATTTATAGGGAACCACTATTAAGCATATCCAATCTTCACCTCCAGTTCCAAAATAAATTATGGGACATTCAAAAAATGTGTCTCAATACTGAGATTAATTTATGAATCTCTTATCATCCCTATACTGATGGGAAGATAAGAAAGACTATCTAGAAATTATAAAACATGATGACATCATGTTTTATTTACTCAAATGGTATGTAAAATTAGTATCTACCATTGTTGTAATATTAATATTATAATATCTCCCATACGAGTGTTTAGATTGACCCATTTTAAGAACTATATCCGAATATGTGTTTTACTCTGACCAATTTCGAATAAAATGAGAAATAAATATAGTTACAATAAAACATTTTGAGGAGAAAAATATTAAAGTAAAAAAAATTCATGATCATATTTTAAAATACTAGAGACTAAAAATGATCTATTCATGTTTTCAATGAATAGACATTGAATTTCAATGTGCAGATCATGTATTCTAAAAAGTTTCACCATAGAAGGAAGTATTAAGATGGTGTAGATATGGGAATTAAAGACCACGTTACATTGAAAAATATGATATGTTGGAATGAATTGGATATTCCTCTTACCAATTGGTTATTCATCCCAACCTTTCTAATGTACACAACTATTTTAATGATTTATAAGTCATAAAAAACTTCCATATCCAATTCATGTCCCTGCATTAGTGGTAATAGATTTGGAACCCGACTATTATTATAATAAAGAACAACTCATGATTTTTAATACCTGAGACTAATTTATAACTAATCGTACAACTCAATTGGTGAATCTCCTATCAAAAAACCACATGTTAGAAGAGGAAACCACGATGAATTATAATTCTATAAGGATGTTTTTCTATAATTTTTAATTTCTAATATATACACCAATTTCAATGATAAATTTATTATGGGGGGAGATTTATACCCTCAACACTGTTTTAAATTAGACAATATATTCCGTGATTTTATTTCTGAGGAAATACATGCTACATCCAACACATGTTCACACTTCTGATAGAATAGAGTTGAATTCAGACATTTCATATATTGGTGAACTTAACAAGATTTTTAACACCTAAGATGAAGTGTTAGAGAATAAGACAACTCCATTTGGGAAAGTCCTTTGGAGAAAACACAGGTCAAAAAGGCATCAGTGAATCCTTAAGAATCAATAATGTTTTTGTATGAATATATTTTAAATTTCCCATATTTTCAATAATTCTGAGGATGAAACTCTGTAGTGGGAGGGAGGGAATTTAATACCTGATATTAAATTATTTTAGGTAAACTATATAACCTAAAATGTCAAAAATAAATTGAACACTAAAAGAATATTATTAGTAAGATTATTAAAATATTGAATTTTTAAATGATGGATCATTATTTTACCCTATTAAATTTGGGTTTTAATTTTTTTATTAATATATTAAATGAAGATTGTGTTTTGTGATTTTTCAAAAAAGTTATTTTTATAAAAAATTGACAAAAAAAATTTACCTACCCATATTCACTAAATTGATAGGTGGTAAATAATTTCATTATGAAATCCCTCTCTTTGAGATATGTTTTTTTTATTGTATGTCTAATATAATTTATGTGGTGCATATAATAAATTATCAGGTGGTTAATCCTGAAATTATTTAATTTATGGTAATTTAAGATTATGTTTAAGCAATGTCTTCTCCTATTTTTTGATTTCACTGTTACTCATTCCCTATACTGGGGTTTTCCAGCCCACCTTTCAATATTTTGGACTCATGATAAGTTGAGAACATATTTTATTCTATTTGGAGCATTCATTTCCCTGGAATTTGTTTTTCCTTATTACTCCTTAAATTTAATGGATTTAAAAGCCTATATTCTTTTCAAACTCTTGTACTCTTTTTATTAAATATATAACTTTTATATACTGTAAAACTCATCCTATATTATGGAAAATTAAAAGTGTTTATAACTTCCTAGAAATTACATCATTTTCTTGATATAGGAATGTGGATGTGGATGTTGCACAAATAGACATAGGGGTTGTCACACATAAAAGGGTTGGTTGAACATTGACTCAATCATCACCTTGATACTTTATTATGTGGATGAGTCTGAAAAGCTAGATAGAAACTCCTAGGGGATATTCTTTTTTATATTCACATGCTATTGAATAATATTGGGAAAAAAATTATTACCATTTCAATGATATTCATCCAATGAAAACTATTATCCTAAATTATTATATTCAATGGATAACTAAAATCATTGGAATTATCCCCTCAAATATATTTATTTTCAAAGGGGACATCATGTTATATAGAAAATAACCCCAAGACATCTTCTTTAATTAAGCGATTATCTTGTATAAATCCACATTATCCTCTTGAATCGGTGATTATTTTACATATTATATACCTCCATACAGATATCAATGTCTTATTTAGTAATATGTTTCACTAGGAATGTTATGGAAGGCATGGTGACAGTTATGATGGATGAATTTGATTAGTCAATTGATTTTTGGGGGTTAGAATTATAATTTTTTTGGATGCATCGACCCATATCATTAGAAAACATTGGTTGGGTTCCAATGTCTATATATTCCCAATTCATGTATGTTTTGTGGACCATGGCCTTAACATTAATTTTTTGTAGGAGATAAATGATTATTGTATACATGTTTTTTTATTCATAGATATAGCATGCCCTCAGTTTCTGTTGATTATGACTTCCTGTGGTATATATATTCATTCCCTATCACATAATCCATGTTTATGTAAAAAAATAATCTATTTTATGCTACTATTTACTATGTATCATAAAATCACAATTACTTATTTTACATTACATAGGAACCCAATATTGGCATATAATGGAATGTTAATCATGTTATCACGATATATTCATGTGGTTTCTAATGTTTTCAAACGTATTGTATTTTTGTACATGGTGTTTTTGTAATAATAATAAACAATTCTATCCTAGAAAATTCATATAAATTGTTATGATAATTTAATATAACCACTATATCTTTGTTTTTAGAGTGTGGTATATATATGACCATTCCTTTAACACATATTATTACATGATTTTTAAAATATATATCTAATAAGTAGATCCTCAATTATCGTGTGTCATTGTATTTTTTTTTTAATTGGTTTGTAATACTAAAACAAAGAATGAAAATTTTATTATCAATAATGGGATATTAAATCCATAATACCACATAAATATCATAGAAACACAAAGGGAGTACATGAAATAAATGGGTGTGATAAAATTCCAAGTACATGAATAATGTAGATTAGAAATCATAACAATTTATTCAAAAGTATAAGTTGATATCAAAGTAGAGAATGGTCAAGAGTAATTACATGGGAGAAAAACATAAATAACATTATATAATATGATCAGGATATCATTGGAAATGTAGATAAATAATATAACATGAAATAAACCTGAGCAAAGAATAGCTACCAAGATAATATCACATGGTGGGAAATGTCCCAAAATGGATTTTGAATAATCACAAATTCTATTCATGAAATCTCATGAGACAAATGGTTTACACATTTAATTGGAGAACTATCTATGTGAAACCATTATATAATGTTCATGATTTATGTTTTCCACAAAATGGAAATCAATAATAAGTCCTAAAATAATAAATACCCTTGAAAAAATGTCTTTCCAAATCATCCATCATATCATAATCAAATGAAAATTGATAATGAATTTATTCATGAAAAAACGTAGTCATATATAAACCTATAAAATAAATGGATGAAAAATGAGTATATTTGGGAGAGACATATATACATAATTTTGGACCATTATATTATTCTCAAGAGATTGAGAATGTTGGTTAGGGATTGGACCCACATAACCCAAAGAAAATGGTGGTTTAGAGTGATCTGTTTCCTCAAGATAGATTTTTTAATTACATTATTTATCACCGGGAATGAAATACTAATATTAATTCTAAACTCTTCTGAAATTATATTTTTCTATTATTATCCCTTTCAGTTTAATTATAATCATGTTTATCTCAATTAGATAAATATTTAGGTTAAACTCATATACATTGATTAATTTTGGCTTATATATCTGAAATCAATTTGGAATGTTGACTAAGGTAAATGAAAATACAATTTCATCATCTATAGATAAATAATAATTAAGAAATTATCATTGTAATATATTAACAATAACATTAAAACAAATAATAAATATTGATTTGGATAAATGGACTATTTTATAAGCATTGAGACGTTATGTCATTTGTATACATTAATAACATTTTAGTTTTTCAATGAACATGATGGAAAAAGGATATTGGATTTTTATATATTTATATAAATATAATCATATCATAAGCAACATATTATTTCTTTAAATACACCAACATATATCTCTATGTGATGGGGTTATAAAAAAAGAATCACATCACATCATGAGTATGTAGTCTTCTCTATACATGAAAGATGTTATCATTTATTAATGGATGTTTATATAATAATGTATATGATATATTAAATTAATATAATGATTAGTATTTATGAAATATCATATATAAATATTAATTCCATCACCAGGAAAAGCCATGAGAGGTGATGATGGAAAATGAATTGTATCATTTTTAAGGAGATAGTCTACTATAAACATAACTGATTGTTTTATTTCACATTTTATATGAGAGGATGTAGATGTTATAACACCTTAATGTCCAAAAATAATAAAATTAAATATTATAGAGTATGTGACACCCAACACTCGGAATAGAAGAAAATATTACACCCAAAAAATATGATATATTTATTTTTATATAAATCTAATCTCTTTAATAGTTTTCATTACCAAAAACAAAAATCCAAGCTTATATTACAATGATCAAGGATTTTAACTTAGGTTGCATGCATCATTGACTTTAACATATATTACACACACTTGTGTGTTTATAAAAAATGTGAAATATTGTTATAATGTTATTATTTTATACAATAGTTATCAACTATTTTGTTGAAATGGTGGGAATTAAGAGGATTTACAAAAAATTAAGAAAATTATGGTTATCTAATTATTATAAATAAGAAAAGAATAATTTAATTTTCTAAAGATATTTAATTTTTATAGATTGTTTAGTAGAAAATTTCACAAAATTTTTAAAATTAATACATAAATAATTCTTAAAAATTTACCAATTGAAACTAATTCGAGGAAATAAATAATAAAAATAATTTTAATTTGATTTATTGGGATTTTTATGATATTTTTTTTGACGAATAATGAAAAATACATATTTTTAATTTATAAAGTGCATTTTATTTAAAAAACTTATACTATTAAATTATCAATTTAATTGGTTTTAAAGTAAAATTAGAAGTATCATATATCAATTAATAGAATTTTCATAATTTTCATATATTCTAAATTGAATTTTGAAATAAAATGTTATAAACATTGAACATTTTCACTTTAAAACATGCTTCCTCATCACATCCACAAGATTAATTTTAAATTAAAATATCATATTATATTAATTGAATTTTGTAAATGGGTTCCATATTTGGTAGGAGAATAAAATATATTGTCTACTATGTTCACATTATTTTAAAAAAAATTATTAATGAAATACAAAAAATACAGTGTTTAAGGTTAAAAGTTTTTTTCAATGATACTTGTGCTTGTGTTAAAATTAATTTTCTACACATATATGTTTTAATATTATAAATTTTATTTCATATTTATAATATGTATTTCCACATTATCTAATAATAATCATTCCTATAGTCTTGATGATTTAATTACCTAGGTTAAAAGACTAATTATTGTGGTGGAAATTAAAATCGTAAAATTAGAGTAAACATAAAGGATAAGGAATGAAATGTAAAAAACATGTTTTATTTCTTTAGGGGAGTTGTTACAAAACGATAACATCCCTCCCATAAATTATTAATAAAAATTTATAAACATTATGTTAGAGTGACCTCCCATTATTTAATAACTTTGGGTATTTAAAAAACGTCCAAACATCCTCAATTATAAAATGAATCTCACTCCAATAAATTATTCACAACTCATATGCCATTTTTTCCTAAAAACACTAAAAAATTAACAGAAAAACATCCATAACAACATCTTAAAAGTATTAGTTTTTTTTAAATGATTCTTTCAAAGCAATTTTTTTAAACCTAAGGTTTCTTCTTAAAGAGGAGGTGAAGTTATTTAATGAGTGTATTCATTTTTTCTTCTCCACCTCCTACAATTAATAATAAAGATTAATGACATAATAAAAAATTATAATAAATATAATGATATTTTTTTTATGTAATGGTAATGACATAAACCCACTAAAATTCTATTAAATGTTTAATGAAATCAGCATTCATGTGTATGATGGAAAACCGCCTAATGAACCGAGGTCATTCACTCTTCAATTATCACAAATCACTGTTATGTACAATAATGGATCTAAATTATATATATATATATATGATATTTATAACATTTTTATAGATCTGGTAAAATTATATTATATATATATATATTCTTCTAATTTCCATTTAATATGAGATATGATAACATCGCTCGTGTGTATGACAGAGTACCACCTTGCAAAGAGATGTGACTCATCTTATACTAATTCTTTACATGGAAGGTGATAAGTATAATGTTAATTTTTATGACATATAAATTAAATAGTAATAATATTCAAGAAATATTTATCATTATAAAATTACAATGCATCATCTAATTTTTCTTATCATTTCACTCACATAAATATGATAACATCATTCATGTATGCATGGTCTACCCCCAACATGGAGCGATGCTAATTTATTTTCATCACCACACCGAATGATTAATATAATTATATATATATATAAATAATTAAAATGTTATTTATGATATATTTATGTCTCATTGAAAATGAACTATTACTTACCTCTTTACTTATGTATTTTTGATAAACGGTAACATTATCTATACATTTTTCTGACCTACCTTCTCTATGATATTAATGTAATTCATTTGTCATACCATATTTCAGGATTGTATTTTAAAATAAAATTAATGTATAGATATGAAATTTATTTCAATATTTTTATTTTGGAGATGATGAAACTATATAATATACCCAAAAATCATAACATGCTTGAAAATTGTTAATGAGAAACAAGGGAATTAACAGCCAAATCGATGAATATAATGAAATATTATTAAACGATATCTGATTAAATTTTATAAAATGAAAATATATAATATTATAAATACTAATATGATTTTATTGTAATTCAATAAATTGTTTAAAACTACAGCAATGAAGTTTAAAGAGAGTTCAACAAAAATGAAGCATGTTGTAAGGGACATTATATTAATTTCCCATCAATGAAACATATTTTAATTTGGTGCAATTAATTTATTTTATATTGTAAACATACTACCCCTTTGGTATGTAATATAATTTTTACATAATAATTCATGGTATTTTATGTTTCAATTTTAATTATATCATCAACTCATATTTGAATTAAAATTTACCAACTGTTATATAATTGCATAGCTCAATTTATTTTCATTGGCTTATATTACTTCTTCAACGTCTTTGATATTCCACAATTTCGTGTATAATGACTTTATATTATAATTTGTTTTATTTTATATGGTTTTATTTGGACATGAAATTGATAAAAATAATATATTAATTGATTAATTATCACATCACTGTTATGATCACTATAAGGGATTATTTCATAATCACTTTATAATTGAGAGTTTTATTATTGAATTTTAGTGGAAGGAAATAATTTTATAATTGTCTGATAAACCCATTTAATTTTTTTATGATGTTAATTAAATTATTTATCATGTAATAGAGCCATTTTTAAACTTATCTGATAAAATAATTTCGAAATAATTTCTAAGCGATTTTGACATAAATTCAATCTTAGGTCAAAAATTCGTTTTCTTCCAAAACATTATTTTCTATAGATGTTTTCATAAATGTTACAAAATTTTTCAAAATGATTTATTAAATAAATATTTAACCATTGTTACATTATAAAAAATTATAAAGGAATTTTCATATCATTTTTCTAGAATGTCCCCGTTCTACCATTTTTAAGTGAAAAATGAATGTTCTTTTTAACTGTTATGGCATGTGAGGAATTTCCCACAATCATGACCATAGTTTATTTGATGATTAATTTTCATGTTTACAATGATATTATTCAATAAAAAAATTTAACCAATATTCTGTAAATTCATTGCTTTTAAAATTTACATTCAATGAATAGGATTCTAAGAACATTTTAGGTTTGAAAAATTTATTTTCATAATGAAAATGATATTTTACTCAAAAAAATTAGTAAATATTTTTTGTGGTATTCATATTTTTTTGATTAAAACAATCAATTATTTTAAGTATAATCTACTTGGGATATGTTTTAGTGCTACCTTAATTTTCATTCTTCTAGATGGTTTGTAATTATGTTTACCAATGATAATATTGACATTTACTTCCATGCTTTATTTTTGTAGTCAATATCATTCCCCTAAAATATTCTCTTTTCAATGATCATTTGGAAAAAAATTCCACTATATAACTATATTATTTATCTTGAATTTTTTCTATTTCATAATTCCAATATCATTTCTACAAACGGATTTTATATATTTAAATTCATTTGAATATCTGGGGAAATATCGATTAATATGTATATTTTACTCAATACAGATATTTTTTGATAAGAAACATTATTAATGAACTAAATGGATTGTTTGATATGTGATTAATTATTTGGACGTGAAATACTAGGGTGGTTTCTAGCTATAGATAGAACCTAGACGCATCGATTATCTAATGGGATGAATTAAATAGCAATCCTTAGTTAAATGGGTTTCTACCCATCATTTAAAATAATTAATGAGGATAGATATTGGTGGTATAGGTATGATAATGTTAGGATACATTATTTCCAAAAATTAATCATTTATATCATTGATATTTTTTTATTATCCTGGAATCTTTCACTATGATGGTGTCTTTGGATTCATTTCACTCTTAGTTTATTGATTAAATTCCATGTGTTTTTATTTTTACATTTCCCTGTTGATTATTCCTTATACATTTATGGTATTAATGTTATTGAATAAATTAATTATTATTTCCATTACATAACATCCCATATTTAATATTCTATTATAATTAATTAAATGGAATGTGTGTTCAGTTATTTTCCATTACCTTTTGATTAAGCTTATTCATTCATGATAGATTCATATATACATAACACTTATTGATCATTTTTTATCACCCATATTTTTTCCTTTATAAGGAATCATTGACACATACTATGAAATATATGAATGTATTTTATGGGGGGAATAATGATATTCATGAGAAAAGGAATGTTTTAAATTTTTATTCAAATGTGATGTGGGTTTCATGAATGTATCTATTATACCAGGACTATTAATTTATTCATTCCATAGAGATGTGATTCTGTGTATAGTATTCCAATATAATAAAGAAAATATAGCCCCCGGGATATTGGGGTTTGGATCATTGTAGTTTGTATAAAAGAATGTCTAGTAGAATAATATGTAAATTTATTTATAAAAATAAAGATTAGAACTCGTAAACCAATTATTGTCTATGAGGATAAGTGTATAAGAAAATATTAATATTTTGGTAAGGTAGATATTATGTTGTTATTTATGAAATATATCCATATTGGGATACTATTAGTGGATGTGGCTCTGAAATAGACAGAGCAATGGGTAATAACATTGAAATAGTTTCATTTGGTTTGACTTGATCATCATTTGTGCATGAAAAAGGCCTTTCAATGATTTTACTTAGACAAACACAAGGAATATTCTTAGGATAATTCAAATTTTTTCTAAAAATCCTTATTACTTATTCTAATTTATGATGGAAATTAATGACATAAGTTATACTAAATGTGTCTTATATTGAAAATAATATGTCATTATTTCTAAATTCTATAGATGATTATGTGGTTTTCCTAATACAATTATTATTTCTCATATTATGCATTTTGGTTTTATCCAAGGGCTAGAACACAATGAAATAAAGTAAATATTTAACATTAAGGGCCATGTGGTGACTGTTAGAAATAAAATTCGGTGATGATATGAGGGAATTATAATATTCTTATTTCCAATTAATTTCCCAAAAAAAATTTAATAACATATACCCTAACCAACTCCCAGATACAACTAATAAGAGAAGGATATAGTTCGTTAAGAGTTGGGGTGATAAAGAACATGGGGGAAATAATGATAGACTTATATCACATTAGAAAGGTGGAAGGAAAATCCCTATAAAGAGTCTCAATGTAATGGGAAAATTCATTATCTATGGAAATAAATGGAATAAATAAATGAATTGTTGAGTAAAAATGATTATATTAATAGAAGGAAATAAATCCCATCCTTGGGACCAATTTCTAGTTCCTTGTATTAAATATGGAGAACCAAATCATTATCTTAGTAAATTCCCTAATCTAAATGTTACCCCCTAAGAAAAGGAAGAAATAATATTAAAATAAAAAAAATGAATTATGTGTGTATTTTTCATCATGAATTAAATTGGTGAATTGTAGTACCAATGGTATTTTGAATATTATATTCATGAAACATCCACAGACTGTGAATTTTTTAGGAATAAAATTTATCATAATTAACATAAGAGTTGTGGATACCATCATGTTATTATGAGTTTATTTTTTTAAGAGGTGATACCTTAGTCAATGAATGAGGTGCTATTTATTGCTCAAAAAAGAATAGGAGTTACAAAAGTTTGAAATATGGAATCGTATTACAATCCTTATCATAAAAGGGGATCGAAACATCAGGAAAATCATCGAGCCATGTAATATCCTGGTTGACCCCTTTGTTGGCATGACTATCAGCAACCATGTTTGCTTCCCGGAACACATGAGTGGCAATGTAGTTGAGATACATGAACAAAGCAAGGAATTTCATCCCTTGAGAGGTAAGCGACCATGCAAGGTGCACACCACCTTTCTATGTAGCTTCAACAACAGTGGTTTAATCACATTCAATCAACAGCTTGCTCTAAACCTTTTGTATGGAAAAGGCTATCGCATGAATCAATCCCAACGTTTCTGCTTCCAATGCTGAGGCCGTACCACATCCACTGAAGAAGCAGCCCAGGCATCTGCCAAGAAAGTCTCTAAAAATGGAACCACAACCTCTTGGACCCAGGTTTCCTCTAGAGGCATCGTCGACATTCGCTTTTATATATCCTGGAAGCAGAGCTTTCCAGAAGTCCTCAAAGGTGCGTCGAGGTTGCCTAAAAGATCCTGCAATCTGAAGACGGCGAATGATCTCAAAATCACCAATAGAGTTGTCACAATGATCTTTATGAAGAGAAGTAGCATCCTTGATGGCAATGAGAATACGTGTTTTACCACCATTGTGACTGAATGAGAAATTATTATGAATAAAATTATTTCTTTTATACCAAATCCCATGAAAGAGTTCCGCCACTACAATCAAAAAAAGATTCTTGTTTTGTATAGAAGAGTCCCAATTAACATAGTGCTGTAATTGAGAGCTGATAGTAGTGGGAAGTGACCATCTGCAGCCCAAAATGTCAAAAGTGTAATTCCAAAGATCTGCAGTTGTAGCACATGAAAAGACCAAATGGTTAGCATCCTCGCGGTGTTGATTGCACAGATGACATCTAGAGCAAAGATAAATCCCAAAGGATTGAAGGTACACATCAGTGGGGACCCTATTATGGGAAACATGCCAAATAAGGGTAAGTCTCAAGGGCTTGATCCAAGGTTTGTTAAAGGCCTTCAACCAAACCAAATTAGAAACATAACTATTGAAGTTATTTTTGTATAATCTTTTGGAGTCAAGGACTTCATTAAAAGTAGGATCCCAAATGAGGAAATCACCCGTGTTTGAAAAATAATAGTTTTCAATGATGTGAACAGTGTGATTTGGAAGGGAGATGTTATGGGAGTTAACAAAATCCTTGATAGTGGATTTGGTGTTTCCAGGAGTAGTGTTGGACATCAACATATAGATTAAGGGGACACCAGTCTAGTTGTCAATCCAGAAATTCAAAGAGGAATTAGAACTAACCTTCTATCTAGAGTTTTTCATGATATTAAGGAAATAATGTCTAATG
Organism: Viscum album; assembly: GCA_963277665.1. Classification (NCBI taxonomy): domain Eukaryota; kingdom Viridiplantae; phylum Streptophyta; class Magnoliopsida; order Santalales; family Viscaceae; genus Viscum; species Viscum album. The sequence goes on along the minus strand of OY728127.1, from coordinate 1,832,574,152 downwards.
GAGGTCCATATGGAAGAAGTGATGTAACCCAGTTTTCCATTCTGATGCTCGGTAACAATTCTTTTCTTGAGGAAGTACAATGAATCAGAGTTGTTATGGATCAGATTCTATGTCATCTTCTCTTGAAGAGATTTATTAAAAATCTTGTGATTCTTAATACCAAGACCACCATTGTCCAATGGTTTTCAATAAGTGACCCAAGGAATGGTGACAAGTTTTCTTTCAATCGTACTACCAGAACAAACAATGTTTTTAAAGTAAACATTGTCTTTCTTGAGAAGACTGGAAAGCCAATGGTAAAACATCATCGAGTATACCATCTTGGTGGCCACCATATATTTTACAATACAAATTCTGCCATCCATAGAAAGAGATTTATCCTTCCAAGCTAAAAGTTGATTGTTAATTTGATCAACAATGTTGTGAAAATATCTGGATTTTGGTCTTCACCAAAATATGGGAACACCATGGAATGTGAAGGGGAAAGAGCTTTCTTTGATTCCTACGTAATTAATGATGTGACTTTTTCTAGTGGGGGAAAATTTCTTCCCAAAGAAAACAAAATATTTGTTCCAACTTATCACTTGACCCGAAATTTCTTCATAATGGGCCAGGGCACTTTATGTGATGGGATTTTACCATGGTTTGGGATATTTTGGAAGAAATTTTAGGTTTTTATATTTCTTAATATAAATTTTTATTAAGTAATAATTACTTTATATTTAATAAAAATATTTTTAATGTAATTGATAACCTTTAGGGTTAATATGTCAATTAATGTCAATATTATAATAGAAAAACAATGTTGTTAGAAATTGAGAAAACAATTGAATTGGGAACCTTAGTAAAAAAATCATTTAATGATTAATTCTTTTTCAACGATTTCCATAATATGTTTTTTGAAAACCATATAGTAATTATATAAATATAGTTGAAAAAATGAATATAATATATGATAGGTGATATCCCATCAAGTTAGGAAAGGATGCAGGGAATGAACCTATAATCTAGGAATGATAATGGTCTACTGCCTACCTTTTTCCTTTTTAATGTCCTGGTAAATTGGTCATTTCTATTAGTTAAATTATTTGAAAATATAAATTTTATCAACAAACCAGTGGTGTTAATTTAGAGAAATGAGGATTAATTTATTTTTTAGATAACTTCATTTAAACATTTTGGTTTTGAAAAATTGTTACACATAGTTGGAAAGACATATGACACTTTCTGGGATCTTTTAATTCACTATTTGTGAATTTTATTGCATCAATAATATGAAATTCATATTTTGTATTTATATCATTGTGTATGGGTTTAATTGGAAATTTATCATTGAAAACCAAAAGGATTTAATATTATTTATGAAATAGATATGTATCTGGTATGTATATTTAATAATAATTAGACAATAAATTAATTCCTCAAAATTAATAAAGAAGGATCAAGGAAAAAAATGTATCCCATTACTATCATAGAAGATGAATTATATAGTCTTTCAAACCATTATATAATTACGGTTTTGTGGACCGTAAATTTTCATTGATTTCTTACTTGATTATCATTAATTACCTCTATCACTCATAATATTTATTTATGCTTCCCTTCCATGATCATATCTTCACTTTCTACCAGTGTTCTCTAACATAAAAACCCATTTATTTTTCATTAAATTTAAACACCATATTTATATTTCTATTTCATTAATAGGATGTCCTAATAAAATTTTTTATGATGTGGTTTTAAAAAAATAATTTTCAAATATCAAAAATGTGATTTCCATGATCACGTTAAAAAAGTTAAGTTGAAATTTATATAATGTGGGTATAATGAAAGATCCCAAATTTCCAAAAAACCATCATATTATAAAGTTTATAAATCACACAACACCAAGAATTGAGTAAAATATAACACCTCCATAATTTAAAATTTATTTATTTTTTACTAAATTCAACCTCTCATAAGTTTCATTTTTAATGAATAGTTAAAAATTGTGAATTTTATTTGAAAATTTCTACTTATTTTAGATAATTTTTAATGTTAAACTATATATATAATTGTTTATAATGTAAAATTAGTTCAATTTATTTGAAATTATTATAATTTAAATTTATTTAATATATGTCATATTTAATTTTGAATTAAATATTTTGTAATCATTTGATTTTTTTTCTCCTTGAAACCCATCTTTCTCATCACATCTGTGGAAATAAAACATTAGAAAAAAATTTGGAAATTCTTGGATCCTAATTCGGTAAAATGATTTCCTTATTTTTTATAATAATATTTTATATTTTCTAATAAGATAAAATTAATTTTTGGTCCTAATAAGTAGTAAATAGTATAAAAAATAATTACTCCAATTGAGTTTAAAAGATTAATATTTTCTCATTACATGCATTTTTATTAAAATTATTTTTCAAACCACATATGATTTTTATTTTATAAATAGGATTTCGTATTTATAATAATTATGTTAAAATTATAAAATTCAGAACATCGCATTTTATTCATAAAAATATAAATACCTAGGTTAAAAAAACTAACTTCCATGGTGAAAACTATAGTGATAATGGGAGAAACCATAAAAGATAATATAAAAAATGTTTATAATAAGTGTTATTTTTTATGGTTGTGGTTTTTCTTGACTATATCATCCCTAATACCATTATTTAATAATTCTTTCCCACATGATGTGATAATGACCTCCCATTATTGAATAGTGGTGGATATTTACAATAATGCCACACCTCAATTATAAAAGAGAACTAACTCCCCTCAAATATTCCCACATATCAAGCCATTTTATTTGAAAAAAAACTGACAAAAATCATATCCCAAGTTCACCTAACACATACAATAAGAAATATTTTGGGAATAATTCAAATTGGATGGATTTGGTGAAAATTTAACTAGTTTTCCCAAATAAGAGTTAATTTTCTTCAAATATCATTTTCATTTAATTTATCCCCCACCATAGAATTATTATTAACTCATGAATATATAATAACCTCAATATATTAAATATATTGTGTTGTTTCTTTATTTTAGTTACATAAATCCACCCCAAAATCAATCAAATGGGCTATGAAATATTCATATATGTGTACAGATAACTACCACCTCGTGAACTGATGTTATTCGTTCTTCTATTTCCTCCTATCATGGTTCAGTATCACGATGTATATAAAGTATATATATGATATTTATGAAATAATACTATCTATGGATTCATTATATAATATATACAACATTTTTTAATTTCCATTTCATGGGTGACACGATCAAAGTGGTCGTGTGTATGGAAGACTACTACCTCGTGAAGCGATGTTATTCGTCTTCCAATAACGCATTACAAGGATAATGAAAATAATAAATATAATGAATATATAAGATATAAATAACATTATAATTAAATTCACGACATAATTATAATTATGAAATTATTATACATCATTTATGTATTCCTACCTTTTCACTCGCATAATAATGATAACATCATTCACGTATTTGTGGACTACCAACTTCATAAAGAGATGTGACTCACTTTTATTCCCCACAACACATGAATGATATATATATATAATTAATACTATGTTATTTTTTATATTATTAACATTCTAGAAATATTAAATATTACTTAACACCTTTCCATAAGGATCATTGAAAAATAAAAACGTTACTCATGCATACATATGACATACATTCATGCAGATCAAAATGTAATCCATTTTTCATAACCAAAATTTATGGTTGGTTTTAAAATTAAATTCATGTATAAATATGATAATTATTTTATGATTATTATTATTTATATAATGAAATGATATATTATATACAAGAACCATAACATTCATGACAAAGCAGATATGAGAAATAAGAAAATTAACACCTCAACCCATGAAAATAATGAAATACTATAAACAAATTTGTGATATGATGTCATAAATGGATAATTTATCATATTATTAAAATTTATATGACTTTATTATAATTTTATAACATTTTTGAAAAATATATATATGATGTTAAATAATTTTAAATGAAAAGGAACCATGATGTAAGGGAATTCGTATAAATTTTCCATTATTGAGGAATGTTTTATTGTTATTCACCTAATTTAATTTATATGGTTCACATAAATCAACTATTACATGTATTTTAAGGATTTAATAAAGGGTTGTGGTGTTTTATGATTCAATTGTAATTATTTTATCCTTGTGTATTTTAATTAAATGTTATATATGTTGTAAATAATTTGAAAACACAATTTCATTTAATAAGGTTATATTACATATTCCCCATCTTTCATAATATAAGATTACGTGTATAACGACTTTTCATTATCTAACTTTTTATTTCCAATTTTTTTATTCAAAACTGACATTTTACACACATAATCGACTCATTAATAAAATCTCAATTGGACCTTATGATCATTGTTAGGGTTTATCTTACAAACTCATTATTATAATGATTGTTTATTCACAAATATTAGTTTAATGAAATTATTTGACCACTATATAATATTAAATTTACCAATTTTTTTCTATTATGGTTATTCAGTATATTTCCACATAATAGTATCATTATTTCACTATTTTCTAATTAAAATAATTTACAAAATGATTTAAAAAAAATATAACATTACTTATCTTGTCTGTGAGAAATCAATTTTCTTCCCAAACCATGTTTACAAAAAAATGAAGTAAAAAATGTGTTCATAATTTTCCAAAAGATTTAATAAATATTGTAATAAAACATTATATTTTAAAAAAAATTCATGAAATGAATATTCTAGTAATTTTTGGAAGAATGCAATTTTCTAACCTTCTATACTAAAAAAGGAATATATTTTATCTTGTTAAAATTATAAGGAATAACCTTCTATCATGGATATAATTTCATTGAATATTACTTTTCATTTTTATAATAAAATTTTTATAGAAAACATTTATCAAATATTCTGTAAATTCTTTTGATAAATGTTATTTGAAAAGAAAACTATTTTCAATATGGTTTATCTTTTAAAAGTGAATTTCAAAATGAAAAAGAAAGATTGATTAAGAATTTTTTAATTATTTTTTATGGTATTTAAATTATTCAATGAAAAAGTACAATGTATTAAATATAATCCATTAGGTTTATAATGTATTTCGTAGGATCCATTATTTTTTCTAGGAACACCCCTTATTTTTTTCATTTGAACCATGGTGGTTGAGTCTTCCTTAGTAATGGAGAGCCTCTATTGGAGAAAAAAACATAAATTCTAGGTATGTATGCTTGATTGAATTAATGGATTCAATGTATAAATATATTAAATGAGATAATAATGTGTTTCCATTATTATAAGTATTTTTTGGTGTTCGTAATTCTTATATAGGGAATGGGGGTGTGAAAATTGTTCTCAAGAGTATTACCTTCCATGTAAAGGTATTACATGACATTTAAGGGTATTACATGACTTGTAAACTCTAACTAACATATTTTTTAAAAAAAATACATAGTGTGTAATACTTACATTTTGGGTAATAAAAACATATCATGGAATTTTTTGGATAATTAAATAATTTTTCCATGATATTGGTTTTCTTTGTATACCTCTAAAAATAAATTAACAATGTGTAAATGAGTTTCCTACCATATAATTTCTTGAGCAGTAATGTGTTGTAAAGATGATTTGTTCCTCATTCCCTTATGAAACCTCTTTATCTCAACCGTAGATAACCTTATATGAAGTTTTGGATTTCCTATCATTATTAAGGATGTATTGATCATGCTTATGATCACTAGTATGTGGTTTAGATTTGGTTTTCCCTTATATCCCACTTTTATCAAGATATTGCAGTGTAATAATTTAACTACGTACATTGCTGGTTTTGATCATGATTTATTATAATCGAAGAACATTTTTGTGGTCATCTTCACCAACATTATTCATTCAGAATACTAATAGATGCATTGGTTTATCAGCAGTTAATGGTAGGCGGAATAAACCTTAACACCTTGTTTTGTTAATTTTGTAGCATGTGCTATATTTAAAATTGTGACAACATTACGTGCCCTAAATAAAATAAATATAATGAATGTAACTATTCTTTACAGTCCCTTTGGCTCAAATTGGTTATTAACCTTGGTTATGAATACTATTTGTTTAAGATAACCCTTATTTAAAAATAGACTTACAATGGATTAATGTGTTTCTAGAATGACATGGGATTTGGGTGTTTTCTTTATATATATTCACCATTTTGGGGATTGTTTATTTTGGGAACTCGACTGTAAATTGGATATGACCAAATAATAAATGAAAAGAATAAAAAAAATATATATGGTTATTATCTTAATTAACCATTGATCCCAATGATATTATATTAAGATATATTTTATTCTATAACATGTGATCATATTTCTCTTCTATAATTATTAGATGGGTAATTGGACCAATTAAAAAATACAAATATAATATACCATGATTTTAAATGATACATGCTAAAATGATTATATCATCAGACATTCCTTGTGATAAATGATGAAATGATTATATAGTGGGATATTCCTAGTTATACACACTGAAATGCATATATAACGGGCTTGGCCCAGATATATGCATATATAATTATATTGAGAATGGGACTACTTTAAACAATTAAATGATTAAATACATGGCTCACCCCTGATTGATTCATGAAATTCTTATATATAATATTTTGAAAAAAAATTGTGATTTATACTTTCCTTTTATGCTTTTGGTTGGCTTGGTTTTGAGACATGCTAAGAGACATCCCAACATAAAGATTAGGTATTCTATGTTTTACCATGGTTATATGGTTTTTGATGGCATGGTTGTGAAAAATACATAGAGATATTTTCATACTGATCCGAATAAGGATATTATCATACAAATTAGATTTCTCAATTAATAAATACACCTTTTTATTACATTATATATTTCACTTATTATCATGCTGGTTATGTTCATACATGGGGGTTTCGACCAAATTATTAATACTCACATTCTATTTGGAAATATGTTTGGTAATCAAGAATATTACATGGAAGAAGGGTTAGACAAGGGAAGGGACCTTACTGTTTATTATTTCTTGTTATATGGTCTGGACATTGTATATGGGTCTGATATAGGTTTTGGGACCGAGGAATTATGAGCCATTATTTGAATATAATAGTCTTTTATTTGTATTAATCCTAGAAATAAATTTTGTAACATTACAACATGACATTACATAATTTATTTATTACATATTGGATTGATCAGTTGGTTTTTTTTCTTCTTCTATATTTTATTTTCCCCATATTTCCACCAAAAGATATTCATTATAATGATATAATTATTCAGAGGTGTTGTAACTCTATATCTTGGATGCATAGTCACCCCACTATCCATATCACTCCACCAATGCTATTCCGTAGCCTCTATCATGTGAGGATGTGTTCTTGAGGTCTCATAAGAAATCCATTTTGGCCACATGAGAGAGTTTGGGGTTAGGGGATGTTATAAAGTTGTATGAGAGCATATTGGGTTATTTTAAATTTCATGAAAATTTTTGAATAGTATAATAGAGATTGTGAAATATCGATACCTATTAATAAATATTTTATTGGTAGTAGATATATCATGTTTTTTGGGAAATATGATTCCTCAAGGGTGTATTTCTATTTATACTATTTTCTTATTACATTTTTGGTTATTTCACCCTAAGTGATGAACATATTCTGTGAAGATATTATTTCGTGATATTATTGGTTCTTGATATTTATAATCATGGCCTAGTAAAAATATGATGAGTATGCATGAATAATGATAGACAATTAGGTATATATATTGTCATGAATGGTTCATGATAGAGACATATCTAGTGCATGGGATATATACTTTCTCATTTAAATAGTGATATAAGATACTTATTATATATGTTTAAGAAAATGTAATAAATGAACTATAATGTCACGAAAAAACACATGAATTCCTTGTTTATGGAGACCATAAGTATGTGGTTCAATGTTTTTTCAATTATTTAGGATGAAATTGTTGTATAAAACGTTTTAAGGAGTCTATTTTTATTATAGATAAAATTCATCCTCTTTATCTTTGAGTTGATCATTAGAATAGTGGAAATTATAAAGATCCTAATGTAGTTGAACCATAGTATCATGTATCTCATTATGAATAGATAGATGTTAAGATATTAGATAGATTATTAAGGGTCCTGAAATCCATGTAGAGGTATATTATTCAAATCATATCATTGAGGTTTGAGTTTAAGGAGTCTGTTTTTATTATATATTGGATTTTCATCACATATGCATCATCTACTAGGCATGAATTTGTCGGATCTGCTGGAGAAGGTGGGAAAAAAGGAGTAGTTTTCTTTGAAAGAATTTGATATTATGTTTCTAATTCACTTTTATCTTGATGTAGAGTGATGACATGGATCATAAATTCATGAACCAGACATGGGAGGGAATGTCAATGTTTTACTACACTGAATGATTCACAAAGATTCAGTGCACTGCGCAATCATTGGTAGTTGAATAAATATCTAGTGTGAGACATTTTAAGAATGGTATTTTCTATGAGATCATCTCATAGGTGAACATGGTCCATAAGAGTATTTTTACAGATTTCATTAATCTAGATTTCATCACCAATGGGAATCTAAGAGAGGCCCCAATAGTAGAAAGTTTCTTGCATATGTTAAAAAAATTACCATTCTTCTAGCATAAATAAGCTTCACGATGAATGCTTTCACCATGGGTGTAGTGGTTTGATAATTCTGGTAAATGGTAATACATCTCAATATCGAGTTCTATTATTGTTCTTTCATGGTGGTATGTTGGTCCATAAATGGACTCTGCGCTCATACCATTCTTTAGTGTGTAATTATTACTTCATATTAGGCCACCTATAAAGGTTTTTAGTGGTATGAAGTGTTTGAGAAATCATAGGGGAAACATATTGGTACTAGAGACTATGAAGGACCAAGATACTCCTCATCATGTAGGTCACTAGAGTTCCACATTAAATTTTCATTGAGGAAGGGGACATGGTACCCCAGTGTTGAAATAGCAGTATTATGAAGATGATATAGAATAGGGAAGTTTGGTTGGAGCCTAGAGCATAGGGGATGGTTAGCTAAATGTTATGAACACTACATTGGATGGTGTAGATATAGTATAATCTATTTTTTTATTTACTATTCATGTATCATCTAACCTATAATCGTTTTTTTTGGAACATCACACTCCTTTTTATTTTTTAATATTTGTAAACGGTTTGGGATTTTATATGGAAATCTTTCATGGTTTTTTGACCATTGACACAATGTTGGGAGAGAGGAAATATAGTATCAAATGTTTGAAGGAATGTTCTATAGATATTGGTGGTTACCATTTTTCTTTGAAACTATCATGATGGAAATGAATGCCGTTGATTTGATTCTTCATATGCATTGGTTTGTTCTATAGTAGGATCATATAGACTACAAAAAAATGGAAGTTGCCTTTTTATCTTTAGAAGTAGGCAGTTTGTTTCACCATGGTTTTGGGGATCATTGGTTTGGTCATGAAAGAACAATTCAATGCATATTGGATTGTATCATATCTCAAATATCATATCATTGTCTATATTATGGTGGAATGGAGGGGGTTTATTTTTTTTAGAGGTGTTCCATTTTCAATATGTCATTCAGGATAAGTTCAACTGCATACCTCCAAAGAGATAGAGAGATTCATTTTATGACTTAATTGGTTCCATTAGGGGATTCAATTTCAATGACACCTTATTGGATGGAACCAATAGTGCATTGGGATTTGAAAATTTAATTGGAAGAAACTGAAATTAAATGCTTCACATGGCCTAGTACATCACCTTAGAGTTTTCTAGTTGTCTTTTCAAATAAATATGATTCTACCATGATCTTGGGCATTGATTATCACATATTAAACCAAATTATAGAGAAAAATGGTATTCTCTTCCAAGTATCGACTACATTTTAGATCAATTGGGATGTTTTAAGACCATCCCAATATTGATTTGAGATTAAGATACAATTAGTTGAGTTTGAGACATTCAGACATACCATGACATATTTTAGGAGAAGTTACGGATTGTAGGAGTTTATAGTGAAGTAGTTTGGTTTTACTAATGCACCAGAGGTATTCAAAGAAATTATGAATTGTTCTATTCATCCTTTTCTAGAAAATTAATTTGTGGTTATTATCGATGAGATACTATTATACTACTAGTTAGTACACGATCATACAAAACATCTTGACATTGTACTGAGTACATTAATAGAGAATTATAATTTTGTTGAGCTAACGAAATATAGATTACATTATGATAATTTGCACTACATGTATATTTCATCTCAGAGGTAGGAGTATTTGTGGACCCAGAGATTGTTTCAGCCATGGTATCATTGGAGTAGCTAGATAATGACTCTGAGTGTTGAAAAATTCTACATTTTGTAGTTTTTATTAGTTATTTACTTATTTATTATCCTATTTGATAGAGATGATGATAGATATGGCTATTAAAGGAGATAATTTTTTATGTTTGGTTTCTTTTTATATATAATATCAGAGATGAAAGGTATTGTGAAATTAAAAACCATCCTCACATTACATGTTCTAGGTAAAGAATGTATTATGTACTCAAATTCACCAGATGTTGGACACAGAAAAATTTTAATGTAGTAGGATTGAGGGGGTGTGTATGGATCTAGATAGATTGAACTGGATGAGAGTAACTACATGAATCCTCATTTGTAGTAAGAATAAGTGGTACATACTTTGAGTTGTATGAGGAATTATCTCGTGTTTTATTGGATTGTAGTATATATGGAACACAATAGCTTTAGATACTTATTTTCTCAATGAGACCAGAACCATCATATAAAGAGGTGGGTAGAGTATCTTCAGCATTTAAAAATTGATTTTACTTATATAGTGGTAAAGGAATAAATTATTTCCAATTAATTGAGAAAAATTAATTTAAATAGTAGTATCGAAGTCTTACTATGAGTGGTGAGTGATTCACCTCTTTTCAGTCATGAATCATGATGTTTAGGAGTGTTAGAGATGAGTATCTCTAACATAGATATCTTTTAAACCAAGGATTTTGGATAGGATCAAGACTGAGTAGTAATCTGATCCGGAGGGATTAGTTATGAATGAAAACTTATATAGTTTGGAGACACCATTAGAATGGTCTCTTTGAAGTTTAAGTTCTCTACTCTTCCATGATTGTTAATGGGATCCTACAATCTTGCACATGAGTTGATGAGATATTTACATGCTTCTAAATGTGTGGTGCATCTTGTTTTGAAAAATGATGAATCCTAATATTCGTAGACATAAATAGGTCTCTAGAATAAATAAATAGAATGATGGATTTTTTGTTAGATGAATAAATTATTATCTATTGAAGGTCAATCATCAGTGGTTATCTTGGATTTTGAATCATTTATATATTATTGGGTTAAAATTGTATGATTTCTCTAAAGATATTTTGATAGAATTATCCAGTAAAACCCATAAAAATGCTATTGTATGGGCCATTTTGGATCTATTAAAGAAGGAATACCTCTTATTTCATATCACCGAGACCATTATAGATGATGACATGGGTAGTCTATACATGTGTATAGTAGTTCAGGTGCACAGTTTTCCAAGGAGTATCATTTCAGGTAAAGATCCATGTTTAACATCATAGTTCTGGAATGGTCTTCAAATGGATCTGGGATCAATGATTATTTTGATTACATCCAATAATTCTATGAATAATGGTTAATCAAAGTATTATATACCGGTTCTGGAGGATATGTTACCATAATGTATTCTATATTTCAATGGATCGTGGGGGTAGCATATCGACCTTATGTAGGTATCATATAATTAATACTTCTATGCGTCCAACCAGATGGATGCTTATGAGGCATTGTATATAAGTTCATGATGTTTCTATATTTTTTATTTACAACTATGTGTTTCAATTCATTTTAGTACCAGTCTCATGTTGGAGATTCCTGATTAGGTTCAGTTGATTAGGTAGTTGTTTATAACTGTGTAGAGTAGCCATAGATCTTATATTGACTTTTAGAGATAACCTCTAGAGTTTGAAGATGGCTATCATGTTTTCTTTTGGGTATCACCTAGGTTGGGAAAATGTCATATTCGAAAAAATGTGGTGCTAGTGCTTTGGTTTGTTGGGATGTCTAAGTTAGTGGATATGGTCTCTCTAGTGGATTAATTATTATCCCTCGCACAATGCTATTGTTACATGCAAGATGTCTTTAATGTGTTTAAAAATCAAATATATTTTTCAAAACCTTTTCTTATGATAGATGTACCATACATCAATCATCTTGTTGATGCATCCATTAATGATAATTCAACATGGATTATGAAATGTAGTGAGAATTGTCTCCTTTTTATGGAGATTATTTTGGTTTGAGTGTTGGCTCATCATGGAGTTTTTTTCAAGAGAATACATGGGGTACGAAGTCTGATATTAAATCATTGTGGTTATACTTGTTCGTTGAGACCCTAAAGTGACACTTGCTATAGCTTAGGGAGGAGTTATTATATGGTGGGGATATTGTAAGATCTCTTCCTTTTTTAGGTATGTACCTCATTGAGTTTTTTCACTTGATCCTTGAGGTTTGATTCTTGTTTGGATATGGAGTGAATTTATAGAGGAAAATGATTTAATTTTGGGGGATGTATATTTTTTTTTGAATTAATAGAGTCCTATTATAGTTGTGTTAAATGGTTTTATGATGGGTTTCTATGCTTGGATGGATTTAGAGATGTTCAGAATCCATTTGTAGGGAAAAGGGTGATGAATGTTGTACACAATATAATTACATTTCATGTCATGGTTTTACACTCCATGTATAAATTAAATGAAACATGCATTGAGACAAATATCGGACATTAACCGGTTACATTCCTTTTAATAGGAAAAATAAAGTATTTTTTGGGGTAATTAAATAAAAATATTAGGTGACATGATTTTTGATGAATCCCTCTAAAAATAATTTGATTACTTGTAAAGGAGTTACGTTCCATATAATTTCATAAACATCAATTTAAGTGGTTCTTTGTGGATGATTCTTTTCTCATTCCTTCATTCAACCTCCTCCTCTCAAACCTATGTCAGCTTCTAGTTAATTTTGGAGTGCCTCTCTTAATTATAGTTTTCCCAGTCATAATTATAATATCTGGAAAAATTGTTTTTTTATATTTTTCTTCATCACCCTTTTTCTCAAACCATTTCAATTTCATCAAATAACCATGTTCATTTATTCTCCTTAATTAGTTTTCATCTAAGAACTTTCTTGGAATCATCTACTCCTTTTTTCTTGTTGGTGATTCCTCTAGTAATCATTGTCTGATCATTCATTAAATTTTGGTGGTTTAATTCCAAACCCTATAGTTTGTTATTTTTTATGTATATTCCATAGTTGAAATTCCACCAATATAACATGCACTGAATAAACTAAAAAATATAAATTGGACTATTCCTTTGAGTACCTTTGGATGCAATTGTTTATCGACCGAGATTATGGATACCATTAATGTAAGAAAACACTATTTTATAAATAAAACTTTTATTGAAATAATGCATGTTTAGAATGAAAATGGATTTGAGTATTTTATTCATATAGACTTCACCTTGGCCAAGAATTTTTATAGTGATAATTATGTTTTTAATTGTTTATAAACAAATGATAAATGAAATTTATAATTCTAAGAGAAATAGTAATGGGCCTCAATATTCATTGAGCCTTATAGTGTGATATTGATATATCCATGATAATATAAAATGTGTTGTGGTTTCACTTTCGTAATGATTAATGTATTTGAGGTTGTAGTAGTTGACATGATGAAATGAATATATAGTTAGTTTGGCCTTCATACATGCTGAAATTATTATATAGCGGAGTATTTCCTATGATGCATGCAGAATTACTTAAATCGAGCTAATCTTTGTTATACACATTAAAATTCATATATATCAAGATTATCCCTAATATATGTTAAAATTATTATATGGGGTGTTGGCCCAGTATACATGCTCAAATGATTATATACATGGATCATCTATGACGGAAGAACGAAATGATTATATATCAATTTTTGACCCAAATTTATGTGATTTATACCTTAGTTAGATAGTTTTGGTTGGAATGGATGTGAGAAATTCTCAGAGACATTTTAAAATGTAATTAAGGTAGGTTCTGTTTACCATTATTTTAAGGTTATGGATGTAATTTTTGTGAGACATGTTGAAAGGTATTATTCCATAAATCCAAATAAATTTTATGTCTAATTATTTAGATTATTTAATAATTTAATACACTTATTTATTTAATTATTTCATCCACTGGTTATTATACTATTTTTATTTAGACATGGTGGAGTCAACTTATTGAGTTATATTCACACCGTATTCTTATCGCCATTTCATACCCGAGTAGATTATATGGAAGAAATATTGGACAATTGCGATGGAATATGTGTTTATTGTTACTTTCTGCCTCGGATAGAGTTTGGAGATGTGACAAAAAGGGATTTCAAGATCAAATACATTTGATTATTTATTTTAGTCATCTAGTTCTATTATTTCAATTAATTATAGAACAAAAATTTCTTACATTCCATTATGAAAATAAATTATTCATCTATTATTTATTGGATTGTTCAATTCATTTCTATTTTTTTCTACTGTATTTTATTGTTTCCATAATTTTCATGATATTCTATATATTATTATTAAATTATTTTTATTCTATAGTGCAACCCTATAATCCAGGGGTATAGTCTCCCCACTATCCATATCACAACCTCGTAGCTAGTTGGCTGCATCTAGTATATAGGGAGGTGTGCATGAACTCTGGTAACCAACATGTTTCATCCATGTATGTGAGTGTAATATCAAGGGATGTCACATATTGATACCATCTGAAATATTCCTCTAGATGTTTTATGGTTATTTTGATGAAAGATTTTATTAACATTCACTTACTTTATTTAGTTTGGTAGTGAATAACTGGCCCTTGAAATGTTCACTTTCTTATGATCATTGAACATTATATTTCCCCTAAATATCAATATTATTTATCATGGATATCATTATTTATTATACCATATATCATTTCTATTTATGGTGATCTACATTGATATTCATTTCTTTATATGAGGACATTCAGAGAAATTTATATTCTTTACTCTATACACATATTTGATAATAAGGTACATTTTTATTGATTAAATGGAACATTTATTTTATTATTTAATTTTATGTATTGATTGTTCATTATCTAGTTATTATAGTAATTTTATTGATTAATTGAAATTTGATATTATTTATTTTCATTTATATTCTGATTAATCTTGTAGAATTTTTTTATGTAATGTTTGTTCACTAATATACATTTCCACGATGATTATCCTTTTTTATACATGATAGATTCCTCTATTATTAATCCTTACTTAGTATTTGATCTCAACCTTATTTTATTAACTTTCCCATAAATCCATGAAGTGTACTATGAAAGATATGAAACAATATGCTAGATGGAAAAATTATATTAATGAAAAATAATGTGATATAATGTTTGTATTAAAATATAATACGAGAATCTAATATATATCTAATTTACCAAGACTAATTATCAACTTATTTATTCATGATTCCATTACTTGTATCTTATTCAACGTTAAAAAAGCACAAATCAGTTTTGGGCTACTAGGGATAGGTTTGTTAAAAATTAGTTTATTCCATTAATAAAAAACAACTATTTATATCACATATAGTTATTTTATTATAACTTAATGACAATGAAATATTTTAATTATGTGCAATAATAAATAAAAAAACCTCGATTAAGAACAATATCTCTTATTCAGACCATATATTTTGGACTATACCTAAAGGCTCCCTAGATTGAAATTATGTTCAGATAAATGATTATATAATTTGGGTATAGAATTAAGGATTGTATTTAGTTATGTATTTCAAAAACTAGAAGGCATTTTATGTGTGTAAATAAGGGGATCATTTGTGACCTTTTATAAGTGTGGAGGAGTAAAAAAATTAAATACCTAAAATTATTCAATAATGAGAATTTACGCTCAATAAAATTGCATCCAATATTGCAAAATTATGGATTAAATTATTGATATGCATGATAAAAACATGAAACATTAAATAATTTCTTCAAACAAGTTATTTCATTTCCCCAAAAGATTACTCCCTTTTACTATTTCATTTTTCACCACAATATCTTATTTTTATATTGTTTTTATTGTTCATTATGAGTTAAATTAATTTTATCTAGTAGAATGATATTAATTATAATGATTCACAATATGGAATCCAATTTACCAAATAAAAATCATATAATCGGTATAATTTGATTTAATATCAATCCCACAAACTTTTTCGAATAATTATTTTCCAATAAATGCATCTTTCATGAAATAAATAATCTTATATTAACTATATCACAATTAATAATCAGTATTTGAGTAAATTTAAATTTAATTCTATATAATATAAAAATTTTTGTTAACTAATTTTTTATTATGTGTTATTTTAGTTTGTTAAAAAGGATACACATTGTGCACATAGAAACTATTTAAAAAACCCACATTTTTTAGAATAAAAATAATCATATACCAAAATTATTAAAATTAATTAATAAAATAAAATTAATGATATTATTCTGAATATAAATTCTAATATTTAACTTTAATACCAAGTCCTAGGTAAAATAGGACATTTGAATTAAATTAGTATTTTTATTGATATGATTGTATTTGCGAGAACATTAATTTTCACTATTCACTAAAAAATTAATCAATTTTGAAAAATCCCAACATTTTTCCCTATGTACTTTTGATATTATTATTTAGAATTGGGGTTAATTTTATAAGATAAAACTTCTAAAATTTCATGAAATAATTTATAATATTTTTTCATAATAGTAAAATAAAATATTTTTCGATAAAAATGTATTGTATTGAAGAATAAAATGTATTAAATTATAATTTATACTTGTTTATTATTAATTTTTCTATATAATAATATTTATTTTGAATATTATATATATTTCATAATAAATATAATAATATTTATACTCTCTAATTTAACTGTTTGGATATCATAAACATGCTTAAGTATTCATGGTTTGTTTTGGATCCATGTTTGGTATTGTATATGCAATAATGGATTGTTTTATTTTTAGAAACATAGATTGTTACATTATCCCCCCATGTATTGGAATTTATTCACTAATATTTAATATTAAATACTAATGTTAAAACATGTTATGGTGTAACAAAAAGATATTTTTTGATGAAAAAAAGTCCTATTATTATAATTTCTTTATGATATTATTCATTTCACGAAAATCCGATTTTAGTTTTTTAAAATAAAAGAACTAATTTAGGATTGTTTTAAATGGAACACCAATTTACTCGTGAATGAAATTAAACCCTTATATAATAATTTGGCACACTAAACACAATTTTTGTCTTCTATTACACATAATACCAAGGGACCTTCGATATCTTTTGTTACACACAATGCCCTGTTTTTATTGAACTACAATATATTATTAATATGACTATTAGAATATTAGTATAGCTACTATATATAAATTGTAATGGAAGTTGTGAATAATATTACTTAAATTTTGAGATTATTATTTAAACATATGTATAAAATGAATCCTTTGGTTATCAATTAGTATAATGGTATGTAATAACTATTTGAAAATAAAGAAACTTCATTTCTACGAAAACTATTTTTCTATGTACAAACATAATTTTTCCCAATAAATTAAACAAATCAAATTTCATTAAATTTTTAAATAATTTTTTTATATTAAATAAATTTATTTATACTCATCCAATATTTTTTATTAGTTTATCATTAAAATATATCTAATTTTTTGATTAAAAATATACTATTCTCTAAATTGCAATTTTACCGCCTTTTAATTGTGAAAAATAATAAATTTGTTTTTTGAAAAAATTATAATTTTTATTTTAAAAAACAAACATCATTTTTTAATGATAAATATAAAAAATTTACTTTGGGTGAATTTTTTGGTATTCATTGAGAACATTATTATTTATTTGAATAATGAATAACAATGAATTTAAATTCAAAGCTACATTTTCATACAATTTATTTATATTATTAAATAGTTTATATAATTGGATTTTAAAATTAATTATTTCAATTTAATATCATTTAAATCGATTTATGTCATTTGAAAAAATTTCAAATTAAATTTAGATATAATAATATAACAAATTTTTGGTCATTTTTACTTTAAAAACACACTTTGTCATCCCATCTGTGTGATTGAAATTAAATTATTATCTACCACATTGGTGACTATGATTTGGATTAATTAATTATATAGTTTTAGTTATGATAATTTTTAATTTTTAATTTTAAAAAAAATAACCAAAAATTTTACATAAAGTAAAATAATTAAATACATCGATTAAGTGAAAGATAAGATTACATAATGATTTAAATTTATTCATAAGAGGCCAAATGACTGATAAACTTGTCCAAAATTCATTTTAATGAATATGTTGACCAATTAACCTATTAAATATAATTTTAAAAATATTTTTTTCACATGATATAGGGAAAAACTCTCAATAGTGTTTAACATGTTATATTTACAAGAATGTCACTCCTCTTCCTCTATAAAAGGGAACTCACCCCACTTACTTCCTCACACCTCTGAATAAATTTTTATTCAGATAATACATACACAAATATCTCCAAAAATTATTACCACAATCTTATAATCCTCCCTTTGGATATAATTCAATCCATGGAACGCCTTTGGGGAAAACCAAGAAGAGTTACCCAACGAAGAGGTAGCATCCTTCCTCAATATCATTCGTTTTATTTTCATTATCCACCAAATAAACTCTTCATATTCCATGATTACATAATAACCACAATATACTCAATTTTTTGTGATTTTTTTATTGAAATTTTTCTATATAAACATACTCTCACATCTATATAAGGGTTAATAAACTTATCGTATGTTGGTATAGTCGAAAACTTCCTCGTGAAACGACATTGTTCATTTTCCCTTTACCACCTCTAATAGGATGTAATTAGGATGAAAACTATATTTTTATATGATATTAATTATATTTATGGTTTATTTATGCTTCTTTAATTATTATTATAGGAAACATAACATCATTATTTCCATTTAGTGTAAATATGATAACTTCATTTGTGGATGTGTGGACAACTACCTCCTCAAAGCGATGTGATTCATTCTCACATTTCATGGAATGTATTTAGGATGGTTGTAGTCAAATTATATGATATATATAAGAGAAAATATTTATTTTAACGATGTTATATTTATTTGTTTTTTAATTTATATGTATATTTCATTTCGGTTCTTTCTTTCAATACTATCATAAAAATGAAATAACGTTCATGGGCGTGTGTATCCAACTATCTCCATGGATGGTGTATTCCATTACATATTCATATATTTTTTAGATTATTATAAATAAATATTTATTGAATATATATGAAATTTATATCACGTTTTACATTGTTTAAACAATTAAATAACTATCTATGTTTCAAGATCAAGAATAATAAATCAAAACATGTACAAAAAATTAGATATTGCCTAAAGGGTAACATTAACATGGAATTGTAAATAAAATAGTAATATAAATTCATAATAATATATTACATTTTATTATTTAAAATAATATGGTTATTTCATATATGTATAATAAACTTATATTTATTATACCGTAATTTTGTATGAGTATAACGAGAATCAATATATAAGTTAATAGTTTTCTCGTCTCACTTTTTTTCTTTGAAACACAATCCCTGTTCACTCCATATTTCATATATGTTGTTGGTATATATACCATTTATTTATTCTATTAATATTGTAATTAAATTTATGATTATTTACATATCAATTTTATGATCTTTCATTCATGTGGTTTATGTTTCGGATGTTTCAAAATCGGTAATGTAATTTTGTCTCAGTTTCCCTTATTTGAGATTCATGATATGGTGTCCACCTATTTACTTATATGAGGAGTATCCACTTCATTTGAATATTTTATCTAATAAATATCATTATTTATATGATATTTTATGCTTTATATAATTTTATTTTCTAACATGGATAGTATTATTTAATCATACCACGTGGTAAGAGTTTATTTCTACAATATCATCATTTATCGAGATTGTTTTTTATTATGAATTAATAGATGAAACATTGTAATACATTACTCAAGAAAACTCATGAATTTTATTCCCATATGGTTATACATGATATATTGAATTATTAGTTCCATTTATGCACTCATTTATATGTAAGATAATTAAGAACGTGATTTATAGAGAATCAAACTTTATCTCCCTCTTTTGTCTGAAACCCGCATTCCTTCAATAACATGTTATCTAAAAATGTTATTAAAAATTTATAGTATTATCCTATGATTCTAAAAATTCATTTTTATCCATTTCATACCTTTTAAAAAACAAAAATTAATCAAACTTAATCTTCTCTTCATTTCCAGAGTTAGGAACTTGTCTAATCTTTTGTTGACACAAAAGGAATGTTAGACATGTATGGATTTATCCGCTGTTTGGATATTTCTACCATTGAAGATTACATTAATACATAAATGAAAAATTTTAAGAAACTAAGTATCCCTAAGATTCTACACATTCATTATTAATAAAGAAATTTCTATGAATTTTTTTTAAAAAACCATTTATTTTTTAAAAATGATTTAAATGATTTTCAGTGCTTCCATTATATGTTTTCAAAAAGTTATTTTTCAATGAAATGATTTCAATGATTTCAATTCTTATTTTATCAGTTTTATTTTTTTTAATAAAATGGCTTTAAAAAATGTTTTTAAGCTTACTTTTAAAGGGAATTTTTTTCAAGAAAAATTCAATATTCCTTCATATGTTTTTTAAGAAATGATTTTAAAAATGTTTTCAATATTACATATTCAATAAAATGGTATAATAAATTCTTATGTATTCCTTTACATGTTTTTTTCAGGAAAACGTATTTCTAGATTCCTTTATATTTTTTCAATTTTAATTTTAAATAAAATTTATTTCAAAATTATTTTTTCTTTACAAACATTTTTCAAACAATACAAGATATTTTTTAAGAAGTATTTTTAAAATATATCTCAATATTATTTTTCATTAAAGATGACATCCATTAGTGTTAATTGTGAAATTATAGGGAAATTGTCCCAAGGTTCCATTCATATTATTTTTCTTAGTGGTTTATGTTTTTATGGATTTATGTTAATGATTCTAATTTCTATTTCATTGGTTATATGTTTGTAAAATCCATTTATCCTTCATGGGTCATTTTCCTATGAAACATTGTTTGTTTTGTGGGTGATGAATTGATGAAATATTTTTAAACTTGTCTATTTTAAATATTTTACAATATTATTACACGATTATGATACCCATTTCATATCATGGGTTATGATATTATTTTATTGATCTTCAGGTGTATATATGTTTGATTACATTATGGGGAGGTTTGAATCTATTTCACACTAAAATTCATTGTGTAATGATTTTTAAATCATGAGATAGACATGGAAATATTAGGGACTGAACTCAATTCAGTAAAGGACTTTTTCCACTACGATAGTCTCAGGAGAAAACCATGACTTCCAAGTTGGTATGGGGAGTGAACACATACTACTAATACATCCTTAACAGAGATTCCATGACTACTATATAAATCATTTTATATAATTATGTGTTTTCTAAAAATTCATTGTATTATTCATATGTTAGGATTTCATGGATCATGCCCTTGATTTCCTTGTGATTCATGTCTTATAAAATACAAATATTCCTTACCTGACTCGGGTATATGATCTATTATAGGATGTATTTAATCTCTAAATTTTATTATCTTGTTCTCATACCACTATGCTCAGGTTATCTTTATATATCTCACTTTTCTACCCTTACTGATCATCTAAGATCTACAATTTTGTGTCTTTCCTTTCCATAGGTTATGAACATCGTTTTTAAGTAAAATTACTAAAGAGGGGGATATTTTATAGAAACATTGATGATATTTCACCGTGTTAGATGATATTGGTACATGTTTCCAAGGTCATTAAACTATTTCAGTCATTGGCCTTGTATTGTTATAATTTTCATAATATCCATATAAAATTGTATATTATCCGTGTTTGTTAAAACTAGGTAGTTATAGTTGGTATCAAATGAATGGTTTAGTCAACATTTGGAAACTGGGAGGAGAAAACCTTATTGAGATCCCTATGACAATTTTTATTGATTTTTATAGGAATGTCTCTATGGATAAGCCTAAGGTTCATAGATTTAAATTTAGGTGTCTTTATTTAGGCATCCTATAAGTAATTTTTTATTATTATGTGGATATATCTAAGATAGTATTATCTCAAAATATGCATTCTTGTTTTAGTCAATTGAGTGATCAACAATGAATTGGGTTAACATTGAATAGAATTGAAATGTTTTAGATTATGACTATTGAAATTGGTTAATAACAAGATATAAAAATCAGGTGATTATTCCAAATCAGCTATCACGATTATTAAAAATCATCTATTTGGATATATGATTAATAATCTCATCATTATTGATATTCTAGACACGTAAAAAATAGGAATATAGACATTTATAAATTTTTATATGGAAGTGAGCATATAGGAAGGAAAATTCAACTTCCTATATGTCAAGAAGAATGGAAGAACTTCCCTGAAGAATACATAAAATAGAGGAGAAGATTCTATCAACATAGGAAAAAAGTTCATAGTGTAAAAAATTACCTTGGAGTATAATGTTTTATATATGAGGAATACAGGCAATACCCAACTAAATTCTCCAACCTAAGAATATTCAACCAAACCATGGAAGGACCTATACATTTTTAATCATTAAAGTGGATGGATTGAAGAATTTATTTTTTGTTATTTCAAAATTTTGAATGGAAATTTATATAAGGACTGTTCATTTTCTGTTTTTTTTTCACTATGGATTTACAAGAATAATTTGAATGGATCTAATGTACATAAAAATATATTTAATGGAAAGGTGGTATTCATGGGAAACATAAGTTTAAATGGATGAAACCCCTTAATATGTTCTTCAAATTATGATATTTACCCTTTGATAATGATATGTTTGACATGAATAAGATAATTTTACAATACTGATTACCTAGAAACAAATTTTAATTTTTGGGTGTAGTGGTTTACTCTATCATTGATTGAGTTTTAAATGTTTTTTGGATTTTATAAATATATCCAATAAAAATTATAATGATGAAACATGAATGTTTTCAATAAGTATTTCTGGTAATTTAGGTTATTACAACATTCAATAGTATACATGGTGGAGGTATTCACATTTTTTGTATGTGACAAATAAGAAATACATTCTGATATATGGTGGTAAATTTTAATATGATTTAGTTACATTTTTTCAAATGTTTTGTCTTCTTATATTACGAATGGTTTTATGGATAACCATTTATAGAATGTTGAATTAAAATTTGGACGATGTTTGGGACATTAATGTATTATCTCCCCGTGTGGGGATTGATGCATGTTGAATAGCATATGATAATTATTTTTTAGAAATTATAACTATATATAGATGCAATGACATAACATTCTATTTATCAACCCAAATATCTATTATTTCATTGGGAATTAAAAAATCACCTACAATTCCTATAGTAATAATTGAGGTGGGAAATGATCGAGGCATGAGAAATGGATGATATTGTGTATATGCAATTGATGAAATCGAGTAAGGATATATTCTTATAGGAAAATCATAAACTATTTGAAAAGTATATTCAAAAAGATTTATCCTAGTATTTTATTTACAATTTAACTGATGGTCTTATAAATCATCATAGATTTATGGTTTTCAAGCTCATCAATTTCCAATGATCATTAACATGTTTGTGATCAATGACCATTTTCACTCTCTATATTTATTTAATATTTCCTCCATATCCAATCTTCACTCCAAAACTATGTTTTATTATGTGTAAAACTATTTATGAGTTACCTTGGGTAACCAATAAAGTTCCAACTTTCACATTTTAAATGATGTTTTAGTATTCATATTCACAATTTTGGCTTATAATAAAGGAAATTTAAAGTATTATGTCATAGAAAACCTAGATGAATTTTGAGGGTGAAATTTATTTTACGGGGCATTATATAAAGACCCAAACTTAAACATTTAATAATATTGAATTAAATGAATAATTCACATTTATGATCTTTTTAGGTTTAGACTTTTAGAGAATTAGTCCATAACTATTACATTTCATTCAATAAAAATACAAAGTATAAACTTCTACTCAGTTTCTATTTTTTTTTCAAAAAACAAGAACTCTTTAAAAAAGAGTCATGTATAGTTATATGTTTAAGATAGAATGACTTTTCCATGATCCCATCCTTGACACTATTCCATATTATGTCCAGTGAAAAACATTTCAAAAACATGGGATGACCATAAAAAGCTCAGTAAGGGATACACAAAGAAGGAAAACTGTTAGTTTTTAAAAACAACAAGTAAACAATGAATAATTTAACATAAGTAATAATTTTCAACTTTATAAAGTATTAAATACTCTTCGCTGAATAAAATATCACTACATACCATTTTGTAACCAAAATATTACACTAAACCCCATATAAAGAACACATAATATATAAAGGTAACATGGGACATAGACTTACTTAAATGGAATAACCATATGTTCAACCTCCACACATAACACTAAAAATAATATCCATACGTCCAACTTACATACCCAATGCATTGGAGGTTATAACGTAACCACCCATCCTGGTATTCACGGCAGCACTTGTCATTTGGTTAATCACGTAACCACCTGTCCAATGTCCAAGTACCATTATAAAATCATAAGACATAAAACAAATATAAAGGAAAGAAAACACTTCCACATTTCAATCAATATATATCACTTAAATATATTGACATAAAAATTAATTATCAAAAAAAATTTCAATAAAAAAATACATAAAATAATATATGGTATTTATTTTCATTTAAAAACATTATGGCTTGTGGAGGAAGCAAAACATCAAATAATACTTACGAAAGTGGGAAGGCTCGTTGTCACCGATTACGTTAAATGAAAAATTCCTTTTTGTATTTTAGTAAAATGCTTCGTAGAAAAATATTCCCATTGAAATGTCAAAGGTGTTTATACAGTGTATAAAAGAAAGTAGTGTATCAAAAGAAAATATGCCTCAATGAAAGGAGATTGAGACGAAGTCCCTTACCTTGTGTCCGACTTGACTCGATCATTCCTTAATCTCCAGAATAATTAACTAAAGTTAATTTCTAATTTTTTATGAACATTTTTCAATTTTATTATTCCTTTTATATCACTTATTATTATGTTATAAAAATTATGTAATCATTTAAGTTAATAACGTTCGTTTTGTTGATATTTGGTACTTGAGTCAAAAATGGACTTCTTATTATTTCATGATGTTTGTGTGGTCAAAGTTTCTTTATATCTAGAATGATATACATGATTTGGATATCATATATATCATATATATTCATTATATATATGTATTTATAATAGTACATAACATTTGTAAGTAAGAAATGAAATGCACAGTTCATGGAGACGGTAAGTCGTACGTACACATGAACGCTATTTTCATTTCTATTTTGAATTTTAGTAGAATTAAAACATAATAATACATATATATATATATATATTATATTTCTAGTTTAATATTATATATAATATCAGTAACTCTATCTTTTATATGTCCCACATAAGGCATTAACGAGTCATATCACTTTGAGGGGGTTGTATTCCGCACTTCCTCAAATGAAATTATCAGTTTACCCATAATGGAAACCATAAAGGTATGATATAGATGGAAAATAAAGCATCATAAAGAAAACATAAACATTATATATATATATCATATATAAATATAGGGTCTTCATAATGGCCACCATGAGAGGCAATAGGGGGTAATTGAACAATCATGTTTTCGTGAGGTGTTAGTTTTCCATCCATAGAAACATTTTGTTCTTCAACAGTTAGATGGATGTGTGTGTAAGTGAAGTTAAAATCCATATAATAACAACATCATAGTATATTTATGATACTGTTGTTATTATAAAATAATGGAATAAAAATATTTTAGGGGTTGGATAAGTAAAATAAAATAAAAGAAGTTAAGAGAAACAGTAACCTTTAATTTGGGTGACATCCTTTGGTTTGAACCAAAACGAATTCTTGATTTGCCTTATGCCGAAGGTAAGGCTTCTAGGAGGAGTAGAGGTATGTAGTAATCTTAATTGATCGGAGTTTTGACGATCCTAAAGGCTTTATAGGTGTGGGGAATTTGTTAGAAGTGGACTCTTTTTATAAGGGAGAGGAGGGGCTCTTTAAGAAAGTGTGAAAATATTGTTTTATTATATAATGATATTCGGTTTCAAAAGGTCCAAAAATCGTTAGAGTCAATGATAAGATGACTCGTGGTGGAAATAAAATCATCCAATATTAATTTGAGAAGTTTTGGATGTTATTTTAATATTTATAATCTAATTTATTTAAATGATTTTTTAATGAGGTAACACTACATAATTATTGTGTCATAAATAATTTAATTTATTAGTTGTCTAAAAATTATAAGAAAAATTCCCTAACATATGAAATATCTTTATCTTTCCATTGAATATTTATAGTCAAAAATATTACTTATATATCACCATATAAAAATTAATTTACTTATAGATTTTTTATGTCATTTTTTTTATTTACATTAAATTAATTAATCTAAAGTGTCATTATCTTTGATAAGTGGATCCATGGGGTCCCAAAATAGACCCAAAGATGCCCATGGTCGGACATTAATCATCCAATAAAGTTAGGACAAGTGTTTAGGTAATTTTGAATTATTACAATATTCTTTTTACCTAGAATTACCCTATTTACCTTTAACAGCGGCAAATAAAAGTCAAAAGTTACTATTCACCAAAAAATATTTTCATCTTACTGAACTGCATTTTACTAAATAATAACAACTATGTATGTCAGATTTTCGAATTTCAATTCATAGAAGAGGTAGAATTTTATTTAAATAAAAAATTCATTTGTTTAGCTACAACTAAGTGGTTTCACTATTCATCAAAAATTGAAGTTTTTCAGAAAAATACAAAAAATTCAGCCGAAGCTATATTTGATATTCCAAATTCAAAAATGATGTCTATTTTGATAAATTCAAAACATATCAGTGACATTAATTAATATAAAATTAACTCTTGTTATTAAATCAAATAGCGTGTTTTTTAAGAAACATTAACTATCAAAATATTGACAGTTGTTTATGTCAACTTTCAAAATGAAATTAATTCCAACGACAAAAATTGGATTAAATTGTAAAAATATATTCTAAATAAACATTAAAACCAATTAAAAATATAATCTATCCATATACATAAATTATATTAAAACACAGTTTTGAATTAAGATACAATATTTTTCATTATTCATTTATAAAATGAACTTTATCATAAAAAATCCAAAATTTTACACAATGTAAATATTGATGCCCCTATTATAAAGAAGGATTTTAAATTGTAAAATATAATGTATTAAGGTGTCCAAAACTAGATTTAATATGGATCTCCATTATAAGGTGGTAAATCGACCATTTAATGTAAATTATGCTTAAAATTAGATTCATTCACATTTTAAGCCACTAACTTTTATTAGATAAATGTAAATACAATTTACAAGAATGTATAACCATATTGTAGTTAGTTTCAGTCATTCCCACCAACACAACGACTATGAGTTAACTACCAATTAAAATTATAATATTATATTATTAGTGTGCATCGTAAGATTTCAAAGAAACCCATTGTTGCATATCTAGTATGCTATCGAGCATAGCAACCCCTTTAAAGTAAAATTAATATTTAAGTCAAAAATATTAATAAATATGAAATATGTCTTATTCTTTATTTACCTGGGATGTTAAATCCTTCCCGCCTTTTGGAAATTTCATCCTTGCAATTTTTATTTACATATCAAATAAGTGGAGTTATTTATCCCCCATATCATTTTCAGATTCCCACGTTGCCTCTCCAACCATATGGTTTTTTTCTAAAAACATTTACCTAGTGAATTACTTTTTTCCACAAAACTTTCTCTCTAAGTTCAAGAATCTGGACAGGCCGTTCTTCATAAAAGAGATTCTCATCCAACTGAACTACCTCTAGACTCAAAAGATGAGATGGATCTGGCATATACTTTCTCAACATCGAAACATGAAAAACATTGTGTACCTGGGATAAACCTGGAGGTAAATCCACTCCTTAGGAAACTGATCCAGCTTTCTCCAGAATTTCATAAGGTCCAATGAACCTCAGACTCAACATTACCTTTTTAACAAAACAAATCACATTTTTCCATGGAGAAACATTGAGAAAGACATGATCACCTACCTCAAAAGAAAGATACATCCTCTGGTTATCTGCATAACATTTCTATCTGCTCTGAGCTATTCTTATGTGCTTTTTAATCAACTGAACTTTTTATGCCTTCTCTTCTACCAATTCTGGTCCCATTAGCTTCTGTTCACCTACTTCATCCCAAAAAAGATGGAGTTCTACAACGCTTTCCATATAATGCTTCAAATGGAGCCATATGTATACTGGAATGAAAACTGTTATTATATGAAAATTCAACCAAAGAAAGATGTCGGTCCCATCTTCCCTGATAATCCATTGATCAATCATATAACATATCCTCTAATGTCTGAATTTTTCATTCTGATTGCACATCTGATTGAAGATGAAAAGTTGTACTAAAATTTTATTCAGTACCCAACAACTTACGAAGGCCTTTCCATAAGTTAGAAGTAAACCTGAGATCACGATCAGATAAAATAGATAGGGTAACACCATTCAACATGACTATCTCTTTGACATAAATCTGAAAAAGTTGATCTAGAGACAATGTATCTCAAATAGGAAGGAAATGAGCAGATTTAGTCAATCAATCAACAATAACCCAGATTGCATTGTTACTTCGAGTTGTTTTTGGTAATCCCACAACGAAGCCCATGGATATATTTTAGCATTTTTACTCTAGTATCGGTAAAGGCTAAAGTATCCCTTTTGGTAACTGCTGCTCTTCTTTAACCTGAGGATAAGTCAAACACTTCATAGTAAAATCAACAATATCTCTTTTCATTCCATCCCACCTATAATACTCATGAAGATCTATGTACATCTTAGTACTTCCAGGATGAACTGAAAATAAGGAACTATGAGGATCACATAACAACTCATTCTTCAACTATAAATCACAAGGCACACATAATCTTGTTCCAAATCTCAAAACACAATCATTATCAATGTTAAATTCAGTCAACATACCCTTCTGAACCATCTCTACCTTTTTCTGTAACTCATTGTATTCTTTATGCTCTTTCCTTATTCTGTCTGAGAGAGATGATCTCACTGACACCTGATAAAAAACAGAAGAATTTTCTGCACCATCAACTTTTTTTCCAATTTTTATCAAATCCAAAACCAAAGGATCTTTTTCCAATTGTATCATGGTTAATATAGCACTACTTTTTCGACTCAATGCATCATCCACTTTATTTTATTTTCCCACATGGTAATGGACCGTGAAATCATAATCCTTGATTAATTACAGCCATACCATTTGTCTCATATTCAATTTTTTTGAGTGAATATATACTTTAAACTTTTGTGGTCAGTATATATTTCACATTTTACTCCATACAAATGATGCCTCCTAACTTTTAAAGCAAAAACAACAACAACTAATTCCAAATCATGTCTAGGTTAATTTAAGTCATGTGGTTTCAACTGACATGAAGCATAAGCAATTACCTGATCAATCTGTATTAAGTCACAACCATGTCCTTTCAACGATGCATCAATATAAATAACAAACTCACCATTTCAAGATGGTAGTGAAAAAACTGGACCATTCACCATTCTTTTTTTTCAATTCGTGAAAAAAATCATCACATTCTTTTGTCCAGATGAACATAAAACCTTTTCGGCTTAACATAGTCATTGGACTAGATAACCATGAAAAATTTTCAACAAACCTCCGGTAATAACCTAGAAAACCAAGAAAACTACGAATCTCAGTTATATTTTTGGGTATTGGATATTCTTAATCGACTTTTATTTTTGTAGGATCAACAGCTATGATATTTTTGAAAAAAATGTGTCCAAGGAATGAAATTTTTTATAACCAAAACTCACACTTGCTGAATTTATGATAAATTTTCTTTTCTTTTATGGTTTGATAGACAACCCTTAAATGGCCTTAATGTTCCTCTTTACTTTTGGAATAAACAAAAACATCATCAATGAACACAACTAAAAACATATCCAAGAACTCGCAGAAAATTCTTTCCATAAGATCCATGAATATAACAGGTGAATTGTTTAACCCAGAAGGCCTAACTACAAATTCATAATGGCCATATCTAGTATGAAACATTATCACCAGAATGTCTGCTTCTTTTACTTTCAACAGATGGTACCTCGGCCTCAAATCAATCTTGGAAAAATACTGAGCTCCCTGGAGCTGATAAAAAAATCATCGATATCAGGAAAGGGATATTTATTCTAAACAGTGATGTTATTCAATGCTCTATAATCAATGAAAAGTCACATTGAACAATGTTTCTTTTTAGAAAACTATATAGGAGCACTCTAGGGTGATGTTCTAGGTTGAATGAAACAATTATCTAATAACTCCTACAATTGCGTCGTTAACTCTAAAAGTCCAATTTGAGCCATTCGATAAGGGGGTTTTGATATTTTCATAGCATCAGGAACTAAGTCAACAGTAAATTCAACTTCCTGATCAGGTGTATTACTAGGAAACTCATCCGGAAAAACATCAAGGTACTCATTTACCACTACCACATCATTAATCAAAATAGTTCATTTATTTTCAACAATATGTGCAAGGTAACATTCATTTTTATTTTTTACTAGTTTCTCAGCTTCCTGATATGTTATCAAAAGCAAGGGTTCATTATTGTACACAATCTATAAATCTTTCTGAAATGAAACCCTTTTAGCTCTGTAGTCGATCTAATCATGATAAATAGACAGCCAATCCATGCCCAGAATAACATCAAACTCTACTAGAGGAAAAACAATGAGGATTGCAGGTAGATTTTTTCCGTACACAACGACATGAATGTTCTTATGTTTTCTTTTTGTTTAAACATTTCATCTAGGTGTTTTTACTATAGGTTTTTAATTCAAATCTTGAGATGGAATTCCCAATTTACTAGAAAACGTCTCAGAAATGAACGAGTGTGTATCCCCAGAATCAATCAACACATTGGCATAATATGAACAAACAAATAGTGTACCTGATACTACTTCATTTGATGGGCCAACATCTATTGAAGTAGTTGCAAAGGATTTCACCACCCCTTTTTTCTTGTAGTCCTTTTGCTTTCCCTCAGTTGAGTTCATTGCAGAGCACTCATTTGCATAATGACCCATTTCATTACACTTAAAACATCTAAATAATGGATTTTCATTGCCTTCTTGATCATCTTCCTTACAATTACAAGCAATACGACTAGACTTACCACACCATAATCAATTTCCAGACATAGATAAACATTCTCCAGGATTCTTATTACCACACTTCTCACAAGCTGGATATTTAATTTTCTTACCTCTGTGCTTATTTGATGAATTATTTCCCTTTGACTACCAACTGGACCTCTTATTCTGTTGTTTGTCAAATAACACATGATCATTGGAAAAATCCATTTCCACCTTCTCCACACATAGAACAAGTTTTCCATAACTTTTTAACTCACAAGAGGCTAACACCCTTTGATATAAAGGATTCAGTCCTGAATAAAACAGATTTATCTTACAATCAAGATCTCAGAAGAAATTTCATGCATACCTTGCTAGTCGAGTGAACATTAATTCATAAGAAGCCACTAAATCATCCTCCTTCCTCAATTCTAGGAATTATTTTTCCATCCTATGATTAAATACCTTAGTAAAATATTTCTCAAGAAACTTACCTTTGAATTCATCCCAATCAAGAGCATCAATCTCCTCACTATCCCTGATATTTTTCACCATCAACCACCACTGATCAGCTTCACATTCAAAATGGTAAACAAAAAGACTAACCTTATGCTGTCCTGAACACCCCATAACCCTGAAAATATTCTCTAATGCTTTAATCCACCATTCAGCTTCACAGGATCAGATGATCCTCTGAATTATGGGGGATATTGCATCCTGAAATGCTCCACTACTAACATGTTTCTTTGATACTGATCTGGCTGATCTCGTGCATGGATACCACCACCATTTAAATCCTGGGTCAATTGTACCATCACTGTAACAAACTATTCAGTTCTGATTCCGACTATCTGAGGTTGCTGATTTGGAAGGTTGTCTTCCTCTTTATGTCGTCCCAATATAGCCGCCCTTTTTCCTCTGTAGAAAACCATTCTAAACATAGAAAAATATTATGTGAGGAAAAATAGTAATTTGTAAATGATATATCATTTCAATATTACCATATATTAATTTATGGAAATTAATTTAACAATACCCTTTCTCCTAAATTATCTAAACTGACCTTTGATACTAACTATAAGGACTGACCTTAAACATTTCATAATATTGAATTAAATGAATAATTCACATTGAGGATCTTTTTTGGATTAGTGTTTTAGAGAATTAGGAAATAAATATTACATTTCATTTCAAAAAAATATAAAGTAGATAATTCAACTTAGTTTCTATTTTTTCACAAAACTAGAACTCTTGAAAAAATATTTATGTCTATTTCCATGTTTAATACATCATGACTTTTCCTTGATCACTTCTTTAACATTATTCCACATTATGTCCTGTGAAAAAAATATCAAAAACATGGGATGCAAAAAAAATCTCAGTAAGGGATACACAAAGAAGGAAAACTATTTGTTATTCAAAATAATAGGTAAACCATGAATACTATAATAAAAGTAATACTTTTCACCTTTATGAAGTAGTAAATACTCTTATCTGAATAAAAGATCACTACATACCCGTTTGTAACCAAAATATTACCATAAAACCCATATAAAGAACACGTAACATAAAAAAGGGAACTTGGGACAAAAAAATACTTAAATAGAATAACCATACAATCGACTTCCACACATATCACTAAATAGAGTAGCCATACGCCCAAATTCCATACCCAATGCATTGGAGGTTATAACATTACCACCTGTCCTGGTATTCACGGCCACAAACGTCATTTGGTTTATCATGTAACCACCCGTCAAATGTCCAAGTGCCATTATAAAATCATAAGACATAAAACAAATATAAAGGAAAGAAAATATTTCCACATTTCAATCACAATATATCACTTATATATATTGACATAATAAATCTATTATAAAAATCATTTCCAATACCAAAATACTTATAAGAGTATGTGGTATTTATTTTCTTTTAAAAACATTACTGCTTGTTGAGGAAGACAAAGATCAAATAATACTCGTGGTGGTGGAAAAAGTCATTGTCACCTCTTATGTTAAAAGAGACATTCCATTTTGTCGTTTAGAAAAACACTTCGTTGAAAAATATTCTCTTTGAAAAGTCAAGGGTGTTTATACAGCGTATAAAAGAATGTCGTTTATTAAAACAAAATATTCCTCAATGAAAAGAGATTAAGGCGAAGTCCATTACCTCAGGTCCGACATGACTTGATCATTCTTCCATCTTCTGAATAATAAACTAAAGTTAATTTCTACTTGTCCAAGATCCTTTTTCAAGTTTATTATTCCATTTATATCACTTATTACAAGGTTATAAAAATTATGTAATCATTTATGTTAATAATGTCCGTTTTGTCGATATTTGGTACTTGAGTCAAAAATGGACTTCTTATAATTACATGTTGTTCATGTGGTCAAATGTTCATTATATTCAGAATGATATTCAATATTTGGATATCGTATATATCATATTTATTCTGTATATATATGTATTTATAATAGTACATAACATTTGTAGGTAAGAAATGAAATGCACCGTTCATGGAGACAGTAAGTCATACGTACACATGAACGCTACCTTCATTTTTATTTCGCATTTTAATATATTTAAAACATAATCATACGAATTTTTATTATAATTCCAGTTTGATATCATAAATAATATCATTGACACTTTCATTTATAAGTCACATAGAAGGCATTAACGAGTCATATCACTTTGAGGGGGCGGTAGTCCGCACTTCCTCAAATGAAATTATCGGTTTACCCATAATGGAAACCATAAAGGTATGATATAAATGGTAAATAAAAAATAATATATAAAACATAAATATAAAATATATATATCATATATAAACAGAGTGTCATCATAATGTCCACCATGATAGGCGGTAGGAGGTAACTGAGCAATCATCGTTTCGTGAGGCGTTAGTTTTCCATCCACAAGAAACATTATGTTCTTCACCCATTAGATGGAGGTGTGTGTAAGTATAGATAAAATCAATCTCATAACAACATACTAGTATATTGATTACACTGGGGTTGTTATAAAATAATGGAATAAACAAATTTTAGGGGTTGGAGAAGTAAAATAAACGAAAATAAGTTAAGAGAAACTGTTACCTTAAATTTGCGTAGCATCCTTTGGTTTTAACAAAAAATACTTCATGATATGCTTCTTGCATAAGGTAAGGCTTCTAGAAAGAGGAGAGGGATGTAATAATATTAATTGGGCAGAGTTTGGATGAGATAAAATGGTTGATAGGTGTGAGTAATTAGATAGAAGTTTTCTCCTTTTATAAGGGAGAGGAGGGGATCTTTAAGAATGTGTCAAAATATTATTTTATTATATATTAATATCCAGTTTCATAATGTCAAAAAATCATTAGAGTCGAAGATAAGATTACTCATGGTCGAAATAAAATCATCCAATAATAATTGGACATGTTTTGGATGTTATTTTAAAATTTAAAATCTTATTTATTTAAATGATTTATTAATGAGGTAAACACTGCATCATTATTGTGTCGAAATTAATTTAATTTATATGATATCTCAAAATTATAATAAATATAACATGATTTAAGAAATAGTTTTAGATTTCCTATTTATATTTATAGCCAAAAATATTACTTATATAACCCTATATAAAAATTAATTTACTTAAAGATTTTTGTTTATGTCATTTATGTCGTTACATTAAATTATTTAATCTAAACTGTCATTATCATTCATAAGTGGCTCCATGGGGTACTAAAATGTACACAAATATTCTCTTGGTTGGCCATTACTCATCCAATAAGTTTAGGAAAATTGTTAAGGTAATTTTGAATTATTACAATATTCTTTTTACTTTGAATTACATTATTTACCTTTAACCGCGTTAAATAATAGTCAAAAGATACTAATCACCAAAAAATTATTTTCTTCTTATTGAACCAAATTTTAATTACTAATAAAAACAATTTATGTCAGATTTTAAAAATGAAATTCACATATGTGATAAATTTTAATTTAAATGAACAAATCAGTTTTCTAACTACTACTACTTGGTTTCACTATTAATCAAAAATTGAAGTTTTTCAGAAAAAACAAAAAATTCATCCTACACTATATTTGATATTCCGAATTCAAAGATGATGTCTATTTGGTTAAATTCAAAAGATAGAAGTCGCATTAATTAATTTAAAATTAATTCTCGTTGTTAAAACATATAGGGTGTTTTTAAGAGACATTAACTATAAAAATTTTGACACTTGTTTATGTCCACTTTCAAAAGTGAAATTAATTCAAAAAACTAAAATTGGATTAAATGGGAAAAAATTATTCTAATTACACTTTAAACCCAATTAAAAATATAACATAACCATATAAATATATTATATTACAATGTGGTTTTGAATTAAAGAACAATATTTTTCAGTATTCATTATAAAATGAACTTTAACAGAAAAATTCAAAAACATTTACACATAGTAAATTTTGATGTCCCCATTATAATTAAGGATATCATTTGGTGAAATATAATTTATTCGAGTGAGAAAAACAATATTTAAGAGGATTATCCATTAAAAGGCATTAAATTGACCATTTAATGTAAATTATGCTTAAAATTAGATGCATTCACATTTTAAGCCTCTAAATTTTATTGGATAAAGGTAAATAAATTTAACAAACATGTATAATAATATTGTAGTATGTTTTTCTCATTTGTGGCAATACAACAACTATGATTTAACTACCATTTATAATAATAATATTATAATATTAGTGTGCAACGTAAGATTTAAAAGAAACCCATTGTTGTGTATCGGGTACGCTATCGAACATAGAAACCCCTTTAAGGTAAAATTAATAATAAATTCACAAATATTAATAAATATGAAATATTTCTAGTTCTTTATTTACCTTGGATGTTACACATATAATATAACACCTCAATAATTTGGGAAATATTTTTTTTAATTAATTTAATATTTTTCATATATTTCATTTTACACGACACTGATTATAGTTTTTTATTTAAAACAAATAATTTTATCTTTCTTGATACGTAACTCTATGATAATCTTTCACTACATGTAAAACATATATTAGATTGTGTTACATGAAAATATATTTTTTCATGAATAACCCACAATAATGAGTCTCTTTAATGTATTTCATTACATTCTTGGTCAAGTTTTTACTCAACTACAATATACTTTTATTATAATTAATAAAATATTATTATATCTACCACCTTGCATTTGAAATGTTAGTTACAAATAAAGTTAATTAAAATATAAAAATATGATTCACATAAGTGTATAAAATGAATCATTTTTTATCAACTAGTATAAGTGAATTTAAGTACTATTTTATAATAACGGTATTACTTTTCTAAGAAAACTATTTTTGTACGTAAAAACATAATTTTATATAAATAAATTAAAAAACCAATTTTGATTAATTTTTTCAAAAAAAATATATACTATATATTATGTAAATTTTTTTTATACTCAACAAATATATTTTATTGGAATAATATAAGAATAAATCCAATTTTATGAATATAAACACATATTTTTCTAACATGTAATTTTTTAACCTTTTAATGATGATCCAAATTTAAATATAATCTTTGAATATTTTATAATTTTTATTTGAAAAAATAAAATATATTTTTTAAAGATAAATTTAATATTTTAATTTGGGTGAAATATTTAACTTTTTTGAGAAATTTTATATTTTGATTAATATATAATAATAATAAATTTTAGTTCAAAACTATGTCTTATTAGGCTTTATATATGGAGTAAATTAATATTTTTAATTAGTTTTGATATATATTTTCATTAATTTTAAATCATTCAAACTAATTTACTTCATTGGAAACATTCTCATATAAAATTTAAATATAAAACCCTATAAATATTTTGATCATTTTTTACTTTAAAACCACTCTTGGTGGTCATATCTCCAAGATTAACATTAAATTAGTTTCTTACATTTCAATTATTATAATTTAAAAAATGGATTAAATACTCTGAATCAGAATAATTTATAGTGTAAACTAAGTTAAATTTACTTTTTGATCGAAAATATTAGCGTATGTAATTAAAATTAATTTCAGTGATTAAGTAATAAACATAATTACTTAATGGTTAAACATTAATACTTTATAGCCTAATGTCTTAGAAACACATCCCAAAGCCATTGGACAGAAATTTTTGACCAATTTACCACCTATATATAATTTTCACAATTAGTAGAGGAACATTATGTAAGAGAAACTCTCAAATTTTTTTACCATTTTATATTTACAAAAATTCCACTCCTCGTCCACTATAAATGGGAACTCACCCCCCCCCCCCACACACATACTACCCAAAAAATCTCAACCCTCTTTTTCTAAGACAAAACCTAAAAAAATACCTTGCCCACATCCCTCAATTATACATGAAATCATCACATTGGAAATAAGTCCATAAAATGAAGCCCTTTGGTACAAACAAAGAGTAGTTACACAGAGAATTGAAAAAATCCTTTCTCATGATCGACTATTTTAATTTCATTCACGGCCACCTAAACTCTTCAAATTCCATTATTATATAACAAACCCATTATTCTATGTATACTACTATTTTTATTCTAAAATATTTTTAATGTCTCATATTTCTCTGTGAATTATTTTAGATATTATATGTATTATATTCGAGGCTAGGTGAAGAGAAAGAGTATGATTTCGAGGTTCGGTGTACCAGGTTTAAATGTTAGAAAAATATTAAAATATTTAATAGTTCCCCTGTGAGGATTTCCTAAAAATGTGGAATGGAACCTAAATGGTATCCTAGAATAGAAACCTGATGGAACCATTAATTTTAGAATTGTGTTTTTACCCTAAGCGCGACATACCATTGGTTGGCATGTGTTGTTTGTGAAAAAATTATAGGCTATGTCATTTTTCTCTGGGTTGGAAGCTAAATGTGTGTATATGTGTATGCGTGTGTACATTTACATTTGGCTAAACCATGGATACCTAGATTCCATCCGAGATTCCACAGTTTCATCACAAGGATGATATTCGATTGAAGAGGCATCGGTACAAGGGAATGCACCCATGATGGCACCTCTAGGTGGTTTTCTAGCTAAACCACCACCAATCGAGCAGAAACCTCCCCCAATTATATAATCTAAGGATTCATGTAGGCTATGTGATTTTCATGGGTTTCATAAGAAGTGACCTCCTAGGGTTTAGGACAAGCCATACCCCGAGATAGATGGGGATTTTCTAGAGGTAATAACTCACATTTTCTAGGTTGTGAGGATGCATACCAATCATATTGAAGTCCTTTCTACGATCCTTGTTTAAGGACATGTGGGGTGATTGAGGAGCTTTGTCACTCAATCACATAACGAGAATTCTCTCCCTAAGTAAGTATTTGAGAATATAATTAGAGAGGGGTTCTATCTGGCCATGTTATGACTAGTACACATATAAGATATTCTGCCTCTAAAGCAGTGCAATATGTCCGTGGAAGAGTATTCAGTGAGGTTTAGATATCTATTGTAGAACACTTTGGATGTGGTATGGGACTAGTTCCTTAGGGATCTAAAATTATAGAAGGGATTTAACTGGAACATTAGTTCATTAGTAAAATGCCTTATAATTTTCACCTTTTTATGTTGTACATGAGTGAGAACTAATAGTGGAATGTTTTTGTTTGAGTGTAGACACTGGATGTTGGAGCTAGAAGTGGGTACCTAGTAGTTGAGACCTCATCTGTAGGTAACCGCCGATAGTCATAGGGATCCAAGTGGGCAAGGAACTTCTAGTGGAGATCTTAGGACATAGGGTAAGAAGTTACGGTTCTTAGGGATCCTCAAATCATCCATAGGGCAGCTGGTGATTCTCTTGCGCTGTTCTGGGACATCTAGAATTAGATTTATCGACCCATCATATAGGTGGTCGGGAGATGGTAGAGGTAATGTTGGGATAGATACATAGATAAAAACATGGTGATTTGTAGGGTAGTGGACATGGATGAGGTGTCAGTAGGGTAGAAATAGAACATTGAAGGTTTTACCTGATATCGTATTCACCCCTATGTGGTCCACTCAAGTCTCATGGAGCTAGTGGGGAAGGATGTGGCCAGATATAGGTTATATAGGCCAATGACCCTGAGGCTCCAAGTATGATACAAGGTATGATCATTTTATTTTCTAATTTATCTTTAATTTTTATATATGCAAGTAGTAGACATTCTTTTCTTGCCACAAATCATGTTTGAGACAAAGATATTCTAGTTCAACTGTTGAATCGACCCTTACTCTTAGAGACTCGTATTAGTGTAAAATCAATTATCACGCACTTGAGTTGATGGTGTGACCTGACTCTTGGAGGTGATAGTTTCGATTAGGATATCAGATTAGTGATGTTAAGTCCTTATGACGTCATTCTTGGTATGTAATGGTTATCCAAAGTTCATGCTCAGATTGACTGTTTTAGAAAATGAGTATTTTGGGTCTATAGTGATTGAACCATTCTTTCCATTGTTGGTTAAAATTAAATCAATGAAGTTAAGGATGTGCTCAATCATAAGATAGTTTTTCTAATTACTCATCAATTGGATATCCAAGAAATCGATGCAGTAGATGATACGAGTCCCCATTTTCTGGTAGTGTGGGTAGAGTATGAGGACTTTTTCCCCAAATACATTCTAGGTTTACCTCTCTAATGGGGGACAGACTTATGAATTGATCTACACCTTGGGATGACACTAATATCAAAACATGTATTTCGAATGTCTCCCATAGAACATCAGGAACTAAGGGTGAAGTTGGAGGACTTTGAAAGGAAGGGCTTTGTGAGACCTAGAGTTTCACCCTGGGCATCCCTAGTTTTTTTCGAAGAAGGGCGATAGAAGCTTGAGGTTAGGTTTGTATTACTAGTGCTAAAGCTAGGTAACCATGAATAAAAATTATCCACTAACTAGGATTGAGGACCTCTTTGATCAGTTAAATGGGTATTGATTATTATAAAAGGTTAATCTTAGATCAAGTTATCACCTTTTGTGAGTATAGGATGAAGATTTACTGAAAACAACCATCAGATGTTGTTATGGTCACTATTAGTACATGGTGAGGTATTTTGGAATGATTACTTCCCATGTACTATTCATAGGGTTGATGAACCGGTTCTTTCAAACATTCGTAGATCGGTTTAGTGTAGTCTTCATCGATGACATCCTATTATATTCGGTGTATGAGGATGAGCATGCGAGACACTAGAGTACGGTCCTCTAAATATTCAGGGAGCACCAACATTACAGGTAGCTCAAAATGTTCCATTTTTAGATTCGAGATGTCCATTTTATGGGTCTGGTAATCTCAATGGCTGGAGTTGCAGTGTAGACATCGAATATTGAGGTAGTAATTGATTCTGATCCACCCAAGGGAATTACTAAGGTAAGGAGTTTCCATCGACTAACATTGTACAATCCAAGGTCTGTAACTGAATTCTCCATATTGGTATCACCCTTGATAGCATTGAAAAAAAAGGAAGCCTTTCGTGTGGATAGAAAAGTCTCAACAGTGCTTTCAAGACATTAGGTAGAGGTTAACGACTGCTCACATATTGAGGTTACTAGAAGAAGGGTTTGAGTATGTGGTATTCTACGATGAATCAATAAGTGGTCATGATTTTGTTCTAATGAGGAGGAATGTGGTGATTTCATACATTTCATGCTAATTGAGGCCACATAAAAAGATCTACATGACCCATGATCTTGAGTTAGGAGCGGTAGTCTTTCCTTTGAATATTTAGTGACTCTACCTGATGTGTGATGAGTTTATCGTCAACTCTGACCACAAGAATCTCAAGTATATCATCTTTCAGAAGGATGACAACATGAGATAGAGAAAGTGGATAGAGTTATTCCAGTTCTATAACAATTATATTGTCTATACTCATTGGATGGAGAATGTGGTGGAAGATTCTCTCTGAAAGAGATCTTGTTTGTAGTTGTTGAATGAGGTTTCAGAGTACATGGCCTCATTGAATTTTTCTTTTTCAGATAGAGATAGTGAAATTTACCTCTAGGGGATGGTTTCCACCGATATACTCTTACAGTGTGTCAGGGAGACACATCATGGGGTTACCGACTATGAGACCCTTCATGTTCAGATATCCACGAGGCATGCCCCTAATGGATAATAAATACTTTGCGAGCATGTCATAATTTTCAAGGTACGCGCAGCAGTACCAATAGTGTTTTTGTAGGAGGTTTTGATGGATTTTCATATATCACCATTAGTAGTACATCTAGGTGCAGAAAAGATTAACTAGAACCCTTATCTTAATTTTTTATTTCTAGGTATAAAGAAAAGGAGTTTCAAAGCTTTTTTATCGATGTCTTAGTTCTCATAAAGATTAAACTGAACATCAGGTTCTATTGGGTTTATCTCAACCCCATGTGGTGTGAGAATGGATGTGGGATGGGATATTTGTGGAATTTATTATGAGATTACTGTGAATATCCTTGGGACATGATTCAATTTAAGTGATCGTTGACCGACTCTCCTATTAGAACTGACTTCCCAGATATTTGATAGAAGAGATAAGAAGAGATCTCACAAAGCCAATATATGTAAAATATAGTTATACTCTAGGGATTACCATCGATTATTTTTTTAATCATGATGATCTGATTAAATCTCGATTATGTAAGATATTATAGGAGGCTTTTTGGACCTATTTGTTCTTGAGCGTAGTGTTTCGCCCACAAAAAATTGGCCAGATAGAACATACCAACTAGGCTCAAGAGGACATATTGAAAGAATTATTGTTAGACTTTTACTGTAGTTGGAAGGATCAACTACCCCTGGTGGAGTTTTCATAAAACAAAAGCAATAATTTTACCATTTCAATGGCACCATTTGAGGATTTGTGTGGGAAAACATGTAGGTCACTTCTTTACTGGACTGTCCTAGGAGATTCAGTAGTCATTGGATAGTATTAGGAGCGAGCTACTATAGAAAAGCTTTAGATCATCCCATAGTAGATGAAGATTTCATAGAGATGTCAAAATTCCTTGGATGATCACTGATGGAGACATTTCGAGTTCGAGGAAAGAGACCT
Organism: Viscum album; assembly: GCA_963277665.1. Classification (NCBI taxonomy): domain Eukaryota; kingdom Viridiplantae; phylum Streptophyta; class Magnoliopsida; order Santalales; family Viscaceae; genus Viscum; species Viscum album. Next base: position 1,832,531,296 of record OY728127.1, on the reverse strand, counting down.
TATGATCCATTAGTTTTTACCTTGACTGGGATTAAGGAGATTTGGTTGGGGTGGTAATACATATCTAAAGTTCATCATCCTTTTCCATATACAACTTATATGTGGTGAGTTGGAATACTTATTGTCTTTACTTCCACAGATAGATATGGTACATGATGTATTCCACATGTCGCAGCTGAGGAGGTATGTGCATGACCCATAACATGTCATCAGTTGGGAGAATTGGAAATCGAGGATTGAGTGAATTTTACAGAATACCTTATTGAGATCTAGTATCATCAAGAGAGGATCATTTTTGGGAATTTATTCCATTGGCATGTGTCAAGTGGCTACATGAGAATCTCCAAAAGAGAACAAGGGATTTAGAGGCTCAGAATCATGCTATGTACCCTCATCTGTTGGAGTAGACCTTATTTTTCCTTTTTGGGGACATAAAGCCCCAATGAGGGGTGAATATTACATATTTGATTTTTCTATGTATTATTGTTATATATTATATGGTTTATTATCGAGACCAGGTGTTGAGAGGGAGTGCGATTCCGAGGCCCAGTGTTCCCATATTAAATGTTTAAAAAATATTTAAAAATTTAATATCAGACTTACACAATTTTCATGAAAAATTGGAAAACCTATGAAATTGGTGTTCATATTAAAAATATTAGATCACCATTTGATTCATAATGACGTATTTATCACATGCATTACTAAACACTGTTATGTGTGCATCATTTGCGAAAAAGTATTCATGGAAAAAAAATTAATAAAATAAATTGAAAGAATAATATATTTTAATTTTCCAAAATGTAGTGACCATCACCCACAATAATTTCATGGCTGTGGAATTTTTCCCATGGTTGGTTGCTAAACCCTAGAGACCTAGATGTTGTTCGAGTGGATAATTCTTGGTAGATGAAAACAGATCAACATCGGATCATTGATCCTCACCCCAGTAGTGTTTGATGATCTCATCAATGGTGGAAATGCAACCATTCTACATCAATGATTGATCCAAACTACAGGTATGGTGTTTTATGGTAAATTTCATCCAATTTTTAATCTCTATATAATGTAGACAAATTCAATGAAATTATATTGATTCTCACATCATCGATACATTTCAATTGGAAAGAATGGATTATTTCTGATTTCTTGATTATCCCACTTCAATTATCCTTCAATGATATTAAATCGGGGCCAAATGGAAAACAATAGTGTCTTCTCCTCACATTTTGGATTAATGGATTTCACCATCCATCCTTTTCATGTTCATCATATGTGTTTCCTTTTGGAACATGTTTCTAAAAACAATTTTTGATCAACCATTATCCGACCATACATCAGCTCAATGGATCAACACAACAAGTGTGGTTTGTGATAGGTGATGCGATCAAGATGTGATGATGGTGGTAGATTACCAGAGTATATCTGAATGGATTTGTAGCATCTTTTCAAACTAGTTTTGATGAAATCCATGTTTTCCTCAGCGAGAGTGATTTTCGAGTAGATTTCAACCTTAAACCCATAGATATAGAAACTAGAGGCCTCTATGAACCCTAATATACTGATTCTATCTATATCTGTGGTTCCAGAAGAACATGAATTTATGTGGAGGATAATCATAATGGATATATAAATTCTTGAGTAACATAGTGGTATTTAACAATGAAACACCATGTGGGTCTCTTTTCTATGGAACTAGGGTTTTTTTAGAGTTATGGATCACACAACTTGTGACCCCTATCACACAGCATGTGACCCTACCCAGATAACAATACATGTACTTCAGAAGTACATGATCATTCATTGGAGTATACAGCCATGGACATGTAATTTACTCCCACACTGACATAGCTTGGAATATAAAAACTAGTACACAAACAAATCTTCGGTACACATACACGACTAGGACACCAGATTTGGGAACCATTTGTCTCTACCCACTGTATACTAATCCTAAATGTCATGTACATGGAGGTTACATGTCTTGAGTGGTTCTTCCAAACATGAATGAAATGGGATAGCTGGAAACACCATGAACCCCCTAGGACATACCGATTAATCCCATAAAAAGTTCTTGAGACTCTTCATATTCATAGTTTGGAAAATTAAAGGATTATTTTTTCCCTTGATCCTTTCCTTGAGGTTACACTATGTAATTACATCCACATCATTGGATTGTAATCACCACTATAGTTTAAGTCTCAGATTGAGTTTTGTTGTCCCTTTGGGAGAATTGAGTGAAATACTTTATCATCCCATGTGGAGTATATGGAATCAATGTGAGCTTCCTTAGTAGGATGTTAATCCTCAATCTAGAAGGCCGTATTGATTGGGTTTGTGAATACTTTGGAATACAATTCCCTATGTAGTCTATAGATCAACATGGTGATCATGGTGTCCCCAAAAATTTATGATCATGACCCCACCTCTATGTATACTTTTCGTATTAGGACAACTTTTTTCCATTGGTTGGTGGTCAAATAATCTACGCACCTTTATCAAGTGTATTTGATGATTTCATGTCTCATAGAGTGAGTTCTCATGGAATGAACATGCTTTGATGCTGAGACTACAGCCCTTTTGAGGGAGTCCAAGGAGGATAGGGAGTGGGTGGAGTATTGATGAAGCTGGGAATAGTAAGCTGATTTCTATAAGCATACATTCAACTTATTCCTCTCCCTTGGATCATGTTGGAGTCTTTACATTTTTTATCGGTCTTATTTATAGACTCTTTGAGGTGGGATTTTATTTGGCCCTATTTACAGTACTTTACTTCCTATCATACTATATTTTTGGGACATTAGTTGTATGCATTTATTCTTTAATTTTTTTTTACATTTGATAATTTTTTGTTTTAAAGATGTTTGACTGTGTACAAGTACATTAGGAAAATCCATACCGTTTTGGGGTACTCTAGATTGGTGTCATTCACAATCCCCTGGCATGTTAGAGGAATGATTGGGGTTGTTATGTGTTGAAAACCAATGGGTCTTTCATGAAAGGAGTGAACCACACCTTCACATAGACCCATATAATGGGTAATGAACATACCATTCATGTGTACGATATAATACCGCATCCCAAAACTATATCGTTTGTTTTTCCTTTTACTCCACTCATAGGTTTGAATTATGATGGAAAATATATAATTAAATAATTATATGATAATTTTGATATTTATGATGTATTTAATCATATATTATACTTATATAAGTCATAAATTCATTCTTCCCATTTTTTGTAAATATGGTAACTTTGTTTGCGGATGTGGGGACTATCGCCCCCTCCAAGCGATATGATTTCTCCTAGAATTACAAGGATTGTATTAATGATGGGTTTTGTGAACAATTATGATATATGTGAAATAATATTTCTAAAATAATGATATTATATATATATGTATATTCATATATTTTATATACTTTCTTTCTTTCAATAACACCGTAAAATGAAAATAGTGTTCATGTGCACGTACGGCCTACATTCCCCATGAACGGTATATTCCATTTTTTATTTAAATATATTATATATTATTATAAATAAATATATCATGAATATATATGAAATATATGTCATTTTATACATTCTGGAATTATTCAAATCATTATCTAAGTATGAGGATCGGGATTAATAAACCAAAACATGTTCTAAAAACAATGTTGATATTACCTGAAGCATCTAATTAACATAGAACCATTAATAAAAGTGTAATATAAAGTCATAATAAAATTATATATGGTATTACATATAATAATATGATTCCTTAATATATGTATAAAAAATTATTTGTATTTTTTAAGAATTTTGATTGAGTGCATAGAGATTCAAGTCATAATGTAAGGGATTTCTCTTCTGACTTTTTTAAGTGAGACATAAGCCATATTCACCTACTATTTCATATATGTTGTGTGTATAATTCATGTGAATGTGTTATATGATTAATATAAATAGATTTGTGTATATTTACATACCCATTTTTTATCATTCTTTTGTGGTGTTTATGTGTCAAAAGTTACCAAATCAGTAATGTAATTTTGTCAAACTTTTCCGTTTTTGTGACACATATCATGTTACAAAACTATATCTATTTACAAGGAGTATATAATTCCCTGTGACATGTTATATGATAAATATAATTCTATAAATTATATTTTAATCTTCATGTATGTCATATTTTTACATGGGGAGTATGATTCAAGGTAACCACATGGTAAAAGATATCAGACACATCAGTTGCCAGGATTGTTTATGATTACACTTTCATTGATGATTTACTATGATCCATATATTAAGAAAACTCAAAAAAAATTACCCTCTGGTTAGTCCTGATATCTTCACATATTTGTACAATTTTTCCACTCATTAGTACTTAAGACAATTAAGAATGTGATTTTAAAAAAATACAACTTTATCTCCCTCTTCGATCAGAAAAATGTGTTATTTCAAATATATGTTTTATAAAAATGTTTTGAAAATATTCCAATATTATAATATGATCCTAAAAATATTTTTTATCCATGTTCTACAATAAAAAATAATATTAAAAAATTAATCTACTTATAATTTTCTTATCAAGACACTTTTCTAATCATTTTATGATAGAAAAAGAATGTTCGAATTGTATGGATTTATCCGCCATCATGAACATCTTTACATTGAATACTAATATTCAAGGATAGGAGATTAATATTAATGAAATTCATTTATTCATATTCTATAAATCCATTATTTTTAATTTTATTTTCAGTGAATTTTTTTTCCAAAGAAACATTTTGATTAAATAAATTTATTTACATTCAATGAATATGTTATATTTCTTCCAATATATATTTTCTATGAAAATGATATCAATGATTTTGAAGATTATTTTATATATTTTAAAATAATTTAAAAAGGAAATGGTTTTAAAAAAAATATGCATGCTTCTTTTCCAAATAAATGGTTTTGAAAATAATTTCCTGGCTTCCATTATTTGTTTTCAAAGAAAATGTTTTCAAAATGATAATGAGATAACTCTTCTGGGGAAAAAGAGTTTTCAAAAAGTTTTTAGGATTCATTTATATGTTTTAAAGTAAACTTGTTTTCTATATTAATTATATGTTTTAAATTTATTTTCAAATAAAATATATTTCAAAAGGATTTATGTTTTAAAAAATCAATTTTCATATCAGAATTGTTATTTTCCTCAAAAAATAATTTTGAATGAAATTTTAAAATTTTTTTCCATCTAAGATGGCATATGCTGGTGTTCCTCATTCTTTTCAGGGGAAATGATACAAATTATGCATTAAAATTATTTTTATAAATGTTTTATCTTTTGTAGGAATGTTGATTATGAAACATGTTACTTTTTCATGTTTTATATGATTACGAATCCCATTTCCCTTTCATGGGTTATATTATTATGAAAATCTATTATTTTCATACGTTATTCTTTGATGAAATAATTATGGAACCAGTCTCTTTCCACTAGTTATGATATTATTACGTGTTTATGATGCACATTTCATTTCATGGGTTATGATATGATTGATTATGATCTTCTATAACATGTAAGTAATGAGTTATTTATGTTATTGTTGGGACCTATATCTCCCTCTAATTCATTAGGTATATATTTGTATAACATTAGATAGACTTGGCTGGAACGGGGAGTGAACTCATTCAATTAAAGGAATTTTCTAGCTAAGAAGGTCTTAGGAGTAACCCATGACTACTAATATTGTCATGGGAGTGAACCATGACTACCAATATAGTATGGAGAGTGAACCCATACTACGAATATGGGCTTGGAAGTGATTCATTGACTAAAATAGAAATAGTTTTATATACTTATATGTCTATAACAAATTATACGTCTCCTTCTTATTTTATTATTTCATGGCTTATGATCTTCATTCCTTATGATTTATTTCTTATGAACTACCATTATTTATTCCATGACTCATGTATGTGATCTTTGATAAATCATTTTCGATCTTAAAATGTTATTCACATGTTCTTAAACCCTTATACTCCTGTCATTCTTCTTTATCTATTTTTTTACCATTATTGAGCATCTCAGATCACCCCATTTTTATATTTCCTTTCCAAATGTTATGAGTAATTATTTAATGTATAATCATTAAAGGGGATGTTTTTTGTGGGAAACAATAATGATCATTCACCAGGAGAGATGATTTTGTTCTACGTTTCGAAAAACACTAATCTATTACGGTCCTTTGGAATCAATTCAAGTAACTTGTTTAATATTATCTAAAATGATTTAATATCCATGTATAATCAGACTGGGTCTCTATAAATGGTAATTATACTTCATATATATCTTGTATTCATAGGATTCCACCTTATATTTATGGTTCCACTACATTACATGGCCAGGTGAGTTTTCTTATTGATTATAGATTTATCTCTATAGTCTAACATAATCTCTTGTTACAACCTATAAGATATATCATTTTCATGTTGTAAAACCTATGAATTCATTTTATGTTAGGAATATAGTATGCACTTCCTAAAAAGTGTTACATGGAATATGTCTTGTACTTTAGAATTGGTTTTTTGGAGTAAAATTTAATTTTTGTTGATATTTTATATTATATCATAAACCATTTTAGGTCCCAAAAGCATGTACTCACTAATATCAACCCAACATATAGGTTTTATAAAACTATTACCATAATTGTGTACATAAAGATATATTTGGTTTCATTACAAGAAAATATTATTTTCATATATCTCAACAAGAGGAATATATTTATCCCAATCCACTTCTAAGTCCATAAAACAATCTCTTAACGTGTATTCTAGTTTTTGAATGGTCCTGAATATTTTACATTAGTTTGGGATGATTAGTAGTAAGGATGTTCAACTATGTATTTTCATTATCTTGGAGGATTTTGTAGAACATGGAATTAGATATCATATCTTAGTTAGATACAATTATCGGTGGTGTTCCAGTAATTCTCACTAACCATCTGAAGCATATCCTTAAATTTAGATTGGGTAAGAAGACCTCTCAAATTGCAATTAAGTGAGCAGTATTTATAAGAAGAACCACCAAGACCCATATGAAATTATTTCTTCTAGTTGACTTTGGATGAATAATAATAGTGTCCATTGTTATAATTTAACATTTCCATGTAGCTATGGTTAATGATTACATAATCCCATTAGACTTATTCCTTTTATTCATCACTTTTTCACATAGAAGACACTATGATGTATATTCCTAAATATCATTCATCAAATATTCCCACTAATAGTACTCTAGGATATTAAGATACAACTTCATTCTCCTTGTGTGGATGGAGAAGGTTGAGTTATATGCATCATTCAACAGATCCTTATTTTTTTCAAGATGTGATGGTACAAATTGTCATGATCCATATCATTGAGCTATTTATTCATCATTTTTTAACTTTGTGGGTTTACACTTATGAAAAACTACATCTTCTTCTACATTTACACATGATCATTTTGGTTTCATTTAATATCTACATAAGGGATGGTTAATAAATAATTCTACAATGTAATGATTATTTTTATTCCTCCCTAATTCCCATATCATTCATTTACATGACTAAGAATGTTGGTCCTTCATTATTATCATTATTAATAAATTCCTCATATCATTTATAATGATATATTATTACAGCTTCTGTACATTTCCGTGATGGTAACAGATTGATTAGCCATATCCCTTGATCAACTCAAACGATCATTAATAGAACACATTAACCTCATTCTATGTGAATATGGATTTGATAATCTTATGGTCCACATATATTTTATAATTCTCCATATAGAGATAATGTCTCTTGATTTATAATGAAACTATCATTACATCTATCTCAATATCATGCATGGGATAGTGCTTCTCATGAAATCTCAACTGCCTTAATCTGCATGATATCACTTTATCATTTTTCACGAGTACAAAACCTAATACCTTATTCAATGAATTATTTTTTCCAACAAAATATACCCACTTGAGGGAGGAGTGGTTAAAATTGATGTTACAACGGTTGTTTTTAACTTCATAAAGCATTCTTCACATTTACTAGCTAAAAAATAGTACACCCTTCCATATTATCATGGTTAGTGGGTTTTAAAAACATTATATGTATCTCCCAGATCATTATCAATACCTATCTAGTCTATGGAATCTATAAATATAAATTAAAAATAATGTTCAATTCATGTCCTAGAATGAAATTTCCATTGAATGGTCCAAAAATATCACTTGGCTAGTGATAAAATCCCCTAAGAATGATACTTCATTCATAAATAACATGATATTATTATACTCTGAATATAGGTTCACGTTTTTCATGGCATTTAGCAATGTATTAAAATGAACCTCATGTGCCTCCATTCTATAAATGTAAATTAAATTATCAACTATAAATACTGAAAAATTTGATCATGGTAATGTATAAAGAATCTCTTCATTAAGTCCATAAATATTGTTGTAGTGTTACTAATTATGAATGGATTTTTTTAACTCATTGTGTCTATTCATTGTTTAGAATGACATTTTGTGGATATATTTCTTCCACACTACTAATTGGTGATATCACAATAGAAGGTCCCCCTTAATGAAATAATAAGCCCGAATTTTTTTTTCAATCATGTAATCCTTCCATGGGGGAGGATAACAATTCTTTATAGTGATTTTTTTTTCATTTCATGATATTCATTTCATAGGTTCATTGAATCATCCCTATACGTGATAAACAGTACCGACACACTGCATGGTGAAGAAGTCTGGCATGTAAAACTGATTTCTATATTATCATATAACTTCTTTTTAGTCTCTTCCAAAAGAACGGTGGTCATTCTATAAGAAGTATTCAAAATGGGAATAGATTATTTCATATTTTCGATTGATAACTCATCCTCTATATCTAGAGTTATATTGGATAACTATTTTGGGGATACACTTTTCTATTCACACATAATGGTCATGTGTTCATGAATGATTCCTTGTATTTTTTTAATAATTTGTGTCATATATTATTTTTATAAGGAAATAATATCCACATATGAAATGAATATTATTTGAGAGATTCATACTCCTCCTTAAACGTTTATAAATTTAGGGCATGCCTTGGGATGTGAAGAGTGATCTCCCTCTCTCAATAGTGGATGTTCGATATAAATAAGGATATCTAATAAATTCCCAATATAGCATCACAAATTACTAAAAGATGTAAGACATGAATTTTTGGGAAGATTACATCCACACAAAAGATTCAGGATTAATTATATTCATTTTAAAAGACAATTTCCTTGTTTTATATACACATCATTAACTCAACACCCATGTTTTGGGGTGGTGTATGAATAGTTATAATAAAATTGAACAACATGAATGAATTTTTAGAAACTAAATTAAAATTTCAACTTTTATTTGTGAATGAATTACTGCATACATATCTCCACATTATTTTTTGGGATCTAACTCAGCAATAGTGATAGCATATAACCTTCCTTTTTCTATAGACCTTGGAGGATTTTACCATTGATTGACTCCAACTTCCCATTCCTTAGGGAATTGGATTGCAAAATTCCTATGTTCAATGACTTAGAAAAATATTCACAATAGGATTATTGTCAACATCAACCTTCATTTTTATTCTATATATCTCTATTTCACATTAGCTCCAATAATTTGGATTCACCTCGTTTCCAAATTTGAAGCATCTCATAGTTCCAATCATACTGTTTCTTGTATTCTTCTTTAGAAAATTTTGAAAAGTGGTATTTTATGGTTTCGTTCCTCTATGTTATTTATGTGATTATTCTCTTTATGAAAACTCCATTATAATATTTCTCTCATTTACTCCCATTAGACCATTTAGAGACACCAATCTCTAACTCGACATTGAGGGAACAAAAAACCCTCTCCATATCACTTAATTTCGTGAATCACTAATTATTTTCGTATAATTCTCTTTAATCCAATAAATAATTGGTCACCATTATTGATGGTGTAGATGGAAAATTCATAGTCTTACTATGGAATCTATGTTATTTTTCCCTTGTACACTCTGATGGACATGTCTTCATTTTTCGTTAGAGATATTAACTCACTCTATATTTTAATACATTGTGTTTTTGGAAAATATGTATCGTATTATATTTTTCTTCCAGACTTCCAATAATTTTGAATCAATTTCCCTCTTTGAAAAATGTTTTCTAGATCCGTTTAAAATATAAATCATCTTCTCACATAATGTTTTAAACAAAAAACACAATGTACTACTTCTATGTTTAGTATAGGGTAGATAATATCATTATAATAGTGTTGATCCATTATTCTGAGATGATGATATTAGATGTTTCACTAAAGGTATGTGGTATTTGTCTCATAAATGAATCAATACGACATAAAATTTCTTAAGAGGAAGAGTGACTTCCACAAGATTCATGTTATTATTCTTATCCTGATATATTATAGTCATTACTTCCTTTAATTACTCATCACTATATCCTTTAGGGATTGTACCAAAATTTCGGATGTCATAATATTTCCTATAATGTTTCTTTTTTTTCAAGGACTCTACTATTTATATCTATGAAGTAAAAATAATCATAAACAAGATGAGAATACATTAAAAAATTGTAAAATTGAAAAAATATATGTAATAACATATATATTATAAGAAAATAATCACATATAAGGGAATACATCCAAATATATGTTATTCATGCTCTTTTTTCCTATTAGGTCTTCTACCCTAAAAATTTGTTTTAGTCCTCCTTAATTGTTTATAAATAGTATGTGAATTTATAAAACATATCCCCCAATAATATCAAACCAACTATGAAACGAGACACAACTTCATGCACTTAGTGTTGATTGGTTCTAAATCAATGTTCCCATTTCATGGTTATTACCCCTTGGTAGAACCGTTCCAAAGCAAGATCCACTTGTAATATGAATATGGGAATGTATTGTGTTGGAACCCACATACTATGTAGTTTACCAAAATTTAGTGATGTTTTCAAATGCGTAGCCAAAATCTTTTGATTTTACTTGAGTTTAAGAATCATAATAGTAGATAATAAATAGTATTTTTTTGATATCAACTACAACAACCCATTCCATTTAAACATATAATTACACGATATAAATAATAAATTTTGAAATTGTAAAACCTTAAATATAATAAGTCCTAGTGTATTTGGATTTTAGGTTCATAAACCCAAATAATAATCTCCAAATTTCATTCTAACTAATGATATCGTAAATACATTAGAACTCCTAAAAAACAAAGGATTAAAAATTAAATAAAAAAATAAATTGGTGGAACAAAAATCCTAGAAAGGGAATAATATAGATATGGAATCCTAACATGTTGGTAAAAATTATAACATGATATAATGAAATATAAGATAAAATAGTAATAATATTAGAGTATATCCTAAAAAACAAGTTTTCCATATATCCTGGAATAATTGAAAATTTTGATTCAATAAATGACATGACCTAATCATGATTCAAGGAAAACTTCCCAAACAATATCGTATGGCTGGAAAACCCCAATAATGAATTAGGATTCACTGCAAATCCCATACATGATGTGTCAAGAGACTAAATACTTACCCAATGAATTAGTACACAATATATGCACAATAATCATAACATGTTCATGATTTATGTATACCAAAAAAATGAAATCAATCATAAGTCATAAACTTATAATTACCCATGTAAATGAAATATGTTTCATAATCATTCATCATATCCAAATCAATGGAATATTCATAATGAAAAAATTTGAGAATGAAAATAAGGAATGTATAAACCCATTAATAAAGCATAGAAAAACTTTCTATATATGTGTGAGACATATAATCATAATTTTTAAGCATTACATTACATTATAGGGAGATATAAAGTGAGTTAGAGAGAGAGAGTGGTCATAACATGAATAAAACGGTGGTTTAGAGATATTCATTTCCTCATGTCATATTTGTCACATGAATTCATTACAATCCATAAAACAATTATGTTAACTATTTAATTTCATTTGACCATTTTCCGTTTTTATTATTTTTATTTTATTTATTATTAAATTATTTTAAATTTTATATATAAATAGGTTCATGATATATGATTTGTGGATGTTCGGATCATATACCCAAAATCACAATATAAAGTTGAATAAGGTGAAAAATACTAGTATTTAACCATTTAAAAATTATTAATAATGGAATATTTTTCAATATTATATATCAATTATACCATTAAACCTAATCATTAATTATGGTCATGAGAGATAACTTATGTTCTAATCATGGAGACGATAAACCGCATGTAGGAATGAGTAACGCTTATATTTTTCAATGATCATTATATAAATATGGTAAGTGTTATTTTAAATTTATATAATGATAAATATAACCTAAATTTAATATTATTTCATTAAATATAATTATATATATCATCCATGGGATTAATTAATAAAAAACTAATCGCTTTGTGAGGTGCTTGTCCTCCACACACACAAATGAATTATTCATTTTTCAATGGATTGTAAGGTAAGAAGGTATTAGATTTATTACATTTCCATAATTATTAATATTTCATGAATATAAAATAAAAATTTTATTTCCAACAATATAAAATATTTTATGACTTCATTGTAGGAAAAAAATTACATTGTTTCAATAGGAGGTACTTTGTCATACACATAAATGATGGTTTAATCTCCCCTTATAGGGAAGAAGAGATGGATGTAGGTTATAAAAAAATGTAATAACATCAATGTATATGTTATATAATTATATTGATGTATAATCATGAATTATTATGAATTTAAGGATGTGAAAGTATAAATAAAATAATTATTCTTTGATAAGAATGATAACTTTTCATCGGACTACCTATTTAGAATTATATTTTAATACTGTCTAAATTAGATTTTTGATAAAAATTATCTAGGAATTGGTGATGGATTTGAAGTAGTTATTTTGGAATTTAATTTAAGATCCACAAGGATTCATAAGATTTTAATGAATAGGACATGAGGTTCCCTTTTATAGGTGAGGATGTGTATCATTTTCATAAATACAAAAAACTATTCAATATTGGCAGTCATTTTCAAGTTTTGTTCCTCCAAAATTGATAAATAATGATTAAAATGGGTCATATGGTCTATAAATACCATCACTATTCCAAAAAATAATTTTTAAAAAATATTCATCCATTAACCTCAATGTTTACTCACATATACTATTATTGTTTTTGTCACCATAAAATGTTTTTTACTATATTTACTATTTAGTATGTCAAAAATTAAGTTGAAATTATTTATTAATATTAATTATATTGATTCAAAATATGGAATAAATATTTTAAAATTAAATCCAAATTATTGGTACAGTTCAATTTAAAATTATACCTGACAAATGTTTTGAAAAATATTTTTTCAACAAATATATTAAAAGCAACAGATTTACTTATATTGAAATTTTGAATAGTAATATTTATTATATGGATATAAATTTTTATAAATATATATAATATTAATTTAATTTAAATATTTATTTATTATGGGTGAATTTAATTAGTTAAAAATGATAATCATTATATACATACAACTAGTTTGTTGAAATCCATGTATTTTTAGCAAAAATATAATCTTATAGAATTACTGATAAAATTTATAATTAGAATTAAAATAACTATATTATTATAAAAAAAGTGGTTCAAATGAACATTAATACCAAATCTAAAATATAATGGGTTTTTTATATACTTTATTTTATAAAAACAAATGACTGTATTTGAAAAATAGACAATTTTCACGATTCATTGAAAATAAATCATTTCAGAAAAATCTCAAAACATTACTGGATATTAGTTTTGATATAATGATAAAAAAAATTTGTTAGTTTTATAAAATTAAATTTTAAAAACATCATGAAATTTATTACAATATATTTTCACATATATTAAATGAAATAATTTTTATAAAAAGTGATTCTTTTAATAATAAAATGTATTAAGAAAATGATCAGTGATTTTGTGAAAGTAATTTATAAATTAATTTATATCAAATTATTTTATTTATTATATTTCGTATATTAATTAATGATATTCATAAATGCAAATTTAATTGTTAGGTTATAAAATTCATATTTAAATAACCATGGTTTGTTTTGTCTCTGTGTTGTGTGATGTATAATCTATCGAACATAGATTATTTTTAAATCATATTTTGTTACAAGGGATTTCATATATAGTAACATGATTAGAAAACAAATGGGGTGGTATTTTTAGTTTACAGTAATTTACATAAAGAAATATAATAATTTTGTTGACACTAAAGTCTATTAATTTCATGTTAATATTTAGGTAGTGTACTGCTTCACTGTATGTTCCCCCACACAAGACTACAAGAGTAATTTTTATCATGTATGGTTATTGAAGGAAAGAAATATTTTACAAATGGTTACTAAAAAGTGTTTTTGTATGTGTATTGGGATGAAAAATATAGGTGAGTTTATATGATACAACCCCATCTCTATTCAAACAATGGATGGAAATTTATTACTGTATAACTATAGGTAGTTAAAAATATATCCTAATTATGGGTATCTTTATTTTTCATCAATTTTCAAAATTATGTTTTAAAAAAACTATATAATTATTTTTATTTATATAAAATAAATAGAATTGTGGTTGTATACACTTTTTCGAAATTAAATTCTACTATTTTATACTACTAGTTTAAATATTGACATGTTTAAATATATATATATATATATATATATATTATATGATAATGTTTTTTTATTCTTATGTAAATGTAAAAAAGGGTAGGGTTGTTGTACACAGTAATGAAGTGAACATATGATTGTAGTCCATAAGTTTCAAATATATCATAGATCATAATTTTCTATTTTTATTTTTATAATTTTATTTTTATTTTATATATGAAAGATAAAATGTTATTTTATAATACAGTTAGTATACTTTAGGGAATGGGTGTGAATGAAGGATTCATTTGGTTTATTAGGCTATATTTTTTATACAATCATAAAATTTTATGTTTGTTTTGGGTCTTCATATGAATTTCACATCATTACCAAATTTATATTTATTGAACTGTAGTGGAAAATTATTTTTGATTCATATTATGATATATATATGAATTTTAATATTTTCCATAATTGACTATTTATTTTATCTCCCAATTGATGATTAAACTAATTTTTAGCCCATGTTTATGATAAGCAACCAATAATAAATTCATATTATCTTGAGGTTTTGGAAAATATATTATACCTTATTATAACTCCCTATTACATTAAATAACATCATTCATTTCATACAAATCTAAACCATGTTCTAAATTATTAATCAATAATTTATGGTTTAGATATGTTAGAATTATAATTATAATATTATCATTTAATTCACCCCTTTTTGTCATTTTTCATCTCTATTTAACATTAATCCTTCTCTTAATCCCTAGATTACATAAATAAACTTATTGTGAGACAAATTACAATACAAATCACATCCCATCATTCACTTAAGTAAAATTACTTTTAAATATTGAGATCTATGTGTGGGGGAGGAAATAAAAAAACATTGTTCCTTTAGTTTTAGTGTGTTTGTGGAAAGAACATTTTCTATTATATATAAAATGGGAAGCAGTGGTCTACTATAATTATTGAAAATTATTTTTTGGTCACATTATCTCTAAACAAATTGTTCTCAATTAAAATATAATTTTTTTTAAAATGATTGATGGAATGGAAGATACTTCTGGAGGAATATTTTAAGTTTCTAATAACTATTGTGTGGAGTTCAGTTTTAGATATCTATAAGGAGTGTGTTTGACATATATGTCAATGATTTTAGGAGAATGTTTGTATTCTTATAACAATAAATATAATAATTATTCACAAATATTAAATAATATTATTTCCAAACATAATTTTATATAGATAAATTATCAGCCCATGAAATAAAAAACATCCAAACTCAATGTCTTTTTTATTATCATTTATATTTTCAAATGACTAATGGATTTATAAATATTTAATTCTTAGGGAAAATTCACATGATTTCAATATAATAAAATATTTTTTGATCAATTACCTATTTATGTGTTAGATAAGATTATATGGTAAGTTAGGTATAAGTACTAAATAGTGGAACATGATATTTAAAAAAAATAATTTAATAAATGAGATATAGAAAATGGATGAATGATGATATTTAAACTGATTTAATTATTCTTTCATGCTAAATTTTTATTTAAAAAACATCAATATTGTTTTTATGTATATTTTTCTTATGAGTGAAAATTTGAGGTGTGAGGGAGTTATAAAATATGATTTTGATGAATATTTAATCTATATTTAATTTTTTATATTCCTTTGTTTTCTATTTAACATTATTTGTTATCAAATTATATATATATTCCTCATTTTCTAAGTAAATATTAATATCTAAAATTATAAGTTAATTTAAATGAAAAAAACTCATATGGAATCATTTTTTCCAATCATTGAAATATATTTTTAATATCATAAGTCCATCAATATTCCTAATACATGTGTTTTCATATCCTATTGATTTTTTAAATAATTAATATCATATTTGTTGATGAATTTTTTATATTTTGAATATTCATTTAAATTCCTTTTTATATTTATGTGTTTTTAATGTAATTGAATATATGAATTTGGTATAGAATTTATATATTCATCCATTAATCATGTGGGATAAACAAAAAGGGATATCTTCCTTTTATTATATGATTGGAAGATTGAATAGTAGAAGGTTTTTCATATAGCTGGAATGATGTAAATGGTTTTGATTTTTTATTTCTTCTCTAAATATTTGATCATTATTGGAGTCATGCTGGATATTTGGGTTGATATATTCATTTTCTAACATACTTGGGATCTATATAAACATAGGAAAATGTAATTTAATTTATAGAAACCAAATATTGCGATCAATTTCTTCATCGATATATGATAGTATCATTGATCGCTATCTGGACTGACAATGGTATATGGTTCATCAATATTATTTTCTATAGAACAATATTTAGAGGCCTGATGGAGTGTGTAAGAAGAATGGATATTTTCACAATTTTTTTTTGTTTGAGTTCATATATAATGTTTTATTAAATGTTGTTTTGTTAAAATAAAACGTATTTAGGGTGGTGAAATATGAGAAATCATAATCTATATCATATTATTAATGAATCTAAAACCATGTATAAATTTACATAAATAAGATATTGTATATTCATGATGGTTGAGTATCCATTTATTCAATCACATACTCGTTAAATATCACTTATATGGTTTGAAATAAAAACTTTCTCTAATGATATCCATTGGACATCAAATTTTCCAATGAATTGTAGTTATTCTCTTTTCATCCTTGGTATTCTAGTACCACAGGTTGAAAACAATAATGTGGAATTTTTTCATATTAAGAATAATCGATAAAATATCCCCACAATATTTGTAAGCCTTTTTAAAACATATATATGACACAGTGATACTCCTTAGTCCTCCATAAATTTATTCAAATTATTTTGAAATATTTTTTTTAATGATATGTGATTATAAAAATTCTTTAATATTTATTCTATAGAGTAATTTTTCACATAAATGATTTTTTCTTCTCCCAAATGATTCAATATATGAAATGTATTTAATTGTGATATCCATAGATGAAAGACAGCCAAATGTCAACACTAAACATTTATATTTTTTATGATTACTAAAATATGATTCATACATACTTCTCTATTATGAAATGTCCATATCTTGTAATATGATATGGATAGACTATTCATGTGAAATATTTAAATTTTACCCTATAATATATCATTTAATGGAATATTATAAGACTTTGAACATGTATATTGTATTAGGAAACATATATAGATTATATCATATTATATAATAAATATTCATAACATATGTAAATTTTTTTGGAATATCAACTTTCATCTCATACTTATATAAAATCTCTATAATCTTATTTTGATTTATCCTTATATCATTTGATATAAAATAAATATTGAAACCATATAAATACTATTTTTTTAAAATATTTTTAATGACTTGAATTTTGTCTGGATTATTTTTTGAAATTATAAGGATAATTTTTTAAACCAATTATTAAGACGACATCTGATTTCGAGAAATGATGTACTCATAATAAATCCTTGAATTATATTACATATATTAAATATCATGCACATGGTTTTTTTTCTAAAAAAGTGGAATATCATTTAAACAGGGGCCCAAATGAGAAATAGGAGGGCATCATTAAGTTTAGAACATAGATTTAACCCTATTCACTACATAACCTTAGTTACTATGAAGAGTTTATAGAAAATTCAAATGGGGAATAAAATGAAATAAAATGAAATAAATTTATTTTTTTTACATGGTTAACTAATTTAACATATCAAATATTTCCTTATGGATAATTTTTAGAGTTAGAAACAAAACCCTATGATTTGACTATATCCATTTGATTCATTTGAGGAGATCCCATTGGTGGACAACAAAAAAATCATAGATCGACGATCAGTGTGAGATGGAATCAAAGTATATCGACCACAATCACAACGCATCTCATTTATTCATCTATGATGGATCCAAATCATGTTAGGAAATGTTTTTGATTGGATTTATTTCTATGTTCTTAATATTCAAAATTAATGTGAATCATTTGACTAATGGAATAAGCCACAAATCATGTGTATTATGTGTTGGGATAGATTAATCATGCATTGGAGGAATTATTTTTTGATTTTACTTTCATCTCATCATTAGTCTTTCTAATGGAAATGAATAGATGCCAACAAGATCATTGAATGAGCTTCATTCCTCCTAATTGGTCTTCTGATTTTCTCCCTCGATTCATTATCCATCATGGATGTTCTATGTTTTTCCCATGGTTTGATGTACAATGAAAAATCAATTATTTCACACCTGTTTCTTGGAGAAAAGATTATATATTATAGATATGATTTTAGACCAACACAACAGTGGTGAAACGATATATGTAGTTAGGAATTGGATTGTTTCAGATACCTAAATTTAGGTTCATCAGCACGCAATGAATAATGACGTTCAAATCCATCTTCCAAATGGATTAGTAGGTCAGATGTTGTTGATCAATGAAGGAAACATTCATCGGGACCTGATATTTGATATTCTGGGTGAGGTGCGTATACATTTGTCTTTGGGGATCCAGGGAAGATGACTAGAACAAGATCTATATTTCTTGAAATATTTACATTGCATTGTGTGTCCCATGGATCCACAAACTGTGTGGGACTCTATTTTTGGTAGATATGGTTAAAGGGGATATTTTAGTATTACTCGGTGTATCATCCTATCACATTGAGTGTGACCCTGACACATAGTGTGTGATCTCTACATGGTGGATTGATGTGTACCATAGAGGGTAGATGGACATATGCTGGAGTAAATGGTTTGGTACACGTAATGTAATCCCTGGCATGAACATGTCTTGAGAAAAAGTACATTGGAGAATATATATACTTGTATATGGGAAAAATATATAGGCATCTGACATGTCGTGTACTGTTACATAGACATAGGACATGGCCCATTTACCAGGTTGGACCTAGGGTCACGGGACATGGTGTGTAAGCCCATGACATGTTTCTTACTCTTAGAAACATGTGTTGGAGCTCTTTTTCAATGTGTATTGGATAAAATTATTTAGGGTATTCTCCCCATATGTATTCCATGATAGTTTGTTTGTAATCTCCTCATACTCTTACTATGGTGATCTCTTCATTAATAAATTATCTTATAGAATTTTTGGAATCCATTTGTGGGTCTTTGATTGTTATCCATTATTCATCTATGTTCTCTACGTGGAGTTCTTGGAATCGTTTTGACCAAAAAAACACAAGGTGTTGATCCTCTACATAGAACATTAATCTAAATTGAATTATTGGTATACCTCATGGCCTTGGGTGTGATCAACATCTATGAATTTTATATATTTAGACTATTAGTGTGTACTTCTAATAGAAATACATGAAGATCATTACCAATCAGGCATATGTCATCAGTGTTGTAAGACTCATGGAGTGTGTTCCCCGGATGGGTACTTTTTGGGACCATATAGTTAGAATCCAAGGCTGTAATTATGATTATGACATACAATTAGATTATGTATTTTTGGTGACTATATATGGATATTCTATTTATATGGGTTGTAGATATGTACATTGGTAGAGATTACTATACTTATTTTTTGTATTCATTATGGTTTTGGGGTGACCTATTGGGTATTGTTATACTCACCCTTGTATATGATTTTCCTACACGTGTCGTGTATTGTTCATACGATTAATCCTTTCAAATATTCATAAAAAGACTTGGACCATACGGTGTTTAGTGAAACTAGATAGATAGAGATGTGTTCATGTGTTATATTGATAGCAGCCCCAATATTTACATTCAGGTTTCACTTGTTTTTGGCATCTTTGGTGCGGGAATGTATATGGACCAGTTTACATTCCATAAATTCTAGTCATTCTCTAGTTGTGGGATTTAAAAGTATAAATATATTTTTTTTAATTTTTTCTATATTTAAACAATTTATAGGCTTGTAGATGTGAGTGTTTGTATAGGTACTTAGTCTATGGAATCTCAATTTAGTGATATTCCCTCTCGAAGAAACTCTATAGCTGCAAGCCTATTAGAGGTTAGAATAGGGATTATAGTCATGGGCCCCACTAGGAAGGGTGGTGATACATTGGTATCATAGTATGTCCTACCATATGATCAATGTATGTGATATTTGTTTGAGGAAATATAGTTATGTGTTTTGAGTGAGGCTTTAAAGATGGGGACTTTAGTGTTGTTCTGGCATCCAATGTAGCCATACACAAAGACTCTAATCACTTTCTTCTCCACTTTTTTCTTGAGAAAAATGGTTGTAGGGAATAAATTTTACTTCCAACAAATATGAATGGGTTGTGTTTTTTATTTCCTTCATTTATCATCTATCTGGATATAATCATTGACTATGGTGCATCATTTTTACATTCATGATGCCTTCGTAATGTATGTCAGCTAGTTTTCAGCATCTGCATCATGAGGATGATACCCTTAGTGATGAGGAATTTATATAGGGACCATTTATAGAGATGTTACCTACATGTGTTGTACTAGCTATACCACCACCTAAAGATCTTTACAGGCTACCTTATGTGCTAGCAGATGAGGTGTGTACATTGGTCCCACGTCATGAGTATTAGTGATATAGCTCCCTCGGCATTGGAGAAAAGCCTAACCCACATGCAGCTATGGACTAGTATGGTGGTGGTGTTTGAGTTTTACATGTGGTCAGGACATTATCTGATCAGAGGGTGGTGCTGGCAGCGAGCCTTCTTCCTGGTTCAATAAGATGATATTGGGGATTAGTGACCCAGTCTTGGAATGAGGTGACTCTAGAATAGTCTGAGATTGAGTACCTTTATAGAGATGAGTTATCAATAACTACAATGAGGTATTTTTTAATAATGGAGTTTCTACTTCTCCAATAGGCCATCATGATAGTATCTATGTATTCATCATGGTTTTCCAACCTATCACTGTACTCGATTGATATGGTTTATGAATAGTTCTTCAAGGTTTGGACCATCGAATGATGGGTTCATATAGAAATATGAGCTAGTTTCATCCCTCTATGAATTCATATTTATGATGTGGTATAAGAGTAATATGGTTTCATTGAGAGTTTATTGGATGATCACATATAGCTGGGGCTTCTCGGTCGAGGACATATAAGAGAAAATATTTCGACAGAAGGGAGTCAATGTCAGTATCAGGGACATATACATGCGTTAAATTTTAAGAGGTGGTCTTGGTATGAAGGATATGTGGATTAGGGATGACATGGTGGATATATTCATCCCAGAGAATGTTTATGCAACTAGTGAGAGGTAAGGGGACATCTAGCATGATATTTTCCGACCCACCATACTACTGAGAGTGAGACTAAAGATGGTATCCAAAGGTAGGGGAAACAATAAGAGCAAGTAGGTTTGCAGGGTAGTGGAAATGTAAGAGGGTATGGGGGTTTAAAGAGGTCGTATAAATATTGGCATTATACCAACACCACCCACTAGTTTTCCAATTCAGACTCAGGGAGATATACGATAAGGATGGGGACAACTACAGGTGGTCAAAGCATACATCCTTGTGGCATGGGAAAGGATTTGAGGTAAAATCTATGTAACGACCGAAAGATTCGTTATTTTAAATCCCTCCTGATCTAATTAAATGTCTCTTTATGTAAAAGGTTTATAAAAAATGTCATATTCTTTGTTTTTATGTTTTTTTATTTTAAAATACTGTTATGAATTGTGACCGTTGGTAATATAGATGTTGAATAAGATCGCATGATTCGTATAAATATAGGGCTTCAACAAATCCAATTTTCTCATAAAAAGGAAGTGTTGGCCTCATTCAGTAGTCGTACCCCATATGAAGCCCATTTGTCAGATCTTGTAAAGGAGGTTGTGTCTTCGGGCTTCACACTTGACCAAACCCAAGTCGAGCTTGAATATGTCATGCTTGAGTGGGACCGCCCATGAGAGAAGTGGATGTTGATAGAGATTACCACCCATGTAATGTTATCTGAGCCACCACAAGAGTCTGTCACCATCGCACACCTTACTCTTTAGTATTATTTTGGTGTTATAAGGGGTTATGTAATTAGACCTATGAACTATGGTTATGTACATTATTTTTGTATATAATAATGAATATACTTTTATTTTATTATCGTTACATTGTAAATAGTTTTTAAAGAACAAATGGTGTTTTTAGTTTATGTTCAACTATGAAATCAATTTTGATAAATTAATAAATTTTTTAATTAAATAGTATTCTAACAAAATATTATTATTGTTATTAAATTAAGTTTTATTAAATATAAACGATAGTATAATTTTTAGAATGCAATAATAATTTTTATTGAGGTTTGAAATCCATTTTTGTCCAAACCCATGAATTTTCAAAAAATGTAAGTTTTTATTTTAAAAGTGATATTTAACATATTAAGAAAATGATTTAGATAAAATTTATATTATTTCTGGAATAAGGATGTCGAAATTATTTAACGGTGAATTTTTCATAATTTTCTGAGATAGTCAAATTTTTGGGTAAAAATTAAAAAACATTGTAATATATAATGTGTTTTTTGACAATATAATGACTCAATAGTGATATAATAAAATACTATATACTTTATGTTCTTCTAATATATGTTTTACCATTAAAATAAATAGATTTTTGGGTTTTATTGATTAATTTTACAATGCATTAGTGGACCCTTTAAGACTTATTAAACATGTTTTATTTTTAAATTTTTTTTCTTTGAGAGTGTTACTCACCTCCACATAAGAAACCCCATTATTTTAAGATTTTCGGACTTTGGCCTTATAAAATATTTTATTCCACTTCCCTTTTTCAAAAACGATGGGAAAAATCAATGGTCTGGTTTGTGGTTTGGATTAGTTTCATGTGAGGTGTCCCAAACCTAAATAATAAAGAATTCCCTCACTTTTCCTATATAAACCCACCCAATCTCCTACTTCATCCCCACTCAAAGCCTTTGGATTTAGTATATCCTCTTACCTCCTATCTCTAGAATCCTCCCAAGGCACCCCAATCTCCCAATAATCCTCTTTCAAGCCTCTCTCAATCCTTTGGAAGCACACTTCCAAGTAAGGGTTTTTCTTCCTTCCTCATTTTTTTCCAATATTCTTTAAATTATTATGCCCCATTAATTTAAATTATAAATGTTGGGGTATGTTTTTTCACCCCACCCAATACTGCCCTTTTTCTGTTTGTATGATGGGAGTCCCCTTTATCTCTCATTAAATGCCTCCCATGTACACCCATTTCTATGTCGAAATTCCGAAAGGAATCTTTCACTCCTCATTTACATTAACGAAATTATTTTGTATCATGTATCTATATTCCATTACATTTGTTGGGAAATCTATATATATATGATCCCCCGTATTATGCATGTCATGTAAATATGATGATACACCCATTTATCTCTCATCAACCATTTTTATGAGTTCTTATGTCACGTCATTATGCTGCCAAAATTGCACCATGCTTTTCCAAGCCAATGTCATTGTGTAGTGAATACCAATCCCATTTCTCTATCAAGGGTATCCACCTTTATGAAAATTTACTTATTGTTTAAAGAGTTTCAGGTATTTATCCCACATTAATTTATCAAGGAATAAATGATTATGTTGAATGATTCAATGTTTTATGATCAATGGTGAACCCTTATGCATGAAATGAAATGTTTAAGAAGGGTGTTCCCTCATAGCGCTCCAATGCATTGGGTAAAGTATAGAATCATGATATGTCATGTTCAATGGGTTTTTACTCATTCTAACTCAAGTGAAATGAGGGTTTACTCGTGTTTCATGTTCAATGAGGGTTTAATCAGGATCCATGTTCAATGATCCTTGGCTCATTCTAATTTCATGTTAAGTGTTGTTCCCACATTTTCATGTTTTGATTATCATGATTTATCAGGCCTTTATGTTTATTCTTCTCTTGTGCTCTATTGATATGCCTAATTTCTAACATGTATTGTATTCCTTGTGCTATTCTATGATTATTCCCTTACTGGGATTTATAGCTCACCCTTTTTTATGCTTGTCCTTACGTTATGCCCGGAAATGCTAAGTATGAGGGAATGTAGTGGTCATGTAAAGGATGTTTTAAATAAAGATGTTTTTTTTAGTGTTTTAATTTTTTATGTAATGATCCTAAGGCCCAAAGACACTAGACCTCTCGATATTTTATGTTGTATCAAATGATGTTTAGGTAATAAAACAGGTTTAAGTGTTTAATAAAAAGCTGGGTTGTCATAGTTTGTATCAGAGGATAGGTTTAGTTATTGTTGGGATTAGGATTAGAAAACCCTTGTAAAGTGTTAGAGACAAGACTAATAATAATAAAAACATCCCTATGTTTTGGTGAGTATTGAGTAAGTGGTTTATCAAGGAAATAAATCCCAGTCTGGATACGAGCAGGTATAGGCGGCTCTGGCACAGATGTATCAAAGGGGTAAAACCCGAAAACACTTCTTTGAGCTAGACTCAAATGGGAACTAGTGCATGACAACGAGCATTTCTTCACTCTTGTTCAGGACTCTCCCGAGGGATATGCTTTGATAAATTCAAAAGCTTATTATGAACCATTTTTAAGGGACAAAAAATGCCCTACGGATATATTTTAGAAAGTAGATCATGGATAATATATAAAGAAGCCAATATATTCATATGTTAAGGAAATAAAAGTTATTTATAAGTCATAATTTTTTCCTTGTATTACCCTTTATGTGTTACCCCTAACTTTCCTTTTATTCCATCCAATGGTCGGTAATAGGAGGACTCGGGCTAACAACCGAGGGGAAGATCAACGTGATGACTATACTAATGGGACGCCCAATACAATGGGAGTGTGAATCACAAACTTTATCATGCTTCTATCTCAAATAACTCTATCATTGAATATAAAATGGGTCAAGAAGAACATTCAACCCCCCTCAGAAAGAACAAGTCGCTATCAAGAGCTTCATGAGACAAAGGCATATTACTTTTAATGGATCATATGATCCCTCAATCATTGAACAATGGATAAACTCCATTGAAAAGATATTCTCCATCCTTCAATGTTCTGAATAAGAGAAGGTTCTCCTGGCTGCTTATCGTATGGAGGGTGAAGCTGATCAATGGTGGTTGTTGATCAAAAATATAAATCCTAAAGAGGAGATCAAGGCATTGGAATGGAATTATTTTTAGAAGATGTTTTTCGATAAATATTTTCCACGCACCCTCCGACTTAAGATAGAAAGGGACTTCCTTTACCTCAAACAAAAAAGGCAATTAATCTGTCAGATCGTATGAGGAAAACTTTACAATGCTTGAACGATACGCTTCCAGCTTTTTTGTTACCCTCGAATTGAAGGTTGACCACTTCTTTGGTGACTTGAAACATGGACTGCAGAAAGTGGTGGTGATCCTTGACTTTGACAGCTATGAAGAAATTGTCTGATGTGCAATCAAGGTCGAAATGGAGATCTAAGAATCCTAGGGGTATCATGGGGATAGGAATCTTAAGTTGGACTTCAATTCTGGCGGTCTGATGTATAAATCCAACTATTCTAAGAAGATATACAACCCCACTTTCCAAAGGTGTGAAAAGAAGCACCCCAGAAATTTCCTAAAGAGGTCGAGGAAATGTTTTGGGTGTGGAAGAGAAAGGCACCAGGCTATTAACTGTTGGCAAGAAAGACCTGGGATTGCGACAGAGGAGAGGAATGCTCTGTTTGAACCTAAACATGTGGTTCATTTCTACAACTACAAAGAACCAGGGAATCCTACAAATTAGTGCCCTAATCCAAGGGTTTTCAGAGGCAACCAACATGCTCCATGGTAGCAAGGGCATGGTTTTTCCGTCATTACTTCCGAAATGAACCCCGAAAATGAAGTGTTGACAGGTAATCTAGTTATTCATTCAATAATAGAGAACACAATTTTTGATTCAGGTTCTATGTATTATTTTATATCTCTAATGTCTAGTAGAACAATCCAAGCACCAGCACAAATCATGGTAGTGAAGATTTCAGTGATTATGGAAAAAGGGCCAATCATTTCATCCAATAAATATAACTCCTCCCCGGTCATAATATGTGGATTAAAATTCCTGTCAATTCTCATCATACTCCCTCTACTGGAATTTGATGCAATTATTGGCATGGATTGCCTTTCCTTATATAGAGACAACATAAATTATCATGAGAGGGAAATCACTCTCCCTGTGTAGAATTGACCCCTGATTCTTTACAAGTTCAAGGAGGAAGATTAATATTCTTTAGCTACATAATCTCAAGTGTGGATATTATTACCATATGAGCACACGTATCTAGGTTAAATTATTGAGTCTAAGGAGGAAACCATCCCACAATACATGCCTTTTGTGAGGGAATTCTCTAAGCTGTTTCCTGATGAATTGCATGATCTTCCTCCTAGAATAGATGTTGAATTATCAATTGATCTTATACCAGGGGTCATGACAATATCCAAGAATCCATATATAATGGTTGTTGTGGAGATTGTGGAGCTGAAGAAACAACTGCATACGAATCTGGATAAATGGTTTATACTCCCATGTGCTTCACCAGGGGGAGCACTAGTACTCTTCATCAGGAAAAATGATGGTTTATTGCGCCTTTTCATGGATTATTGCGAGCTTAACAAAATCATGATAAAGAACAAGTATCCCCTCCCTTGAATTGATGACTTGTTCAATTAGCTGTGTGGAGAACAATACTTCTCCAAGGTGGATTTTCAGTCAGGATTTTATCAATTAAGTGGGAAGCAGGAAGATATCCCCATGAATACTTTTTGTACAATATACAGGCACTATGAATTCATAGTAATTCATTTTATACTCAATAATTCTCCAGAAATCCTCATGGACTTTATGAATAGAGTCTTCAAGGATTACCTTGGAAAATTTTGGTAGTCTTTATAGATGATATTTTGATATACTAAAAAACCGAGGTGGATCATGAGGACCATCTAAGAATTGTACTAGAGACCTTGCAAAAGGATAAAATCTAGGAAATGTACATAATGTGAGAATTCTGGTTGACGGAGGTCTCATTTTGGGCCATATCAACACAAGCAATTGGATATCTGTGGATCCCTCCAAAACAGATGCAATTGAGGGATGGTCGAGGCCAAAATCGATAACAGATATCTATAGCTTCTTTGGGTTAGCTAGATATTAATGGCAATTTGTGAGAAATTTCTCATGATTGTCCAACCATCTTACTAAGCTAACTCGGAAGTGATTAAAGTTTTCCTGGAGTGATGAATGCGAACAAAGTTTCAAGGAGTTTAAAATGAGGCTTATCATTGTGCCCATGCTCACATTACCCACAAGAGGAGAACTTTTTGTGGTATACAGTGATTCTTCAAAGAATGTCATGGGATGTGTGTTAATGAAAAATGAAAAATTCATTGCCTATGCTTCACGGAAATTGAATGTTCCCGAATATAATTATCCAACACCTGACCTCGAGTTTGCTGTAGTGATCTTCACTTTGAAAATTTGGCGGCATTATCTCTTTCGGAAGAAGTGTGAAATATATACGGACCGCAAAATCCTCAAGTATATATTCACACCAAAAGATTTGAACATGATCCAACGAAGATAGTTAGAGTTAGTCGAAGACTACGACTATTCAATCCATTACAACCATGTGAAAGCAAACAAGGTGGAAGATTCCCTAAGTAAAAAATTACTCAGCGAATCTATCATTGATTAGATTTTAAAAGGATCCAATATTCTTAGATTTGATGAAAATTGACATGGGAATCATAAAATAAGGGAACATCATCAAATATTTCACAAATGATTGCTCACCATCACTTTCGGAAAGTTTAAAGGCTGCTCAAAAGGATTATTTGGGAATTCAGAAAAAAGTGGAAGCTATCAGAAAAGGTAATCCTTGGAGTTTAATGTTAATGACAAAGGAATTATAAGATTTGGGAAAAGGATATGTTTTCCATATTGTCCAGAGCTGAAGACGGATCTTTTGGATGATTCACATAGTTTAAATTTCTCTATTCACCCAGGAAACACAATGATGTATCGAGATCTCCGAGGGCATTATTGGTGGGATAATATGAAGAAAGAGATCAGTGAAAATACATCAAAGTGCCTGGTGTGTTAGCAAGTGAATGTAGAGAGGTAGATGTCTAAGGGGAATATGCAATCACTGCCCATACCAGAATGGACATGGGAGAACATCACCATGGACTTTTTCACCATACTTCCAAAGACATCCAAAGGCTATAATGAAATCTATGTTGTTGTGGATCGTTTTAAAAAGGTTGCTCACTTCATTACTATTCTAGAAGATTTCTCATTGGATCAACTGGCATAGATATATATCAGGGAAGTGGTAAGGCTTCATGGAGTACCACTATATATTGTGTCTGATCGAGATCCCAGATTTACCTCTATGTATTGGAAGCGTCTTTATCAAGCTCTGAATACTAAACTAAACATTAGTAGGGCCTATCATCCTCAAACTGATGGCAAATCCAAGCAGACTGTCCAAACACATGGGGACTTCTTTAGAGAGTTCTCAATTGACTTTAAAGGAGGATGGGATCAACATCTTCCCATAGTTGAGTTATCTTATAATAACAGTTTCCACTCGAGAATCCAAATGACACCATATGAAGCCTTTTATTGTAAAAGGTGTAGAATTCCATTGTGTTGGGATGAGGTCATTGAGCATAAATTGCTTGGACCAGAAATGGTTGAAGAAATGGTGGAGAGGGGGAAAACAATTCTACATCATATCAAGGCATCCCAAAGTCGACAGAAGAGTTATGTAGATAATCGTCAATGAGACATTGAGATTAAAGTTATAGAAATGGTATTTCTATGAAAATCTCCATGGAAGAAGGTCATGAGGATTAGAAATAAAGGGACATTAAGTCCAAGGTATATTGGCCCCTTCAAGATTCTTGATCGGGTCAGGGATGTGGCCCATCGTCTAGCACATCCACCTACCACGGCCAAATTACATGATTTCTTTCATGTATCCCTCTTAAAGAACTACATATCGGACCCTTCACATGTACTCTTTTCAGATGTGGTATAGTCAGGGGATGATCATTCTTATGAGGAGAAACTAGTGAAGATCATAGATTGTAGAGAAAAATTTCTATGAAATATGATAATGCCCCTCATCAAGGTGTTGTGGCAAAACCACAAGTTTGAAGAAGAATTGTGGGAATCCGAGGAAATGATGATGCATAGATACCCACATCTATTTTTGTGTGTGAAAAGGAAATTTTAAGGGTGAAATTTCTTAAGAGTGAAAGATTATAACGACCCAAAATTTCATCAATGGAAATCCCTCTTGATCTAATTAAATATATCTTATTGTAAAATGTTTATATAAAATGTCGGCTTTTATAGTTTTATGTTTTTTGGATTTTAAAATACTGTTATGAATTTTGACCATTGCAAATATAGTCATTTAATAGTGATCACATGATTAGTGTAAATATAGGGTCTTAACAAATCCAATTTACTCAGGAAAAGGAAGCGATGTCTTCATCAAGTAGACGTTCCCCATAAGAAGACCATTTTTCAGAGCGTGGAAAGGAGGTTGTGTCTTTGGGCTTCACTCTTGTCCAATCCCAAGCCGATCTTGAATATGTTAAACTCAAGTTGGACCACCAATGAGAGAAGTGGAAGTTGATAGAGATTACCGCCTGGGCAATGTTATCTGAGCCACACCAAGAACCTTTCACCATCGTACACCTTACTCTTCAGTCTTATGTTGGTGTTATATGGGGTTATTAAACAAGACCTTATCACTATGGTTATGTACATTATTTTTTATATAATAATGAATATTATTTCATTTTATTATTTTTACATTTTAAATAGTTTTTAAAGCACAAATAGTATTTATAGTTATTGTTCAACTATGAAATCTCTTTTGATGAATTAATGGATTTTTGAATTAAATAATTTTTTAATAAAATATTATTATTGTTATTAAATTAATTTTTATTAAATATAAGTGATCTTATAATTTAATGAATACAATTGTAATTTTTATTATGGTTTGAAATCGTTTTTTGTCAAAACCCATGAATTTTTTATAAATGTTGCTTTTTATTTTCAAAGTGAAAATTAACATATTTGGAAAATTATTTATATAAAAGGAATATTATTTCTGGAATCATGATGTTAAAATTATCCAATGGTGAATTTTTCATAATTTCTTAAGAAAATCAAATTTTGGAGTAAAAATTAAATACCGTTTAAATATATAATGTGTATTGTGACATCATAATGACCCAATAGTGATGTAATAAAATACTATAAACTTTCTGTTCGGCCAATATATATTATACCATTAAAATAATTTTATTTTCAGTTTGGTTGATTTTTTTTACAAAGATTTAGTGGACCCTTCAAGACTTATTTAACATTTTGTCTTTTTAAATTGTTTTCATTGGGAGTGTCATTCACCTCAACATAAGAAACCCAATTCTTTTAAGAAGTTAGGAATTTGGCATTATAAAATATTTTTCCCCTTCCATTTTCCAAAAACCATGGGCAAAAACCATGGGCTGGTTTGTGGTTTGGATTATTTTAATGTGAGGAGTCCCAATCCTGAATAATAAATAATTCCCTCACAATTCCAATATAAACAGACCCTTGCTCCCACATCCTCCACACTCAAATCCTTTAGAGTTAGTCCAACCTCTTCCCTCATTTCTCTAGAATCCTCCCAAGGTACCCCAATCTCCCATGAATCCTCTCTCAAGCCTCTCTCAAGCCATTGGAAGCACACTTCCAAGTAAGGGTTTTCTTCTGTCTCATTTCTATCCAATATTCTTTAAATTGTTATGCCCTTTTAATTTTAATTATAAATGTTAGGTTATGGTTTTCCATCTCCTCCATACTTCCCTATTTATGTTTGAATGATGGGAGACACCTTTTTTCTCTCATTAAATTCCTCCCATGTACACCCATTACTATGCCAAAATTTAGAATGGAATTTCTCTCTCCTCATTTACATTCAAGCAATTATTTTGTATCATGAATCTAAATTCTATTAAATTTAATGGGAAAAATATATCTATATTTACCCCTTACTTTCCATTTCATGTAAATATGATGATACACCACTTTCTCTCTCATCAACCATTTTATGATTTCTAATGTCACAATGTTATGCTGCGGAAATTGAACCGCGCTTTTCCAAGCCAATGTCATTGTGTTGGGAATACCATTCCCATTTCTATATCAAGGGTATTCACCATTATTCACTTTTACTTATTGTTTAAAGAGTTTTCTGTATGTATTCAACATTCATTTATTTTGGAATAAATTATTAGGTTGAATGATTCAATGTTTTATGATCCATGTGGCACACTAATGCATGAAATGAAATGTTTAAGAAGGGTGCTCCATTATAGCGCTCCAATTCATTAGGTAATGTATAGTATCCTGATAATGTTAAATGGGTGTTTTCTCATTATATTTCTAGTGAAATTTGGTTTTCTCATTCTTCATGTCTAGTAAGGGTTTACTCGTGCTACATGTGCAATGAGCATGGGCTCATGCTATTTCCATATTAAGTGTTGTTGCCACATTTCCATGTTATGATTATCATGCATTATCATGCCTTTATGTTTATGATTCTATTTTTCTCTATTTATATGCCTATTTTCTAACATGTATTGTATTCCCCATATTATTCAATTATTATTATATTACTGGGCTTTATAGCTCACCCTTTTTTATGCATGGCCTTAGGTTATCCGATGAAATGCTATGTATGAGGTATTGTAGTGGTCATGTAAAGGATGTTTTCAATAAAGATGTTTTTTCATGTTTTAAGTTTTTATGTGATGATTCTAAGCCCCAAAGACACTAGACATCTCTATATTTTATGTTGTATCAAATGAAGTTTATGTAATAAATCAGGTTTAGGTGTATAATAAAAATCAGGGTCGTCATAATATATATCTTTTATAACATATTTGTAGTACTGATATACACATGTTATAGTCATTCCATTTTTTATACATGAATTTTTTGAGACATAGAGATTCCGCCTCAGCCTTAGGCTCGACCCTTAGGCTTGGAGACTCCTACTGGAGGTGACACAATGATCAAAAACTTGTGAAGATCATGTTACTTAACTCTTGTAGAGAGAATTTTTATTGGGATATATTTTGTAGAATTGATGAGGCCTTATGAAATAATCATAATAATGGAATAGTATTACACAGTTCATTCCCATATTCATTGTTTTAGGCAGATAATACGGTGTGTCTATAAGGATGGGACTAGGTTCTCCTTTTTCAGTGAAAGTAAACCCAGGTAGAACATGATGGACTCATCCATATGAGGGTAAATATGATTAATAATTATATTGATATACGGACCCCTAGTTTAGTGGATGTTAGGATATATTATTTTCTTACTTTGGTGGCAGAGTAAGAGGAATTCTTCCCTTAGGATGTTCTAGGTTTACCTTTGTGCCAAGAGATACACGTCAGCATTGATCTACACCTTGATATGACGCTTATATCTATACTATCATATTGGATTTATCCCATATAACTTAATGATCTAAGGGTTCATTTTTAGTACATGAAGAGGAATGAATTTTTTAGAAATATTGTTTCACCTTGGCTATCCCTAGTGTTCATCACCATGTAGGAGGATAGGATACTAAGTTTGTGTGTAGACTATTGGTGCATGAACCAGGTGAACATGTATTAAAAGTTTACATAATTGATGATCGATGACAACTATGATTAGTTGTGAGGGACAAGGTGTTTTTATAAGGTTAAATTAGGTTAGGTTATCACTTTTTGTGAGAACATGATGAGGATATTCCAAAGACAGTACTAAAATGTTGATACCATCACTTTGAGTACTTGGTGATTATCTTTGGAATGAAGAACACCCCCATAGTTTTCAAGAAACTCATGAACCAGATCGTTTATACAATGTTAATCCGGTTGGTGGTAGTATCATCAAAATATCTTTATGTACTCAACATCTAAGGTGGATCACTTGAAACATGTGAGGATGGTTCTGGACATAATTCTAGAGAAGCATCTTTTTGGAAAGATGTTGAAGTGTAAGTTCTAAAATCAAGTAGTCCACATTATGGGACATGTTATCAAAGAAGATGTAGTGGTACTAGACCGTACCATGGTCAAATTAGTGTTATCTTGGGAGCCACCCATGAGAATGATAGTGGTGTGGAACTTCCTTGGTATAGAAAGGAAATTACAAATGATTCATACCAAATTTCACAAGGATATCGTCACCCACAACTACTTCCACCTGAAAGGGGTAGCCTTTTCTGTGGAAGGAGGAGTGAAAGTGATATTTTCAGCAATTGTGATGCATAATGATGATGGATCTCATCTTGATATTTCTATAGGGATGTGTCATGTAATAGTGTTCTTAGACGCATCAAGAACTAGGGAAGGTCATGTTCTGCTGTATTGGAAGGTGGTTATTTCTTATGCTTCACATTAGTTGAGACAACATGAGTATAACAACATTACAAATGATCATGACTTACCAAAGATGGTCTTCACACTAAAAATGTGGGGACACTACCTAATGGATGAGCATTTTAACTACTCTTAAAGTCATAAAATATTCACATATATCATATCTCATAAGGATATTATCATGAGATAGAGGTGATGGCTAGAGTTCCTCTACGATTTTGATTTAAAAATAGTATATACTCGTTGGAATGGGAATTTGGTAATAGATTCTCTCAGTAGGATATTTTGTTAGAATTTGATTAATGAGGAATCAAAGTAGTTTTCCTCATTGTGGTTTTCCCTTATTGATTGAGATGGAAGAGCATACCTCTAGTCAATGGTTTACACCCCTACAATCCTGTAGTGATTCAAGGAGGCCCAACATAGGGATTCTGACTGTGAGACCCTACATACACAGATATCCACTGGACAGGATCTTGATGGATTTTATTAAGGTGGGGTGCATTTCATTATTTTTAGATGACACACTATGGAACCAAAGAAATTGTAGGAAGAGGTTCTGATAGCGTTTCATATATATCTTTTAGTGGTATATCCAGTTAAAGAAAATTTGTTCTATGACCTTCGACGTCTGTTTCGGTGGCAACGGATAAATAATTGAGCAACAATTTTTGTCTATCAAGGACTTACATTTTAGCATGTAAAGGTTGATGACCATGTTTTATCTTTTTATCTCAACCACTTAAGGTTATAGAGTAGAAGTGAGATGAGATATCCATATAATTCAGGATTATTGTACCATTTTTGTCTAGGGGAAAAGATTTCGTCTAGTTTATCATAAAGAGAATCACCATGTCTCCTAACATCATATCTATTCAAGAGAAGATTTTGTAGATATCTTGGGACACATCTAAGTGATATAGATTGTACAAATTCATGAAGTAACATCATTGAAAATATCTGGACATGATTTTCACTTCACATCCCGGTTGGGGAAGGGATTGTAGGAGGCCTTCCAGAATCAGTTATGCTTAAACATGTTGCTTTACCCCCAAAATGTTCTCCAGACCGAGAAGACCATTGTAGTTTTGTAGGAAATGTTATGATATTTCATGTTGAACATTGGCTATTTTCTGGAGAATCACCTACCACTAGTGGAGTTTACAAGAAAAAATCTACCACTCCACCATTGGTATAGAACCATTAAATTATTTTTATGGGTGACATTTCATCTCACCGCGTATTTGGACTAACCCAAGATATTCAACACTCATAGTCCCAAAAATGGTGCTGGGAACTACCGAGAGGGTGTAAATTATCCCAGAGTGCATGAAGACTATACAGTGTCATCATATGTCTTATGAAGATCAATGATTAAGAGATTTTGTGTTCAACGAGAGATTCCATGTATTCTTACGGGTTTCATCTCGATGTGGTTTTTGTAGGTTTTGCTGGGGAGGTATTCTCTCTCCATGAATAATCGTCCCTTTCTAGATACTGAGAAGAGTTAACGAGAAATAATACTCGTTAACTCCACCTATATATTTAGACCGAGTATGTTACATTTCTACGTGTCATAGATTAGGAGGAACATGGATGACGTATCGCATGGTATTGACTAGGGAAAGATGGACATTGAGGATTTAGCTACCATTGTTGAGTACTCAGTAGAGATCAAGGATCGATAGGAGATGATTCCTCTTGTGTGACAGATTCCAGTAGTGAAATTCATGTGAAAAAATAGGAATCTCTATAGGAGAACATGTTAGTGTGAGTCTTAGCTATGGGCTCAACACCCACATCAAATTATATAGAACTAGTTTTTTATTTCTAGGAATTTAAACCCCAATTTGGGTAGAATTTAATGAATCCAATTTTTATGTATTAGATTTTGATATTTTAGGGACTTTTCTAAGACCATGATCAAATACAGTGCGATATTTTAACTCATGGAGTGCCAATAAAAATGTTTCAAATATATTAAAAATCATGCACACGTAGTTTTCATAGAAAAAGGTTGAATAAAAACATAATTAGAAGTCATGGATTATTAATATGAGGGAACCATTAAGTTTAGATCATGGGTTTTACCCTAGGTGTGCAAAAACGTTAGTCATTGTGGACTGTTTTTGGAAAAGTTATCATTGGTGTAAAATGAACAAAATAGTTATAAAAAATAATTTTTTTTTGTAGAGACCAAATTTCCTTCTATAAATATACAATTATAGAATGAATTTATAGTTATGCACATAACCCTATAAATTGATGAATGTCGTTTGAGTAATTGTAGGAGACCCCTTTGGCGGAAAAATACCAAATCATAGATCAATGACAAGTGAGATATGGAATCAAAGGATCTTGACAATGATCATTGTGAAACTCTATTCTTCATGAGTGATCTATCAAAATTTAGGTACGTTGTTTATTTTATTGTATTTTGTTCCGCATTATTAATTTCTATGATGAATGTGAATCAATCGACTAATATATTGATTTATAGATCATGTATATTAAAGGATGGCATTGATTAATCAAGGATTTAATGAATTCATTTATTATTTTTTTATCTGTTTATTCTTTGATCTAATAAAAATGAATTGTGGTTGAAATAAAAATAGACCGAGATCCATTACTCTTGATTGATCTTATAAATTTATCCCCTGATTAATTTTTCATCTTATAATTTTCTCATTCGGCCAATTGATCGATATACACTGAGAAATAAATCATTGTACAATAGTTTCAACGTTAAAATATTTGATATTTTAGATTTGGGATTTATATATCATGAAGGTGGTGTGACGATGGGAGAGGGTGAGAATTAGATGGTTTTGAATAACCGATTTTTTCTTCTTCAACATGAAATAAAGATTGAAATATAAATATGATTTATAAATGGATCAAAGGGTACGAATTGGATAATCACCGATGGTAGCACTTTTTAGGATGTCGTATCCAATTTTCTAGAGTGGTGTCTCTAGAATGGTGGCTGGAACACTAGAAAATAAACATAGAACCATACCTTGGGTTTTGGAAATTTCTTCACTACACAACACATAATTAGGATCCAAACACCATGTGGGTCACCATTTTTGGTGGCTATGGTTATGGTAGATAGTTAAGTATCTCATGTTATGTGACCTCTCCCAGATGGATTAGTTGAAACCGTTGAGGGAACAAAAACATAGGTTGGATTAAACTAGTTAGATCATGTTATATACTCCCCTACATGGATAAGACCTTGGAAAATGTACTTGGGATAAGTAGTGCATTGGTACATGGGAATGTGACATACCATGTAATGTTACATAGACACAGGACACTGGCTATTTACATGTGTATAACCCAGGGTTAGGGGACACTGCATGTATCTGTACCGCACTCTGTGTACTCCTAAAAACATGGAATGGAGCCCTTTTCCTTTGTATCTTAGACAATATTCAATATAATGTGTTCTGCATATCCATTGCCTAAGGGGTAATATGGAATCCCCTCCTATAAAAAGTAAAATGATCCCATTAGTAGGAATTCTTAGATAGAGTTGTTGGAATCCTTCCCTCAGGCGCAAAGTGAGATCCTCAATTAATCTCAATTCCCAA
Source organism: Viscum album (assembly GCA_963277665.1). Lineage (NCBI taxonomy): Eukaryota > Viridiplantae > Streptophyta > Magnoliopsida > Santalales > Viscaceae > Viscum > Viscum album. Next base: position 1,832,493,510 of record OY728127.1, on the reverse strand, counting down.
CATGAAGTTCATAGTATAGTGTCGATGGAAATTATGTGGGTGTTGATCCTCTATTTAGTGGGTTATTCTAGTTTGAGATGTTTTTATATCCCATGGACATTGGTGTCATCCTCATCATTATATCATATATCTTTCTACACTCAGATTGTACCTATAATTGATAGAAGTGATGAGCATTACCTATTATAAGGAAGTCATTAGTGCTATCAGACTCAAGGAGTTTGTTCTCCCGGATGAGTGATTCTTGGAACCTTATCTATGGAATTTTTTTCAAGTGTTACTGTTGAAAACTTCATTTATATTGTGCTAATTTTATTATTATATATTCATATTTTATTTATTTTATTTATAGAAAAGTACCTATGTATAGTTGATTATACTTCCTCTGTAATGCGATTTTTGGTTTTGGAGTGTCCTATAGGGTATTTTTATACTCACCCATGCACTAGATTTACCTGCACAAGTTTTGTCATGTGTAGAAGACTGACCTTTCCAAAGAGTTCTAGATATAACAACACCATATGACTCTTAGTGAGACCAGGAAGTCTGAGGATTATTCTTATGGCATCTTAACATGAGTCCCTCTCTTTAATTTTAGGTTGGACTTGTTTTCAGACTCTTTTTGGTGGGATTGTATTTTTCCTTGTTTAAATACCTTTACATCATGTTATAAAATGGTTTTGGGATTTAGATGTATGCATACATGGTTGTTCGGTATTTTTTATATTTTAATATTTTATAGGCATGGTGATGTATGTTTGTGTACAGGTACACAGGCTAAGGCCCCTAGTGTTAGTGACATGCCTATTTGGCGCTAAATGCTTTCCCCTAGAATATTAGATGAGGGATTTGGGAGTCACGACATGGTCCCCACTAGGATGGGTCATGAAAATATATAAAATAAATTTTAAAATCTAAAATAAATAAAACCATGTATACTATTATTATCAATTACATGAAAAAAACCATCAAAAACTCATTTTAGATTTACTATAAATCACTTATAAAGAATTAATCTTTGTTTTGAAAATCATAATCATAACTAAAACAACAATATAATGTTACTCTATATCCAAAATTAGTATTAGAAAAAAATTTAACTTATTCAATATATGAATGTAAGCAATGATTAGCCTCTAGAAAAGGATAAGTGTTTCTTGATCTATGAATAGATCTAGTGTGATTACCATCAAACAAAGGTATATGCATACTCATTCCCCATAGTTTTATCATATAAATGTATGAATAGATATATTATACCATTTTGAATACCTATGGTTACCAAAATACATGGAGTATGTAAATATTGTATATAAACATATATATTCTTTGCTCTCAATGTATTGAGTGACCAAATGGATGAACAATCACATGTTACTCACGCAAATGGATTTGAAATACACATTCCTCTAAGAAATAGATAATAATATATCATATGACTTATCTAGGTAATTACAAGACCTTCTTATATATAACATAGTATATGGTAGAAATCATATACTCTTAAAATGAGAGAATAAATCACAACTTGAATAAAACTAATGTGATGGCATGATCGACAATATATCAAGTCGTCTCATTATTAGCTCGGGCTAAAGGATATCATAAAAAAGGAATCAAATTTTGAATATTTTCATACTTTATATCTAATATAGTATTATTTATAAGAAATAAAATATGATACATAAAAACTATATAAAAAAATACATATTTTATGACACTCCATTTTATATACTTGGAAGTACATAAAGCACAAAAAACTAATTTTGTGACTAAAAAGAATATTTTGAATCTCTGTATGAAATAATACCCTCACTAAATATATAATTTCATTAAAACCATTAATAATCAGTAGAAAAAATAGGATCATGATGGATCAAATTCATACATTGAGGGGTTATTTAATTTTTCACTTCAATATTCTATGAACCTAATATAAACGAAAGATAATGAAGTAACATTATTTTATAAAACATGATATTTTTCTATTATAAAATTTAATTAATAATACTAACTAAACCATATTTTAGTTTCATTCTAATAATATCAAACATGTAATAAATACAAATTGGCCTTATATATTCTATACATTATGTTTTTGTTAAAATGTTAACATATTAATATAATTAATTTCACATATTTATCTAATATTATAATAAAACCACACACATAACTCCTTTAGTGACAAGAATCTACAAATAAATCTTGTTTCAATAATTTTGATATTAAATTATATCTCCTAGTGTTTAAACATTTTAAAATTGAATTAAAATTAAAATTCCTGGAAACATATTATTCTACGATATTAATAATATTTATTAATTAATTTAACTCTTTAAAAGTTCACCATAATTATCGTATTAATTTTCTATTAAATATTTTAATTCATATTATCTGATAAAAACATGTAACTCTTTAAATTATATTTTATTACCAATATACCTTAAATAATTTTAGGATATAAACTGGCATTATATTTGAATTATACATGTACATTCCTCTATTTATTTAAATTTAAATTTATAATAAATTAAACATACTCCCACTATATTTTTAGAAACATTATTTTTTCTACAAATCACATTTATAAGACACAAACTCCGCTTTGTGGGAAAATAAAATTTATTTCCATTTGTGAGGTTATTTTTTAAATAAAATATTAACACCTACATTTTATATTGTGTTTTATATGTCTCATGAATTAATCTTAAATTAATAATATTTTCATTAAAATATAACATCATTATGGCATAAGAACTCTTCATCTTATTTTCTAACAAATAACATTAATAAACCATATTATCCTAGAGAAAACTCATTTTATCATTATATTCTATTCAAACATATTGCAAATAATATCAATTATGATAATGTTTATGAAAATAAATAATTTTTTTTAAATTTAAATATACAATGTTTATAAAAACTCATTTTATCTTGTAAAATGATAACTAGTAGAAAATACAAAATGTTTATTCTAATATACTAGAGCCACAAATTTATCCACTGCATCTAAATTATTCATGTAGAAACCATTTTCTTCATCAATCAAATTTATAATTTATGATGTGACTATTAATGAAGTATAAATTTTTAACTCTTATAAATATTTAATATTTTTTTAACGTATAATTTCTATCATATACCCTTTAAACGTTATAAAATTATTATATACATAAAATATACATGATATGAACTTTCCATATAGTTAATTTCACCCCAATAATTTTTGTAGATAATTTCTTCTCCAATGATACAATTTCCCATGTTTCATGACACCTCCTTTAGGTTTTAATGACCAATGCTAAATATTGGACTAACCAATATTCATTTATGGAACAAGACTTTAACCTTTTTTACTATTAGAAGAAGACATTATCCTAGACTTACCTTGTACTACTCCTTAATCATAAATTTTTTTATAAATCCAGGTTATATTTTATAAAAATTATTCATATTATCATAAGCTTATAATAATGATTTTAAAATCAATTTTGTTGTGAGATCCATTGTATATGGAGACATGAGCCACATTGATCCACTAATATAATGATAAATATTGATTTCATGTGTGGATACTGATGTTCCATTAATCATATTATATATAAAATTTCTATTGAAACCATAACCAAATTCTTATAATCATTAATAATATAATTGTTTTTTATTACTTACAAGTATAAAAATAAATTAGTTTTTTCTTTAACATCGAATTCTCTGTCACTCATAAAAAAATTTCAAATGATTTATTATGAGTCTGTTATATTTCATTCTTCATGATTCTACCATTATATTATTGATCTCAATGTTATTTTTGACAATGAAGATATTATATTATATATAATGGAATATTTTATCAAATGAGTATAATTTTTTATATTCATTTTATAGGTACTTGTATTAAATGAGTTCCCATTAAACAAGTAACGCATTTTAAATTACATCATAACAATTAGTGAGTTTGAATATATATTTCACAAAGATTTTAATCAAATTGAAACATTCTTATTACATTGATACATTGGTAGATCATCATCCCAATCAAATAATATGGGAATCTTGGATAATTTAGTAATAAATTCCTCTCATTAATCAATAATGATATTTATCTCAAATCTATTTATCTTGTATCATAATCAAATTATGGTTTCCCATCTATTTGGGTATTAAATATCCGTATATATATGGGTACATAATCTTATCATGTTCAACCATAACATGATTTCTATGTTTACGATAATCTCTAGGAACATAGATTTGGTTGGACCTATTAATGCGGATGTTTAAGGTCATCACATGTGTTTTATTTATATGAAATAAAATAGTTAGTAATTTTATGGGATTTTAAAATTTCACCATATTATCTCATGTATTTTCTATTATTATAGGAATTATTATAATTATTTAAATTTAATTATTTATTCCATCCTACAAATCAATATATTGAAAGCACATTAGAATCTATCAAATTCCACAGATCATATCTTGTGTTACTAACCAAATTGAATCCTAAAAATAATTACACCCATCCAAATGCATCATATAAGTAATTTTTATTAAATTATTTCAGGTAAATTATTATAATGAAATGAATCAAAAATCCCCAAAAGAATAATCATTGTTTGACAGTTAGAGAATAATAAATTTTCATGATAGAGCATCAGCCTCATTATTAGTGAGAACTCTAATACCAAGTACCCTTCTCCATGGTTCAATACCAAACATATAAAACCCCCACTTTTCATCTACATATTCAACATCCTTTATTAAGGAATCATATTGTTGGTTATCTGAATTTTATGTTTTGAATAAAATAATAAATCCTCATTCTCCATCCTCATTCAATGATTCTCCATTACCCCAATCATCTAAATAAAATCAATCCTATTCTCACATAGTATAATTTACATTGTTTTCTTTTTTTAATATGAATCTGTTTGTTAATATTTGGAAATGGAACTCATAAAAGATCCTATTGCATAGACACATAACATTTCATTCTTCTCTAAGTGTATGCATCTCATTAAATGTAAACTATACAAACCTATAAAAATATTATTCCATTCCAAATTATAGATACAAATATATATATCCATTATGATACTAGATGATCCAATATTCCACTTCCTTATAATCTCTTATGATATTAGATTTGATCGTACAAACTACTCTGAATGCATATGAAATGTATTAACATTTATAAACGATTAAATACATCATGTTTCTAAATACCAGTACACATGTAAAAATATTGTTTACTAATCCACCACATTAATTCAATATTAATTATAATTTCTAAAATTAAATTTTTGGTTATAGTTGTTTTAATAGGTTTTACGATATTCATTATAAAATCATCCAGCACATGTTATTTATAGTCATATAGAATAAAGATGTGTTTCTATACTTTATGGTCCGTGTATTATATATCTCGGATGTTATATTTTCTATACTAAAATATTTCAACTCAAAAAATCAATAATATTCAATTTTTGAAACATCAATCATTTCCTCTTCTAGACAGTGAAAATAATTTTCATAAATAAATTTATGTAAGATAATGAAACTCCCACATAATACACATTATTATATGAGTAATGATTTTTATTACTCTAGTTGAAATTTTGTTTACTATAAAGATACTTAATGTCATGTTACACTTCATTGGCTTTTTCTTTAACTTGTAAATTAACATCTTTAGCTTGAAAATAATATTCTTGTTCCTTTTCTCACCAAACCATTCTAGTTACTCCATTTAAATTTATTTTCCCCACCCTTATCTTTAGGAAGAATATAATTGTACTTGTTTTTAAGTATTTATCATGTTACTTGATATTCATGTTGAATTTAAATGAATATTTAAAATTTTAGGTCACAATGTTGGGCACACAATTATATTATAGAGACCCATTATTTTCATACATATATGTTAAATATTTTTCTATGGTTATTTATTACATTACCCAAACACCCTCTAAAAGATCATAAAGGTACAGTGACTTTGGAAATGTGGTTATATAAAAATATTATCCATAATTGATATATGAAATATCCCACTAAATGTTTCCTAACAAGAACCATTATAACACATATAATACGTAATAAATTTCTTCATTACCATTGGAAAGGAAATTTAAGAATGGGTGATCTTAGATGGTCAACAAGGGTAAAAACGGGAGAGACATAATCATAACAGGAACATAAGGGTTTGGGGAAAAGAGCATAAAATGTGAAAACCACACCCTATATATAAATTATCATATTCTTGAGTTTATTTATAGTTCTTATGATATGGAGCATTTGGTAATTAACCATTATGATCCACGAGGAAATAACATTGTCAAAAGGCCAAGAATTTCTTTCATACAAATTATAAGATAAAATAATTTTCATAGAAGCCAAGGATTTCTACCAAGGATATCATAATATAATGGGTTCACTAATACAGTTATCTTAGAAGTAGAGGATGACCTCAAAGACAATCATAGGGAAAATATTCTTTTATTTAAATAGATTTAGTCCCCATTCTAGTAAATTTTATCACATGAGATTTATATATTTACTTAATGAATTGAAGGGAAAAATATGTCCCACCCATCATAGAATAATGATTATATGTATTTGTACCACAATATAATAATATATTAATAACATCATAACCCATCAAATGAAATGGTTTTAATAAATATTTAATCATATAATAACATGTGAAAACATGACAGGTTTAATAATCATTTTATCATTTCATCATATCATAACCCTTTAAATAAATAAGGTTTAATAATAATTTTATCAATGTATAACATCTGAATGAGAAATAGGTTTAATAAAAATCATCTCACAATAATCATAAAACCATTACAAGATGAATAATATTGGCATACAATGATTATATTTCGAATAAATAATTTGTAATACCAATGTATATTATCATAGATGGAAATTGATTTTGAAATATTTCTTGAAACATTTTTAATGAAAATAAAAATTCATTAACAATAAATTTTTAAAAATAAAAATAAAAATAATATTTTGGATATCATTTTCATTGAAAATAACATTAAAATGGTAATAAAGAATCATTAAAAATCCTTTTTAACATGTATTTTTGAGAATACCATTTTTATTTTGTAACCCACCTTTTTAAAATAGAATACATTGTCAAATCATTTTTAGTAAAACATAAAAATATATAAATTAAAAATTAAAGACTCATTTAAATCATTTCATTAGTAAATTTTAATTTTATATTTGAAAATAATTATTTAAAAAATTAAAAAAATTATAATAGTTTCTCTCAAAATAAATATTAAAACTTATAAAGGAAGAATTAAAAATCGTTTGAAACATTTCTAGAAGAAAATATCTTATCATGTTTAAATAGAACATTTTAAAACCTAATAAATTATTAAAATAATTTTCATTTAAAATATCCCTGATAATTTATAATGTAATTTTATTATAAATAATGGTGATGAGGGCTGTAATATTTTTTTTATTTGGTACACATTAAAACAAATATTCCTTTCCCATTTTCAGCAATAACCAAATGAGAATTGATTAAAGACGGATATGAAGATTCCATTCTAAAAAAATTTAACATGTAAATTTCAAGTAATAGTATCTTTAATAAATCATATTAATAAATATAAAACGTTTTTTAATTTTGTTTTAGAGAATATGGTTTTGGATGAGAAATGGTTCTCAATAGAAGAGTGAAATTTTCATGATTTTTCTTAAAAACATTATATTGAAATTTTTGGTTCATAGAGATAGGAAAATTAAAGGAAAACACTTAATTTTTTTAAATAAATAAGTAGAAGAATATTAATGAGTTTATTATTATATTTATTAAAATATTATATCATCAGAAACATAATTATAAACATTCATGACAAATGATGTGAGTGTAACATAAAACAATACAACATTGGTATCCTTGAATTTAATTACCCATGAGTAATATAAAAAAATGGATAATTAAATCCAAATATACTTCATGATAAGTGTCATAATATCCAGTCATGGAATATAAATAAAAATATATATTAAATAGGTGGGGAATATGGCGTGTGTCTCTCAGAAGTAAAGAGTGAGATAAAATTCCCTTACAACTTTTGTAATATTTTGAATCGTATACCCCAATAAAAAAATAAAATAGAATTAAACTATAAATATCATTAAAATAAGCATAATCATTATATAAAATTTTAAATATGTATCATATACACCACCAAAATAAAATTAGTGTTTAATTTCATTATGTCTCCCTAAAAAAATAGGAAATTCATTACTATAAGTCTCAAAATCCTTTATAAACATTCAAACCTCTTGTATAATAAATATTAATTTATAATAAATATATTATATAACCATAAAAATATATTTATTTAAAATAATATGTTATTTACTTATGTAATTTTATTATCAACTTATTTAAAATCCCATGTTAACTTCGCATTTTGGGAAATAATTTCTTTATTTTTCATGTCTGTTTTTATCATGGTTTTTGGATCCTATTACACTGATCTTGGTTCCATAATCTACATAATTTAAAATGTGATATAAATATAATATTTATTTAGTATAAATTTATTTATTGTTATCCAAAAAAATTAGAGATGTAAAATTAAATACATTGTTCATTAGGAAGGTAGACCGTACGTCCGCATTAACGTTATTTCCATTTTCCAGAAGAAATGAAAAAAACAGGTAAATAATATAATAAAATTAAATAATAATTATTATGAAATATATATAATATATTTTCATTAAAAAAATTCTTAATACTGACCATGTATAGAGTAAATTAATCACATCACTCTATGAGGTTGTAGTATGTCGTACACATGAACGACAACATTGTATTCCCATGTAATGGAATAGTGGATGTCACCTGGGATTCCAGGTTTCCCTAGAAATAATAATATAATAAATAACATAAAAAAACATAAAATACTTTGTTATATCGATCCATGATATATGGTTATTTAAAACGAATAACTTTAATTTGTGAGGCGGTTGTCTGTCGTACACATGAATAATGATTTTGTAATCCATTTCAAAAAAGAGGATATTGATTTTGATTTCGAAATTAAAATCATGACATATCGTTATATTAATTATAATATGGTAATTATATAATTATAATTTTATAATAATTTTGTAATTTTGATGATGAAATTAAATAAAATGCTTGTATAGTGTTGTTACCTCTTCTTTGGACAACTAATTTTGGATTTCAACAAAAGGGTTCTTGGATATCATTATAAACAAAATAATTAATAAATAATTATATGAGGGGAGTAAGAAATTTATTTGGGTAGTTAATGAATGAACCAAATGTTTTTTATGTGTTTATATTAGAATCGATGGTCGGTCCTTTTATACGTTGGGTTAGTGGCAGACTTGATTGTTTTGAAAAAAATGGTGTACGAATTTTTTTCACCTGAAACAAGGAACAATAATGGGAAAATTGTTATCATTCAAGATACAATGCCTAAATATGTAAATTCAATTGGTTGTGAAAAATGTTTTGAGTCCTTTGTAACCCTAAATTGTTTTGTTTCACCTGCCATTAAACCCATTTTTACCTTAACTGTGGTAGTTAATTTTGAATGTTTTTACAATTTATTATGGTAAAAATTTTAGTTAAACATATTAGATAATAAAAATAATTATTCTTCCAAATATTAATTCATTTTTCAAAATTATATTCATATAAGTGGATATTTTTAATTTAAAATTAATCATGAAGACAGGATGAAAAAGAGGGTCTCTAAACGGGAAATATTCAAAAGCTTAAAATGTTTATTTATAAAAATTAAATATTAAAATGAATAAAGTAAATATAATTGGATTAATATTTATAAAATTTATTTAATTATTCTATTATAAACATCTCCGAACAATTTGTATGTTTTAAAATTTAATAAAATAAATCATAATTCATGATAAAAACCAAAACATTTCCACTAATCATCGATGAATTTATGTTCTTAGAAAATTATCATATGTTAAAACTAAGATTATGTTGAAATGATGAATTCAAATATGAAATTTATTATTTAAACTAATATAATTTTAAAAATATATTTTTTTAAATACCTTCAAAAATGGTTATGAAACAACTTGTTAGAAAAATATAGTTTTTAATAATAAAATTGGATTTATTCTAACATCTTATCTAGGAAACACATATGATGAATGTTAAAAACTTTATTGAATATATATTAAATAAATTAAATTATAAGAATTCCCACAAAGTTATGTGTTTAATTTATTTATGTAAAAAAACATTTATATATTTTAATACAGTTTTTTTTAAAAGAATATTTTATTTTCAAGTAGTTTTAATTATAATTTGTACATGACAGGTCACCAAAGAACTTATTATATATAAATTTTTAAATAATATATTTTAAAAATTATGTTCATAATATTCATAATCTACATTATAATTTCTAGGTAATAGCTATAATAATAAATAATAATATTTCATTAGTATATCAGGTTTTGTTTAAGCTCAGTATTTATTTTAACAAAATTTATATATATTGTATCATGTAATACAAGATAAACATAGTGTTGTCTCTAACACATGCTAAGATTTCTATTGAAAATAATTAAAAATACATAAAATATTAAATTTGTTGAAAAAAATCACAAAATCTCATGGTGCTACATTCTACAAAATTTAAATAAATTTATCCCTTATAATTTGAACATATTATAATTTATAAAGGTTTTAACATATACAAATTCATTGTAGGAAAACCACATACTTAAATGGGTTAATAAAAATTCCAATTTAAAATATATAAATGGATGTGTGAAGTTTATCTGGAATAACACATAATATCATTCCAAATATTAGAACATAGGTAGGAAGTGAAAACATGGACATATAATATTAAACAACCACTCATATAATAATGGAGATTAATAGAGAACATTCCCAAGAGAATGTTAGATACCACAAATCCATAAACCAAATAGGTGTGAAAATTGTAATTAACATCGTATAAATCGTGATAATAGGGAAAATATTCATATAAAAATATTTTTTATAATGTCAGATTATTTTCAGTATAAGATATACATGATTCCATTACCATTCATAAGAAAAATATCATCCCTTGTTCATTCCTAGAACAATTACCACTTCATCTCTAACTCATTGAGATGAGTTTTTCTTGTTTGAAGCACTAAATATGACCAATAAATTAAGGATAAGTCCTTTATTTTATCTATATTTTTTATAAAATTTAAAATTGCAAGAAAATGTTATCCATAAATATTCAAAAGGTGAAATATTTCATTAATACCTACAACCTCATACAAAATTCAAATTAAACCATTCCATAAATGGATTAAATGTTAACCCTTCCAAAATAGAATGTTTATAATTATGGTCACTAAATTTATCGATATCAACATAAAATTAATCACCAAATTATCCCATTATAGATCATGGTTTTAATATATCAAATATTTGAACTTCATAGTCATATATTATTTTCAATCATGCTAATAATAAGAATTAATATAAATCATTAATGAAAAAATACAAACTTCCTTGTTACATGAATGAAAAAAATAGATTACTGAGCATATTCCATAAGTATAATAATGAAGTAAACTCCATTAATGATAATATATACTACTTTTTACACCAATCATTAATCATTAATAAGGTCATCAGTACAATGGAATTTAATTTATTCATATCAATCATATATTTATCCAAACTAAACACCAGTTTCTCAACATGATGAACATATTATGGATTATCATTAATTAATAAAAATATCAACATTCCATTAAATCACTTTTCTAGTACATCATATCCATTCAACATATTTTCTATAATCCTTAATGAAAAAATTATATTAATTAATCCTTATATATTTCATTATTAATATAACATCATTCATGAATTCCAATTGAAAAACACCTCAATCATCCAACATTATTCTCAAACCATTAAATAGGAATCAACATCTTATTCCAGAATACAGCTTTCCTACAATAGAAAATATTTATCATGCCTTAATATTTATCAACCTAAATATAATAATTCTTCTAACTTTTAATATAATAAATACTGTTAGAATAGCCCATGACATTTATATGTCCTTTGTAGTCTCCTCAAAATTAGTAGTATAACTATTACTCATACTACATTTCCAATTATATTTATGATCTTTCCCCTCAGGAAATCAATATTCATAATTGTCATATATTATTAATTTTAAACATTCAACGATCAAGGATATCTTTGGGAGACTATTATTCTCAACAATTTTTTAACTGAACCATTCATTTTTTCTCTACAATTAATTTATTTTTGTCATTATTTTCTAGACCCACAATATATTCCCTTCCCTCTAATAAATCCACATGGTTGATTATTTCGACATTCATGTATATTAGAAACTGAATATTCATTATTTTATGGTCCCTACCATATAAACTCCCAAAAAACACTATATTTATCTTCTTTGGTGAGTGGGATGTTTTCTTAATGTGGAAGTTGTTAATTATATATCATGATAACATATTTGGAATAATCAGAATATCATTCACTACTATTGTCAACCAATTTGGTTGGTCATTAAGAAATTATTTATCAAATTCAACACAGATCTAATTTTTATTTTCCTGCCGCAAACATAATACAATAAAAGCAAAGGATGATTAATAATAATCACAGTGGGGAAACAAATAATCAATAAAAATAACTTATTGTATATCTAAGTAATGAAACATTATCTTTAATCTGTAACACCTACATTTTTTCCTAGGTCATTTATAGTCACCTTCTATTTAAATAATTCATTATTGATTGTAATGTGTTTTTCAATTTCCAATGCATATCCACTGAGATTTTAAAACTAGGTTTTCATCAAGGCCCATTGTTCTACACTAGGTTAAGATTTAGTCTGTCTCAATGATCCCTTTTTTGAGTTATTAACCCTAGGTAATAATGTTCCAAATCTACAACCACTTATAATATCAATATTGAGATATAACTAATGGGAATCCACTTTTCTATCCTTTAATAAAATTCAAGGACAATTTCATACATTTTTAATCATCCATAGGCTTATCCATAGATACATAACTAGACCTATCATTATAATTATCCCATATTGATAGCACTAATGTTTTCTCATACTATTTCCCAAAGGTCAACTAATCCAATCCTCTGATAATGTCTATAGTGGTCCTGAATTATTTCTAATTGATTATAATTAATACCAATTAGGTAAATCCATTGGATACTAGACCTATTATGAGGGACACACTATCATCCCATGTGGTATAACATTCCTCATGAATCCCTAAGGAAGATATATGTTCGTTGTCCAATGCTCACATGTGAGATTTCCTAAGGATTGGATTCCATACCTTACCTCTGATAACAAAAATAATGACCCAGGATATTAATATATGGATATTACACATTTGTTGGTTAACATTCATTATATTTCACAAAACCATTCCGAATGATCATAAAGGTATTGTGCCTATGTAAACATGGACACATAAATAACTGGTCAATAAGTGAGTTATGTTAAATCCCATTATTCTCTTTTTAAATAGAACCATCATATGAAATATCATAAGTAATTAATTTATTCATAACATGGGGAAAGGAAATATAAGAAAGGGTGAGCACAAATTTAAAAAGTAAGGATAAAAAAGGTAGATATATAAGAAGAATATACAAATGAGGGTTCTAAAACATAAATATAATATATGAAAACCATACCCTGTAAATCAATGGTCATAATCATGACTCTTGGAATAAATATTGGTAGTTCATAAGCCATTAAGGATTAGGGGATCGAAGAAAATGTTTCATTAGTGCACCAAATTGAAATAATACCTAGAATTTTGGCACAGATATGTATGCCTAAAAATCATTTCTTTTGTAGTAAATGCTCCCAACCGAGGCTATCATAGTGGAATTAGTTCACACCCCAAACCGTCATTGTAGTTAGGCTTTACCCTCAAGGTCTTCATAGTAGAAAACATCCCTTACTACTTTGGTTTCACTCCCTATTATATACTTTTATATCTCATGAGATATATATCTTTACCCTATAAATTATAGTGAGGTGTAATTTATATCAACCCAAGCATTTTACATATAATATTACATGATTTTAATAAAAATTACACATCATAATACATTCCAAGGATCGTTAAGTCAAGTGTCTTGGAAGACTAGGTACATAAAACATAAAACATGGGGATAAAAAACATTTCTTTTTTTTATCTCCATAAAGAACTCTTAACTTTATTTGATCCCTTAAATCTGCATAGGGTACCCTGGGGAACACATAAACAAAGGGATGAGATGAAAATCTTCGTAATGGAATGAACATAAGGATACATCTTAAACACATGAGTTTGGAGGCATGGCATATTGATATCCAAAGCAAGGAACATTTAAAATCACCTCTTATAAGCACAGAATAATATGAACATGGAATCATATAAATGTGTAAGAATAATAAAACATGTCTTTAGTATGGTTCCAGGCTAACGTCCAATCCCATATCCCATTCTAGTATGGTTCAAGGGCTAACCTCTAATCTCGTTTCCCTTTTTAGTACGGGTCAATCTAACTGCCAATCCCATTTCACATTGCATCTCATGATACATTACATTACCCAATGAATTGGAGCGCTATCTGGGTGCAACAATATCTACATTTTCAGGATTATAATTTCCACATAAATAATCATACATAATCAACTACACATAAACATAAAGATACCCATGGAATGAATCGGGTACTAAAATCATGACATAATGCATAACTAATGAGCGTATCATGAATGTTTCCATGAATGAAAGGTATTATAACACACATGGAAGTTCATAAGGTAAAATATTCATTTAACATGTCAGGTGGTGTCAAATAGAATTGATAACATATAAGAAATTTATTTGAGAAACATTAGCATTAAAACAATTTTGTGCGATTTTAAGGAAAATACAGTAGATCTTTTAAAATGGAAAAGAGGAAAATCTTTTATATTAAACCATAATTGAACCAAGAATGTTTTCATATTAAAAATAATTATTTTATAAAGAAAATGGTTTCTTAAAAAAGAGGATATGGTACACTATAAATTGTGTAAAAATTTGGGAAGTTCCCTTAAAATAGGTTTGCTTATCAGAAAGTTCTAAAGTGGAAATCTTTTAAAAACACGTATATCTTTGAAGAAGAGTGATGAAAGGGTTTTCATAAATAAATTTTTTAAAACTAATTATCATTTTTAATATTTATAAAAATATATAAGATAACATCATTTTGATATAAATATAGATAAGGCAACCTGAATGAACAAAGAAGGTTCGGGTAGAATTTGTTACGGTTTATCTGCATGGTGTTAGGTGTACCTAAGAGGGCTTGATGAGAGATAAAAAGGGTGTATCATAACTTATAAAAAATGAGGGATGTTTGGGGGAGGTGTGTAATCGTACCCCATAATTAGTTATTACACATAAAAAGGCATAGCATATAGGACAATCCAGATTTATGAGTGAAACTGAGATGATCCCTTATCTTAAATCAGTTGATGTTCTCTACTTGTTATTAAAGACATGAATAAAAAAATTAGTGTTATTAATTAATAATTCCATAACCAATTTTATATTTATGTGGTTTAGTATAATAATTTTATTTTCATTTATAATCCTTTTGACTGGTTAGGAGGTTCAATTTCATTGTTCAGGCTCTTTTGTTTCTTGGTTTTAATGACTGGTTCACTTATATTCATGTTCGTATATAAATTTAAGATGATATTGTTTGTATAGAATTGATTTTATATGCTTTTAGAAAACATACATTAGATTACATTATTTCAAATTTAATTTTTTTACTTACTGTGAAGTCAAATTATTCTATAAAAACATAGTGACAACAGTTTTTGTTAATCGGTGGGTTTGATTACAAAGAACATGTTTGGATTATAAATTAATACCATTTGTACAAAAATATTACAAAAAAATTGGATATATTACCTATCTAGTAATATTGTTCAACCATAACACAAATGGTTTCATGTATAGAATTAATGATAATAATAGAAATTAATAAATTGTTTCCCTTGAATGTGCTAAATTAAGACATCTGAAACGGTACGTTCATTTCTTTCAAATCAGAGGTGGGAAAAGGAGAAAAGATTATGAAATATCCCATTATCATAGAATATTCCATTACATGTATTTTACTTGAGTTATCATAGTATTTGTGTGAAGGGAGGTGAGGAAAGAAACCGAAAGAAAAGAATATAAATGAAATTAAGGAATTTGAAAGAGAAATTTACCTCTTGAGACTTCCTCCTCTGAGAACCTCTTAAGGGGAGTGGTTTTGGAATTTTGAAAAGGCTAGGGGATTTTGGACATGGGGGAGGATCTTTGGGACATATGTTTTCATAATATTGGCATTTTATAGGGTTTGAGAGAAGTGATGAGAGGAGGGAGTGAGGGGGGTTTTATAGTGGAGGGGAGGAGGGTTTTCATAATTTTTTAATCATTAGTTTATTATTTCATCACAAGGTATGGAATAGTATGTATTACATGACCAGGAATAGTATTTTACTATTCATTAGGGTAGGTTACTATTCACCAAAAAAATTATGTTTTTCTTGTCAGACTCAAAATAACTAACTGATCACAACCGTGTATGTCAGATTTTTGAAATTCCAAATACTGAAGTGAAAAATATATGTTAAATGGTCACTTAGAACTTGGTAGTTCATTATTTTTTGTTTTCATGGATTTTATGACATATTTATTTGAAAGGAATTTCCCTTGAAAAAAATTGGGTCGTTACATTCTTATCCCTTTATGAAATTTCGCTCTCAAAATTTCATTTTACATTCTATGAAAAAAACAGGTGCATGTACGTTTCCTTCATTAATTCCTCCAATTCTCATGTTTCCTCGTCGTACTTATGGTTTCACCATAGTACCTTGACTAGATGAGTAGTCTTGGTGCATAGAAAATTGTCTCTACGATCCAAGATCTTCTCTGGCTGCTCCACATAAGAAAGATCATCCTCCAACTGTACCACCTCTGAAGAGAGTTTATGGGAAGGGTCTGGTATGTATTTCCTTAAGATGGATACATGAAAGTCATAAAGTAATTTCAACATGGTAGGTGTAAGTTCCATTCGATAGGACACAGCTCTGACTCGATCAAGGATCCCGATGGTTTTGATGTACCTAGGACATAACATCCCTTTCTTTCGAAACCGCATGACCTTCTTCCATGGAGATATGTGTCAAATACCATGTCTCCAAATTTGAACTCAAGGTCTCATCAACAATTGTCTGCATATCTTTTCTATCGACTTTTGGTTTACTTGATATGTTTCTGAAGGGTTTTCACCTTCTCCACCATTTCATAAACAATTTATAGTCCTAGTAGCTTACAGTCACTGAAAACATCCCATCATGCTGATGTTCTGCACCTTTTCCAATAAAGGGCTTCAAATGGTGCCATTTAGATGGTTGAGTGGCAACTGTTGTTGAAGGAGAATTCAACCAGTGGAAGTTGTTGGTCTCATCCTCCTTTGAATTCCATAGAACATGCTCTCAAAATTTCTTCCAATGTCTAAATAGTTCACTCAGATTGGCCCTCTGTTTGGGGATAATATTCTGTACTAATGTTCAGTTCAGTGCTTAGAGCATGTTAGAGAATTTTCTCGAAGATAGAGGTGAATCTAGGATCACTGTCAGATACAGTAGATAGTGGTACTCCATGCATCCTTACCACTTCTTTGAGGATAATCCACATAAGTTTATATAATGATAATCCCTCTCGAATCGCGATAAAGTGAGTTGTCTTTGTAAGATGATCCACAACGATTCATATAGCATTCTTTCCTCTGGATGTCCTTGAAAGACCAGTGACAAAGTCCATAGAAATATTCTCCCACTTACATGTTGGTATGGGTAGTGGTTGCATCATCCCTATAGAATTTTTCCTATCAACCTTCACTTGTTGACATACCATGAACATTGAGGTATATTCAGCAATCTTCGATTTCATAGTACCCCACAAAAAGTTTTCTCAGGGATCTTGATGCATCTTTGTGCTCCCTAGGTGGATAGAAAATGTCGATATATGTTCATTATTCAATATCTCATTCTTTATATCTAGATCAGATGGTATACATAGTTTTTTTCTAAATCATACAACTCTTTCATCATCAATTTTGAAATCTAAGGAATTCCCATTAATGAATCTTCCCACCCTTTTCTGAATTTCCACATTTATTCTTTGAGCATCCATTATTTTCTCCAAGAGGGATGGTAGAGAAATCATTTGAGAAATGATAGATGATGTTCCTCCCCTAATGATTTCCTTGTTCATCCTTTGAAAATATAAGAATATTGGATCCTTTTAAATTATCATCATTGATAATGATTCATGATCCTTTCTTCTTAGAGCATATGCTACCTTGTTTGAATTACCGAGATGGTAGTGGATTGAGCAGCCATAATCCTTGATGAGCTCTTTCCATCTTTGATGGTACATATTAATCTCTCTCTGTGTGAATATATATTTTAGACTCTTCTGGTCAGTATATATATCAATCATCTCCCTGGAGATAATACTACCAGATTTTCAATGAAAAGATCACCACCGCCAACTCCAGTTCATGCATGGGATAGTTTTGCTCATGTATTTTGAGCTTCCTTGGGGATTAGGCTATCACTTTATCATTTTGAATTATCAGATAGCCTAATACCTTCTTGTAAGAATCAATAAACACCACAAATATTTATCCACTTGTTGTAAGTGTGAGTAATGGCATAGTGATTATCCTCTTTTTCAACTACTTGTAACAGTCTTCACATTCTTGATTCCAGAAAAATAATACTCCCTTTCTTATCATCTTGGTCATTGGGTTTGACAATCATGAAAATTTCTTCACAAATCTTCGATAATACCCATCTAGACCCAAAATGCTATGAATATTTGTTACATAATTTGGAATATGCCACTCTTCAATTGCCTTTGTCTTGGAAGGCTCTACCGATATCCCTTTGTTGGGGATAATATGCCACATGATTGATACATCCTCCATCCAGAACTCACATTTATTGTACATTGCATACAAATTCTCCCTTCACAATGTCTTAAACACAATATTCAAATGCACCTCATGTTCTTCCTTACACTTGGAGTATATCGAAATATCATCAATAAAGAGTACAACAAATTTTTTTAGGTAATATCTAAAGACTCAATTCATTAAATAAATGAAAATTGATGGAGAATTAGTGATTCTGAAGGAAATCACTATGAAATCATAGTGTCCATACCTCATTCAAAAGGTAGTCGTTGAAATATCTTCTTTCCTCACCTTTAATTGGTGATATCCTCACTGAAGGTCTACCTTTGGGAAATAACAGGCCCCATAAAGATGATCAAACACATCATTTATCTGTGGAAGGGGATACTTGTTCTTTATCGTGATTTTATTGAGCTCACAATAATAAATGTAGAGGCACATTGATCGGTTCTTCTTCTTGACGATGTGGACTGGCGCACCCCACGGGGAAGAACTCGGGCGTATTTAACCCTTCTCCATATTCTCCTATAACTGCCTCTCCAGCACTTCCAGCTCTATTGTGTCCACTCTATAAAGTGTATTTGAGATAGGCAGAAATCCAGGGATATGGTCAATTGAGATCTCAACCTCTCTATTAAGAGGAAAACCAGGAATCTCTATATGCAATACATCAGTGTAATCCCTCACAATGGGCATGTCTTCTAGAATGATTCTCTCCTTAGTCTCAATCATTTGATCTCGATATGCTTTCTCACAAGGCAGAAATTTCCACACATGAGATTCTGATTCAAAAAGATATACATCCTCCTCCTTACACTTGTAATGAATCGGAGGATGCTTTGGGATTTCAAAATTGATCTCCCATTCCTGACAATTGATGTTGGCTTTGTGTAAAGATAGAAAATCTATTCCCAAGATAGTGTTGAACTCCACTAAATGAAGTATGATGAGATTTTTCATGAATTTCAGTCCAAAAACGTTTACTGGGGAGGATTTATAATCCATGGATGCAATAATTTACCTATTTTATGTTCTCACATATAATATTTCCACCAAATTTTGAAGTTCGGATTGAATAGTTTAACTAAACTTTTGAGATATGAATGAATTCATAGAACTAGAATCAAATAGTATGTTCACTATTCATAAATGAATAAATAACGTACCTATCACCACATCATTTTCTGGCTCCACCTCAGCAGTGGTCATAGCATAATCCCTTCATTGTTTCCTTGTAGGTTGTTCTTTATTGCCTCCGACAACCCTCTTATTAGGGAAATTTTTCGCATAATACCCATGATCCTTACAGTTGTAACACTACACTATAGGTTGATTATTGATATGAACCTTTCCTTCTTCTTCAACATTAGTTGGAATTTTCATATCCATTTGATTGTTCTTGGCTAGATGGCCAAACATTCCATAGTTGAAGTTATTCTTGGTTCCCTTCAGACAATTACCAGGATGCTTCTTCCCACATTTTTACGAGGGGAAATGCCAGGATTCTTTCCATCATGGTATTTGTTTGATTAACCACCCATTTTTTTTCCCATTTTCCGATTATTATCATTGGGCCCATGAGACCGCTAAGAGTCTCCAATATCAATTTCAACCATGAGGGCACAACGTAAAATCTTTTTATAACAGTCAAAGTCTTCAATGACCAATTCTTTTTGTAGACTCAGCTTTACTTCACTAAAGAAGTGATCCACCATGATTTTTGTGTTCATGAAAAATCCAGATGCATACCATGAAAGACTTTTAATGCTTGCTTCATACACCCTGATGGAATCATCTTCCATTTACATGATTCCAAGGAACTCTCTTTCCATCTTGAGAGAGAGGTTTTGAGGAAAATATTTATTGAAAAACATCCTCTTGAATTCATCCTAATCAATGGAATCCATTTCCTCTTAGAAAATTTTATTCTGGATCAGGGTCCAACACTGATCATCTTCACCATCAAAATGATAGAACACCAGTACAACCTTCTATTGTTCCGAGCACCAGAGGACAGAGAATATCTTTTCAATGGATTTAATCCACTTTTCCACAAGGAGGGGATCATAAGATCTGCTGAACATGGGAGGCCTTTGATGAATGATGGATTCTATGGTAACTATCAATTTCCATAGAGTAGGAGGGTGTTCCACATGATTCAAGTCATTATTCATAACTGTAGTCGGCTGAGAAAGTACTACCATGATGTTTTGAGCACCCACACATATCATATTAGGCATATCATTTGGCCAATCTTCACATTTCCTGTAAAATTTGTTGTTGTAACATGTGCTTATATTTCTCTCCATTAACTAAGAAATAGAGTGTATAATTAGATGTCTTTAATACATAGCTATTGAGCATAAAAATAAAACTTTGAACATAAAAGGATAATCTTATAAAGAAGAAGTATATCTTATCTTTTAATTCCTCGGGTTTAAATCTAGGTTATCCTCGATCTATTTCTTTACATATATTCTTATGGTTATTTTTTCCCTTAATAATGGTTTGTACTAAGGTTGTGAATCTACCAAATCATATTCTCCGGGAGTGTCGTAACCAAGAGTGGAGTAACGCCCATTGTGGTGTACCAGGCTACCCTCGGTCAAGCCCGAAACACTTTGTCATAGTTTTCACTCCTAGGTGCATCTATCTGAGAGCCGCCTCTACCTGCTCATATCTCGACAAGAATTTATTTTCTTGATAAACTACATACTCAATACTCACCATAATTTAGGAATGCTTTCTTATACTTAGTCTCATCCTTAAAGATATTACTAAGGTTTTCTATTCCTAAAATCCAAAAATAGCTAGTCCATCCTCTGATACCAACTATAGCGACTCAAGTCTTTTACATGTAACATTACACAATTTTAAGCGTAATTACATAGCAGAGTGCAATGCAAGGATTGTTAATTATAGTGACATGAAAGACTCTGTACATAAAACATAAAAAATGGGGCCAAAAATTTATTTATTTAATATCCATAAAGAGCTACTAACATCCTTTGAGCCCTTACGTCTTCATAGGGTACCCTGGGGAACACATGAACAAAGGGATGAGCGGAAAAGCCCAATAAGGGAATCAACAAATGGATACATCTTAAGAAAATTAGTTAGGAGGCATGACATAATGATATTCGAAGAATGGAACATTTAAAATTGGATCATATAAACATGGAATCATATAAAAATAGAATCATATAAATGTGGAAGATTAATAAAACATGTCTTTAGTATGGTTTAAGGATAAATTTCAATCCCATTTCCAATTCTAGTATGGGTCAAGGCTAACCGCCAATCCCATTTCCCATTTTAGTACGGGTCAAGGCTAACCGCCAATACCATTTCACATCGCATCTCATGAGAATTAACTTTACCCAATTAATTGATGTGCTATCTGGGTGCACCCATCTCAATGTTTTCATGAATATTATTGCCACATAAATTATCATACATAATCAACTATACATAATCCTAAGGATACCCATGGAATGAATTGGGCACCTCAATCATGACATAAAGAATAACCAATGAGTGTATCATGAATGTGTGCATGGAAGAAAGGGATTTGAACATACATGGAAGTTTATATGGTAATATAGGAATAAAAAATGGTAGGTTGTTTCCAATATAAGTGAAAACATATAAGTAATTTATTGAAGAAACATTATCATTAAAACATTTTTAAGCGGTTTTAAGGAAAATACTATGGAGCTTATAAAATAGAAAAGAGGAAAATATTTTATATAAATCTAGAATTGAACAAAGAAGGTTTTCATAATAAAATTACTAAATTTATAAAGACAATTGTGTCTGAAAATATAGGAGAGAGTGCACTTCAAATTGCGTAAAAAATTTGGAGGTTCCCCTAAAATAGGTTTGCTTATTAGAAGGTTCTAAGGAGGGAATCATTTATAAACATGTATATCCCTGAAAGAGAGTAATGAAGGGGAATTCATAAATTAATTATTTAAAACTAAACAGAATTTAGAATATATGTATAAACAGATAAGATAACACCATTTTTATATAAATATAGATAAGTCATTCCCAATGAACAATGAAGGTTCAGGTAGATTTTGTTACGGTTTATCGGCATGGTGTCAGGTGTACCTAATAGGGATTAATGGGAGATAAATGGGTTTCTAATCACTTAGAAAACAGGAGAGAAGTATGGGGGAGGTTCCTAATCATACCCCATCATTAGGTATTACACATAAAAAAATATAGAGGACAGTCTTGATTTAAGAGTGAAAATGAGGGGATCTGTTACCTTAAATCTGTTGGTGTTCTACACTTGTTATTATAGACCTGTATAAACAAATTATATTTGTTAATTAATAATTTAATATCCTACTATATATGTTATTGGTTTTGTATAATCATTTTAAGTTCATTTATAACCGTTTTGATTGGTTATTATGTTCAATTTTATTGTTTGGGCTCGTTTGTTTACATGGATTTAATGCCCGGTTCGCTTATATTCAGGTTTCGATAAACATGTAAGATGAAATGGGTTGTCCAAAATTGATGTTATATGATATTAGTGAACATCCAATAGATTACAAGGTTTTAAAATTAATTATTTACCTAGAGTGAAGAAAAATTATTATATAAAACCATAGTGACAACAGTTTTTGTTAATTGGGGGGTTTGATTACAAAAAACATGTTATGCTTTATAAATTAATACCATTTGTACAAATGGAATATAGAACAAAAATATGATATATTACCTATAAAATAATTTGGGTCCACCATAACACAAATGGTTTAGTGGCCATAATTAAATATTATAATAGAAATTGATAAACGGTTGTCCTTGAATGTGGTAAATAAGCACATCTCAAACGGTGCTTTCATTACGTTCAAATAAAATGTGCAGAAAGGAGAGAAGATAGTGAAATATTCCATTAGAATAAAAATAATTTTAGTACATGTATGTTACTAGAGTTATCATACTATTTGGATGAAGGAAGGTGAGTAAAGAAACAAAAAAAAAACAAAAAAAAATTAAGGAATTTGAATGTGGAATTTACCTCTTGAGATATCCTCCTTTGAGAACCTATTAAGGTGAAGGGTTTTGGAATTTGTATGAGGCTAGGTGATTTTGGACATGGGGGAGGAGCATGGAGAGATATTTGGGCAGAATATTAGCCAGGAACAAGGAATGGGAATAGTGAAGAGAAGAGGTAGTGGGGGTGTTTATAGTGGAGGGGAGGAGGGTTTTCATAATTTCTTAATCATTGCTTTATAATTTCATCACAAGACAAGTAATAGGAATCATTTCATGACCAAAAACATTAATAAATTAATGTGACTTCGAAAAAAATATGGCTTACACCAGAAGATCATCATCAACGACTCAATAAATTCCTTATTTAGAATTTATCATACATTATCGCATTTTACAATTCATCAAAAATTCATGTATTTCAGAAAAATCCAAAAAATTCACCCTAACCATTTTTTGATGTGTAGAATAAAAAAATGATGCCCATTTTTCAAAAATAATTTTCTAAATATGATTAATTTGAAATTTAATTAAAATCATAATTTATTATTAGAAACCTAGTTTTAAAAGATTCATTTACCTCTTCAAAAATATAGGTATATCGTACTTTCATCTTCAATGCTATATTTATACTATCATAGTTAATATTACTATTCATTAGGGTATATTTATATTCATAAGGGTATTTTACTATTCATAAGGATTGGTTACTATTCACCAAAAACTATGTTTTTCGTATCAAACTCCTTATAACTAACTGATCACCACTGTGTTTATCATATTTTTGAAATTCTAAACACAGAAGTGACAAACTTATGTTTAAATGTCACTTAGAAAATAGTATTTTATTATGTTGTGTTTTTATTTTATTTTATATCATATTTTTAAGAATGTTATTTCCATTGAAAAACATTGGGTTGTTACATAAGCCTCATCCATCACATAAGGAAAATCATATATATGTTTATCATAAGATCATAAAAAATTAATCATACCATTTCCTAGGAGATTAAATGTGATTCATAAATATTTCATCTTATCATACCCTACAGAAAATAGACATGTTTCATAATTATTTTACCATTTCTTCATATAATAAGTTTGAAAACATGTGGGTTTATTAATCATTTTATCATCGTAAAACCCTAGGAATAGAATCATGTTTCATAAACATCTTATTATCATAAGCATAAACCATTAATATAAATAATAATAATGTTATCCTTAGATTATATACCCATTAAAACATAAGATACCTCTAAGGACGTCATCTAAGATCAAAAATGATTTTGAAAGATCACTTGGAAAACTTAATGGAAAAAATAACTTTTTCCCCATAATCAATAATAAAAAATAATAACTAATAAAATATTGTGGAAATAAATTTATATGAAAATAAAATATTGAAACATATAATGGTTTTTTTAATATAAATTTAGTAATTTCATTAGTAAAATATTCTCTCATATATGAAAAATATTTTTAAAACATATGTCATTTTCAAAATCTTTTTCTTTGAAAATAACCTTGAAAATATATAAAGTAAGATTTAAAATTAATTTAAAACATGCCTTGAGTAAATTATACCTTTCCATTTCAAAAACACTTTTCATAACACAAAAAATTTTGAAAATAATTTTTTAGGAAAATTACTTTGAAAACATATAAAGGAATCTTTAAAAATGATTTGAAATATTTATTGAGGAGAATTTCCTTTCTCCTTTTAAAAGAAATATTTTAGTCATAAATCCCTTAAAATGTAATTTTCTTTGAAAATTACCAGGAATAATTACAAAGTAAGAATAAATTAAAATAATGATCCTGATAACAGGAAAATCCATTCATGGAGTACTGGTTAAAATAAATTTTCCTTTCATGTTTTTGGTTAAATCCAAAGATGAATTGTTTGGAAAATTACCTAAACATTCCTATAAAATAATGTTTTTAATGAATAAATTTTTTTTAATTTTCATTAATAAATAATTTAAAGAGTGTTAAAACAATTTTAGAAAACATGGTTTATGATGAAAAATTTTTTTGACCAAAAATTGAAGTAATGTTGATTTTCAATAATTCACTTTTTAATTATTGGTTACATAATGAGTTAAAATTGATGGTAAATAATATATCATTATAAAATAACCATAGGAGACCAAAATTCATTATTTTCTTGATATATGTATCAAAATAATTTTTCATTGGAAATAAAAACATAAACAATCCCGATAAGTGATGAAATTGTATCTTAAAATGTTTACAACATTAATAACCTTCAATCTTAATCCCTATGAAAGAGAGATCCTAAAATGAATATGTAAATCCCATTAATTTTCATTATAATTATCCTAAAATAAATTATTTTTTATTTTATACTCCACCTAAAATAAATTGGTGGTGATTATAGAATGTGTCTTATAGAAGTAAAAAGTGAGACATAATTCCTTTACTGCTTTAGTAGTATTTTTAATCACAATACCCAATAATGAATAACATCAAATTAAAAATTAAATATCATGAATATATTTATGTACATGATATTAAATGAATAATGGGATTTATATATAACACAAAAAATAAAAAAGTGGGGGATTTTGATATGTCCCCTATAAATAAAACAGAGATAAGAAATCCCTAACCATAAGTCTTGACTTCGAGAATACATGTTCCAACCACCTTTAGAGTAATATATTTTTTTTATTATAAATACATAAAATTAGAATACTTAAATATATATACCAATCCATATATGATTTAATCTTGTCCTTTTATTTTCTTTTTATTAACAATTCCATGTTACAGTAACAGTTCAGGCAATAACAACTTTTTTGTATGTTTTTATAATTATTTTTGGAACTATTAAATTTATAATGGTTAAAAAGTGTAAATAATATTAATTATAATATAAATATACTATAAATTAATTATATTTTTATTTAAATGATCTATAATTGTTAGAGATAAAAATGATCTACACCCTTTATGGATATTGTAGGTCGCACGTACGCATGGACGTTATTTTCATGTACCCAATATAAAGAATAATATATGTAAAATAATATAATAAAATTAAATAATCATTTTTATTTCTTATATATAGGGTCGAATAATTAATATTCAAGGACATTATATCATTTATATGGATATTCGTCAAATTAAAAAAATACATGCCCAAAGAACATAATAATTTAGTGTATTTTGATACTTGGAAACATAATATTCTTACCTGTTAAATGATCATAAAAATATATTTTAAAGATATTCACATTTAATACTTGTAATCAAAACCTTTGTTCTTTTCCTATGGAAAGAACAAATTAGAATGGGTGAGATCAGATGCTCGGTAAGTGTAAACAAAGTAGATATTTTTGCATAAATGAACATAAGGGTATAAGACCATTAGAAATAAAAATTAATAAAATTACCTATATATAAAAGATCATAATAATGAATCATGGAATAAATATTAGCAGTTCATAAGATATGAATCAAAAGATAATCAAGAGAATTATCCATGAGAGCACACCATAAGAATAAGTCATAGAATTGTGGCAGACATATAAACATATAAAATGATTTCCCTATTTCAAGGATTTATACAAAGTCCATATCAATGGAAAATGTAATATATTGAATAGATTTCACTCCATGTTCCATCCATGTATTAGTAAACAGGTTTCACATCCCATTCTTGCCCTATTTCATGGAACCAGGTTCACTTCATGTTTTACCCCAATATTACTGAACCGGGTTCACATCCCATTACATCCCTAATTTACTAAAAAAGATTCACTTCTCATTCTATCCCTAAATTAATGAATTGGGTTCATAACATGTTCGGTGAATGTATTATTGAACTGAGTTGACTCTGATTTCCATCCTCGTATTACTACACTGAGTTCACTCCATATTCCATCCCAATATTACTTAAACGAGTTCATTTATCATTCCATCCTAGTTATAATCATGAGATATAAATAATTACTCAGTTCATTTCATGAATAAATAGGTCACACCCATCACATAACAAAATCATATATCTAGTTTCCATAAAACAATGAAATATTCATTATATTGTGACCCATAAAAAGAGATGGGTTTCATAAATTTCATATCATATGACATGAAATTAAAGGGATATTAAAAAATCATCCTAACATAATATTTGGAAAATATATAGGAATAAATATAATTTCATGATATAATATTCCATGAAAATAACTGGGTTTAAATGTATTTTATCATGGAATAACACATGGAATAGAAGCATGTATTATAAACAAGATTTTATAAAATATATAAAACAATCACTGTAAGAATAATAATGTTAATCATTTATCATAATCCAAAAAAATAATAATTTAAATATTTGGATTTCATATTAGATAGAAAATAATTTTGTGTGATCATTTAAAACAATTATTTTGTAATATAATCTCTAAACATTTCAATGGGTCCTGGACCACTTTTAGCATTTGAATCCTAATACCCGTGAAATAGTTACATTACATGAAACTTATAATATCATGAAATTATGTACATTCATGATATAACTTCTAAAATGGTATTATATACAACTCATAAAATACTATATGTGCATAATGTATCATGTGTCTCAAAAATGAAAAATTGAGACAAATTTACATTAACTATTTGGTAACTTTTGAACCATAAACCCCATGAAATTATAAAATCAATTGAAAAATAAAGTATCTTCATATAAATTAAATTCATGATATAAAAATTCATATTGAATTATATACCTCACAAAACATGAATAAGGGGTTAATATAGAATATATCTCATAAAAATAAAAGTGAGATGAGAAAATCCTTTCATTATGTGTGGAATTTATTTGTACACATTAAACCTTCTATATAATAAGTATAAGTTTATTATAAAAATAAAAAAGAACCATATTATTTTATATAAAACAATATATGATTTTTTTTGACATTCAATTACCCTTCTATTAACAATTTCTTGGTAATAATGTGTTTTGGGTAATAATCTCTTTGTTTTTTATATTATTTGAGAAGTTATTCAACATCGTCTTACTTATATCAGGATTTAAAAAATTATAGAATTTAAAATTTGATATTAATAAAATATATATTCATTATATTATTATTTATAATGATGTATAAAATATATAAATATGAAATAGAAAACAATTTTCAGGGATATGGTAGGTCGTGCGTACACAGGAATGTTGTTATATTTTCTTGTCCTATTGAAATATTGAATAAAAAGTAAATATATTATAATTTATTTATATAATTTATTTTTATTATTTTTATTATTTCATATATATAATATATGTTTTATAAACACATACACAATAAATTCCCTTTAATTTTTGAATGAATGACTTAGCTTTGAGGAGGTAGTAGTCCACACGTCCCCAAACAAGATTATAATTTTTACAAAAAAATGAAAAGAATGATGTTTTTTTGTTATTTTAAAATTAAATATGCATAACCAAATCATAAATATCTTATATTTATTTTATAAATTTTTTTCATTCATAACTACCAACCCTAATAGGTGGAAAATGAAAAATGAATAACATCATTTCGTAAGGTGGTAGTCCATTGTTTACATTAATTGTAAGTTCATTTTCCATTTTATGGAGTTGTGTGAAAATTTTGGAATAAAAATTATCATAAAATACATATGTATATATAGGATACTTTTTATTCTATATAATCATGAAATAAGATTCTTTGATAGTGTGAAGAAATAAATAAAATGAAAGTACATCTTGAAGGGTGTTACCTCTTCGTTGGGTAACTCATTTTGGTTCTCATCATAGGGATTCCTTGGTAGAATTTCATCGCAATGGGAGGAATCTTGTATTATAGGATGGTAGTTTTTAGGATATTTGGGTATGTTTTTAGGATAATAATATCCATGTGAGGTGTAAAGAGGGGGAGGATATGAGGTCTTTTATAAGTGGGGAGAAGGAAAGATTGGGTATTCTTGAAATGATTTGAATTATCCCCAAATTTTACAGGTCCCCCAAGGGTTATAAATGGACCATTATGCATCATTAGAAGTTCTATGGTTGAAATATGTCCATAAAAAATATTTGATATGTTTAGGGTAATTTTTACAAATTATTTTATAAGTCTAATGATTAATTAAGATGGTTTTTACACTAATCACTATAATTAATTATAATTAATTTCACTATTCATTTTGGTAAAAAACAATGTTTACCCTTTTATGAATTATAAATTATTTAATTCCAAATGTAGAATATATTTTTCCCAAACTCTAATAGTAAAAGTGGAAAAAATTAATATAAAATTAATCCTACATATTGGATGAGACGACAAGTTTTTAATGTGAAATGTTGAAAAGTTTGAAATATTTTTTATATCAAATTTCAGTGTGAGATTAGTTATAGTGACATAAGTTGGATAAATTTAAGTATAATTAAATTAATTAAACGTTAAAAGATAATTATAATATAACTAATATAAAAAAATAAATTATAAAAAAATAACTTTTTAATTAAAATTCAGCAAATTCACTATACATAAAAACATCGAAATTCTAAAAAAATATCAAAAATTTACCCAATATATATATTGATATTTTAATATAAAAAATTATAATTATTTTCTTTTATAAAAATTATATGTGTCAAAAAAATATTTAAAATGGTTTTTACATTAAAATGATGTAAAATTACCCTTTTGAAAAGTACACCGTTGTATTCATATAATTTGATTTATTCTTATCTCACTCCTATAAAAAATATTGGATTAGTGTAAACAATTATTCAATATTTAATATAAACATTTCATTAAGAAAAATAATAAAAATTGTTTTTATTTATTTTATTGATATTAAATGATGTTAGTACGTAGAAAAGTAGTTATATTAGAAAAGATTTTTTTTATTATTAAATAGTTCATACATTCTTTTATAACTATTTTATAAAAATATGATTCATTATCTTTACATATGTAAACAAAAGTTTCATAATTTATTTAATCTCATTCACCTATTTCAATATATAATCTAGGTGGAAATTATAATACTATTTTAATCATAATATCAATAGTGTATTCTATTTTGGTAAAACCCTTACTTGTGTGTAACATAATCTATCAAAGGGACTCAGAATTGTGTGTAAAATAAGACAGGAATAATGTTTCATGTATTTAATTCTAATATATTTTTTGTGTGTAGCACAGGCTTTGATTAGTCTTATATACCAAGAACAAATAACATTGTTCTTTGAAAATATAAATTCAATGTTGTCTTAATTGATAAATATCAAAATGATTAAATTAGTTTGAAAAAATATTTCCAAAAAACAAATAGTGTAACATTATATACGACATATATTCATTAAACACATCCTTATTGAATTCCATGTAAAGCATGAACAAAAAACATATGTTCATGAGGTGGTAGTCTAACGTACACATCAATGATGCTACCATAACTAAATTAATATAAAATAATAATTAACATGTCATATCATGATTCTAGAAGAGTAATAATATCTTAAATATCATATATTAAAAAAATAAAACATTATATCAATTTGTGAGTGTTTGTGATGGAAAATGAATAACATTAGTTTGTGTGGTGGTAGTGTGTCAAACTCATGAATGATGATTTTGTAACTTATTCGATGGAAGGGGAAAATAATTCATGTAATTAAATTATTATAATATAAAATAATTTTATTAGGTAGTCTGATTCAATTATATTTGCATGGTTTAATAAAAATTAAAGGATTTTGTGGAATAAATAATATAAAATGCTTTAATAGGTATATTGCCTCTTTATTGGAAAACATCTAATAGTATATACTAAAATGCATCGTATGATAAATTTATGACCAAAATAAGGATTTAAGGAGGAGATAAATTAATTAAGAAAGTTATTTGGTCTAGTTTCATCCAAAAAATGGATCTTGAAGTCTGAAAAGAATAGGATATGGGGTGGCCTTTTATAAGTGAGGTGAGCGAAGCACTTTTAATATTTAATAATAACAAGGTGTACCCATTTTTCACAAGAAAAAAGGTACGAAAATGGAAATTTATTGATCTAAAATATATATAAGGTGGAAATAGAGACATTCATTGGGTGTTTGACAAATTCTGGGTCACGTTTACCTCTTAACATTATTCTTTAACCACATGACAAATCCATTTTTTCCTTAACCACAGTGAATAATTTTTTTACGATTAATTACGGTCCAAAAATTAATTTAATATTATTATATATTATAAATTATTATTATTAAAAAATATGAAATGTAATTTTAAAAATTCTAATCATATAAGTAAAAAATTTTAATTTAAAATTACTCCCACGAATGCGATGAAAATGCATGTTTTCAAAGAGAAAATGTAAAAGAAGTTTAATGATGTATTATATTTAAATTCGATATTAAAATTAATAAAATGAAATATTTTTAATTAATATATTTATAAATTTAATAATATATATTTTAAAACCATCTTCAAACATTTTTTATTTTTTAAAAAACATTAAATGAAATGACAATTATTAATAAAAACAAGTCCTTTTCAAAATTCATCAAAAAATTTATATTCTTATAAAATTATAAAATATTCACCCAAGATAATTTTTGAATAATTATTTGAAAAATGATATTTATTTTTTAAAAAAGAAATAAAAATTTTAAATATTAATATTAATATAAGTGCACAATATGTGACAAAACATCATTTTAAAAAAAATTACATTTTAAAGGTAATGTTTGTTTAATTATTATCACATTTCTAGAAAACAACTATGATGAATGTTAAAAAAATTAATTAATATATAATATATAATTTTAATTAAAATCATACACCAAAAGTGAATTGTTTAATTTTTTTGATGTAAAACACATTTATACTCAAGAAAATAGTTCTTCAGGAAAATATTCCCATTATTTTCATGTCGTTTTAATTTTTAATTGTAATTAATTAGTATCAAATGAAATTTTTATATAAACATTTGTAAACCATATAGCTTAATTATTTAGTAAATCCTATTATTACCCTCTATTCAAATGACTAGATAATAAGTATCATATTAAAAAAATAATATTTTAATATTATGTCACGTTTTTTTAAATATACAGTTGCATATAACACAAGTTGTACATGGTGTTTTGTGTTATAGAAGCTACAAATAGTGTTTTGTGTAACACAATATAAGCACAGTATTGCTTGTAATGCAAAATATTGAAAATATTTATTTATTTGAAAAAAATATTTTCAAATAACATGACGTGTTATATGGATCATGGTTATCAATAAAATTATATAATTATCAAGAAAACCCAATACATATTGTATATATGGTCACATTATTGGGGCATAGTTTTTTTGAATCTACAGAAAAATCATGTAGTGTCTCGTAGTTTTTTCCAATGAGGAGAACATAGTTGGAACATGATTTACTAAACCATGTGGTCAAAATGAATGATGTCATTACTCAAACCACCATAGGACCCTAGGCCAATGATAAATTAAGTATAAATACCACAATCCTACATCAAATAAGCCTTATTCTGGAGACCATTGTTGAGTAGTAATATACAACATATGGAAGGATTTATCCTAAGTATCTATTTTCACAAACACATCTCCAAAGACCAAATAATTCATAAATTTAATACCAAAAAACTGATACTAGTACATTCGTACAACTATATCCCACAAGTAGAGTGTAAAAAACATACTAAAACTGATAAAAAGGTTCTAAATTCAAGCCCACCCAAAAGTTGAAATATTGTACAACATGCTTAGAAGAAGGGTAATACTATCAAATGAAACACTAGATTGATCATCTCTGTGTTTGTCCAAATAATAAGATCCACCATCTCTACAACCTATCAATACTAATTCATCTAGTGTCTCATCGACCAAAGACATGACATGTGTGGGAATATCCAATGTATGGGTGATTATACTAATACATAGTAGGACACCCTCAAATAACGAAACATAATTAATGAAGAGTATTAATCTCATCAATACACAAATATGTAAATCCATATATGTAACATTAATGTAATCAAAAATAATCTCAGATATACTCACAATAGAATCCAAGTATCATAGGTCTCACCCACTTCCAATCAAAGGATTCTTCTTAAGGATTCAAGGTAAATATAATCTAGGATAACCTTGTCAAAAAAGTTATTTTGTTCATTATGTCTCCCTATATGCGTTCGTCATTTGATATAGTTCTGAATCGCACTAATGATTTTGGATCTTGGGTTGAAAATCATTTTTGTTTCGAGAGACAAAATTTCATCCATCTGATCTAATCAGAAATCCACCATCATCACCATATGTCAATGCTACTTGTCAAAATAGAAAAACATCAATCTCTGGGATGATCTTGATCCACCTTCATTCATACAAAATCATCATTGCGACAAGATCGTGAACCACACCCACAATATCAATATATTTCTCCAATGAAAGATTTTCCAATGATCATACATCAGGTATTTTCCGATTCATCATCCACAAAAAACCTAGAGATGAATTTTTGGTAATAATATAGTAGAAATATAGAAATAAAAAATGAGGATCAAACAGTATCCATTCTTGGGTTGGCCTCAATTTATTTCCCAGAGAATAATGAATTAGCTATAAAAAAAATCAATTAATCTATTCCAAAATCCCTATAATAACAAACATGAAAGAACATGGACGATCAACCCACAAATCAATCTTTTATAAGAATTTATTTAAATTCATCATGAGATATAAAATGGGATAATAAAATACAACAAAATAATTCCCTATCGTGGGTTTGGTTTGATTGATAATGACGAATGATTCTGCATCATTTTAATTGGAGATATCATCAAATTTTATTATCATTGGTGAACATGGATCTGAGGTCATTTACCAAGCCCTTCTGGAATGTCTACTCTTAATATCTAGGGTAATGCTGATAAATCTAGGAAATTTTCATAATCAAATATTTATAGAGCATGATCATTGTTCAATATGATAAAATTAATAAATTGAATAAATAAACAATTTTTTTATCTCAGCTCGTGATATCACCTTACTAAAATACGACACATGAACAAATATTTTGTCAATCCTAGGGAAAAAAATATGTCCCAAACTTAGTAATGAACAAAAAATTTTCATCAGATTCCCTATTTTAGAGTTATTAAAATATTTTAGGAAAATAATGTGTATCTGATATTAAAATATTTATAAATTTTATAATATAAATGTAACATCCGAGTTTCGGGTTCCACTCAACGGGTGCCCCGAACCCGGTTCACCACGTGACCTCAAGTGAATTTTCCCAAACGCCAGAGGATGCCGACTAGAAGTGATGGCCCAGTTCTGATAGTGGAGAAACTATGCCCTCATTTTTCAAAGTGTAGAACAACAGAATAAAATAGAAATCATACAGCAACAGAAGAAGAAATAAACCATACACATTTAAAATAAACAACTGCAGTAAAATATAACCAACTGTTATTATTGATGATGATGCAAAATGTATTATGTTCTAATAAAACAGCCAGAACGTGTTACACAACAATACAGAACAACACAAAATAGAGTACAGCAAAACCAAAACAAAACAGCTGGTAGAATCGTGATCCTAAGCCCGGTCCCATGCTCCCCTACTCCTCAGCAGCAGTCAAGTACCTGTATAAGGACCCTTGCCCTTATCCACACATGTAGAAATGTAATCTTTTTGGTCTGAAGACATGACCCAAATAGGGTGTGAGAAATAAAACCTAGTAGGCACCCACCAAAGGCTCAGGCCCAACTGTGTGAAAATATGCAACAAGAGTGTGCAGTAGTAAAATGAAATAAACTAATAAGTACTCAAAAGTAACTAACATTACCAGTTATTTTGCAATTTTATTATTCATTTAATCATTCATTATAAGGAAACCACTACCGTGAATCTCTATGTAAACAATCAGTGTCCTCAGACATGAAAACTCTTACCCTCAGGTAATCAGAAACGTAACCCGCAGGTAATTTCCCACATGCATAACAGATATTTCCCTCGGTCGTAAAAAGTGTCGCCCTCAGGCACAGAGTTTATTGCCCACAGGCACGGAAGAAGTTTCCCTCAGGAAAAAAGACGCACTGCCCTCATGCTAAGTAAAACACTACCCTCAGGCTAAATAAGTAATCGGGCCATACCCAACATATAAACAAGCAATA
Organism: Viscum album; assembly: GCA_963277665.1. Lineage (NCBI taxonomy): Eukaryota > Viridiplantae > Streptophyta > Magnoliopsida > Santalales > Viscaceae > Viscum > Viscum album. The sequence continues at coordinate 1,832,457,183 of OY728127.1, read as the reverse complement.
CACAAACAATTAATCTCAAGGAAAAATTAATGCACAAAATAAACATGGCATACCCTCGGGTATCCTGGCCGAACGGCTAAACAGAGGAACGCACCCCCGAGGTGGTCCTGGATCCATGCCTCGATCCCAAACAGAATTTTATTAACACATTTAATTACATATACAATTATAGGTATTTAAAACATCCAAGGCCTCAGCCACACGACACCCCAACATGGATTCGTAGCTCAAAAATTAACACAAATGCACAATAGTTAGAAATTAAACACTGAGCCGCCTACCTTAAACGCCTCTGAATGGTATACGTGAACGATGATCCTCGAATCGTCCAAGAACGTCGTCGATATGAGGTGACAGAAAACCTCCTTCAAACCTAAATAACTTCCCATAGAGGAATAATTGGCAATAACATATTAAGGAAAGTGGATGGCATACCCGTGCGGTTCCAACGAGATCATCAGAGGCGAAAACGGATTCTTGACGCTCGATCTGGAGATCCTCGAAGGTCATACCTTCTCTCCCGACTCCTTCCTCTGGTTCTAAGCCTTCCCTGTGAACAGGGGTGGGTACTGACCATTTAAGCGAGAAAAACAAACTACATGGCATGTACTATTGACTACACAGCGTGTACTTTTCTCATTTAACTATACCTTTGGTGGCACCGCTGCACTATTCATTCGTCGACATTAGTACACGGCGTGTATTTCTGATTACACGTCATTTACTGTCGCTCTGCTGGAGGCTTCTTCCACCACCTTACTATTTTCCTACTGACTGACTACCCTGCGTGTAAATACCCACTACATGGCGTGTAGTCGGTTTTTACACCTTTTGTCACTGACATGACTACACACCCTATGTACTCATCCCACACGGCCAAAGTACACGGCGTGTGGAATTGTAAATGGCTTGTAGTCCCAAGTTTTAATATTTTTTCCCATTTTCCTTATTTGTCTAAAAAACACATAAGGAAAAGAGAAAAGAATAAACACGTACCTCAAAAATAAGAGCCAGGTTCATACAAAATTCCCCCCTTAAAGAAATTCGTCCCTGAATTTCCCTTACAAGGGTGGAAAAGATAAATCTCAGAACAACTCTGGACACTAAGCACCTACGTCAGTCACCCTCTCCCAGGTTTCATCCTGCACTCGACCATGCTACCATAACACCCGTACGAGGGGAACTGACCAGCCTCAGAGAACCTTCGTGCTCTTATCAATGATATGAATCGGATGCTCCTCAAAGGATGCATCTACCTCAATCTCAACCTCCTCAGGCTGAAAGACGTGAGACAGGTCTAAATGATACTGGAGCAACTGAGATGCATGGAAGACATCGTGCATGGTTCGGTACCTCTCTGGTAACAATAAATGACAGGCAACCAGCCCGACACTCTCAAGAATCTCAAATGGCCCCACATACCTCGGTGAATGTTTACCCTGTCTCCTGATCCTCTTGTGTCCCAACCTTGAAGAAACACGCAACAAAACCTGATCACCGACCATGAAATCTAAGGGTCGTCTGTAGCGATCAGCATAATATTTCTGATGAGACATCGCAGTAGCCATCTGATTCTAAATCAACTAGACCTTCTTAGAAGTCTCCTGCACGAGACATGGTCCCCGTAAAGCTGTTTCACCTACCTCTAACTATCATAAGGGTGATTGGAATGGCCTACCATATAAATCCTCGTATGGTGCCATCCCAATAGTTTCCTGAAAACTATTATTATTGAAAAACTCGACTATGGGTATATGTTTCTGCCAAGACCCCCAAAAGTCTAGGACGCATGCTTATAGCATGTCCTCTAGCACCTGTATCGTACGCTCTGACTGGCCGTCAATCTAAGTGTGGTAAGCTGTGCTCAGAAGCACTTGTGTACCCAGTTCCCTCTGAAAACTTTTCCATAAGAAAGATGTAAAACGGGAATCCCTATCTGAAACGATAGAACGAGGGACCCCATGAACACGTATGACCTCTAAGATATACAGCTTCCTGAGCTCATCAACACTGAAGGTCTCCTTGATTGTAAAAAAAGTGAACTACCATTGTGAGTCTTTCCGCAACAACCCACACGGCATCATTGCCTCGATGTGACCTCGGCAACCCAGTCACGAAGTCCATCGTGACATCATCCCATTTCCACTCTAGGACGGGTAACTTCTGTAACAGTCTGGTTGGCCGCTGATGCTCCGCCATCACCTACTGATAGGTAGAACATCTCGTAACAAAACCAGCTACATCTCTCTTCATACCTGGCCACCAGTACTAATGTCTCAAGTCACGTTACATCTTGGTAACTCTGGGATGAACTGTCCAGACTGAAGCATGAAACTCCCACATTATCTCCTCATGTATATCCCCTAGAACCCATACGCATCCATGGAAATGTAGTACCTCATCATCGCCTATCGTCCAACCAGGAGAAGGGCCCTCTCTTTCCACTGTCTCCCATAGAACTAGGCATTCTGAATTAGATAGTTGTCTTATCCTCACTCTATCCAGAACGGTAGAGGTCACAGCTAAAGATGAAAGATAGGTCTGCCCCTGACTGTCGTGCACCTCCAAATGCATCTTAGAGGAACAAAGCCATCAGCTGCCATTCAACACTTGCATCATGCACTGCCTGTATCTGAGTCTTCTTGCTCAGTGCATCAGCTACTGCATTACCTTTACCTGGTGTATAGGAAAGCTCAAAGTCGAAGGACTGAAGGTATTTGACCCACCTTTGCTGCCTTGGATTCAAGTCAAATTGAGTAAAAATATACTTAAGACTTTTTTTGTTGGTGAAAACCACAATATCCTCCCCCAAGAGATAATGTCTCCAACAGTGAAATGAATAAACAACTACAGCCAACTCTAGAACATGTGTCAGGTAATTCCTCTCATGTGGCCTCAACTACTGAGACTCGTACACAACAACTTGATCACCCTGCATCAACACACCTCCCAGCCCAATCCATGATGCATCACAATAAACTGTATAGCTTTTCCACTACTCTGGGAGTATTAGGATTGGTGCTGATGTCGACCTTCCTTTCAGGTCCTGAAAGGCTATCTCGCAAGCTTCCGACCAAACGAACGTCACACCCTTCTTAGTCAAATCTGGCAGCGGTGCTGCTAAGCGGGATAAGTCCCATATAAAGCGTCTGTAGTAACCAACCAGCCCCAAGAAACTCCTTATCTCAAAGTCATTCTTCGGATGCTCTCCGGAAACTACTGCACTCACCTTCTCTTGGTCTACTGCAACTCCTTCCTTTGAGATGATATGACCCAGGAAGTGAATCTGGTTAATCCAAAAGTGGCACTTTGAGAGCTTAGCATATAGTCGATTCTCTCTCAGTGTACTCAATACGATCTCAAGATTTGTGGCATGGTCATGTCGAGTGTGAGAGTACACCAAGATATCGTCCACGAATACTACCACAAAACAATCCAGATAGGTATGGAACACATGATTCGTCAGAGCCCAAAAAACTGATGGCGCGTTCATGAGTCCGAACGGCATAACCAAGTACTCATACAAACCATATTTTCTTCTAAAAGCTATAAGTGGTATATCTAATGGTCTCACGCGCAGCTGATGATATCCTGATCTCAAGTCAGTATTCTAGAACACACATTCTCCACGAAGTTGATCAAAAAGATCATCAATCCTCGGCAAGGGATATCGGTTCTTAACCATCAACTGGTTCAACTTCCGAAAATCCACACAAAGTCTGACGGTACCGTCCACCTTCTTCGCAAAAAGGACGGGAAAACCCCAAGGAGAAGTACTGGGTCAAATGAAAAATTTGACTGTAACTCCTCTAACGGCCTCTTGAGCTCCTAGAACTCATGCGTGGCCATCCTATAAGGAGGAATGGACACCAGTGCTACTCCTGGAATAAGCTCAATAGAGAAATCCACGTCAGGCTCTGGATGTAGACCTAAAAAGTCATCCGGAAAGACATCCCTGAAAAGATCAACCACTAGTGGGAAATCCTGCTGACAAGTAACCTGATCATCTAGATATGAACTCACAATCTAGGCTGTGACTCCACCTCTCCCATGATGTTATGGTCCATCTTAACTTGTCTGAACATCCCACTCACCCTTGTATAGAAACTCTCTACCCTCTGGTGATGTAAAACTTACCCTATGACGATAACAGTCTACAATGGCGCGAAAGAGAACCAACCAGTCCATTCCAAGAATTACATCATAGCTCATCATCTCTAAGACATAGAGGTCCCAAATATAGTGACACCCACCATCCTCAAGGGGGCACTCCTTTCACTAACATACAATAGATGTTCGAGTCCCAAATGGAGCATCTAATGTCATAACAGTAGAAGAAGAAGAAACAAAGATCGCAAACCTCTCCACAACGGGCATATTTATGAAACTATGTGTAGCACCCATATCAAAAAGTACTAAAGATAAGATAGAAGCTACTAGAATAGTACCTTTGAGAGTAGAAGGTTTGGGATCCTTCTCATACTGGGTTTGTTGCACTGTATATTCCTGCCCAGTGCTGCGGCCCTGCGACACCGCCTGGCTACCCTGAGCTGTCCCGCCCTGTTGCGTCGGAAATCCTAGTGTCTGGCTACCACGTCCAGGACCTCCATCCCTGCCTGCATACCCTGACGTATTACAGTTTCCCAACTGGTAGGAAGCTTGTGGTCATTCTCCCATATGTGAAGTCTGAACAGAACCCCTCTCACTAGCCACTGGTGGAAACGCCCTACAAAAGTGTTTTAGATGACCCATATTTCCGCAAGATTGTCACTCCACTGGGTCTCGTGGACACTGAAGTCTCTTGTGCCCCTCCTTACCACACTGGTAGCACATGAACTAGCCACCTGAAACATCCTTCTGGCTGGTACTGCCATCCTGAGATAAGTCCATCTGTCATTTCCTATCACCAATAGAAATAGTACCAGAAACTGGTGTCGAACCGCCCTAGCCTGCACCACTAGCTTCCCAAAATTCCCTTTCAATAATCAGCGCCTGGTTCATAATTTCATGTACTATAGGAAACCTGAAAACGTTCACCAGTTCTTGGATGTCATATAGAATACCATCCTCAAAGCATCTAGCTCTCAACATCTCATCACCCACCAGAATGGGTGGAAAACGCTTAAGCTCGGTGAAACAAGTAGAATAATCCATCACTGACATATCTCCCTATTACAGGTTCATGAACCCTTGATCTCATTCTTCCCTTAATGTTTCTAGAAAGAAGAATTCATAGAAGACTACCTAAAAATCTTCCCACGCCATGTCTCTGTGATGCTCTGACTGCGTGGTAACATCCCACAACTTCTTTGTGGAATCACGCAGCATATAAGTCGGGAGCTTGACCCTCTGCCTGGGAGGCATCTCAAGATGCCCGAAGATAGTCCACATAGACCCTAGCCAAGACACTGCAGCCTGTGGTCCGTCATCCCTTGAAAACATAGGCATATGCTACTGCTAAAATATATGAGTTAGCTCAGCCATAGATGGGGTAGCCAGTGGTGCTCCCTGAATGGTCTGCAAGGACCGCATAAAGACTTCATGGAACTGCGCTTCCGAGCCTGTGTCTGGTATAATGGTTGGTGCCGCATCTGGATCTCCTGGAGGATCCACTGGTTTCCCATGTCCCACCATCTCTAGAGTATAATCTTTGCCGCTCTCCTAGCGTACAACTTGTGGTTGTCTCGGTGGCTTGACTCTACAAGGTCAAACGCACACCATAGATCCAGATTATCAAGACTGAAAATGAAGGGACCAAAAGGGAACATGATGAATAAGGCATTCAAGATTTTCAATACAAGACTACATGGTGTGTATACCGACTACATGGCATGTACATGACTTCTCTTCCCTTCCCGGGTCCTTCTACATGGCTATGCCACATATCTCCCATTGATCAAAACTACACGGCATGTATATAATCTACACGGCATGTATGGCGTAAATTCCCAACTCCCGTGTCATTTGTGACATGGCCAACTACTCGGCTTGACACTACAGAGCATGTTACACCTGCACATGGCATGTACACCACTCCATTTCCCAGCCACAGGGCTAAGTCCACACGGTCTTTCCTCAGACGAGACTACACGGTGTGTTCCACAGGTACACGACATGTACTAGATGAGCTTCACCGACCCGTGTTGTTAGTTACATAGTCGAATACACGGCTCAAACTACATGGAGTGTTCTATATATACACGGCGTGTACATGAAAGGATTACACCGACCTGTGTTGTGAGTTACACGGCTGGGTCCCCAGGTCAGACTACACGGCGTGTTCCACAGTGAACACGGCGTCTATGTATTAAGGTCTCCTCCATCCGTGTTTTTAGTTACACGGGCGGACTCCGAGTCAACACTAATCGGCATGTACATCTGGTACATGGCATGTTCTCCCCAAGCATTTCCCTTCCCCATGTCCCCGCCAATATGGTCCTTGACACGGGAAGCAACAAAACTTCGTGTACATAGGGTACAAGACCTGTACTCAAAAAAGTTTTCTTCTCTTCCCGAACAAAAGAATACATGGTGTGTGTCCGCGGAACTACACGGTGTGTATCCTGGGTTTTCCAGATAGTACATCTCTGAAACTACTACGGAACCCAGAAAAAACTACTTAAACAACTCTAATCTGCGAAATTCTGACCTATGAGGGCCCATACTCCCCGATAATCATTATTTGGCATCTTATCTGAGTTATAATAAAATAAACAGTCAATGATCCACCAAATTTCGGTCAATGGGGGCCCATACTCCCCAAAAAACAAGTTTGGCATCCATTCTATCAAATTACTCATAACAAGATACCATATCACATTGCAGGTATTTATCAAGAAGCTATCACAATAGCATGCTTATCTAGAACAATAACTATCACAACAATATGCAATTTCTAATGCACCTACATGGCATGGAACTATGCATGGCATGTGATTTCCAGCATGTGCCTAAATGATGCATGAGATAGAATACCCTCATCTAATAGGGTTGAAACTAAATATAACCCATGGATAAAATATAAATATCACAATCTCAAGGGAGTCACACAATGGTGAAATCAAATCAACTGTAAAACTTGAAAAATCAGAAGAATTGAAAAAATAACGAGGTAGACTGGATTTTCCCTATACACAGTTTAGCTACGCCTGCGCACATCTTATTACAAACTATTATTCTCTTCCTATCCCTGACTAAGGCTTCCAATAGTATGTCAAAGAAAATAACTCCTTTGATACCACTTTGTAACGTCCCAGTTTGGGGTGCCACTCAACGGGTGCCTCGAACCCGATTCGCCACGTGACCTCAAACGCATTTCCCCAAATGCCAGAGGCTTCCAACTAGTAGCGAGGGCCCAGGTCTTATTGTGGGGAAATTATGCACTCATTTTTCAATGTGTAGCACATCGGAATAAAATAGAAAGCATACGGCAACAACGGAAGCAATAAACCATACACATTTAAAATGGACAACTGCTGTAAAAGATAACCAACAGTTATATAGATGATGATGCAACATGTCTTATGTTCTAAGAAAATACCCAGAACATGTTAAACAACAGTACAGAATAGTACAATACAGATTACAGCAAAACCAAAAAAAATAGCCAGTAGCATCGCGTGCCTAATCCCGGTCCCATGCTCCCCTACTCCTCAGGAGGAATCAAGTGCCTGTATAAGGACCTTTTCCATTTTACCAAACATGCAGAAATGTAATCTGTTTGGGCCGAAGACATGACCCAAATAGGGTGTGAAAAATAAATCCTAGTAGGCACCCACCAAAGACTCATGCCCAACTGTGTGAAAATATGCAACAACAGTGTGCGGATGTAAAATTCAATAAAGTAATAAGTACTCAAAAGTAAATATCTTTACCAGTTATATAGACATTTTTTTATTCATTTAATCATTTAATATAAGGAAACCACCACAGTGAATTGCTATGAAAATAGTCAGTGTCCTCATACATGCAAACCCCTAAATTCAGGTAATTAGAAACATAACTCGTAGGTAATTGCCCATAGGCATAACAGATATTTCCCTGAGGCGTACAAAGTGTCACCCTTAGGAATAGAGTCTGTTGCCCATAGGCATGAATGAAGTTACCCTCAGGATAAAAGATTCACTTCCCTCAAGCTAAGTAAAACACTTCCCTCGGGCTAAACAAGTAACTGGGCCATGCCCAAAATATAAACAAGCAATACACATACAATTCCTCTCAATGAAAAATTAATGCGCAAAAAAACATGGCATACCCTCTGGTATCCTGGCCAAACGGCTAAACCAAGGAACACACCCCTGTGGTGGTCCTGGATCCAAGCATCGATCACAAACCGTAGGTTTTTAACAAATTTAATTACCTATACAATTCTAGGTTTTTAAAACAGCCAAGACCTCAGCCACACTACACCCCAACATGGGTTCATAGCTCAACAATTCACACAAATGCACAACATTTGGAAATTAAACACAAATCCACCTACCATAAACGCCTCTGAATGGTATACGTGAATGACAACACTCGAATAGTCAATGAATAACATAGATATAAGGTGAAAAAAAACCTCTTTCAAACCTAAATAACATCTCTTAGAGGAAGAATTGGAAAGAATAGCTTAATGAGAGTGGAGGGAATACCCGTACTATTCTAACAAGATCGTCAGAGGAAAAAATGGATTCATGATGCTCGATCTAGAGATCCTCGAAGTTCCTACCTCCTCTCCTGACTCCTTCCTCTAGTTCTAAGCCTTCCCTATGAACAGGGGAGGATACTGCCCATTTATGCAAAAAAACAAACTACATGGCATGTACTATTGACTACACGACGTGTACTTTTCTCATTTAACTGTTCTTTTGGTGGCACTGCAGCACTGTTCATTCGTCGACATGAGTACAGGGCATGCATTTTTGATTGCATGGCATGTACTTTCACTCTACTGGCGGCTACTTCCACTACCTTACTATTTTCCTTCTGACTGACTACACGGCATGTAAATACCCACTGCACGACGTGTAGTCGGTTTTTACCCCTTTCATCAACGACAGGGCTACACACCATGTGTACTCATACCACAAGGCCAAAGTGCACGACGTGTGGAAGAGCACACAACGTGTAGTCCCAAAATTTAGGATTTTCCCCATTATCCTTATTTTTCTCAAAATAAACTTAAGGGAAAGAGAAAAGAAGAAACACATACCTCAAAAATAAGAACCGGGTTCTTACAATAAATATCAGGCTCATCAGAACTCTAATATTACTATGTCTTAATTACTATCTACAAAAATATTATTTGATATATTAAAAATCATTACAAGAAAAAATAGACATAATTTATCCCTATATTATGCCTTTTTGTGTCAATAAGAAAAAAAAGGTATACTCAAATATATCTGGATACTATAAACACATCTGGTTCTCCAACTCCTTGGTGTTCTCCTTTAGATTCCCAAGATACCACCAAACGTGAACCATGGGAATAAATAATAAATAGAGGATATTATCCTTCTGATGCATGATCTTCACAGGGTACTCCACTAAGGTATCTTCATCATTGATGTCCATCTCACCATAAGTGGAAGCATGTGAAGGGTCGTTCATGTACCTCCTCTGTTTGGGCCGGAGGAAGACGTTGTGTAACCAATCTAACTATTGTGGTATTACCAATTAATCTAAGAGACAACATGACACCATGGTAAAATATTCATAACCCATGTCTCGGTGTGACATTAAGGAACATGTGGTATCTCTCCATGAACTCCAAATTCCACCATCATCGATTCGTATATGACTTATGATTACTCTAGGAAGTCTTATTCTACGATTAGATGATCCAACCCTGATTTTCTATATCTCACACCCACTCTAGGTCCAGGGGTGTTGACAAAAATGGACTAGACCCACATAGTGGTGACCTATAGGGTTGTTCGTGAATATCCTTAAATGTTATCAAACTAATTTTGGAGTGTAGCTATGTTTGTACCCAAACTCCACCAAGGGTAGGTGGTCCTCCCAATTGTTGTTAAAGTATTAAATGAAATAACATAGAATGTCCTCCAAATCAAGAATTGTCTACTGGGTCTAGCCATTATTCTGGGGGTGATATTTCATGGCAAAACCAAATAGTCATAATGGAATCATGTAATCCTCTATATAATAATGATGCGAAATGAGTATCATAATATGAAATAATCATCGTAGGAAATCTATTGAGCCATATTATCACATGCATGTAATGGAATCCCAATTTTTTTTAGAAACATTCTCTCATATATATTTGTAGTTGGACTGTATTTTGAGTCGGTATACAGTCTACTAGATTGTATAATGTTCTCTGAAAATCCATGGTTGACTCATCATAATTTCCAATGATATACCATCTAAATTCTACATTGTAACCTCAAGTGGTTTATCTAAACCCACTAGAACCATGTGCTCATTCTTCACTAGAGAAATAGTGAGGCATCGAGAGACCAAATATTCTACACACTTCTTCATTCATGGCCATAAAAACTAATTCCAAAGTTCCTTGGACATCTTTTTCATATATGGATGTACCACCAAAGGGGATATATGTAGCTCCCTCAAAACCTCATATATAATAAAATAAGAATCATTATCATTCCATTTAAATGGATAATGTTCTCCCCATTATCCTAAAATCCCTCAAGTTCAAATTCAATTGATATGTGATCAAATGATGTAAAATATTTAGTATCTCTATTATGATTCACCCTAAAAAAATTTACAAGCATGGGGGAAACAACCATCCACCAGAGATATGTTGCACCATCCTTGTACAATATAGATAAATGCAACAAGGCTAACTATTATAAATCCATTGTGAATAAAAATGTGCTAGATCACTTTCTAAGAAAATTTTCTACTATATTCCCCTTCATAGGAGTATATTATATCTTCAATTCCTAATCTTGGAGGAACTCTATTCATCACCTATGGCTATAGTTATGGTCCTTATGTGTGAAGATAAAATTGAGACTCTTATGGTTATAATATATGATAAACTACTCCCCCATAAGTTAGTTTCATCACCTATTCAAGGACGAGTCTATTGATTTCAACTATAGATCATGGGTCATGTAGTTCTAATTATGTGGTCTCAACTGCTATTACCCATACACAATCAATGTTTGCCTCTAAAACTAAAAAACAATTTTAAATACATGAGTCATAATTGAACACATCATATATGGCACTCTCCATTAGTAGTATCATAATGATATCACTTTTAAAACACTTCTATCACTCTTGAAAGGCATGATGGAACCCCTTTGTAAAAAAATGGTTGTCCATTATCAATCAATGTATTCTATGTTTCCAATATTATGGTGAAATAATACATAAATCTCCTATAATATAATTCTACCTAGAGGAAACATCACACTAATATCATCCTCTTGGGTGTCACCCTTGCTTACACTACCTAAACCATATTAAGATCAACTATTACATCAACTATTCAGATTACACGTCTTATAAAGTGGACCTTTAAAAATAATAACTAACACATCAACAACTTCTTATAAAAAGGTGAGAATATAGTATGTCAACAACTTTCCTCATGTTTCTTGAGCGATCCTCCAAGGAACCATTTTACATTAGGATATATTTTATGACTTACACCACAATATATTCTAAGAAATGTAGGAATATCCGGTTTATGAATCCCATGAAAAAAACTAGGGATTTTTGCATGCCAAAATGAACCCCCAAGTACACATAATTAATATATTGATATTTGAATCGTATCTCAAATATATCTCCATCTCTTTCTAGATCCTAGTGATTGACAAATATAAGCTCTCTATTCGAGAACCATCACATCCATCTTATCTAATATAAGAGGTAATCAATCCTTGATAACAGATACTTATTCTTCATGTTAACTAGTTTAAGGAACCGATAATCATATATATTTTATCCACCATCTTAGGGAAGAACACTGAGGATTCCCTTAGTTATGCACATGTTCTAAAAAATACATTCCCCTATAAGTCCTCTAACTATACCTGTAACAATTAAAGCTCACTAAGAGATAGCTAATATACTGTCTTAGATATCAGGTCCATACCTTGGTGAATGTATGTGTATTATTGTTTCTATCCATATAGAGGTATACATGACTCTCCCTCCGGAAAGTGACTGTCGTACTCTTTAACCACTTTAAAGAACTAAATTCCCCCAGAATCCACTAATCAATGGTAAATACTATCCAAATTGTGTGTAATCAGAATATATTATTATATATGGACCATCATAATCGACCAAAGTTTCCTTCCCTCCCAAGAAGGATAACCTTGATCATTCACTGTGGATTCACCACATCCTCCACCGGAAATAGTTAATCTGTTCAGGAATTGTGGATATCCTTTTTATACATATGTTGAAATAAAATGTCTACATAGCTATTATAATGAGATTCCATAGAAAATAATATCCCACAATTATTAGATCACACTTTTTGTAGAATTGTGTGATTAACTAGTCACCTTTTGTTGTAGTTTCTAAATGAAAGGTTTGATCTAACAACTCCACCAGAATTTATTTGTTTCCTAATAGCTAATTGGATATAATTTAGTAGATTTCACCCATGTATATCATTATTTCAACTAAAGTAGAAATTACATAGGCTTATGTCAAATAATACTATGATACTTGAGGTTATTGGTATGCATTCCAACAACAGACCTCATACATAACCACTACATCCCTTATCCAAGAATGGAACACCTCAGGGTGGTGTTGGAAATAATTTACATGAACTACCACCTCTAGTTATTTTGTCCTCTCCTCTTCCACATCCATCACCCTTTAGATCTTCCTTCTCCTACAATTTACTCTTTATTTGTGTTCCATCGACTATTTCATTATTAGTTGTTTTATAGGTAATATTATCCAACGCAAGAAGTCAATGATCTTCGGAGGAGAAATTCTACCTCTATATAGGATGAAAATAGCCAAGATAATATCATTGAGCTACATAGCCTTGTTCTGAGGATCTCCTCGTGAGGCATATTTCATGCCAATATCACTGACTCTATAGTCATATACCTACTTTTTATGTCCCAGATCATGTGTTCCCATTCCTCCACTAACCATCACATTTATCTCTCCCATAATTATCTCCATTAACAAGGCTTACAGAATAAGTTTTTCATTATTCTGAATATAATGAAATATCACTGAATCGTTGATAACTTTTAGTAATCCACATTTAATAGACCATGATTGGAAGAGAATACATCGAACCATATCTTGAGAGATTCATCAAATTTCAATGAACCTATTTCAAAACCCTTCCACAATCAAACCTCCCTCATGAAAATATGAAAGCATCTGAATGTTCATTGAATTAAATGTGGTTTTATATAAATCCTCCCTAAAGAGATGCAAGAAATTAAATCAGGAAAGAGATATGCCGTAATGTGATTGAGTCACCAGAATCAACCATCACCCTAGGGGTCCCTGATGAATATTCGCATATATGACCAACATATCTCCTGTAGGTTTCATCATAAGGTGTAAAACATGGGCCACTACCTCAACACAATTTTTAGATACCAATATTTCTTGCACAACCCAAAACCAGGGAGGTCAATACCTCTGAAACTCATGGGGTTCTCACAGCCTGCACACATTCTCAATTATTACTACAACTTAATCCTGATTCTCAATGTGTGGTTGAATTATTGGACAACTACTCATATGTACTAAATCATTTACAGGACCCTGTATTGAACGCTCATCCCTCAAAGGATCATCCTCATTATCACACAATTTAATCATGGCTAGTTTTCTATGCTAAGGAATCCTGAAATAAACAATACATTCGATGGTCAATTAGTATATACATTTAGATAACTCATTAAGTACATAGAAATTGAAACGAATTCCTATATATTTTATTTAATAATTATTTTCCTCAAAATTATTGTGTATATGTACCCAGAAAATAAATAGGTTATTGGAGTTCTTATAGATGGATACATCATCCCCACACCAATACCAGATACAATTCCCAAAATTCTAAACATCAAAATATTTATTATTAATTCCATAAATCCCAAACAAAACCTCATAGATATAAAATATCTAATCTCCCATACTAAGGTACAAATTACCCCCTTATATACCACACTATCTTGAATCTAACCATTGGGGATTTCTTGTAATGAGATGAGCTTAGTGTGAAAAACCCAACACCGCCACCAATAGGCAATGTGATGGAAACTATATATTGGTAGATATATCCCACATATGATAAGCATTATGATAACTACTTTTAAACACCAAAAAACCTATAATCATATACCATACAAAAATGTAATGCTAAAAAACTAATACCTATTCATTCATACAACTACAACACACAACCAGAGTAAAAAATTACATAAACTGATAAATGTGGAAAATAAAAACCCCTCCAATTGTGGAAATGGATTCCAACCTTCAACCATGAAAGGTACTAATTTCAAATTAATGAATGGAAATAAATTTTTTTCTTGACCAATATTAATCTCTAACTACTCCTGGACCTCCCAAGACTATATCATAAGAAATTGTATACCTAAGTCATGACATGTGTGGGTCGAGCCAATGCAAGGGTGAGTATAAAAATAACCATTTGGAAACCTTGAAATAAAAAAACATAAAACATTTGGAGGTAATATCATATAAAGAAAAGTATGTAAATTAAGATTTTAGATATGATACAAATAAAGAGAAACAATGGTATACTCATGAAAGTGTCCATGAATCAATGGTAACGACCATTTCCTTCCATAGGATTCTACTTGACGGTTCATCGTAAATGTCATCTTGTATAATCCACTCAATGAGATATTTTGTCACTAATGAGTCTCATCAGAGAGGTCTTACCCACCATATCTCCCCTTGGAATAACTCATTGTATATCAAAATATCACACTATCCAGATAATGGATCACACCACGGTCCCCTATGGGACTCCACAAATCATAATCAGTCAAAATTTTAGATGGGGGTTTGATGCTTTGTGCGTGGTTATAATGAAGATACTAATAATCCCACCTTGGAATTATATGAAAGATGATCCCACACTAGGTCTCATCGAGGGATCCTGTAAACTCTACTCGAAATGGAACCATTAGAGGATATCATAATCCTATAGAAATGATAATATCTAACATCATTACCCTCATCATTAAAGGACATTATTTATCATCAGTTGACCAATGTATGTTTTTGTGTGCCATCAAACATTCTCAACCATCCTTGATGTGCCTTAGTATTCTAAATTTTTTTCTTATATATTTTTCATGAAATGAATTAATTAAAGTATCTATGAAATTTCTCATAATTATTGGTATTTAAAAAAATATTATTTTAACTCGTAATTGGTTTTTCATGGTAGGATCAAATGATTTTATGGTTTATGGTCTGATACATCATTGTTTAGGTTTATAATATTTTTCATCATTTTTAAGATAGTTTATAAATAATAAATTTTTATGATGCATGTATAATTTTTTAGAAATGGTTTAACTTGATGTTTATTTGGTTTATTGATCCTGGTGGGTTTTAATGTTTGCCTCTTTACATCATTTTAATGTTGATTCAAATTCTATTTGATTTCAATGTGTTTTTAAAGTGTATTTTAAGGTTTTATTTAAAAATAGTGATATAAAATAACTTTTGGTGCATCAAATATTTTATTTATGAAAAATATTAGCATTTAATTTTGTTTTTCTAACATAATATTCTAAATTCAAATATTTTTTTAATATTTCATTCCATAATTAGCACATGATATAAATAGTTCTATTTTTCTAAATGAACTACACCCGTAACATTATATTAATAGTTTTTGTGTAAAATATTTTATTGGATGATTATGATTATTGTAGATACCAATAGGAATCAAAACAAAGGGATTTAGTGGAATGGGAGTATGGTTGTGTGTTAAGTAATATTATTTTGTTTGGTTTCCATGTGTTTCGTTAGTGTTATATGTGTAATATATGTCACAAATCCATACATACACATAATTACTAGTATCATGGTTATCCAAGGTGTTTAGTGATATTTTTTTAGATTTTTGTTATAATTTTTCCAATCAGAAGGTCATATATCCTCCAGATTCAAAACAATACAAACTTTATGGATGAATCAAGATAAATGAATTAAGTGTAAACTTGTTGGTTATATATTAGGGATGTATCAATTGTATGGAAAATTCATCCACTAGAGTAAGCCTTCGATCACCTCACTTGAATTTTATGATATCCCCATATATACATTACATGGAATTCGTATTACTAAATCTGTTGATGTTTCAACATTATAATTACAACTAATTTTGTAGTATGTTATGTGAAATTTATCTTTTTTCTATAATTGTATCATTATTTAGTAGTTATTCACTGTTATATGCAATGGTTTTATGTATTATTTTGATTTTAGCCTATTTATATATCTATTTGTTTATATTTATATTTAAATGATAGATTTATTGGAAGATGTTTTATTTGTAGGGTGTGGTGTTTTTCTACAAAGTTTTATTTTTCTAATGGTGGACTATAATGATTTTGGGGAAACAATTTAAAAAGTTAATTAATGTAAATGATAAACATTTTTTCAACAATTATATAGTTTTATAAATGGGAGTGAGTTATTTTGAAAAATAAGTTATATTAGTTATTTTAAGACATATTATTATATATCATATTTGAAACTATAATTTATGGATTTTTTTAAAATACGATGTATATACATCTTATAAAATATAACTAGGTTGTCAGGTACCACAATACATTCACAACTTAGTGTCTATAGATTGATTGAGTTTCTTAGAAGTTCATTTTTTATATTTTTAGGAGTATTTGTCTTTTGTTACTCTTATTTTTCATTCCTGGTGGAGTGGATTGTGTTTATATGGTGATATAGTGACAATGGTTCTTTTGAGTGGAGTATTTTTTTGTTCTATTTTTTATTTTTTGATCATTTTTCTATTGTATTAGTCATGATTTATTTTTTAAAATTTTATTTTTCCAATTGGTTGATTATTTTTGAAAATATTTATTACTTATTTTAATTTATTTATTATTTCATTAAAATTTGATATTTTTTATATAATTTTTAATTGGAATCCATGTTATCGATAATTTGTGATAGGTTATTTATGGTGTTATGCTGCTTGTTAAATATTATTTATCTGGGTAAAATTATTCTCGTAAATAAAATTTAGGATACCCTAGAACTAGTTTCCAAACAATAGAAATTATTATAACACTTTATGCCTTAATATTGTATAACTGAGGTACCCAGATCAATGGTTCCTTAAGGTAGTTTTTGAAAAATTGAATTAGAGCGTCCTTATTATTTTTGAAGTCTAGTAGATAAGAGATAATATCATCAAATATTTTGAGATTAAACATGAGTGTGTTCTTAATCATTACCTCTCACGATGAAGAATTAATTACAAAAGTATGTTATCATTTAGTTCATTAATTTTCATCTTTCTTCATTTATTTAGAGTTTTTTTCAAGATGGTATATTGAATGGTGTGAATGTTGTATGTTTCATTTAGTGGTTTTCAATATTTTTGGTGTGAATACGGAGGATGTATTATAGGTCCATTGTTAGATCACATGGTTAGTAAAAATATGTTGATCCCATTAATATTTTACTTATTTTCTATTTTAGATAGATTGGAAATAGTATTAGGGTGTGGTTCTGTTATTTATTTTAATTTTGATGAGATTTTTAAAATAAAAGTAGTTGAAAATATAGAAATAGGTATTTTGATTTGTGAAAACCTGTTCCATAAAAGATTTTAAATAAACCATATTATTGATAATTTGAAAACGGTTTTGATGATAATTTTTCAATAATTTATAGATAATTGATAAATAGAAAATTAAAATTTTAACTTGAGATGGGGAGATTTTACGATATTTTAATGGGGAAATTTTAGTATGGTTTTGAAAATATTTTCACTGAAGGGACATATCAAATTGAACTCTTACTTTGAGTTTTATGTGTTAATAATGATAGGAACTTGGGATTAAAAAGTTTTTCTAGTTTTTTTTTGATTTTATTTGTGTTTAAATTATGATTTTTTTATTGCGTTTTGTGTTAGGTCTCTATATTTATATTATACATATCAAGAAAGTCTACATTGATCATTGGCATGTTCCTGGATAGGATATCTCTCGTGTATTGAATATGATTCTTACAAATTACATTTAGGATTATATTACTCAATGTTAAAGAGATCCTATATATTGTATACATTATATAGACTCTTTCATTTATACAACTATATATATATATATATATATATTCATTTTCCTTTTTTCTACTATTTTGGAATGGAGTGTTCCTTTTCTCATATTTTCTTTATATTTGGGTTTAATTGCATCTTTTTCGGTAGTTTTTCTCTAATACCATGAATAAGTTTATGAATACATTTTATCCTTTCCTATTTATATAGATTTTTCATCGTATTTCTAAAACATGTTTGGACATATTTTCATGATATTTTAATTTGGGAGTGTTGAGTTATTTTAGAAGAACTAATTTTCAATAGTTTGTATATAAATATATTTGTAGATGTTTATTTTAATTATGTGTTAAATGAAAAAGAAAGAAATATTATATTTTATGAATTATTTATATTTAAAAATTGGAGTGGTTTTTTTAATGTATTCAAATTCATAATGTATTACAAAACATATTCTTAAATTTCGTATTTCGAAATATAATATCTAATTTTTTTTAAATATGATATAAATAGACTCCTTGATAAAATAATTCTGGGTTATTAGCTCATAACATACTGTTAAAACATAGTTTATATAGACAATGTGAATTTATTTCATCTTCATGTTTAGCTCTAGGATTTTTGAGATTCTTTGGCTTATTGGATTTAACTTTTAAGTCAATTATGGAGAAATTACTGTTCATTTTTTGGATATTGACCACTGGTAATTCAAATATTGTGGTATGGTATTTAGTTTTAATTTTTTATTTTTTAGGAATTATATTTATCAACGTACATTTTTTATTTTTATTATATATAATGTTTTAATATTTAAAAGTTGGGTGTTTTTCTAGGATATGTGTCATTATATTAATTTTTATTTTAGAATGTTTATGTAATTTTTCAAGAAAGTTCCATGTACAAATGAAAAATATCAGGTTCATAGTGGAATTCATAATCTTATTAAATATCATTTATCTTTTTGAAATTTTTCTAGAAAAAAAATATATTTGATTCAATGGAACTTCTTTCTAGCCCATGTGGATCAGGAATACACTTAAATCCTTTCTATGAACAAGATTAAGATTTAAATTTAGGGGAGACCAAGCTTGGTTCAAGACACTATTCATCTAAGTCACCATGAATAAAATTAATTTTCATATTAAAATATTCTAGATGTAACCATTCTATTTTAACAATATTGATGAATTTCAGAATATTCATGTGTTTTAAAATCACATTAAAAATATTTAAATAATATAAACATTTCACTTATTGAAAACCCTTCATGAAAACCCATTATGTTTAGATCATTCTATTTTATTCTCCCTAATTCAATTGATAAACCCATTTATTATAAAGTAATATCCACCTAGTTATAATTTGGTTATCTCTCAGTTTTCAAACACATATAAGGACTCCATTTCATCCTCCGTCGCTAACTCATACTATCATTGGTAATTCATACATTCAACATAATTAAGGAACATAGGCTCTCTAGTATCTAATGGGAATAAAATAGTTCAAGTCACTTCTATTTCACTGTACATAGAATTTAATCCTAGTAGATATCTACAACTCACTATAATGTTCTACAATTTAATTATATACATTTCCTTAATTAAATACCATGTGAGTTGCTTATCATGAACACAACCGTGAAATAAAATGAAAATAATGTTTCATTAATATAAATATAAAACATTTCCATTATATAATGACCATTAATTTTTTATGAATCAAAATTTGTAACAACTCTACAAAAAATATAATGAAAATATAATAAAATTAATTTTTTTATAAAAGGAGATTTGTATATCATAAAAAATGATGCATTATGTGCACTTATAAAACCCTATCCTTGATGATTATTGAATGTTACCCAATATTCTTATAAATTCAAAGGATGTACATGGGAAGAATAAAAGAATCCTTATCCTACCATTCTAAAATAACGGATCAACCCTCCTCTTATTAGAGGATCATGGAGTACCAAAAAATATGATTATTATCGTTAATGATTGATAGATAATTTTTTAATGATAAAAATTGATAATAATGGAGTTGTAATGTTTAGAACCCCAAATATGTGTCCCATAAAACCAATTATGAAGTGAGAATATTTAAATTAACTCCCCATATCATTATTCTCTATTCATCAAGGAATTATTAATGTTGAGTCAAATTTATTATTTCAACACTTTCTATCAATATTTTCTAAAATCATAAACATGAATCATTAATAAATTACTGATCCTTATAATTACCTAGTTCTATGAGTGTTCTTCTATAAAATTAATTTTTTGAAAAATAGATATATAGCATTATGGGATGAGATTTATTTGTAATAGGATGTACCTATATCATAAGTAAAATTAAAATCATCATTAAATTAATATTCATAAAATTTTATAATTATATGTTTAATGAATTTCATCATAAGATGTTATACAAAGACATCCACATAAACATTTATTAGATATGGTCAGAAATTATATATAGAAAACTGTTCTAAATTAGTTATTTGTATAATCTCATTTTACCAAACAAAAAAAGTTCCATTCTATCGGATGGAATCCAGAGTCATTATTGTGATGTATTAAAATGAAGGTCATCTGATTAATTTTCTAAGAGTAAATTTCAATGTTAAGAAAACATTCATCTGGATTCATTGAAAACAACTCCAATCATTGCAGAATATTTCCATTAGAGTATTTCCTATAAATATTATCAATATTATATTACAACAAATATATGACATAATTGATGACATTACAGTTGATGTGAATCCTTTTTTAACAACTTTTTACATTTATTGATCACATAAAATTAGTTTTTATGAGAGTTTCTACAAAATGTTCCTGAATTGTGAGGATCATTTTAAATTCATTTAGTTTTTTTCTATTTATAATAGTTTATCCATTATAGTGTGATTGAATTATTCTGGGGATTAGAACGTATAGATTTTATGATCTTTCTAATAGAGGGATCATGTGGCTTTGGAAATATTGTAACGAACTGAACTTTTATTAATATTTTTTTCCTAAATTTTGTGTGTTATTTTATTTTTATACTCAAAAAAACTATATTCATTAATTAATGAAGTGAGTATATTTAAATGATACCATTGAGTTTTGATTGTTATATGACCATTGGTAAATATGATCATTTGAAGTTAAACTCTTAACGTTGAAATTTTTTGGTTTATAAATACATGTTATCTTGGTTAATTAATACCGAATGAATATTTGATAGCTTAATCCAGTAATCTCAGGCCAATAGAAGCCCATCTAATGGAATGCAAGAAGGAGGCTGCACTATTTGGCTTTGCTCTGGACCAAACCCATGTCGAACTTCACCGTGTGCAGTTGGAATTTAATCGCCTTTGCGAGATGTTCAAGCTAATAGAAATCACCACTCGGGAAATTTTGGCCAAGCCTCCCCGAAATTATATCACCTTATAACACCTTACACTTAGGTCTTATTCTGGTGTTATAAGGTGATATATAACGATACCTTAGTTTCCTTATGTAATCCATTGATATAGATAAAAATTGTGATTTCTTCTTATGGTGATGTTTGTGAATTTTCAAATGACGGGATAAGTATAGGATGTATATTATATATGCTTATAAATAAAAAGGATATTTTAAATATTTATGTAAACCTTAAATAATTAATAATGTGTAATGATTTTCAAAAAATGGTCTTATACAGTTATGTTCAGTAAGAAATTTAGAGTCTAATAAGATCAACATAATATTTTGGTGAATAGTAAATTATGAATAGTGATTTTAAGCTTATGATTAGAAATGTGACCAAATGGATTAAATAACCTCACTAAATAAAGTATTGATTTAATTTAACTACCTTGATTAAGTAATCTAATTCAATAAATTAGGTAAATAACAGTTTCAGAAATTATTAGTCAAGTATTAGTTTTTTTGGGTGAATAGTGTTTTTTAATTAAAAATTAAATTAAAATTATTTAGAAAATTATTTTTATGAAATGGGGTTCATTTTTGAATTCAGATCATCGATATTAGGTTAAGGATATTTTTGTGGATTTTTTTAAAAAAATGAATTTTCGGTGAATAGTAAATATACAGTTTTTAGTCTCGGGTGTTTATTTACATCATTAAGGATGAAATAATTTTGTAATAATTTTGGTAGACTTATGAATAGTAATATCAGGTATGAGGTGTCCCAAGTGGCCAATACTATGGGAAAATACTATGGGCAAGCCCATGGTTTTTCAATACCACCAATGAGGTGTCCCTTGGCCATTATTGACTTCTCCCCTCACTTCTTCTATAAATACCAAGACATTACCTCATTAATTTCATTTAAGAATCCTAATAAACAATTTTATTGTCTCTTTACCTCCTAATTAGTCCTCCAAAGGTTCCCTCAAGCCTCCCAAGGTCCCAAACAACAAGCTTTCTATGTTACTCTTCAAGGTAAGGGAATCTTTCACCCTCCTCTTTTAAGACATTACTTCCTTTATGTTGTGTCTTCTAGTTTCCATCTCTTTTTTATTGTATCTTCATATATGTTATAATTACATTCCATTCCAATTATAATTGTTTAGAGACCCTTTGTTCTCTCATAAATTTTTTTTCTACATTTTTAGGTGACGTATTTAGTCTTTCAAATTTTTCGTTAAAGGAATCGTGTCTTCTCTTTTCTTTCATGTTTCTTTTCATGTGTTATGTCATTTAAATTACCATACCATGATCTTATCTCCATGTTATTCTATATTTATACTCTATTATAAGTTATTTATTAGTGGGTTACTCATGTACCCACTCTATTCAATGTTTTCTAAAACCATGTTATATAGTCATTACGCTGCAGAAATTTCGTCTCAAAACTTCTATCTCTTTCTCCCATGAAATTCTCTTGTTTATTTATGTAAATACCAAGACAAATTTAATTTATATGTGTGTTCATAAATATATAAAATTGATATATTTGATTCTGTAATTGACAAACATATAACCCTCACTCTCTTTCCATGGGTTATAAATAATATAATGGTCTTATTTTTAAGAACTTTTAAAATGTCACGATTTTGAAATGAAACCCATTTCTTTTATTCTATATGGGTTATTTATGAAATGTTTTATTATTATATATGTGGATCACATGAATGTAAAGACATATTAAGGGGTCGCCTTGATAGCGCTCCAATGCATTGGGTAAAGAATTAATCTCTGGAGATGACAAGTTTCACGATACCTTGGTGAATAACCTTGGTAATTTTTATGACACCTTGGGGATGGACATTGGTGATATGTTCATAAATTTATAAATGAAATGTTGAATCCACATATTCAATTTATGTTCCATGTTATTTTCATTATGATATTCTTATACTTCCATTGATCATGTCATTATGTTGTTATTCAAGGTCTTATTGTTAACACAAGTAAACTGATTCCCTTGTTTACCCTTACAAGGCCTTCTGCTCACCCTTTCCTTTGATGTATGTCTCCAGGATATGAGATGCAGTATTTTTATGTAGGATGAACCTATGATTAAGCCCTAAAACTGGTTTAGAATAAAGTTTTATGTTGTATTCAAATTTTATTGTCCATTATTTCCAAAACACTAAGGTTTAAAGATCCTCTATATGTAAAATGTAATGAAAAGTTATGTATTAAAAATGGGGGATGTCATAGTTGGTATCAAAGGATAGTTTAGTTATTTATGGAAATTAGGATATGAAATATTTAGGAAGAACCCAATATAAAAGATTAAATATTGGAAAACTTCTTTGTATTTTGGTGAGTATTGAGTAAGTGGTTTATCAAGAAAATACATCCTTGTCTGAATACGAGCAGGTAGAGGTGGCTCTAATATAGATGTACATAGGGGTAAAACTCGAAAACACCGCTTTGAACTAGACTCACACAGGAACTGGTACATGAAAACGGTCCTTTCTTCACTCTTGGTTACAACACTCCCAAGGGGATATGTTTGGTTAATCATAAGATTTTTATGAATTGTTATGAAGGAATTATAGAGAAATGTAATAGTTTAACCATGAAGTTTTAAGACATAGAATTCCTTATAGTTAAAAGATTATTAAATTAAATAAGTTTCTCACTAAGATATTATTCTTTTAAAAAATGCTAGGAAATAGGAGGAACTGTGCAAATGGTGACCGCAATGGACCATGCACTGACGACCTTCCGATGGAAGCAGGAATGGAAACATTCATGCAAATGATGAACCAACTGAATAAAGTTATGGGAAATAACATGAATCGAGCCATGAGATCATTATCGCCATGAAGGGAACAACATTCTGTCGAGTCCTTTATGTGTCAATGACCATCAACCTTCAGTGGATCGACTGGCCCGTTGATTACTGAGCAGTGGATCAGCTCCATTGAGAATATCTTTTCTGTGCTCTGTTGTTTAGAGCAAGAGAAGGTCACCCTAGCTATCAATAGCTTAAAAGGAGAAGCTGATCAGTGGTTGGAACTAATTAAAAACACAGGGAAAAGAGTGTAAGTTGAAGTTATGAAGGGGTAATAATTTAAAGGGATGATTTTTAGTAAGTATTTCCCTCGTTCCATGAGAATAATATTAGAGAAGGAGTTTCTCGAGCTGAATCAGAAAGAAAATGAATCTGTGGGAAGCTACGAAATAACTTCACAAGGCTTTCATGATATACCTCTAGCTTTCTCATGGATATAAATAGTAAGGTTGATAGATTATTTGGTGGACTGAGACCTGATCTGGGGAAGAATCTAGCCAACTGAGACTATGATATCTATGGGGAGCTCATGCGGAGTGCGATGAAAGTTGAGTTGGAGTTCGGTGAGACATAGTGGGCTCATAAATCCAATGAAAAGAAGAGATCTATGGATCCCACATTAGGGAGGACCTTCGATCAGGGATGAGGAGGCAAGAAAGTGCATCTTTCCACATGTAATAATTGTGGGAAGAAGCTTTCGGGGAACTGCCTACTCGGGAGCGGGAAATGCTACAAATGTGGAAGAGATGGACATATTGTGAGTAATTGTCATAGTGAGGTGAAACCTAAACTTCCAAACACTAAAGAAAATGGGAAGATGGTGCAATCCTTAACTGATTTCCATTTATTTGAGTGTGGATGACATGGGCACTTTTCCAATCAGTTTCCAAATCATAGGGCATTGGAGGGGAACCACCATCAGCCTTTGTAAAGTCCATGGGATAAATGTCATTCTTTTTCTATCATGACAGCTAATGTCGAAGCTCCAAATGATTTGGTAGCAAGTACTATTTTTGTTCTCTCAATTCTAGAAAGTACTTTGTTTGATTATAGTTCTACTTATTTCTTTATTTCCTCCAAGTATGAAAATAATTTATAATCAACCCCGAATTTTCTAAAAGTAGAGTTATCAGTCATGATTCCATGGGGGGATTATCCAAGAATCATCAGTGTTTAGAAACTCTAGTATTTACATTAGTGAGAACAATATTATCACAAATATAGTAGTCATTCCCATGTAGGAATTCGACATTATAGTAGGGATGGACTGGCTCTCAAAGAATGTTTCTAAGAACAAATGTAGAAGCAGGGAAATCTCATTAGTCCTAAATTGAAAACCTACAGTAATCTTACTAGGAGAGATATCTCAACCTGATCTTTCTCTAGAGAAACCCCCTATAGCCTTCTTTATGGAGTTGATTGGTGAAGAATAAGAAGGAGATGAGATTTTAAGGATAGAAATTGTCCCCATCATCTAGGAATATGTTTACATATTTCCTGAGGACTTGGTTGGACCTCCCCTAGAAAGTGAGGTAGAGTTATCAATTGAACTTCTACCTAGATCTCATATGATATCAAAGACCCCATATAGGATGGAAAATGTGGAGCTGGAAGAGTTAAGAAAACAACTCCATGATCTTTTGGAAAAGGGATTTATCCAACCAAGTGTGTCTCCTTAGGGAGCACTTGTTCTCTTTGTAAAGAAGAAGGATGGATTGATGCTTCTATACCTTGATTATAGAGATCTAAATGGTATCACAGTAAAGAACGAATACCCTCTTAAAATAATTGATGACATATTTGACCAACTTTGTGGTGCTCAATTCTTCTCTAAGATTGATCTTTGATCTGGTTATCATCAATTGAGGGTGAAGAAAGAATATATTCCAAAAACTGCATTCCAATCAAGATAAAGGCATTATGAGTTTGTTGATATGCCCTTCGGACTGACTAATGCACCATCTATTTTAATGGATCTAAAGAATAGAGTCTTTAAGGACTACCTTGATAACTTTGTTATAGTTTTTATTAATGATATTCTGATACATTCCAAATGTTGTGACGAAAATGAGTATCATATAAGGGATATTTTTCATACTCTATAGAAGGAGAGGATTTTTGGAAAGTTCAGAAAATTTCAATTTTGGTTACAAAAAGTTTCTTTCCTGGGGCACATTATAACCAATGAAGGAATCCCAGTTGACACTGTAAAGAAATAATTTATAGAGGAGTGGCCTTAACCAAAAATAATAACTGTGATTGATTGTTTTCTAGGATTAGCAGGATATTATAGGATGTTTGTAAAAAACATTCACGACATTCTAATCAATTAACCAAGATAAATCTAAAAGGGTTCAAGTTCATCAGGACAAAGGAGTGTGAGGAATGTTTCCAAAAGTTACAGAAGAGATTTTTTATTGCTCTCGTGTTAACTCTGGCCTCAAGTAGAGAATGATTAATTATTTTTAGTGATTCATCTCTAAAAGGGAATGGGTGCGTCCTCCTGCAGAATTACAAGGTCTTTCTTTGAATTTCCCCTTGGAAGAGAGTCATGAGGTTTGGGAAGAAACAGAAGCTCAGCCCTAGGTACATTAGCCCCTATGAAATCCTTAATCACGTGGGAGCAGTGGCCTATCCTCTTTCACTTCATCCAAATCGAGCACAAGTTCCTGATTTCTTCCACGTATCCCTCTTGAGGAAGTACATACCTGACCCTTCATATGTACTAAACCAACAGGTGGTACAACTGGAACATGAAATCTCTTATGAGGAGCAGCCGGTGGAGATCATGGATCGTAGTGACAAGGTTCTATGCAACAAGACTACCCACCTTTTTAAGGTGTTATGGAAGAACCACAAATATGAAGAAGCCACATGGGAACCAGAGAAGTCTATGAGGCAGAAGTACCGACACATTTTCTCCTCTGAGGGTATGTAACACCCCAGAATGATAAAGGGTTAAATGACTAAATGATATGACTCATGTCAACAAGGTGCACCTTCCTTTTCGGGAGCCTATCTTATTAGAACTCCACAGTTAAGCGTGTTTGGCCTGCAGTAGTGATCAGGATGGGTGACCTTCTGGGAAGTTTCTCAGGATGTGTGTGAGTGAGGACAAAGCACACTGGAAAGGGCATGTGTTGGCCTGTGGGGACTGTCATTAGTCAGATGACCCGTTCAGGCATGTGGGTGGACCCTGGGGTCGGCCCCACGTGTCTGCGGGGGCAACTGGTGGTACCTAGTGGGCCAGGACCCCGACGACCATGTTAAGGCGGGGTGTTCGTGCTGTCACCGAGACCCGGTTGTCACATTTGGTATCAGAGGAGGAAATCAGCCTTAAGTGCGGTGCACTGCCTGGGTTGAGATGTAGGTCCCACAACGAGGGCATTGTTCCCTAAAGGGGGGGTGATTGTAACACCCCATAATGATAAAGGGTTAAATGACTAAATGATATGACTCATGTCAGCAAGTTGCATCTTCCTTTTCGGGAGCCTATCTGATTAGAACTCCACAGTTAAGCGTGCTTGGCCTGGAGTAGTGATCAGGATGGGTGACCTTCTGGGAAGTTTCTCAGGATGTGTGTGAGTGAGGACAAAGCACACTGGAAAGGACATGTGTTGGCATGTGGGGACTGTCATTAGTCAGATGACCCGTTCAGGAAAGTGGGTGGACCCTGGGGTGGGCCCCACGTGTCTGCGGGGGCAAATGGTGGTACCTAGTGGGCCAGAACCCGACGGCCATGTTAAGGCGGGGTGGTTGTGCTGTCACCGGGACCTGGTTGTCACAGGGTACGTGTTAAAAATTTCAGGGATGAAATTTCTTAAGGGGGGAAGAATGTACCGACCCGAACTTTTATAAATATTTGTTTCCTGAATTTTGTGTGTTATTCTTTTTACTCAACAAAACTATATTCATTAATAAATGAAGTGAGTATAATTAAATGAGACCATTTAGTTTCAACTATAATATGACTATTGGTCAATATGACTGTTGGAAGCTAAACTCTTAACGTTACAATTTTTTGTTCATAAATACAAGTGATCTTGGTTAATTAATACAGAAAGAAGATTTGATGGCCCCATCCAGTAGTCTTGGGCCAATCAAAGCCCATCTGATGGAACTCGAGAAGGAGGTAGCACTATTGGGATTTTCTCTGAACCAAACCCAATCCCAACATCATCATATGAAGCTACAATGGAGTTGCCTTTGTGAGAAGTTCAAGCTGATAGAAATCACCACTCGGGCAATGTTGGTCGAGCCGCCCCAAGATTCTATCACCTTAGCACACCTTACACTTAGGTCATATGCTACTGTTATAAGGGGAAATGTAACGAGACCTTAACTACCTTCTCTAATCCATTTATATAAATAAAAATTGTCATTTCTTCTTATGGTGAAGTTTGTGAATTTCCAAATGTCCGGATAAATATAGGATGTATATTGTTGATGTTTATAAAAAAGGGGATATTTTAAAATATTTATGTAATCCTTAAATAATTAATAATGTGTTTTGATTTTAAAAAATTCATCTTCTACAGTTATGTTCTGTAAAAAATTTAGAGTCTAATAAGATCAACATAATTTTTGGTGAATAGTAAATTATGAATAGTGGTTTTATGATTATGATTAGTAATGTGACAATATGGATTATGTGACATCACTTAAGAAAGTATTGATATAATTTAGGAACCATGATTAAGTAATGTTATTCAATAAAATAGGTAAATAACTGTTTCAAAAATTATTAGTCAAGTATTAGTTTTTTCTAGGTGAATAGTGTTTTTTAATAAAAAAATAAATTAAAAATATTTAGAAAATTATTTTTTATAAAATAGAGTTAATTTTTGAATTCTGAACATTGATATTAGGTTAAGGTAAATTTTGGGGATTTTTCTGAAAAAAAAATGAATTTTCGGTGAATAGTGAAAATACAGTTTTTAGTTTCAGGTGTTTAATGACATCATTAAGGATGTAATAATTATGTAATCATTCTGGTCTACTTATGAATAGTAAGATAAGGTATGATTTTTCCCAAGTTTCCAATACTATGGGAAAATACCATGGGCAACCCAATGGCTTTTCCAATACCATTGATGAGGTATCCCTGGGCCATTAATGACTTGTCCCCTCACTTCCCCTATAAATACCAAGACATTACCTCATTAATTTCATTTACAAATCCTCCTAAAAGATGTGCTGGTCTCCATAACTCCCAATGAGTCCTCTCAAGGTTTTCAAATGCCTTCCAACATCCTGAACATCAAGCTTTCAATGTTACTTATCAAGGTAAGGGAATCCTTCACCCTCCTCTTTAAAGCCATGACTTCATCTATGTTGGGTCATCTAGTTTCCATATTTTTTGTGGAGGGTATGTTAATATATGTTCTAATTACTGTCCATTTCATGTATAATTTTTTAGAGACCCTTTCTTCTCTAATCAAATTGTTTTCTGAATTTTTTTGTGATGCCGTTAGGCCGCCGAATTTTTCGTAAAAGGAATCGTGTCTTCTCTTTTCTTTCGTGTTTCCTTCTCATTTCGTAAGTGATTAAAATTTCCAAAACATGTTTTTATCTCCATTTTATTCTATATTTATACTTTATTATAAGTTATTTATTAGTGGGTTACTCTTGTACCCTCTCTTTTCGATGTTTTCTAAAACCATGTTATATAGCCGTTATGCTGCAGAAATTTCATCCCAAAATTTCTATCTCTTTCTCCCAAGAAATTATCTTGTTTGTTTATATAAATACCCTGAACTATTTCATTTCTATGGGTGTTCATAAATATATAAAAATGATATATTTTATTCTATAATTGGCATAAACATAACACTCACTCCATTTCTATAGGTTATAAATGATATAATGATATTATTTTTAGAACTTTTAAAATTTATTGATTTTGAAATGAAACCCATTTCTTTTATTATATATGGGTTATTTAAGAAATGTTTGATTATGATATATATTTTTCACATGAAGGTAAAGACATATTAAGGGTTCACCCTGATAGTTCTCCAATGCCTTGGGTAAATAATTAATATATAGAGATGACAAGTTTCATGATACCTTGGTGAATAACCTTGATAATTTTTACGAAACCTTCGGGAAAGACCTTGTTGATATGTTCATGAATGACTAAATGATATTATGAGGCCAAATATTCAAGTTATGTTCCATTTTATTTTCATTATGATATTCCTTTACTTCCATTTCTCTTGTCTTTATGTTGTTATTCAAGTTCTTATTGTTAACACAAGTAAACTGATTCCATTGTTTACCCGTATTGGGCCTTCTACTAACCCTTTCCTTTGATATATGTCTCCAGGATATGAGATGCAGTAGTTTTACGTAGGATGAACCTATTATGAATACCAAAAAGGGTTTTAGAATAATTTTTTATGTTGTATTCAAGTTTTATTGTTCTTGATTTCCAGGACACTATACTATAAAGATCCTCTGTATGTAAAATGTAATGAAACATTATGTATTAGAAAGGCGGGATGTCATAAATATTGTTATTTAAATCATTGAATATAGGGATACTTTTCTTATGGAAGACAACCCATTATTTTTTGGTTAAAAATATTGATACCTAAATTCTATGTTATATACTTCCATAATGAAATTTTTTGAAGAGTGGATCATTTTTATAAAACCTATATAATTTTTCCATATACATTTGAAAAAGTTTCAACTATGTTGTTTTTACAAAATTTTATTTCTATTTTGAAATTGCATAAATAATGTTGTGTCAAATAAATTTTTCATTAACATTGATTTTATAATGTATTAGAACAACAACTTTTATGATTACTTTCATTTACCAAATTAGTGCCTATCCATTTATCCCATTTAAGGAGGTTATTGTAATTATAAGATTTATATTTTGAAATACACTTCACTGCACCCACTATTGTGGTGTTCATACAGTCTCTTCAGATCCAACAATTTTAATCAATTTAGGATCTATTATATTTTATATTTTTTTCATTTCATAAATTGATAAATTTTATATCATTTGTTCTATTTGTAAATAAATTTATACAATAAAAGTTATTTGGTAGAAAGAGTATATTTTTATATTTGTATTGATTTCATGTTTAAATCATGGATATTCATAAAATAAAAATAACATAAGAGAATTAATATTTCCTGGTGCATACTATGATTATTAGAGAGATTAGACAAATATATTCATTATAAATAATGGATTATAAAAATTTTATATTTTCAAAAAAGTAATTATAAAATTTTAGACAAAGAATTTTCTATTTTCATAAATATGACAATCTAGAATTCAAGATATTGTACAATGTAATCAATAATTTATCATAATATATGACTTGAATAATCTATACTAACATATATTTTTTTAAAGAAACTAGCACTATATGGAAAAATATTGACGATAATCGTTTTTTAACAAAGAACGTTATCCAAATCAAGAGATATATGTTATGATTATATTATCAAACATTTTATTTTTTACAAAGAGATTTTTTTGATAATATTAATCAGATATTCATAAACAACATGAATACATTAAAATTTATTTGAGATTAAAATTTGACTAATAATATTTTTTTCATTTGATTAATAATATTATGACTTATGAATTGGAATCCAAGATTATATTTCTTACTGATAATATGAAGATAAAAAAATTGATCATAGATGATATGACTGGTACTCTTATGTATTAAGAAGGTAGAATATAATGAGATGCTTAAAAGGTGAAATATAAAAATGAAGTATATTTTCCTTCTATTGAAAATATTTCCAAAAAGTTTAGATCAGCTAATAATATTCCAGAATCTTCAAGGATGAATATTTTTAATAATGATAATAAAATTAGTTCATGAAAAAATATAAAATTAATTATAAAATACTTCTAAGGGGATGAAAAATATAGTTATAAAGAAATATTTTCATTATAATTATAAAATAATTAATGGAATAAAGTGAGAAAAAAGAATCGTCAATAATGATATTATATGAATTTAAAAAATATATTCATGTCAGACCTAACTTTCCAATACATAAAAGAAATTACAGGAATGAAAATTGATCAAAAATAATCTATAATCATAAAGGAAAACAATTTTGAAAGAAACAAACACGTGGAGATTTAAAGGGGGAGATATTTATTCATAAATTTATTCTAATGATAGTTTGTAAAATAATTATTGCATGTTTTATTTTACTGTAATTCCTAATAATTTTTTTTTATTTCGTGGAAAAGTAATCTATTGAATCACTTCAAAATTTAATTTTACTAAATATTATCTTGATTCTAGGAAGAATTATAATTACACTTATTATGAAGAATAAATATCAATTTCATCCAATGATGATTATTATTTATCTTTTTTTAGAGTTTTCTAGATTTTACATGTTTTATGAAAGAAATTAAAATAATAAAGATTATATGGTAGATCATTTCATAGTGAGGAATATTTCAAAGTATTCTATTTATGTTTCTAATCATACAGTATAATTGGATAATAAATATATCTCTACTTTTAATAATGAGGATAAAAAAATTATTATTAACTGATATTATGAAATTTTGTATTAGAAAATTTTACTATTATATTTTACCTCTCGAATGAAAAAGATTGATTATATACACACAAAAATAAGACCACATGAAATTAATTTTGGGATTGGTTTTACAAACCCTAAAACTCATTTTCAAAATAACCTTTTTTTTATTAAAAATCTACCATTGATAGTAAATGTAAAAGTGGATGAGATTGGAAAAATAATTTTTCTTTAAATAAATGATAATCATTTTTACTTCCTAAAGAATAATTTTTAATGGAATTATATGTTTTTCAACACAAAATAGTTTGACTTATGAGGATTCAAACAATATTATTTTCAAACAATAATGGACTCATGAATTTCTAGGTTTAAAAAATCAAAAAAAATTCATTATTATGAAAATAAGAAGAGTTTTAATAAAAGCCACATTTGGTACATGAATAGTTTCTTTTCCCTTCAAATAAATGGAAAAAATAAAATATTTTAAAAGATTATAATGTTGAAAGGCAGAAAAGTCACTTTTTTTAATAATGCTCAAGGATAAATTTATAGAATATGTAATATTTTTTATCTTGTAGAACCATTAATATAAAATAAATATTTATCGGTCTTAAGAAAAAAATTATAAGAATAAGGAAATTATGTGATGGAGGTTACCTTGTGAACTGTAGGAATAAAATAGTATTCTTCAATATACAGAACGTAAATTTTTTCTTTATACAAATAGGCACAATAATTCTTACACACATAACCTATAAGACCATAGGATCCACGATGAATCTTTACATAGTTTAATGGAGGATAAATATTGTTTTTGGAATAGGGAAAGGATATTTGAACATAATAACTATATCCCAATATTCTGTGAATGTATTAGTTAGAGATCTACTAAATATTTGGCATAAATCATTTAAATTTTGTAATACTTTTCATTTTGGATGGAATCATATTTCTTGTTTTGAATATACTTATTAATATTTAACCTCTAATGCTTTAATTTTAGTTAAAATGTATTTATTTATCCAAAATAAAATGGGGCATATTGGTGTAGAATACATTGTGTATGGTTTAGTTGATGAAAAAACTAGATACCCAAGGGTTAATATTCTATCAACAATTTTGAAACATTTTTCTATTTTATAATTTTTTATTTTAAATTAAAATTGATAATAGTTTTCATTTGTTAAAAATTCATAGTAATAAATATGAATAATTATTAGTTTATGAATATGAAGAAAAAATCTATTACATAGTTTATCTTCTCATAGAACTCCTAAATAAAATGGGGTAGTTTAAAGACTAAATAGACTTCTTTTGTAGATTACATGTACCATGTTGAGTAAATACTCAATTTATAATCATAAATGGGAGAAGTAGTAAGTATTTCCATACATACTATTAATTTATTTTTATAATTAGATTTTATTTATAATAATAATTATTTTTTGATGACAAGATAAAAATGATAGCATCCATAAATTGGTGATTTTAGATTAAAATTAGTTATTATAAATACCAATGAAAACTTAAATAAAATAGATCCAAAATAGGATGATGGATTTTTTATATGATAATTGATAACTATTAAGTCCAATAATTTTCTTAAAAAAATCAAGTACTACTGAGGAAATGGTTATTTAAACATTTTATGAAACTGATCCATTTGTTTTTATACAACCAAAAACCACACATTCACATGTTTTCACAAAAAATAATTTTCTACCCATGGTGTAAAATTCATCCCATGAGAGAATAAATAAAAAACTATTTATTAATATTTTCGTCAATAAATAATTAATCATACTATTGAAGAATATACATTTTCAAATCTAGGAAATTATACAGGCCTTAGGAATCATCCTAGTGATAATATCATTGTTTATATAGATCATCTAGTTTAAACATGAAGTTCCTTATTAAATAAAATTATACATTGTACATTTCTATCAAAATTCAAATCAAAGAAACCTAGAGAGCCTTTAGGTGATTTATATTATATAAAATCAACTCATGTTGAAATCAATGAGTTTGAGTGGAATCAAGATTGTAATTTGGTTGAACGTCCGAAAGAAATTCTTGTATTTGTTGTAAAATGTGTTTAACATAATAAATGAGATTAACATGGAGTAGTGTAATAAATAAAAATATAAATGTTACAAAGAGTTATAATCAAAAGGAAGGAATTTATTATGAAAAAACTTATAAACCATTAGATAGACTTGATGTGATTCATATAACAACCCTACTTTTTATTACACACTTACACTTGATTTATTACATAAAATCATCACTTGATATAGAATGGAAGATAGAGGGGTCTAGTTTATTTGAGGCTTTGGAAAATTTCATAATAACATAAAACATAAAACACACAACATCTTTATTGAAAAATTTACTTACATAACAACAACATTCCCTCGTACATAGCATTGCATGGGATAACCTAAGGACATACATGTGAAAAGGGTTAGCTGTAAATCCCTATAAGGAAGTAAAAAACACATAACATGATGAATAAAATACATTTTATGCAATAGACATATCAATGGAGCATAAAAGAAACACGAACATAAAGGAATGATATAGCATGATTATCATAACATGGAAGTGAGGCAATGAAACTTAACTTGGAATTATCATGAGCCAAGGATCATTGCACATGGAGCATGAGTAAACTCTCATTGAACTTGAATTGGAATGATTAAATCCTCATTGAACTATAATTAGTGTCACGACCCGTATCCCGGGGCCCTTGTCGTGACTACCCCAAGCCCGCCTTCCATAGGTCTAGGGCTGGAGACTACCACCAAAGGCGTAAATCCCTAATACTAGGAATGAATAGCCTTTATAAACTAGAAACACACACAACAGAGTAAGCTGGATGAAAAAAAACTATGTAAATCTGTATACAAAAGGAGTGCTGAAAAGTAAAGGGGCTGGAAATACAAGCCCAATTGTAAAGTACAAGGAAACTGAAAACAAGTACAACTGAATAAAGGTAAACAACTGAAGGATGAAAAGCATCTCCGAGAACATCCACCACGGATCCTACTAGAAGGGTAGATACATATAGCCTCCTCCACACTCCATGTCCATCAGTCTCCTCCGTGTACCGACTAGTCGTAAGGTCCACCTCCGAGTACCGTTCAATCCTGGTGCTCTTAGCCTACGTCAGCGATGTCTGTCATCTACATCCAACATAATGAGGTGTGGGCATACACCGTGCAGGGGTGATTATAACGATACACAGTAGGGATCCCGAGACCACCAAGGTCTCACAAAATCCCCCAAGTGAAAACCACAGAGTATGAATTCAATGAATATCCATTACTTAGGTATATTCCCATACATATAGCTAAGTTATCAAGTAACCCATATCAATCACGAGAAAAACACAGAATTCACTGACTCAGCTCACACAGGTCTACAACTTCTGTGGAGATATAGATATGATCAGATATATCCACTAAATCATCAGAGCTGTCGAACTAACACGTGATCCAGGACCAGCTATTTTTTCGGACCAACACATGATCCAGGAATAGTAGTTAGAACTGTCGGACCAACACATGATCCAGGAACAATCATTGGAGCTGTCGGACCTACACATGATCCAGGACCAGCTATTCTTTTGGAAGAATACATGATCCAGGAATAGAAGTTAGAACTGTCAGACCAACACATGATCTAGGAACAGTCGTCAGTGCACTGCCAGCCATAGGGTTTCCACAAAGCATGCTTGATTCCAGGAGGGTCCTCTCTTCAAGCCAAGTGTCGACATTTCAAAATCAACCATGTCCCATGAAGAAGTATCTCAAAGGTCTGTCTCCATATAGGGGTCTCAATGCAATAGACAACACATCAATCAGACGCCCGGTCTATAAGTTATTAGCTTTTTAGTCCTGGGGGCCTGGTTGGATTCGTGTACGATCCAACCTGATGGTACGCCAACATTCCCCAAACTCCTATAGGGTATACTAAAAGGGACTTTCATCCTCCATGAAAACCAGTGCCACTGACGGTTCATCAAATGGTCATTCGGTGTCAATGTTACGGCCAAAGGAAGTAAAAGGGTCGGTAATAGGCCTGGGCCCGGTCCGACCCGGTCGGACCCACTCAGCCCAACCCAGAATTGGTTGACTCGGTCTGTGTCGACCCAGTTAGTCCGCTATGTTCAGCCCGGTCCGCTCGGCCCGACCCAGCTGACTGTGAGGGCAGTTCAGCCCGGAGGCTGCCGAGTAGGCAGCTCGGCCCGGAGGCCGGGGCCAGTTTGTCCAGCACCGCGATGGGTGTAGCTCGGGCGACATGACCGGAAAGGTCGAGCTATTTTGGCCAGCAATGTCGTGAAGGACGCCGCGGGCCGGCTCGAGTGGTCGGTGTGGCTCAGAAGGTTCGGCTAGGAGCCGAGGCACGGGCAGGCTGCGCGGGGCCCGAGCCAGAGGGTGAGGCACCAGGAAGCTAGTGGGAAGGCTGTAGAGCGACGGAAAGGCGTGGTCAGGCCGGTGGGGCATGCGGGCAGCGAGCGGGCAAGCCGGCAGGGCATCGGCCTCACGTGGGCCGGGGGCAGGGCAGCGCAGGGTCAGGTAGTCGGGGGCGACCGGGCAGGCCAGTTCGACACAGCTCGGAACGGCGTGGGCCGGTGGTGTTCGGCTGGGAACACCAGGGGGCTGTGGGGGCGACACGGTTCGTGGAGGCCGCGGGTAGCGCGGCATTTGTCATTTCCACCTTTTTCACCTCATTTCCTCTTCAAATATCACCACAAGGAATAAAATCGACATAGGGTGTTGGGCCATGTTAGGTTGGCCCGCACCCTCTACGTTTAGGGAGGTATCACTTGGCTAATCAAGAAACTTAGATGATCAATAACACGTCCTCAACAATCCCTTTTTATTTTATGAGGAAGATAAGAGAAGGGTATAATATAATCAAGTAATAAACCCCTACCTTGCTCATAGTTGGTTTATGTTGGTGCAAGAACGCGGACGTCGATTCGTTGCGGATGAGGACGTCTCACGTTGGAAGGAGTTCCGATGAAGATGGTCGAAGTCGAGGTCGACGTTCTTTGTTGGTGGAGCATTCTTCATTAGAGAGCGTAATCCTCTAAGTGTTGGGCGTCATTTCACTTTACCAGCGCTTCGTCGCTTGGTGAAGCCATCCCAAATCCTCCTCCCAAGATCCCCATATATAGGAGAGGGGGAGAGGTATATAACCATCGTGGAATTTATGACGGTTCATTTATTAGAAACCTTCCTAAATTCCAACTATGCGGTTACTTAATTTAAAAATGGGGTCAAACGAATTAAATATCGTTGGCGCAATTTAAGTAATGTGTTAGCTAAATTGTTGGGAGGATTCCAAGTGGCTTCCCCCACATATCATGCATCGAAAAAATTGATACGATATAATTTTATGTTGACACATAAAGTTAATTTATAGAATTTAATTTTTTTATGTTGACACATGAAATTAATTGAGGGAGTAAAGAGGTTTTCCTCTCCTCCCATTAATAGGGGGTTAAGCCTCGTGTGGTCCCCACATCATAACCTCTCATGTGAGGTTATGCTTGGGTGGGCTCCACCACCATAACCTCCCAAGGGAGGTTAAGGTGTGGTGGTCCCACCTCCAACTGTCATGAGGAGGTTTTAACCACCCAAACTTCACGTGGGGGTTAAAAATAAAATATGGTGAGCTTACATTATTTTATTACTTCACACGAAAACCCAAAAACTAACTTTTATCATCAACTCACTACATTTGAAGTGAAGGTCTTATTAAGTGAATACATGCACTGCAAGTTCAACTGTGCTATCAGATTTCAATTCCGAGCACTGGTTCAAAAGTTATAACAACCTGCTTGTACGTTTACTGATTGTAACTGAACAAAAATTAAAAAATTGATTACGGGCACACCAGGCCTTAGAATCAAGCACCGTAAACTTTCGCAGACTCGTAAAAATCCAATGTATTAAAAAAACTCCACTATATTTCCAGGTCTTTACATTCTCCCCACCTAAGGGCTTTACATCCCCTTAAACTACAACTCGAACTAAGGGAACAAATGGAGGTACTGAGCACACATCTGAGCATCATGCTCCCATGTTCTCTCTTGGAGGTTCATGTGCTGCTAGTGAACACGCACAAGAGGTATCGAACATCCATGTAGGAACCGCTCCTATCGATCCTCAATCTCCAATGGAACCTCCGTGAAGGTTGCCCCATCATCGATGTCCATCTCTCCATGGTCGATGATGTGGGAAAGGTCGTGCACATATCTCCTCAGCTGAGATATGTGGAATATGTCCTGCACCTGGTGCAACTAAGGTCGAAGAGGCGGGCAGTAATCCACCTCTCCTACTCTACTAAGGACCTGAAAATGTCCAATAAATATTGATGATAACTTTCCACATCAGCCAAATCTTCGTAATCCTCATTGAGGTGAGACCCGTAGGAAGACGTGGTCACCATACTCGAACTCTAGAGGTCTTCGTCTCCTGTCAGAATATGAATTCTGTCTTCTCTGTGTAGTCTTCATCTGCTCCTGGATGATTTTCACCTTCTCCATGGTGGCTCATACCATATCAGGTCCCACTAGTGCTGACTCCCCTTGGTCAGTCCATCCCAAGGGTGATATAAAAGGTCGTCCGTACAGTGCCTCAAAAGATGCCATCCCTATGGTGGAGTGATAACTGTTGATGTAGTAAAACTCCACCAAAGGTAAATGATCCTCCCAGATACAACCAATGTCGAGGAAACATGAACAGAGCATGTCCTCGAGGGTTTGAATGGTCTGCTTAGTCTGGCCATCTGTTCGAGGATGGAAGGTCGTGCTCAGATGAAGTTGCATCCCGAAATCCTCCTGAAACCCCTTCCATAGCCAGGAAGTAAATCGTGTGTCATGATCAGAGACAATAGAAGAAGGTAATCCATGTAAACGCACAATATACTTCACATAGGGGCGCCCAAAGCTCTCTACTGAACCCTTCTCTCTGATCCATATGAAGTGGGCCGACATGGTGAGTCGGTCGATGATCACCCAAATCAAGTCCTGTCCCCAAGATGTACGTGGATGACCAATCATGAAGTCCATGGATATCTCATCCCACTTCCACTCTCGGACCTCTAAAGGCTGAACCAAGCATGTTGCTACCTGGTTCTCCACCTTCACTTGCTGACAAGTGAGGCATCGTGAGACAAAATTTTCTATCACCTTCTTCATACATAGCCACCAATGCTGTCGTCTGAGGTCATGTTACATCTTCACCACACCTGGATGTACCACTAGAGGGGATGTGTTGAACTCCCTTAACAATTCCTCCTAAATTGCTACTAGTACCAAGGTACGTCCTTTGAAGGGGATGACGTGCTCCCCACTTTCATAAAATCCATCAGGTGTCTGCCCTATGGATATCTAAGCACGTCATGTCTCGCAATTAGCATCTCCATGTTGCGCCTCCCTAACTCGCTAAAGGAGTGGAGAAGTGACTGTATGAGACTGTAGAATGGTTTCCCCATCTCTATCCACATAGGATATATGTAGATCATTCAACTTCTTGGTCACCTCTTCTAACAGTTGTATACCAGATCTCATACAGAGAGAATTTGCAACAACATTCCCCTTCCCAGTAGTATAGACTATCTCAAAGTCATAGTCCTGGAAGAAATTAAGCCAACATCGATGTCTCAGGTTCAGTTTCTTATGAGAGAAGATATACCTGAGAATCTTGTGATCAGATTGTAGGGTAAAATGTTCTCCCATAACATAGTGTCGCCACATCATCAAGGCGAAGGCCACTACTGCTAACTCCAGGTCTTGGGTAGCATAATTCTTCTGAAGCTGTCTCAGCTTCCGAGAACTATACGTGATCACTGCTCGCTCCTGCATCACGACACACCTACGTCTGGTCCCTGATGTGTCGTAGTAGACTACATACCCTACACCTTACTCTGGAAGCCTCAATATGGGGGGGCACTAGAAAACCTTTGCATCAGCTCTTGAAAGCTCTGCTAGCATCTCTCCTGCCACACGAAGGGTTTCCCCTTCTTCATCAAGGCTGATAGTGGTACTGCAACTCTGGAGAATTATAGTAAAAATATCTAGTAGTAACCAGCCAAAACCAGGAAACTATGTACCTTTGTCACACTTCTGGGTGGCTCCCAAGAAAGTACCACTTCAATATTCGCTGGATCTACTACAACTCCAGCCTCCAAGATGACATGTCCCAAGAAGTGAACATCTCTGATTCCAAAATGGCACTTCGAGAGCTTACCATAATGTTGGTGCTCTTGGAGTGTGTCCAGTACTACCCGCAAATGGTAAACATGCTCCTCCTTAGTAGTCAG
The DNA here is from genome assembly GCA_963277665.1 of Viscum album. Lineage (NCBI taxonomy): Eukaryota > Viridiplantae > Streptophyta > Magnoliopsida > Santalales > Viscaceae > Viscum > Viscum album. The sequence goes on along the minus strand of OY728127.1, from coordinate 1,832,415,767 downwards.
GTAGATTAGAATGTCTCCGATGATGACTAAGACAAATCGATCGAGGAAAGGCTGGAAGATACTATTCATGTGTCCCATGAATACTTCAGGAGTGTTGGTTACGCCGAAGGGAAAAAAAAGAACTCATAGTGGTCGTACCGACACCTGAAGGCCATCTTCTGCACATCCTCATCTCGAACTATGAGCTGGTGATAGCCTCATCAGAGATCTATCTTCGAGAAACCCAATGCTCCCTTTATCTGATCAAAGAGGTTGTCAATCCTCAAGAGAGGGTACTTGTTCTTCACGGTCACCTAATTTAGGCGATGGTAGTCAACATAGAGAGTCAAGCTCACATCCGCCTTCTTGGCAAACAGAATCAGGGATACCTAGGGAGAAACACTAGGCTGGATGAATCCCTTCCCCTTTAAGTCCTCCATCTGTACCCGTTGTTCATGAAGCTCAGCGGGTGCCATCTGATATGATGGAGTAGATATCAGTGTCGTCTCGACGTACAGGTCTCTGTATAATTCCAACTCTCTGCCAGGAGGTAGACCTAGGACATCATCATGGAAAACATCTGTGTACTAGTCCACCACTACAGGATAGCTCGGACTCTCCACATCAACTGATCTGAGGGTATGGCAGGCCAACTGATGAGGGATCGACAGCCCCCTCCTCCGAGTATGTATGTCTTGTGTCACAATGTCTCCCTTCTCACCAGTGAAGTTGAACCTAGTCCCATATGTGTGAACACACTACATTTTGTGCCTAATACAGTCGATCTGAGCATAGACTATAGATAACCAGTCCATACCCAAGATGACGTCCTAAGGCCTCAATGCTGCGACGAGGAGATCCTAGATGAAGCTCTCGCCTCCTAGAGTAAGCTCGCACTACCGGCACCAGTGCGTAATCATTGAGTCTTCTCCCGTAGGAGTCTCTATATGTAAGGATCGAGCAAACATCTCTATCAGAATCTCTGAGATCTGAATGAGGGCAGTGGAAATGAATGATTAAATGGAACCAGTGTCTATAAAAACTACATCTATAGTGGAGTAGGCACTAATTATACCTTGAATCATCTCCAGAGGGCCATTATTGTAAGCCTCAACTGCTTGGAACTGAGATCTCCCTGGTCCACCTACTCGCTGTGGTTGGAATGAACCTCCTGGTAGTGGTGGCGGTAACACCTCGAATCATCGTCCACCACCAACTGCATGTCCAGCTCCTATGCCATGTCTGCCTTCTCCTTGCGGTCTACCTCGATCGAATCTCTATCTCTACCCGGGTGGTCCATCGACCATCTGTGGAACATCAGTATGGCGGGTCAGACAATAACATGCCATGTGACCCTGCCCGCCGTAAGAGTAACATTCCCTGCTCCTGGAATGACTAGCTCGGTCTCGTGTGCCCGGCCCAACTGATCCTGTATCCTGAGGTCGGTCACTGGATGGCCTGGTCCACTTGGACCTTTGAAACATCTATCTCCTGCCAGTGGCAGAAGACTCCACTACATGTCAACTAGTGATGGGTCTCACTGCAGGTGACTGCTCAGCAAGAAAACATTCCATAAGGAGGGCTCTCTCTAACACCCCCTCCTGCGTCTGGATGATGAGAGAGATCATCGATGATCCTATATCTCTCATGAGACCCTTCTCGAAGGTATGGGCCCTAAAAAATGGGTCCCGCACCATATCTGTAATGTAGCATGAGAGAACTGTGAACATTGCTGAGTATTATTCCACCATCATGCAACCCCGCTGTAAATGAAGTAGTTCATGTATCTGTATCGCACGTAGGGTGGATGGGATAAACTCCACCCGAAACAGGCTCTAAAAGTTATCCCAGAGTAGTTTCGCCTCATCATGCACCTGGAGCATCTGGATCTACCATATTCCTCTTGCTTCCTGAAGTAGACTTGCGGAAAGGATCACCATAAGTTCTGTGGGCATCCCTACTAGTCTGAAGACTCCCACCACAGCCTTCATCCATTCCTCAACTGCATGTCGGTCTGTCTCACCCCTAAACCCGGGAGGCCTCTAGCACTGCAACTCGTGCAACACGCTCAAGCGGCGTGCACTCTCGGCTACAGGGGCTAGTGGTATAGGTGTCCCAACGGGTAGTGGTACCACTTGTGCCACTTCTGTGATAGGTCCCTCCACTAAGGCCTCGTCGCTCGGTGGGATGTCATCTCGTACAACTCTCGAAACCCTGGCTGGCTATCTGCATGAAGGCATCCTGAAAACAAACAAGTGCGACATGGTCAATATGTTATACCTAGTGATCTGACTCCATAGATTAGAAAGAAAACTCTTGAAACACACACGGAATCAGCGTTTACATGCACTAAGTCGGAAATTAGAATTCAGGGTCCTAGTCTATGGATATGTCAGCCGCTGCCCCGACACTGGACTCCCAGAAATGAAAAAGACACTTAGTACCCTTAACACTATTGCTTCCCAAAAACAAATATGAGATTCATATGTTCTGCGGTAGAACTGACTCCACTGATACCAATTTGTCATGACCCGTCCCCTGGGGCCCATGTCGTGACTACCCCATGCTCGCCTTCCATAGTCCAGGGGCTGGCGACTAGCACCAAAGGTGTAAATCCCTAAAAATGGGAAGGAAATGCCTTTATAAACTAGGAACACACACAACAGAGTAAGATGGAAGAAAAACACTAAGTAAAACTATATAAAAAAGGAGTGTTGAAAAGTAAAGGGGCCGGAAATACAAACCCGACTATAAAGTACAAGGAAACTGAAAACAAATACAACTAAAGAAGGGTAAACAATTTAAGGGTGAAAAGCAGCTCCTGGAACGTCCACCATGGATCCTACCTAAAGGGTAGGTACATATAGCCTCCTCATCACTCCAAGTATGTCAGTATCCTCCGTGTACCGACTCGTCATAAGGTCCATCTCCGAGTACCGTCTAGTCCTGGTGCACTCAGCCTCCGTCAGTTCTGTCCGTCATCTGCATCAAACACAACAAGGTGTGGGAATATCCCATGTAGGGGTCAGTATAATGATACTCAGTATAGACCTCGAGACCACCTAGGTCTCTCAAAAACCACCAAGGGAAAACCACAGAGTAATAATTCAATGGATAGACATTACTTAAGTATATGCCCAAACATATACCTAAGTAATCATGTAACCCATCTCAATCACGAGGAAAACACTGAAGTCACTGACTCAGCTCTTACAGGAATACAACTTATGTAGGGATATAGAGATGATCAGATATAGCAACTAAATCATCAGAGCTTTCGGACCAACACATGATCCAGGACCAACTATTTTGTCGGACCAACACATGATCCAGGAATAGAAGTCAGATCTGTCAGACCAAAACATGATCCAAGAACAATCATCAGAGCTGTTGGACCAACACATGATCTAGGACCAGATATTTTTTCGGACTTACACATGATCCAGGAATATAAGTCAGAAATTTCAGACCAACACATGATCCAGGAACAGTCGTCAGTGCACATCCAGCCACAAGTTTTCCACAAAGCACGCTTGATTCTGAGAGGGTCCTCTATTCAAAAAAGTGTCGACATGTCAAAATCCACCAAGTTCCATGAATAAGTATCTCAACGGTTTGTCTCATCATAGGGGTCTCAACACAATAGACGGCGCGTCAATCAGACACACGGTCTGTGAGTTATTAGATTTTTAGTCCCGGGGGCCCGGTTGGATTGATGTATGATCCAACCTGACTGTATCTCAACATTGCCCCGAACTCGAGTGGGGTATACTCAAGGTGATCATCATGATCCAAGAAAACCAACATTACTGACAGTTCGTCAAATGGTCATCTGGTGCCAAAGTTACGGTCAAATAAAGTAACAGGGTCGGTAATGGGCCTTGGCCCGGTCCGACCCGGTCGGACTGACTCGGCCCAACCCAGACTGGGATGAACCAGTCTGGGTCGACCTGTTCATCCTGCCATGTTTGGCCCAGTCCGTTGAGCCCAACCCAGTGGACTGTTAGGGTGGTTCAGCCCGGACGCCTCCGCGTAGGCGCCTCGACCCGGTGGTCAAGGTTGGTTCGGCAAGCACTGTGAGGGGTGCGGTTCGTGTGTCTCGTCCTAGAAAGCTAATCTGGTTCAGCTAGCGATGCCGTGAAGGACGCCATGGGCTGGCTCAAGTGGTCGGCACGACTCATCCTTTTCGGCCTGATGCCGGGGTGCGGGTAGGTCGCGCGGGGCGCGGGCAGCGTGCGGTCGGCCGACAGGGCACCGGGCAGCACGTGGGCAGCGCGCGGGGAGGCCGGTGGGGCACCGGGCAACATGCAGGTAGGCCGGTGGGGAACCGGGCAGTGCGTGGGTAGGCCGCAGGGTACCGACGGGGTGCAGGAAAGCCGGCGAGGCACGCGGGCAGCGAGCGGGCCCACCTGCGGGGTGCCCGTAGCGAGCGGGCAAGCCGGCGGTGCGCGGGCAGCGCACGGGCGGGCGGCCGGGAAGCCCGTGGGCCGGTGACCGGGCAGGCCGGTTCGTTTTGGCTTGAGCGGACACGGGCCGACGGTGATCTGCTGTGAACACCGGTGTGCTGGGGAGCGGTGAGGTTGGCGGTGGCCGCGGGTTTCATGGCCTTTGCCGTTTCAACCTTCGTCACCTCGTTGCAGCTTCAAAGATCACCACAAGGAAGAAAATCGACAGAGGGTGATGGGCCATGATAGGTTGGCCCACACCCTCTGCGTCTAGGGAGTTATCTTTTGGCTCATCAAGAAAACTTCCTCAACAATCCCTTTTTATCCGATGAGGAAGATAAGAAAAGGGTATAATATTTTCAAGAAATAACCCCCAACCTTACTTCTAGTTGGTTGACATTGGTTCCAGAAGGCAGACGTCGATTCATTGCAGAAGAGGACGTCTCACGTAAGAAGGAGTTCCGAGGAATATGGTCGAAGTCGAGTTCGACGTTCTACATCGGTGGAGCGTTCTTCGTTGGAGAGCATAATCCTCCAAGTGTTGGGTGTCGCTTCACTTTACCAGTGCTTCGTCGCTTAGCGAATCCTTCCCAAATCCTCCCCCAAGCTCCCTATATATAATAGAGGGGGAGAGTTATGTAACCATTGTGGAAATTATGATGGTTCATTTATTAGGAACCTTCCTAAATTCTAATGTTGCGGTTTCATAATTTAAAAATGGGGACAGGCGAATTAAATACCATTGGCGCAATTTATGATGTGTGTTGGCTTAATTATTAAGAGGATTCCAAGAGGCTTCCCCCACATAGCCTACATCAAAACAATTGATCGAATATAATTTTATGTTGACACAAAAAATTAATTGATAGAATTTTATTTTTTATGCTGACACATGAAATTAATTTTTGGATTTGGGTGGTTTTCCTCTCCTCCCATTAATAGGGGGTTAAGCCTCGTGTGGTCCCCACATCATAACCTGTCACGAGAGGTTATTCTCGGGTGGGTACCACCACCATAACCTCCCAAGGGAGGTTAATGTGTGGTTGTCCCACCTCCAAATCCCATGAGGAGTTTTTAACCAGCCAACCTCCACATGGCGGTTAAAAATAAAATAAAGTGAGCTTACGTTATTTTATTACATCACACGAAAACACAAAAACTAACTTTTATCTTTGACTCACTACCGTAGAAGTGAAAGTCTTATTAAGAGAATAGCAGTGTTGTGAGTTCAACGGTGCTCTTGGATATCAATTCCAATAACTTGTTCAAAAGTTATAACACCCCACTCATACGTTTACTTAACGTACCCGAACAATACTTCAAAAATTGATTCCTGTCTCACCGGGCCTCAGAATCAAGTGCCGTAAACTTTCAAGGACTCATAAAAATCCCATGTATTAAAAAAATTACATGGGATTTCAGGGTCCTTAAAATTAGAATGAGTAAATCATCATTTCACTTGATATGTCAGGATACTAATATTTACCCAATGCATTGGAGTGCTATCCAGGTGCACCACTCTTAAACATTTCATTTCATTCATAAGTGTGACACATCGACCATAAAACATGGATTCATCATCATTTATTCCACAATAATGGAATGTGGAATTCATACATGAATTTTTATAATCAATATGTAAATGTTCATAATGTTGAATACCCTTGATAGAGAAATGGGCTGGTATTCACTACAAAATGACTTCTGCTTGGAAAAAAATGTGGTGCAATTTCGGCAGCATAACGACGTGACATAAGAATTCATAAAAATGGTTGATGAGAGGGAAATGGGTGTATCATTATATGTACAGAAATAGGAGGTAATTGGGTTATAATTATATATTTCTCAACATATTTAATGGTATTTGGATTTATAATACAAAAGAATTTCTTGGATGTAAATAAGGAGATAGAAATTCCTTACCGAATTTCAGCATGGTAACAGGTGTACATATGAAGAATTAATGAGATAAAAATGGGTCTCTAATCATTCAAACATAAATAGGGAAGTATGGAGGAGGTGATAAATCATACACCAACATTTATAATTGAAAATTAAAGGGCGTAACAATATTACAAAACATGGATAAAATGAGAAAGGAATGAATCCCTTACATGGAAGTGTGATCCCAAAGGCATGGAAGAGGCTTGAGAGAGACTTATTGGGAGAATGATGTTCCTTGAGAGGATTCTAGAGAGATTAGGATATAGTTTTGACGAATTGAAAAGGATTTGAGTGAAGAGTAGTTGGGAGATTGGGTGGGTTTATATAGGAATGAAGAGAGAATTCTTTATTATTCAGGTTTAGGACACCACCCATTAAACTAATCAAAACCACAAACCAGACCATGGTTTTTTCCTACGGTTTTTCCCAAAGTGGATTGGAAAATAATATTGTATACTTCCAATTTATGAACATCTTAAAATAATAATGTTATTTATGTGGAGGTGAGTCACACTCTCAAGGAAATCAATTTAAAAAGCTAAAATGTTTAATTAGTCTTGGAGGGTCCACTAAGGCTTTGTAAAATAAATAAAAAAAACCTAAAATCACAATATTTTAATGCTAAGACATATATTATCCGAACATAATGTTTATTATATTTTATTACATCACTATAGGGTCATTATGATGTCATAAACACATTATATATTTAAACAATATTTAATTTTTACCCAAAAATTCGACAGTCTCGGAAAATTATGTAATATTCACCATTGGATAATTTGACATCCAGATTCCAAAAATAATTTTCATTTTATCTAAATAATTTCTTAAATATGTCAATTTTTTCTTTTAAAATAAAAATGGACTTTTATATAATATTCATTGTTTTTGACAAAAATATCTTTCAAACCTTAATAAAAATCACAATAATTTTCATAAAAATTATATGATAATTTATATTATATAAAAAGTAATTTAGTAATAATATTTAATTGAAATATTATTTATTTCAAAAATCCCTTAATTCATAAAAATAGATTTCATAATTTAATATTATCTAAAAATATCATTTGGGCTTTAAAAACTATTTACAACGTAACAATAATAAAATGAATGTATATTCTTTGTTATATTAAAAAATAATGCACTTAATAATAGTGCTAATGAGAGGACTGGACACCAGAATGCCCGTAGATGGTGCCTTCAAATCATTATGTGAATGTTTTCACTAAAAATATGCACTGATAAATTACACATCATGTCCCATGTAGAGGATTGAATTCAGTTCAGGTTCAGGGAAACTAGCCACTTCTGTCAAACTTCTTTAGCTCAAACTGATACCTAAAAAATTTTAGTCAAATACGTAGGGAGGGAATATGAATGCCCAGTAAGGGGTTTTAAAACATCATAATAACTACGATTAACTTTCGAAAACATTATCTAAAAAATTTCATAAAACATTTTTCTTAATGAAAAGCGGTAATAAAAGAACACAATTAAAAACATGCTAACAGAATTACCAGGGTATATGATTCAGTTATAGGCATGCTCATTTGGAGTAATAAATAAAATTCATTCTAAAGATGTATGACATATGAATATGTAAGTAAAAATTAAAAAAATAAGATTAATGAATAATCAGAGTTTCACATAAAGGTAATAACTTCAATTTTATACATTGAATACTAATTCACTGAGTGAAAAACATATGTCATGCTATAAGCATTTACTTTTCTTGTACTCATATGTACTGGCTCATAACCATGGATATTCTACTAGTCTAATATCCATTGGGTTAATAAAATATCATACACATAATGAGGGAATGTATAATGTGGGACAACTTACCCATAACGTCAAGGCCTCGTGCCAAGACCATAAATACTCATTTTGTCAAGGCCTTGGGCCCAGACTGTAGTTTGTATCATAAGACCTATTTATGTACTGAGGGGCTGTATTGGGCCCCTCCTGACACATACTATGTCCAATACATTCCTCATATCCCAAATCAGGTCATATATTCAAAATTCCTTATACCACTTGGATTAATTAATTTCTCATTTCATATTATTCATGGTGTCCCATACCACCTTGAATAATTTAAATTCGTATTTCATAAATTATCAAAAGAGATGAATGATACATTTTTTGATTTATCATATAAATTAATAACTTTTCAACTCTTCCATAAACTTTAAATGCATTACAATGCATGTTTATAACTTCGGACAGGTATTATTCAAGCTCAATTCATGTGCTGATAAATGGAAATTACAATGAACATATTCATCATATGTCAGTTATTATTTAGATAATAATTTTTCCCAATGAAATGCATAAATTAGTAAACATTCTTTGTGAATGTGATATTAATTTAAAACACACAATTAATGAATGGATGGGGTAACCACATAAAATGATAGGTCCTTAATTTTCTAAATAATTGATTCATGGAAATGAATATTTATAGTTCTAAATGACTAATTTTAAATCATTACAGTTTTCATTTGTACACAAGAATGCGCTCACAAACGGTCATGTATTAATAAATGTCCATGCCTTATGTTTCATTGCATATAAGGCCAAATGATTTTCAGTGAAACAATTGTTTTATGTAATTCATGTGTTCATGAGGATTTAATTAAACATATCATAAACATACTTTAACCACCAAAGTCTGTTTTGGGACAATTTAATTCGGGTTATAGTTAATGCTTATAGGTGCATACATATAACCATATATATATATATATATATATATATATATATATTATGTACATTTCACACCTACATACATTGTTTTGAATAAAATAGTTGTCGTGTTTAAAATTATATACTTATATAAATATATTTGTATGGTGGAGAAAAACCTTGCGACCCCACACCTATATTTATGTACTTATATATATTGGTCATGGATGTAAATTTAAAAATCATTAATTGGTTAACTATAACCTAAATGATCATCAAATAAATATATGTTCAAAAAAAATGATTCTCTCTATATACAGAACTAGAAAATAGAGAATAAAATTAGAACAAATAAATAAACATATCTTGCATTATTAAATATAAATAATTTTCATGAACCCATATACAACCTTAAATGAATCATGACTTGACTAAATTAAAATAAATAAGACAAATTTGTAAAGTCTTATATCATTAACAACTTGAAAATAAAATACCGTAATTGAAAATAATTTCAAAAAAATCAATGTAAATTAACACTTAGCAGATTTAAAACCTAGTGGAATAAAACTATATGAATGTATATATATAATATATACTAGTGTATATATTCAAGTTTACCAAGGGAAGACAATGTGTATTGAACCATTTCATGAAAATAATATTAAATATAAATTATTTAGAAGAAAATAATCCTTTACCATAGATTCCCCAAAACACAATGTAAATTATAAATATTTACTCTTTTGCAGAACCATAAAATAGAGAGTATAATAAAAACCATGAAAATAAATATTAATTACCTTACAAAACATAATATCATAAAATAAATAAATGTTCTAGGAAATTATTTAACCCATACATGATTTGATAATTTCCTTATAGAGAGACTCAGATTCCCCATGAAGGAGGTGTAGTGCTCTGGTTGGGTATGAAAGAACCTCAAGTGCGTGTGCAGGACCTCATTAGAGTGAAGAACCGAGAAGGCGGGTAGTAACACCGTCGATTTAAAGACCCTACTTCATTATATATATAGTATTTATATATATATATATTTAAATATTTATAGAATGCAACTAGATATATATGTTTTAAATAATAGGTTTTTTTATGATTCGGTTTAGAGTAGAAGCAAACCAAAAAGAGCGTATAGATTATACCCAGACCAAACCAACAAGATAATTTTTTTATAACAAAAATCATGAAAGAAGATTCATCTGATAGAGACATTGAACGGATTCAAATTTAAATAACTATAACAGAGTTAATGATTAATACATACATAGACCAAGCTAAAATATATGATGTTCATAGTCCGAAGAAAGAAAAACACCCAAGATACAACAAATCAGATATCCAAATGATAAAATTGCATGCCTACCTAGTAGATTAAAGATAATTAGAACACCTGAATCTAGACCTAGAGACAAAGAGAAAAAAACATGACCATGACCCTGATGACACTAGATCAATTTTCGACCCCTTGTCCTCGACCACATGACGGTTGAGCTCATCTGTCGTTTCTCAACCCGATGCCGCAGTCACAACCACATCTTATAGATCCCTCAGCATCGGCCAGTGTGACTCCCTCTCAATGTGGTGAAATACTATTCCAAAACTCATTGCCAACGTGGAAGAATCGAAGACCAGTCTGAGGTTTACCTCGTATAGCTCACCCACAGATCGATGCCTACTGAAACCATAAATTGGGTTTCCAAAAATCGAGACCCTCCCATCATAGATCTTCCTGTTTTCTCTTCTTTTGAGTTTGTTATTTTTATAATATTTTTATATTTTTATATCCTTATCAACTTATCTTTATTATTTTAAATCATTTACTAATTATTATCATATATTATATTACTAATAAATTACAATGTCAAATGTTAATCTATTAAAATTATCTTATCACCGCTTTTTAAAAAGTTTATTTCATTATTATTAAATTCCATTTTAAACATACATTTATATATTTTATATTATATACTTATAATGTTATAAATTAAATTAATAATTGATAATTGAACATATATTATCAAAATAATAATTATCCTATTTTTTCCGATATATTAGTAATTTTGAAAAAAAAATTTATACAATATATATATGATTCAATGTAACATTAATCCTTATTTAAAAGATCATTCATATATGTATAATTTTAATCATTCTATTAAACAAGTTTATAAATATTAATATTGTTATGAAACTTTAATACAATATATAATCTATTAATTTTCATACTTTCAAATATATATATATAACCCATAATTATTCATACAAAAGTTTAAATAACCATTCGCATAGTTAAAATAGCACAAAAAATGTCATTAAAATATTTTTAAAAAAAATTCAACGTCATGAATAACCACAACATAAAATTATAATTTTATAATAGTATTTTCATTCAAATCTAATATACATATATTTATATATTTAACATTTTGGACAACAAACAACAAATTAGTTATATTATTATAATTATTTTAAAAAATTTAATAAATAACTGTTCGATAAGAATATATTTTGTTTAATAAAAATAGTTATTTTAAATTATTCATTGAACAAAGTGATACAGTATTTACTTTAAAAAACCATACTTCTTAGTATAACAATTAAAACATAAAATTATTATTATTACACATGAAAAAGTTTGGGGTGTCACATTATTCCCATCATAAAATAATTTCATCCTCACAATTCTAAAATATTTGTACACAAACCACAGCAAGACGAGACACATGTCACTAAAAAGTTCCCTTTACCAGGAACATCACTGATTCTAGGGTGATGAAGACCTCAGGTGGATTCCTAAGGTAGTACTCAACTGCTTGATTTCCTTGGCCCAGATACACTATGAACTGCTAAGGTAGAACTTGTGCCTAAAGCACACAACCTTCCATAGAGAGTTATGAGAAGTGTGGTGGTCAGAAATTTAAGAGTACAATAAATCCACATAAGTCCCACACACCACATCGTTCTTGAAAATATTGATGTCGTAGAGTTCCCTAAACATACTAAAACTCCGGACCTGGAATAGGCAGGCTGATCGATGGTCACCATCCAAAGAAGCTTCTATAAATTTAACTAGAGATCCGTAGTTATTATCTAAAGTGATACATAAAAAAGAGCTTCATTATAATTTTATCTTTTCCAATATGCTACAAATTTTGAAAATTCAATAAAGTGATAGACAAGATTACTTCCTTGGAATGATGGAGAGTGTTTCGGAGGTTCGATACCCAGTGGAGTAGTTTACAAGTCATACGTTAGATGGCCTAGGTTTGGTCCTCTTCAGAGAATGTCTTAACAATTATTGTCTCTAACAACTCAGTATGTACTGATAAAATATTGGTTAGTGAACACATATTTTCTATCTGAAAATATTTAAGAAATTAGCTTTCAGTGTGGAAAAAATATTTTTTTAAAGAGTCATTGATTTATATAAAATCATAATAAAACAGAAAATACCTTATTATCCATTTATAAAAAACATGATATTACATAATCAGTTTCTCCCTCTCACAAAAAACTAGTATAGAATTCTTGAAATCCTTTCAGATGAGTCCTTATAGATAACATTAATGTTGGGGATTTCCCCAGTTTTCAGATAAATGGATTCCCAAAAAGGTTCTAAATTCCTCTATCTCTTTGGTCAAGATGCAACGTGTTCAACTAGGATCATCTATGTGTGGACACCTAATGTTTATATTGAGAGAAGTATGTTTAGTATCAAGTTGAGCGACATCAGTATAAACAATATGTCAGCAATGTAAATGTGTAGTCTTGTTCTCAAGGTCTTTCGAGTCCATAACATTACCATGGAGACCGTAGGTAAAAATTTGACATCGATATGATGCCTGGAGGTCACCCCCTTGTGCAGCCTCCTTAAAGTCCACAAGATAAAAGAAATTATTGTCTGGAGGAAAACATTTATATATAACCTCAATGTTTTTCCCATGTCATGCATAGAATGAAAATTGATCATTCATCATGAGATAATAGACGAAGCCTGCTCCTCGGTGTAGTTGGAGTATAGGAGGACAATTAGAGACACAATTGAGGGTTTTTCATGATAAACGAATATTATCAAAAGTCTAGAAGTTTTCTATAAATGATTTTCCCACTATGGTCTCTAATAATTCTATTGGAAGAGACAAAAGACAAGTATATTCGTTTCCATCTAACAATTGAGAAAACATCACTCTTTGTAAAGCTAAAAAAATTTCTTCAGTTCTGGTTTCTAGAGTAATCTAAACTGAATCCTCTGATACCAACTCTGAGGACCCAGCCCCAGAATGCCTGGATCCAATGCCTTGATAAAATGATGTTCAATTTATCACAAAAAACATGCACTGATAAATTACACATCATGTCCCATGTAGAGGATCAATTTCAGTTTAGGTTCTGGGAAACCAACCACTTCTTCCATACTTCTTTAACTCAAACTGATACCTGGAAAAAAAATTCAAAGGCATAGGGTAAGCATATGAATGCCTAGTAAGGGATTTTAAAACAACAGTATAACTATTTATAACATTTAAAAACATTCTCTAAAACTTTTCATAACACATTTTTCTAAAAGGAAAGCTGTAATAAAAGTGCCCAATTGAAAACAGGACAACAGAATTACCAGGGTACTTGATTCATTTATAATCATGCTCATTTGGAAAAATAAATAAAATAAATTCAAAATATTTAAGACATGTGAATTTGTAAATACAAATTAAACAACTAAGATTGTGCGTAAATGTAATAACATTAACTTCATACAATGAATACTAATTCACTGAATACTAAATATATGTCATTCCATAATAATATACCTTTCTAATAATCATAAGTACTGGATCTTAACCATAGATATTCTACTAGTTGAATATCCACATGGTTAATTAATTATCATACACATAATGAAGGAATGTATAATTCATGACAACATAACCATAATGTCAAGGCCATGTTCCACGACCATAAAAACTCAATTTATCAAGCCCTTGAACCATGACCTTAGTTTGTCTCATGAGACTTACCGATTCACCGAGGGGATATAGTGGGCCCCACTGGAAAATTACTATGTCCAATACTTTCCTCATATGCCAAATCAGGCCATATATTCAAAATGCCCTATACCACTTCGAATAATTAATTTCACATTTAATATTATTCAAGGAGTCCCACACCACCATAAATAATTTAAATCCTTAATTCATAAATTACTATAAGTGATAAATAATAAATTTTTTTAGTTATCACATAAATTAATAACTTCTCAACTCTTCCATAGACATTTAATGCATTAGAATTCATGTTTATATCTTCAGATAGGTATTATTCATGATCAATTCATGCACTAATAAATGTAAATGACAAAAAACTAAATCATAATATGTCAGTTATTATTTAGATAATAAATTTTCCGAATGACATGCATAAAATAGTAAACATTCTTTTTTCATGTGATATTAATTTAAAACACATAAGTAATGAATTGATGGGGTTACCACATAAAATGATAGTTCCTTAATTTTCAAAATCATTAATTCATTGAAATGAATATTTATAGTTTAAAATGACTAATTTCAAATCAAGACAGATGACATTAGTACAAAAGCATGAACTGATAAATGGTCATGTCTTAATAAATGGTCATGCCTTAGGCTTAATGGAATATAAGGCCAATTTATTTTCATTCAAACAATTGTTTTAAGTAATGCATTCATTCCTGAGGACTTAATTATACATATCATAAACATACTTTAACCACTAATGTTTGTTTTGGGCCAATTTAATTCGAGTTATGGTTAAAACTTATAGGTGCGTACATATAACCATATACATATATACATACATATATATTATATGTACATGTCACACTTACTTAAATTTATTTTATGCAAATAGTTTTTGAGTTTTAAATAAAATAGTTTTATAAGTATATTTGTTTGGTGAAGAAAAATCTTGTGATCGCACACCTATATTTATGTATATATATATATTCTTCATGGATTTAAATTTAAAAATCATAAGTTGATTAATTATAACATAAATTCATCTCAAATAAATATATGATTGAAAAAAATGATTCTCCTCATATACAGTACAAGAAAATAGCAAATAAAACTGGAATAAACAAATAAACTTCTCTTGCATAATTAAATCTAAATAATTTTCATGGCCCCTTATACAACCATAAATGAAACATGAAATGTATAAATTATAATAAATAATACAAATCTGATAACTCTTATCTCATTAACAATTTTAAAATCAAATAACCTAATTGAAAATAATTTTTAAAACATCATTGGAAATCTACAAATAGAAGATTTAAAATTGGGTGGAATAAAACTATATGAATGTATATATGTAATATATACTAATCTATATATTCAAGTTTTCAAAAGTAAGACCTTGTGTATTTAACACTTTCAAGACAATAACCATAAATAAAAATTAATTAGAAGGAAATAATCCCTTACAAAAAATTCCCCAAAACACAATGTATATTATAAATAATAAATCTTGTGCAAAACCAGAAAATAGAGAGTATAATAAAAACCATGAAAATAAAAATTAATTCCCTTAAAAAACAAAAGATCCTAAAATAAACAAGTGTTTGAGAAAAATATTTAACCCTTACATGATATGCTAGTTACCTTGTGGAAAGACTCAAATTCACTAACAAGGAGGTGTAGTGCTGAGGTTGGTTATGCAAGATCCTCAATTATGTGCGCATGACCACATTAGAGTGAAGAACCGAGATGGAAAGTAGTAACACTGTCGATTTAGAGACACTCTTTCATTGTCTATATAGTATATAAATATATATATATACTAAATAAGTATATTAAGAAATATAGATATATATATATATATATATTAATAGGTTTGGGTAACATTAGGTTTAGAGCAGAAGCAAAACAAAAAGAGTGTATAGATTATACTCTGACGAAAACTACAAGATAAGTTTTTTTATTAGAAAAATATCAAAGGCAGATTCATCTGAAGGAGGAATTAGATGGATTTACAATTACATACCCATAATAGAGGAAATGATTAATAAATACACAAACCAAGATAAAACATCTGTTGTCTATAGTCCAAAGAATGACAAACACCTGAGTTAAAACAAATCGGATATCCAAAATGATAAAATTGCATGCCTACCATGTATATTGAAGAATAATTAGACACACGAATCAAGAAATATATACTAAGAGAAAAACCCTACCTCAACCCAGAAGAAATTCGATTGATGTTCAACCCCTGGTCCTCAACCCCACGATGGTCGAGCTACTCGATCGCCGGTCAACCAGAAGTTGTGATCATGACCACATCTTGAAGATCCCTCGACATCGGCCAGAATGACTCCCTCGTGATGTGATGAAATCCTAAAACACAACTCATCCCCTTCTTGGAAGACTCAAAAACCTGGCCAAGGCACACCTCTCATAGCTCACCCACAGATTGACGCCTATTGAAACCCTAAACCGGGTTTCCCAAAATTGGGACCCTCCCCTCACGAATCTTGCATTTTTTTTCCTTCTTTTGATTTTGTTATTATTATTATATTTTAATATTTATAGGTCCTTATTACCTTATCTTTATAATTTTTAATATTTAACTTATTTTTATCATATATTATATTATTAAAAAATTACAAAGTGAAAATTTAATCTATTTAAATTATTTTATATCCACTTTTTAAAAAGTAAAATTTATTATTATTGAATTAATTTTTAAACATACATTTATATATTCTATATAATATACATATAATGTTATAAATTAAATTAATAATTAAAAATTAAAAATATATAATCAAAATAATAATTTTTCAAATTTATAACATATATTTGTAATTTTGAAAAAAATGTTAATATGATATATATATGATTAAAAGTAACATTAATATTTATTTAAAATACCATCCATATATGTACAATTTTAATCATTTTATTAAATTTGTTTTATAAATGTTCATAACATTATGATACTTTAATCCAATTTATAATCTAATAATTGACATATTTTTTATTCTATATAAAACCCATTATTATTCATATAATGGTTTAAATAACTATCTTCTTAGTTGAAATAGCCCAAAAATAATGTCAATAAAATATTTTAAAATAAAAATGATCAATGTCATGTATAACCACAATATAAAATTATACTTTTATTATAGTATTTTCATTCAACTACAATATACATATATATATATTTAACATTTAAGAAAAATAGACAAAAAATTAGTTATATTATTATTATTATTTAAAATATTTTATTAAATAACTATTCGATAAGAATAAATTTTGATTAATAAAATTGTTATTATAAATTATTCAATGAATAAAGTGAGATAATATTTTTGTTGAAAAAACATATTGGTTAGTATGATAATTAAAAGATAAAATTATTGTTATTACACGTGAAAAAGTTTGGGGTGTCACAAATAAGGTCTTGTTACATAACCACTGTTAACACCTGCAGAATACCAAAGGGTAAGGTGTGCGATGGTGATAGACTCTTGGGTTGGCTCGGATAAAATCTCTTGGGTGGTTATCTCTATCAACTTCCTCTTTTCACCTAGGCGGTTCCTCTCGAGCTTAATGTGTTAAATCTTGGCTTGGGCTTGGTCAAACGTGAAGCCCAATGATTCCATCTCCGTTCTGAGCTCTGAAAAATGGGATTCGTACGAGGAAAATCTACTGGATGAGACAATCACTTCCTTTGTTTGAGTAAATTGGATTTGTTAATTCCCTATATTTATACTAGACATGTGATCACTATTCAATGGCTATATTAGAAATGGTAACAATCCTTAATAGTATTTTGAAATCCAAAAACATAAAACCATGGAAGTTCATATGTTTTACATAACCATTTTTTATAATATGACATTTAATTAGATATAGAGGAATTTTTTATGATAGAAGTTTGGGTCGTTACAATCTCTCCCCCCCCTTATGAAATTTTTCCCACAAAATTTCTTTTTCCCATAATAAAATAGATGCGGGTAACTCTGCTTCATCACATCCTTTAGTTCCTATGTTGCCTCTTTCAACTTGTGGTTTCGCCAAGACACCTTTACAAGGGGCATTGTCTTATTTCATAGATCATTTTCCCTACAATATATGATCCTCACTGGATGCTCCTCGTAATAAATAACATCCCCTAACTATACTACCTCGAAAGAGATTAGATGTGAAGGGTCTGGTATGTACTTTCTTAAGAGGGTTATATTAAAGACATCAGGTACTTTGGCCATGGTAGATGGAAGTTCTAGTCGATAGGCCACATCCTCGACACGATTAAGAATATAGAAGGGACCGATATTCCTAGGATATAACGTCCCTTTCTTACAAAACCTCATGGCCTTATTCCATGGGGATATGCATATAAATAACATGTCTCTAACATTGATCTCAAGGTCTCATCGACGGTTATCTTCATAACTCTTATTTGGACATTGGGTTGTCTTGATGTGTTGCTTATTGGTTTTCACATTCTCTACCATTTCTTCAAACATTTAAGGTCCTTGAAGCTTACGCTCACCGACTGCATCTTAGCACATCTGTGTTCTGCACCTTTTCCCATAAAAGGATTCATATGGTTCCATTCAGATGCTCGGGTGGAAACAGTTTTTGTAGGATAATTCAACCAGTGGAAGATGTTGGTCCCATCCTCCATTGAATTCCATAGAACATGATCTTGACATATCTTCCAGTGTTTCAATGGTTTTCTCATATTGGCCATCAGTTTCAGGATGATATGATTTATTAATGTTCAGTTCATTTCTTATAGAATGTTGGAAACTTTTCCATAACATCAAGGTGAATCCTGGATCGTGATCGGATATAATAGATACTGGTACTCCATGAAACCTTACCAATTCTTTGATGTAAATCCTTGAAAGTTGATCTAATGAGAAGTCCTCTCAAATCGAGATAATGTGATATGTCTTCATAAGATGATCCACAATGACCCATATAGCATTGTTTCCACTAGATGTCCTTGGAAATCTAGTGACAATGTCCATGGTAATGTTCTCCCACATCCTTTTTGGTATTGTTAGTGGTTGCATCATCCCATTAGGCCTTTTTCTTTCATCCTTAATTTGATGACATGTCAGGCACATTGATGTATATTCACCAATATCCCTTTTCATAGTGTCCCACCAAATTATTTCTTAGAAATCCTGATACATCTTGGTGCTCCCTTGGTGAATTGAGAGTTTGATCTATGTGCGTCATTCAGATGAACCTTCTATATCTCTGGATCGGATGGTACATATAATCATTACCAAATCTCAAAATTACATCCTTTTCAAACATAAACTACAAGGATTTACCATTTCATATGGCTTCCACCCTTTTCATAATTTCCACATCCTATCTTGGAGCATCCATTTTTTTCCTCATGAGGGATGTTTGAGAAATCATTTGATAATGTATTGATGATGTTCCTCCCTTAATGATTCAAATGTCCATCCTCTACAAATAAAAATATATTGGACCCTTTTCAATTATAATCACTGATAAAAATGTAGGATCCTTTCTACATAGAGCATTTTCCACCTTGTTCGCCTTACCAGGATGGTAGTGGATTGAGCAGTCATAATCCTTCATGAACTCTATCCATATTCTTTGCGCATAATAAGCAGTTTTTTGTTTGAATATATAATTGATGCTCTTGTGATCCGTATATATCTCACACTTATCGGCACATAGATAATGAATCCATATTTTCAACAAAAATATCACAACCACCAACTCCAAATCATATGTGGGATAGTTTTGCTAATGGATTTTCAACTACCTTGAGGCGTAGGCTATTACTTTACCACTTTTCATTAGAACACATCCAAAACAACTTATTTAAGCATCACTGAAAACCAAAAAGAGTACTCCCCTTATTGGGATTGTGTGTAATGGTGCAGTGATAAGCCTCCTTTTTTAACTCCTTGATGCTATTTTCGCTTTCATCACTCCAAGAAAACATTACACCCTTCCAATTTCTCTGGGTAAGAGGGCTGTAAAATCATGAGAAATTTATAACAAATCTTTGATAATATACAACTAACCCCAGGAAGTTATAGATATCCATTTCTGATGCTGGCCTCGACCATCCATTAATTGCATCTCTCTTGGAGGGATCCATAGATATCCCATTACTTGTGATGATATGATCCATGAATGATACATAAATCATCCAGGTCTCACACTTTCTGTACTATTCATAGAGCTTCTCCTTTTGCAAGGTCCCTAGTATAGCTCTTAGATACTCCTCGTGCTCCTCCATGGTATTGGAGTATATTAGAATATAATCTATAAACACTACCATAAATTTGTTGAGGTAATCTCTAAAGACATTATTCATCAATTCCATGTATACTGCTGGAGAATTAGTATGTTCTAAAGGCATTAATATGAATTCATAGTGCCCAAACCATGTATGGAATGATGTATTGGAGATATCCTCCTTCATCACCCTTACTTGGTAATATCCCGACCACAAATCCACCTTGGATTGGTATTGTGGTATGCGTAGTTGATCGAACAAGTCATCAATTCCAGTCAGAAGATACATGTTCATTATTTTGATTTTGTTGAGCTCACAATAATCAATTCAAATGCACATTGGCCCATCTATCTTCTTGACGGATAGAACTGGAGCACCCCGTGGTGAAGCACATGGGAATATAATTCCTTTATCCATATTCTCATGCATTTTTTTCATCAGATCCTCAAGCTCCACAAAATCTATTCTATAAGGAGTCTTGGAAAATGGCAAAACCCCAGGTATAAGGCCTATTGAGAATTCAACATCTCTTCTAGGATTAAGACCAGACAATTCCTTAGGAAACACCTTAGCGAATCCCCTCCCAATAGGAATGTCTTCAATGATGGTTTCTTCCTTATTTTTAATCATCTGAGCGAGATATGCATTCTCATAGGGACGTAATATCCATGATTGAGATGATGATGTTAAAGAAGATCCATCTTCTTCCATTCACTTGTATAGAGTCATGGGTTGATTCACCATAAAGAGAGTGATTTCCCTCTAACAACAATTTATATTAGATCTTTATAAGGAAAGCCAATCCATGCTGAGAATTGCATCAAATTCCACCAAATGGAGTATGATGATGTTCACCAGGAATTTAAATCCACAAATTATGAGAGGTTAGGAGTTATATTCTTTTGATGTAATGATTTCGCCATTGTCCGTACTCACCAAAATATTAACATCCATGATTTTTGGTGGTCTTGGGTTTATTCTACTAAACTTTAGGGATATAAAAGAATGTGTAGAACCATAATTAAAAATTATGTTTGTTGTTATTGAATGAATAACTAGTGTACCTATCACCACATCGTTGTCGGGGTTCACTTCAACGATAGGGAAGGAAAAAGCTCACCCTTTCTGTCTTGGAGGTTGTTGGTTGCCTCCGAAAACCCTTGGTTTAGGGCGCTAATTTGCAATATGCCCAAGTTCTTTGGAGTTGAAGCAATGAACATTGAATTGACGGTCGAATCGAGCATTTATCTCCCATGTCACAGCTGCAGATTTTTTTGTCGGTAGTTAACAGCTAGATGCCCTTCTCTTCCACACCTAAAGCATTGCCACGTCCCCTTCAGGAAATTTCTAGGGTTCTTCTTTCCACACCATTGTCAAGTGGGGTGTTGTGTTTTCGTAGAACCGTTGGATTTATCCATTAGACCACTAGAATTGAAGTCCACCTTATGTTTCTTATCCACATGATACCCCTGAGATTTGGAGATCTCCATTATTCCCTTTAGGGAACATCGTCCAATTTCATTATAACTATCAAAGTCACTAATCTCCAGTGCATTTCTTAGGTTAGGTTTTATCCAACTAAAGAAGAGGTCAACCTTTCATTTGGGGGTAATGAAAAAGCCAAATCCATATCGTGAAATCATTCTGATGTTTTAATAATATTCTCTAAACGATTCTTCATCATTTTTCATGAGGGAAAAGAATTCCCTTTCCATCTTAAGTCGGAGGGTGCGTGGAAAATATTTATCAAAAAACATTTTTCTGCAAATCCTACCATAAAAATTCTTACATCTCATCCATAGGATTTTTATTTTTGATCAATATCCACCATTGATCATCTTCACCATTTATAAGATAATACGCAATAAGAACATTTTCTTTTTCACAACATTAAATTATAGACAAGATCTTTTCAATTGAGTTGATCCACTGTTCAGAAATTGAAGGATCGGATGATCCATTAAAACCAGGAGGCCCTTGTCTCATGAATATCTCGATTGTGACTTGTTCTTTATTAAGGGGGGTTTAATGTTCCTCTTGACCCATGTTTCTATTCCACTTCCTGAGTTAACTGATATATTTTAGTTCAAAGTTCACGATTCAAGCTCCCATCGGATTGGGAATCTCATTATAACATTCATCACATTGATCATCACATCGGTTGTTATCCCTAATCCTATTACTGGCCATTGGTTGGAATAGAAGGAAAGTTATGGGTAACATATAAAGGGTGATCTAAGGAAAAAATCATATGACATATAAATGACTTTTATTTCCTTAGCTTATGAATCTATAGGCTTGAATCTATGTTATCAATGATCTACTTCCAAACATATATTTGTAGGGGATTTTTTTACTTCCTTAATAATGGTTCATACTAATCTTGTGAAAATACAAAATAATATCACTTGGGAGTGTTGTAACCAATAGTGAAGGAAGGTACATTGTCTTGTACTAGGATACCTCGAGTTAGGCCCAAAACTCGTTGTCAGAATTTTCACTCCTAGGAACATCTGTGCCAGAGCTGCCTCTACCTGCTCTTATCCAAATAAGGATATATTTGTTGGATAAACCACTTACTAAATACTCACCAAAATTTAGGTATATTATTTTTATACTTATTCATATCCATATGTCTTTCACTAGGGTTTTCTATTCCTAATCCCAAAATTAACTAAACATGTCCTCTAATACCAACTCTAACAACCCTGCTTTTTATTACACCCCTAAACATGATTTATTACATAAACTTGTCACTTTATTCAAAAGGTAAGATCAAGTGGTCTAGTGTATTTGGGGATTAGGAACATTATATGACAAATTAAAACATAAAACACACAAAACCTTTATTTAAAACATCATTTACATAACCACGACATTCCCTCATACTTAGCATTACATGGAATACCCCAAGGGAGAACATTTAAAAAGGGTGAGCTATAAAGCCCAATAAGGGAGTAAACAAGGGATAACATGAAAATTATATTACTTGTTAGGAAATATTCATATCAATAGAGAATTAGAGAAACATGAACATAAAGGCATTATATAGCATGATTATCATAACATGGAAATGTGGAAACAACACTTAACATGGAATTAGAATGAGCCAATGCTCATTGCACATAGACCATTAGTAAACACTCATTGCACTTGAATTATAATGAGTAAATCCATATTTCACATGAATTAGTATGAGTAAATCCTCACTTCACTTTATGTGCCAGGATACTAATCTTTACCCAATTCATTGGAGCGCTATCAGGGTGCACCCTTCTTTAACATTTCATTTCATGCATAAGTGTGCCACATAGATCAGAAAACATGGATTTATAATCATTTTTTACATGATAAAGGAATGTGGAATTCATAAATGAAAATATATACTCAATAAGTAATTGAGAATAAATATTAATACCCTTGATAGAGAAATGGGAATGGCATTCATTACACAATGACTTTGGATTGGAATAAAAGTAGTGAAATTTCAGTAGCACAACGACAAGACATAAGAATTCATAAAAATGGTTGATGAGAGAGAAAATAGTGTCTCATAATATGTACCTAAAATTTGAAATAATGGGGTTATATAAATACATGTCCCAACATACATAATTGAATTAGGATTCATAATACAAAATAATTTCTTGAATGTAAATGAAGAGAGAGAAATTCCATACAAAATTTCGGCATGGTAATGGATGTACATGGCTGGAATTAATGACAGATAAATGGGTCTATCATCTTTAAAACATAAAGTGGTTATTATGCATGAGGGGAGAAATCATACCCCAAAATTTTTAATTGAAAATAAAAGGGCATAAAAATATTAAGAAACATGTATAAAATGAGAATGGAAGGTATCCCATACTTGGATGTGTGATCCCAAAGGCTTGAGAGAGGCTTGAGAGAGGATTCATGGGATCTTGGGGTGCCTTGGGAGGATTCTAGGTAGAGGAGGACTGAGGTTGGATGAACTTAAAAGGCATTGATTTAAGGGGAAGTGGGATATTCGGTGGGTTTATATAGGAAATTAGAAGAAATTCTTTATTATTTTGGTTTGAGACACCACACATTAAACTAATAAAAACCACAAACCATACCATGGTTTTTGCCAATGGTTATTGTCAAAGGGGAGTGTAAAAAAATATTTTATAATTCCAATGGCCGAACATCTTAAAATAATAGGGTTTCTTATGTGGAGGTGAGTCACACTCTCAAAAAAATCAATTTAAAAAGCTAAATTTTTTATAAGTTTGGAGGCTCAACTAAGGCTTTGTAAAATAAATCAAACAAATAGTCTAAAAAATTATAAAAAATTCACCATTGGATAGCTTTGACGTCCTGAATACAAAAATAGTATTCATTTTATCTATATAATTTTCTAAATATGTGAATTTTAACTTTTAATATAAATACCAACATGAATTGAAAATTCCTGGGTTTGGACAAAAATAGCTTTCAAACCATAATAAAAAACTCAATTGTATTCATAAAAATTATATGATTTTTTATATTATATAATAATTATTTTACTAAAAGTATTTAATTAAATTATTATTTAATTAAAAAATTGATTAATTAATCAAAATATATTTCTTAATTGATTATTAACTAAAAATACTATTAGTTCTTTATAAACTATTTACAACATAAAAATTATAAAATGAATGTGTATTCATTATTATATAAAAAATAATGATCATAATAATAGTTATAAGGTATTGTTACATAACCCCTTATAACACCAGCTTAATACCGAAGGGTAAGGTGTGGGATGCTAACAGACTCTAGAGGTGGCACAGATAACATCGCTTGGGTGGTAAGCTCTATAAACTTCCACTTTTCTCGTAGGTCTTTTTACTCGCACTTTATGTGTTAAATCATATCTTGGGCTTGTTCAAGAGTGGAGCTCGATGAATCCACCTTCTTTCCATGATCCAACAAATTGGATTCGTATGGGGAAATTATACTAGATGAGGCCATTGCTTCCTTTGTCTGAGTAAATTGGATTTTTAAAGCCCTATATTTATACTAATCATATGATCCCTATTCAATGGTTGTATTAGAAATGGTAACAATCTTTAAAGGTATTTTAAAATCAAAAAACATAAAACCATGGATTTGAATATTTTTTACTTAACCATTTTTCATAATAAGAAATTTAATTAGACAAAGAATAATTTTTATTGATAAAATTTTGGGTCGTTACAATTCCAATACTTCTATAATATAAATTATTTCAAAATTTCAAAATTTTTAAATTGATATGAATTGATATTTCTATAATAGATATGTAAAAGATGATTTTTACGTAGACTAAACCCCAGGTATTGAAAATGAAAATTTTAGGATCTTGTTTTTAGACATACTATGACATTTCTGGACTCAACTAGACTCTTATTTCCTGGTAAGATAAGTTAACTTGGTTTTTGGTTTAAAAAATTAGGGAAGATTATTTTGAAAAGTATTTATTAAAATTGGATTCAATAATGTCATAATTATTAAAATTTATGTCACTTAAATCATATTTCTTATAACACAAAATTATCCTACTGATTCCATTATGAATTTTATGAAATCATATTATATAATGTACATGATGGGGAAATTAATTTTTCCCATGTTTTCGAAACATCCCAATAACATAAACGATCATATATATATATTCATATATAAATAATATATATAAAATATATTCTTATGATGTTTATTTATTAATGTATTAAATTTATTAACACTCATATCTGGACCATAAAAACTGTTGATATTAACAAAACTAGGAAACTAGATGAAAACACATTTTAAAAAAACAATCGGTATATTAGTATATCTTAAATCTCATCATCAAAACTTCTTGTATTTTGTATACATATGTGAAGGATGTCAATAAAAATATTAAAGATACATATATTAAATTTATAATACAAAATTTTCATTATCTTAATGGAATTATGGATATTTTTATCATTTTATTCCTCTATAAATAATTTTGTTTTAAAAAATAGATATTCATTTGGATAGTTGTAAAATAGACAGAAAAAGTACATTTGTAACATTTTATTTATTAGGTGAAGCTTTTGTTTATTGATCTTGTAAAAAAAAATATTCAATATAACCTTCCACTATTGATTTAGAATATGTGGTCAGAGGAATTTGTAATGGTCGATTGTTGTGAATTAAATAAACAATCACTAACTTTGGCACGAGTTTTCGAAAAACTAAACTTTTGTGTGATAACACAAGTTTCATGTGATTAACTAAATACCTGAGAAAATAATCACAACATGATAAAATGTTTATATAAGGCACCATATCCTTCTATATAACACATTAAAAAGATATATTATATTAAAATTATTCATATTACAAAAATTCATTACCGAAGTTTTCAAAAAACCCATAAATTTTAATAGTTTAGAAAATATTAAATATAAAAATGTCATAATATAAACATCATAATAGGTTAATATATATTTTAATATGTCATAATAATTCATATCTAAATTATATTTAAACATCTCATTATAATAAAAACTCCATAATAAGGGGTGATGTTTTTTACTTTGAATAATTTTTTTAAAAAATGTCTTATAATTTCATTTTAAAAAATAATAAATTATTCTGAATAAAGAAATTTACAAAAAAAATTAAAAACAAAATTTTGAAAAAAAAGTTTTCAATAGTTTAAAAAAAATTTCAGACATATGTGTTACTTTAGAATAAACTGACAATGCATGTTACAAAAAAAATATCATGAATTAATAATTAATGGAAAAACATTCTTAAGAAAGTTTATAATTTTATAATATAAAAAGTGTTTTATAAATCATTATTTTTACATTCAACTAATATAGTCTAATTCCCTTGTTTAAAAAATTTACATGTATTCTTTAAATTTCACTATTTAAACATTATAAATTAAATCAGAACAATGATTATCCAAAATAAAATTAAATCTTCATTTTGTTAAAACAATTCAAGGGTTCACTTTTTTTCAAATATTTCGACATTTGATAACAAACTTGGGCCAAAAATAAGGTCTCAATGTCAATTTTTAGATCTGTAAAAGATGAACTATCTCCCTTATTAAGCCAGTATATATGGGTGTGGGTCCCACCTCTTTATTCCCTAAATGATTCTATAAGTATCTCTCACCAGACCGTTTCCTCTACATTCGATTGATTTTGGTTTTTTCGATATGCCTTCTTCATATGATCAAAAAATATGGTGTGTTCACTTGATTTCTCAAAAATATTTGTTTTTAATAAGATTATGAATTAAATAACATGGTATGATAAGTATTATTGTTTTCATTTTTTTTGGTTATTATCTTTGATGTTTGGGAATATATTTTTATTCAAAATAATGATATTAATCATCATTTTCTAGATATTATTAATGAATTATATTCTTTATTTGAGTTTATTAAAGAAGATAATCTCCATGTTATCACTTTTTTATTACTAGTTAAGATTTATAAGTTAAACTATCACTAATTGGAATAATTGGTTTGGGCTCATTGTTCATGTGTAGTAAATATGGTAACCCATATCTTACATGATATGTTGGATAGTTTTTACGAATCATGCAGAAACATAATTGTTTCTATCTTATGTTAACGTATTATTAGTGCATCATAGTTATTCTAATTTTAATATAGAGGCTATGTGAATAATGAAATTTCTTTTCTTAGGGAAATGATATCAAAATACTATCATATTTCAAGATATATATCTTATTGATGTTTTGTGTATGATTAGATTGATAAATAATACAATGTTTGTTTTTATATGCATTAAGGCTATCTAGAGAGGAACTATTATGTCGAGTATTAGGTTGTTTCAATGTATCATATATATATATATATATATATGTGTGTGCATATATTTAAATTTAATTCTTTTTTAGAATATTCAAAATAATTCTACTCTGGTATGGGGGAATGTTTCCATAATTTTTTAAGAGGAAATGAGAAAGATGATGCTTTTATTTGTTCATTATCTAAACAATTTGTTGAAAATTCGACAGAGCTATTGCTAAAAGAAAAAAATTTATTTTTTTGTAGAGAAATTTCTAGACATGAGAAAATCTAGAGAAGAATACCCACTTTTTTCATGAAATAAGGTTAAAACATTGATGGATGGGGAATTTTCATCTCTTATGATGAAAAGGTGGAATATAATCCCAATGACCCATGTTTTGGATTATATGAGGCTATGGAAATGGATTTGAATGAAAAATATTACAAAATTATTAGATAAAATGAGAAGAAGAATCATCAAAAAAATAAAAAATCACACATTGTTAAAAAGTTCTTAATAAGTGATGTGAAAATGAACAAAAATGTTGATGTTAAAACACATGGATAACTTATCCATGTATCTCATATATCCATTTTAGAAATGTTATTTATTGTGTTAATTCCACAAAAAATCACCAATATCAAAAATAAAAATTTCATCGATCCATTGATAAAGATAATTTAAAGTTATTCATTGTTTAAAAATATAAATATAATGTTGATTCTAAATATAATAAAATTATTAAAATACCTAGTAAATGGATGATAACAGACAAATAAGAAATCAAAAAATAAGTTGAATATATATATATTGGATGTTTAAGAATAAGTACTCCAAGATCTTATACTTTTATTTCATATCTTAATAACAAATAAATTATTCTTGAATATTAAAAAATACATTAAGGTTATAAGGAATAAGAATAATAGTTTTCTTAGAATATAAGTTATTATAAACAAAGTTATGGTAAATAAGTTATAGTAGAATATGTTTCTATAGAAAAACCTAGTGAAAATAAAGAGGGAGCTTTTTATTCTATACCACCTTATCATCCATCAATTCTAGTTGTTTTTCATAATTAAACATAATCTTCTCGCATTACATGTTAAAAATTAATTGAAATTTTGTTGAATTAAATCAGAGGAATTATGAAAAAAAAACCAATTATTCAAATAATTTCTTCCCTAATGTTGATTCATGTTGAAAATGTATAAAAGGGATAAAAGAATTATTGGAATTTTCAAATACATTAAAAAAGTTAATAGAAACCAATATTCATAATGATCCATTTTTAAACATTTCAATTTTAAATCAAAAGAATTATGAAGAATACTGAAACAACATCTTCGTTGGGTCAAACATGAATAATGTGATATGATGTTTTATGATATGAAAATAATTAAGATAAAAAATTATATAAAAATAAGTCTTAGAGATTGTAATAGATTAGAATTATGATGTTAACGATAATTCAAGATCATTTAAAAATCAAAAATTGATAACAATTACACTTGATGATTAATTTCATAACAAATTTAAATGACTCATATCATAGATGAATATGTATATAAGTTAAATAATGATAAATTTATTTTTTAGTTATTGTAAGATGAACTGTTGACGCTCATGAAAGATAACTTGAGTTTTCAAATTCATGAATTTTAATTTATGAATAAAAAATTAAATATGGTTGATTTAGATAAAATTACGGATTTATTGAAGAAGATAAAAGTTATTATAATGAAACTGTCAAATAAAGAATAAATTTCAAAACTCCTGTAAAACATTTCTAATAACGAAATATAATTTTATTTTGAATTATTTTTTTGACTCAATGGTTATAAATACATACATTTGATATATATTTTCACTAAATTCATTAGGTGAATATCATTTCATATTTTATTTTCCATTAATGTTAGTTTGAATATATAAAATCATTTTTTGATATCATTCCCTAAAATTCTAGTTACACATTAGACCTTCCCACAGTCTTTTTGTTTGAATATATAAAATCATTTTTTTGATTTCATTACGTAAAATTATAGGTACACATTACACCTTCTTATAGTCTTTTTGATAATCATAATGTGGGGGGAGTGAGACGACCTAATAATTCAATAAAATATTATAGAAAACAGTAATATAAAAAATTGAGAGAAATACAGAAATAATGAAACATAAATAGAGTATCAAAAATTTAATTCTTATAAGAGTTAGGGGAGTATGTAATTTTTAATTTTTTTTAATATTTATTTCATTTCATTAAAAATTATGTTATATTCCTTCACAAAAGGGGAATATAATTGTGTTAAGTTATTTATTTTAAAACTTTCAAAACTCTGTATTGGAAATCACAAAAAAAACTACATTAATACTTTCTTAACAATTATACTTCCTTAGTTCAAAGAGTGTTATTATGGAAAATTGGAATTTCATGACATAGAAATATATGTTTATTAAATGGAATCTCTTTATAATAAGATGATCACGTATGAGAATAATGTTTAAAATCATCATTAGCTATATATTTATAAAATTATAGAAGTCTTTGTATAATGATGTTTAGATTTTGGAGTTATAGAAGACCACATGAACAAAATATCATATAGAGACATACATGGTCTTTGGATAAACCTTTTTCAATTTTTAATTTAAATAATTACCTTTTAGTGGAAGAAAAATATTTATTATATCATGGGGAATCTAAAGAAACTTTAATGGTGTAGAAACATGAGGACCAT
The DNA here is from genome assembly GCA_963277665.1 of Viscum album. NCBI lineage: Eukaryota > Viridiplantae > Streptophyta > Magnoliopsida > Santalales > Viscaceae > Viscum > Viscum album. Next base: position 1,832,384,849 of record OY728127.1, on the reverse strand, counting down.
CAGATGATGTAACTATGTAAAACATTCCATGTTAAGGAAGATTCCATATGAAGTAGTTAAAACCATCCCAAATGAATGAAAATATGATCATTGGAGTTTTTCCTGAAAATATGAGTAGTATTTCAGGAAGAAGATTCTTTTCACCATTAATGTTCTAAGAGTTATTGTGATGGTTTTTTAATATTTTTTTTCATAAGTGATGACATCATTGTAATCCTTACATATTTTTTTCTTATGGAATCCTTCTTGTGAGGATGTTTTTTAATTCATTTAGTTATTCTATTTGTTTGAATTATTTATCTCATCTAGTGTGATCAAGGGTATTTGGGTATACTAATACAATGTTTTTCAAATATTACATATAAATGTTTCTTATGGATTGGTAAATAGAGTGCTTATGATCTTTGTATTACTATATTCCTTTGTTATGGATGGTAGACCTTTATAGCTTCGATAAAATTGTGGATACCTTATCTTTGGTTTATATACATATATAAAAATAAATATTAAATTTTGAATCATTATTATAACACTTCTATATGTTTTTCTTATTTGTTTTATAATTTTTTATATTGTTTGTTTTTATGAGTTTAAATTTAAATTTTTCATGTGTTCTAGGAATGTAGTATGTTATAAAAGCTTTCGTAACATTGTATTTATATAGTATCAGATCAATTTTTTGTAACACTTTAATTTATTGGGCATTGCATTTTATGATTAACCTATATAATTTGGTTATGATGATTAGCTGATTTTATTTTTAAACTACAATTCCCACCCCACTTATAGTGTATATATTTACTCTTATGATCATATTACAATGTTGTATAATTATCTGATAAAAACTTATAGTGGAAAAAATAAAAATGGGTATTTTTTAATTTTTATCTCAATGATATATATTCCTAAAATTCAAAGAGAAATGATAGAATTTTCAGTGTATTATGTATTTATATCCCATACCATCATTGAAATAGGAAAATATAACCAGGAATTTCATCATATGAATCTACAAGAAATCATAATATCATGACTCCATATGGGTATTAGTCGATCACTATACAAAGTTATTGAATTACATTGCTATCAATAAAGATTTATATCATTAACAACTCAATAATATATAAACAATTATGTTGAAATCCTATACGAGTTACCACTATATATTATATCTCATCAGGTTATGAGGTATATCTCGAGGTTCAAGATAATCCTTCAATTATCAATTGATATATGAATGAGTTATATTAATCCTTATCACCTGTAATCATTCAAAATCTAATGGGTATGATGAGATCATGATCAATGGATCTCCATATATTTCGGGATGAAAAAATATCCTACTAGTGTTCTCAAATAATAACATTTTTCTTTTCTAGCATTCAAATATAACCTTATGAGGATCTAAATGGAAATATTTTTTATACTCTAAGATTTTGAGATGAAGTTGTAGAGCGGAATCTGATGGGACCCTATATAATCCAATAGAATATGTAGAAATTCAAAACCTTTCAACATCATATGAAACAACAAAAAGATGATAGAAAATAAATTAAATCAATTATTGATAATACATAATATTTCAGGTGTCATATATTTTTTCCCTTCGTACAAACCCATGGAATAAAATCATGTGGTTTAGGAATAAGGGATGTATTAGTACAAGATACATGAACCTCTTTGTGATCTTATATTTCATTAGATCTATACCATGTCTAGTATAACTCCCACCTAACAAATCCCAAGTTACTTGTGTGTTATATGTATCCTTCTAGAGGAACAATATACCACTCCCCCCACACATATACTGAATCTGGAGGTGGTATAATTAAATAACAACATATCATTTTAAGAGAAACTTGTGGTGATCAAATATCATAGATAAGCCATTCTAAGAAAAATGAAAACCCACCTGGTCAAAAGTATTGTGGTGAATATCATGATTGAGGAAAAATGGGAACTGTTAACTCATATATTTTACTATATGAAATGAAATTTATAAAGTGGGTGATGATATCCCTTCAAAAATTTATAAATGAAATTCCCTATAATAATTTATAATGGAATTATTATGTAATGTAGTTATAGAAATCACATATTATACTTTAGTTATTTTGGATACAAATAAATATATAGCCTCTCTAATTTAACAGATCATTAAGCATCTTAATGATTAATAACACGGCTATTGTGTAGTGACTATTATGAATTGTAGCATAAGTGTTATGATAAATTAAAATTGTCATAGATGAAAGAAGATACTACCTCAACCTCTATGATTCTTCAATATAAAGACCACTTATTAGAGATTACAAGAGAGATGGAATTAGTGGGATTTTCTATTGACCAGTACCAAGATGAGACTCAAAAACTAAAGCTCACAAAAATACTTTTAAAGGTCAATTTCATGATTATTGAGATCACAACCCAAAACATGTTCACCAAACCACACCATGAAAGCACCACCATCTCACACCTTACCCTTAGGGATTATGTTGTCTAATCAGGGGATATATATATAAATAATATAGTCAAATGAATTTTTCTATTTTATTTAAATTAATATAAATATTAAATTTACCCATTTTATTTTTTAGTTTATAAATTTTTTTCAAATAGGTTTAATATAAATTACGTTTTGATAAGAAAAAATCATAATTTTATTTTTGAGAAATATATAGTTTTTATTGAGAAATACTTTTTATAAACACAATATGTTTTGAAAAAAAATGTATTGTTAATAAAAATTTCTATGTAAATTAGTTTTACTTAAATATAAATGATAATTTAATTTAATTGTGTCCAATGAAATTTTAATAAGGCTACGAAAGTGGTTAAAGTCTTAAAAACTAGTATTTTTTTTGTAAAGATATATTTTTATTTAAAAATTTACATTCTTATATTTAGAATATTATTTTGGAAAAAAATATTATATTATAAATTAGAAAATATTTATTATCCAATGGTGTAGTTTTTATAATTTTGTGACACAGTCGAATTTTTGGGTAAAAATAATATTATATAAATATATGATCAGTATTATATCACCATAATTTAAAATTAGTAATGTAATAATTTATATAAAAGGAATAAACAACGAAATATTTATCTTACCTTTAAAATTATGTACATTATGATGTTATTTTATTAATTAAATAAACCCATTGTGAATCCTACAAAATGTACATTATATTTTATGGTTTTAAAATAAATTATTTACTAACATGACTCACTTAGACAACAGCAATGGTATTATTTGATAATATTAAATTCATGGACATATAAAATATATAAATTCTCACTATTTTTGAAATAATAGTAAAATATTATATTTTATGGTTTGCATTATTTTGTTATATAGAGCCAAAAACCGATGTTTTGAAATTAATAAAGTATTCTCCATCATTTGTTATTAATACACACCCAAAATACAACAACTCTATACTAAAATCCATAAATCTGTAAATTTATCTACCTACACATCTCTAAATCTCTCCTAAGGTATTTCTATCCACCAATGAATCTCATCCCATGATTTTAGAATCATCCTCTCATGTTTTGGGAGTGTCTCATATTCCTCTTTATTCAAGAGCAATCTTTTTATTAGGTCTTTTCATTTCCCATTTTTCATGTTGGATAGAATTTTTATACATAATTTTTATGTTTTTTATGATTCACATGTAAATATATACCTAAATTTACCCTAATTATATCCATCCACGATGTTTTAGGTACGACTGTTATTTTTTATATCTTATACTTTTATTTTTCATGTAAAAACATTTATTGTGAATACCCATCCCCATTTCCACTCAAGTGTATTCACCTAGATGTACTAATAAATAAATAATTTTTTATATCCATTTATATAACCAAAATTGCTTAATCATGGTATTATATTTGATTAAATGAGTTCTTATGTTGTATAATTAGTTTGATACACAAATACAAGTACGTGATATCAATATGATTGGTGGACCCGTAATTATATAGCCATGTAATGCATTTGGTAATGTTTTTTATCTCATGGGATATCATTTATGGTGCAGGAGAGGTTATCCTGGGAACACTATGTTATAATTTATCGATTCTTTCTCATGACCTATGGATATTATTTCATCATTTATGTTGCTTCCACATTCGTCTATCCCATCGATGTTAACATCATATAACTTGATATGATGATCATGATTATGATTCTCAAAATTTTATGTCAGATTCATATTCCTCTTCAATAACATGTATTACATTCATTATGTAATTATATAATCACTCCCTTAATATGATTTATCGCTCAGACATTTCTTATGTAATACCCCTAGTTATTATGTGTACTCTTATAAGAGAAGTAAAATTTTGAAACAGTGTTATGATGTTTTAAATATTGTTGTTTTATAAATTTTTCAAGTTATTAGTCAATCAAGATATTTACCCCAAAACTGGTCCTTTTTTTCTTTTATGATTGTATAATGTGTATATTTTGGAAAATATTAATGAATTAAGGTGTACTAATGATATGCGTTTTCAATGTTTCAATGACTTATGTACCGGTATAGATCGAAAAAAAATTACCCTTGACTTCATCATTAGACTCCCAAAAACCTCTATTCTCAATAATTCTATTTGGGTAGAATTAAATGACCATACTACGTCAACAAATGTTATTTCTCTAAAATAATATTTCTCTCTCTACCAAATCACCAAGAAATTCAAAAATTGTGTCGTTAAGGATACATGGAATTTCTTTCTCAATTATATCTTATCATGATATGAGGTCTATCTCAGGGTTGTAGAAAAGTATTCAGAATGAGTTGTGGATAGATTTGAGTTTCATCAATACTTATGGCCCTCAGACATATTTCCATTCTGAGAAGAAAATTCACACTTTGGTAGGTATTTTGATATCTTATTTTATGGATGTCCAATGATTTTTTCGTCAACAACTACACATGGTAGAGTTCTTATATAATGATAGTTTCCATTATATAATTCATATGGAACCATATGAGGCTATATATGGAAATAGATGTGGGACTACAACATGCTAGGCTGAATTTTTAGAGAGGAAGATGATTGGTACTATGATTTTCCAAGAAATTATTGAGAATGATCAAACCAATCAGATACATATAAAGGTGGTATACCGTCAATATATGCAATATCAATATAATCATATATGATATCAATAGTATTATGTTGGTTATAATGTTTTACTTTAAATATATCCTAGGACTATAAATGTGATATTTATGAAGAAATTAATGATGATCCTTAGATATATCAGTCACTAAAAGATCTCATATCGTTTCAAGTTCATAGCATCTCACTAAGAACTCCACTAAATCTCTCTCAAGTGCTTGATGTGTTCCACATGTCACTTTTAATGATGTATATATGATATCTATCACAAACAATATTCTGAACATCTATAAAATAGAAACACAATATTTCTTTTGGAGAACAACCTATATAGATCATCGATAAAAACAAAAAGTTTATTATAAAAATAACCCTCTATTTAATCAAATATCTATATTATAATCAAAATATTGAGGTGGATAAATATGAACACGAGGATTTTATTTGAGAAAAATAACTTCACTTTTTTATCATTTGGATAAAATTAAGAAGACAATATTATCTTAAAGGGTTAAAATGTAATGACCCATTATTTTAATAAATTCTTTTCTTTAACTAGATACCATGTGAGTAGCTTGTCTTTGATGAAACACTGCACTATCAGTAAAACCAAGTTACCTCAATAAAATTATTAAAAATTAACATTATATTATAACCGTTAATATGTAATTTATAAATATAAGTAATATCTTTATAAACACTATATAAAAATGTATGTTTAAACAATGGTAATTTTACTCTTAGAAGATACAAGGATCCAAAAATTGTTTTTAAGTGTTATGTGTTCTTATAATAACATTTATTATTATTAGTTTATGAAATTAAATCATTTAAAATTTGTTTAATATTTTGAGTCAAAAATTTAAAATTATTTAATGTGTTTTATATATTTTTAGGTAACAAATTAATTTACCATTGTAAATACTTGTCAATATGATAAGAGAGTTATTTTTTAAAGAATGATATAGTTCTAAAAAATTTTAATTTTTTAAAATTAAATGAATATATTTAAAATTAAATAGACATATTTAAAATTAATTCACTACTATTATTTATAAGAATATATAAAATTTAATTATCACTCATTAAATTGGTAATCAGTGTTATATAATGTAAATTGTACTTATTTATCAAATGAATTTTGTTATATAAAATCCTTTTTAACCAAATTATATATTTTAATTTAAAATGTAATTTTATCATATTTAGAGATTGAATTCGAATAAAGGGGAATATAAATTTTAAATTAAAAGGATAAAATTGTATAAAAATGGAAATCTTATGTCTCTAGTTCTAAAATAATAAAAGTAAATAATATTTTATCAAGATTAATAACTATTAAAATAAGTAATTCAATGGTACTAAAATTTTATAATTTGTATTTGACACATAAACCTTATTGAATACATTTGGTAAGTTGGAATTTAATAACACTATATATCAAAAAACATTACCCTCCATATCTATATCACCGTCATGAAATTCCATTTTTACCCCATACCAAACATTCATTTCCAAATAGTTGTTCATTTTTTTCAAATATAAAATTATCATTGTTCCAACCTTCTCATCACACAACCCTAATGCAACGACCCAGGTATTTATAGAATAATAAATTTTCATATCTATTAATATTAATGAATAAGATATTAATTTTATGTTTAAGAGGACACTTTGATCCAAATCATAATCAACAGGAACCAACGGGTTTCTTTAAAATATTATATTGCACACAACTGTAAGTTATTCCGAAAAATAATATAATAATTTTATTATTTTAAATGGAAGTTAATGCATAGTCATTGTATTAATGGGAAAGAACATAACTAACAACATTATTAATACACGTTTTTGTTAATTGCCTTTACATTTATCCAATAAATTTTTTTAGGATCAAATTATGAATGAATCTAATTTTATGCCTGAAAAACTCGTTTATTTTTTTAAGATCGATTTACCTCATTTTGATGGAGAATCCTTTTTAAATTTAGTTTTAGTCACTTTTATATATTAAATTTGAAAAAATAAACCTCTACATTATAATATAGAAATAAAAATTTACTTTGGGTAAAAAAAATTATTTTTCTGAGAAGTTCATTTTTAATGAATAGTGAAAAGTAATACATTTTAAGTCAAAATAGTCATTTTATCTAATTTATTTATTTGATTATATTGTCCATTTAAATGGTTTTAAAGTATTACTATATTATAATTTTATCATTTAATACAATTTTTTTCAATGTATGTAATTTAACATTTAAATTGGACACAAACACATGTCAATCGTTTGGTAGTTTTTACTTCTTAAAAACAAGATTTTTGGTTTTGACAACAAGATTCATTTTAAACTAATTTCTAAAACTTATTTTTTTGAATTTGTAAAAATGTATTCATATTTGGAATCGGTAGGTCCATATATCGTAAATAGGTAACTTTTATTTTTAGACCTTAGGAATAGCAACATCAGTAAATATTTTATTTACAATGGTTACAGGGTAAATCTGGCAAATAAGGGTAAAAAATAAAATTATAATAATATAAAATAACACTAAAACATGTCCTGAACCTATTGTATGATATATTTCTGACCATGGGAATCCTTGGGTCGATTTTAGGACCCCATGGAGCCATTTTTGTGTGAAAATTAAATTTAATTACTATTAATTTAAAGTTAAGGAAAATATAACCTAAACATGTATCTTTTAGTAAAACAATTTTTATATGGGGTTATATAAGTGATCTATTCGACTATATATAGTCATTAGAAATAAAAAAAAATCCTACATAATGGTATTTTATTTTTTATTTTTAGACATAAAATAAATAAATTTATTTATGACACATTGGTGATGTGGTGATTACCTTATTAATGAAAGAGGTTAATACATGAGATTCCAAATATTAAAAAATATTTATTTTGAAACTTTTTATGTCACCCAGTAATTTTATTTATGTTTATTACTTTTTATCTTTTAATTAATGATGTTTTTTTCTTATTAATCAGGATTAATGGATTTATAAAAAAATTCTAATATGAATAGTATAAAAATGACCTAAATGAGTTTTTAAATCTATTAATATTTTATTAATTGATATAATAGTCATAAAAATCTGAGATTATAAAAAATTGCCTAGATAATGTTTTAAATGTAATTAGTGAACCACTTGAAGTTATATTGTAATATTATGGTAATTATATTAAACATATAGTATGAATATAAAAGGAGACATTGTAATAGTTAAATTTAGTTAGCTAAGGGTAATAGTTAAATGAAAAGGTTAAATTTGAAACCAAAACAAGTATAAAACCTATTATATGTGATTATTTAGACCCATAATCATCTTATCCTTCTAATATATGACTTTGGTGTTTTTAGAATTCTTCAATCAATTAAGAATAAAATAATATTTCAAAAAAATTCTTAAGTTCCCCTCATCCCTCTTATAAAAGGACAGAACATCTATCCCATTACATACACCGATATAGCCCCTTGGCTTGTCCAAACTCTGATACAATAATCTTCCAACATTTTTCCCTTCCTCCTAGAATCCTTCCTCTATAAATAAGGCAATTAAAGAGAGCCTTTTGGCTCAAATCAAAAAAATTTACATGATTTGAGGTAACATCTTTTCTCAAGTTCCTTTCCATTATTTTTACTTATCCACTCCCTATTCTCTTAATAATATTAATTTATATAAAAAAACTTGTATTCCCAATGTAATAGCTGTTTTTATGATAATTATTCATACTACACATAATCACACCTCTGTCTAATGGGTATATAACATAGTATTCTTGTGGATGTCGAACTAATTCCTCACGAAATGTTGATTGTTAAATATTCTCCTACCACCTCTTTTGGTGGCCATTATGATCGCACTATTATTATATATTATATATAATACATTTATATTATCTTTATTATTATTTAATTATAATTTATAACATAACATTATTCTTTTCATGTTGTATAAATATGATAATTTCATTTGAGTAAGTGCGGACTACCGCCCCCTCAAAGTGATATGACTCATTCATGTAATACATGGAGCATATAAATGATGGAATTAATGAAATTATGTATCCAATATAAAAAATTATATTATACTGGAATCATAATATACCTATGTATCGTCATGCTTTCATTCCATTAAATATGAAATACAAATGAAATTAGTGTTCATAAGTACATACATCTTACCATCTCCATGAACGATGCATTTCATTTATTGTCTCCAAATGTTGTAGAATATTTTTAATACACCCATATACTACATATATATGATATATATGATATCTAAATCTTTAATATAATTCTGTATGTAATTTACTTTTTACCAAATAGGCAATTTTTAATTATAACAAGTTCATTTTTGGCACATGTACCAAATATCAACAAAACATCTGATATGAACATAAATAATTATGTAATTTTTATAACATTTTAATAAGAGATATAAATGGAGTAATAAAATTGAAAAAGGTTTTTATGAAATTAGATATTAACTTATTTTTATTATTCTGTAAATTAAATAATGAACGAGTCAAGTCGGACATGAGGTAGGGGAATTTGTCTCAATCTCATTTCTTTGAGGCATATTTTTATTTAAAAATAACTTTATTTAATTTGGTATATAGACCCCTAGGAAATTTAATTTCATTCATTGGGAATCATTTTATATTTAGTTTTTTAATAAATGAAAAATGGAATGTTTCTTTTCAATGTATGTGGTGATAGTGACCTTTCCGCTACAGCGAGCATTATGTAATATTTTGCTTCCTTAACAAGATGTGATTTTTTGAAATGGAAAATAAATACCATATACCTTTTTTTACATATTTTGGTATTGAAAATGGTTTTGAATGTGGAATATTTTAATTTATTGAAAGTATTTCATGTGATTGCAAATGAAATTTTCATGATTGAAGTGTTGATATTTTCAATCTTTTACATATGATGATTATATAATGGTACATAGAAATTTGATGGGTGGTTACATGATAAACCAAATGGTTGGTTCATGGAAAATCCAAGGATATGTGGTGGCATTATAACCTCCAATGCATTGGGTAAGGAAATTGTCTATACGGATTTTCTATTTAGTGGTATATGTGGAAGTTGACTGTATGGTTATTCCATTTCTGTATAGTTATATCTTAAGTTATTTTTATATGCTATATGTTTCTTTCTATGGGATTTGTAGTAATATTTTAGTTACAGAAAGGGTAATCAATGAGTTTATTAATAGTGAAGTGTTTTTTTGACTTCTTAAATGTTAAATGTATTATTTTATGATAAAGTATTCATGTTTTACTTATTGTTTTGAAAAACTAATAATTTTCCTTCATCATGTATCCTTTATTGATATTTTTATGCTCATCCCATGAATTTGAAATGTTTTTCGTAGGAATTGAAGTGGAATAAGATCAAGGATGTGATCTAGGAAAAGTCATATTGTTTAAAATATTTAACTAAACATGTTTATTATATTTTAAGAGTTTTTATTTTATGAGAAAAAGTACACTGACTAAAAGTGTCCACAAGTAATATTCAAGTTGTTATGAATATGTTATGATATAATTCTCTAAATCTCCAAACCTAAAAAGATCCTCAATTTTAATTCTTAACAAAATTAAATTTAATTTAATGTTTATGGTTGGGGAATTATAGTTGATATCAGAGGGCTGTTTATATAACAATAGAGGTTTGGGAGTTATTTAGGCATAAGTGACATAACCATAATGGTTAGAATATTAGAAAGAATCATAGTAATTATAGATAAATTTAATGAGTTTAAGATAACATTAATAATTATATCTTATTATTTACCCTCCTCATTATATATTATATGATGATTTTACTGATATAATCACACTCACCTTTTTGTTTTTAGATAATGGCTAGATCTAGTAGGAACCAAAGTAACAATTTATGTGAAGAAAACTTTGATGGTTCTCACAATAGAAATCTGAATGAAATGGGAGCTTCAATGATAACTCTTGTGGTTATTCTCAACCAACTATCTGGGATCATGATTGACCACCTGATCCTTGGTTATTTTTATAAGTCATTGTATATGTGAGAAACAAACCCCTACATATGTTCAGGTAATAATCATAAAGGTAAGTATGTTCAAAAATGTATGTGTCAAAGATGTGGAAAAAACACCACGGAAAATAATTCAAAGGGATGAGAAGATTATATAGATTTGGTAATGAAGTTCACAAAGAATAAACCTTCCCTGGAAAAATGAATTGTCTAGTTGACTCCATGAAAGGGAAATATGTTCATTTCGATGGACTAATTGAAGGTTATAAATGTGTTATGCACGGTCATTAGAAAAAATAGATGTCATATGAAGATGGTTTAAGAATTAGATCATCGGGACAATACAAATATATGTGTATAAATACCTAATCCAATTCCAATTGAGAATGAGAAAACAAACAATGACCAAAGAAAGATATATATTATTTCATAGATGATGTTTTGACAATATTTAATCTTCGGATATGATTCATGGTTTTAATTGAAAGTAAAAAGTAATACGGAATATGTTGGAAAAATGGTTAATGGATCATGAATATTTTTGAATGAGAAAAAATTCTAAATGTAAGTGATTTAAGTGTTATGGTAGATTTTAGGATGAATAAATGATTAAAAATTTTAAGGCGCTTTTGAATATGGGATAAATTTGGAAGTCTTTTTCTATTATGTGTAACTGTAAAGTTGGTTATGTGAAAATGTTTTTCAAGAAAGAGTTATCTTTTCTTATATGTACATAATGGATAACCTTAGAGGTTAATATAATCATTTTTGATGTGATAAATAGTTATTACATTTTGGGATGAAAAATGAAAGGTATTAGAAAACTTTTGAGGATAAAATAGTCTATGGTTATTTTTTATGAAATTATCTTATTTTTTAGAATGTTATAAGAATGATATGGTTTTATAAAAATGACAACCCATAGGATGGGTGACAACCTATCGTGTCCTGCAAGGCTATGGGGATCGAACCCACAACTGAAGGGTGATAAGGGTGCATTTCCTACCACTAGACAATGTGACGTCCCTGATTAGTATGAATAATTATTTTAGTTAAATGATTTTATTGATCAATAATAAGTTGATTTCGGATATTATATTTTATCAAATGGATAACCTTAGTATAAGAAATTTATTTGGTGATTAAGTGATAAAGGTCATTTGTGAAGACATTTTCTCCTTTGGGAACACTATATTATTAAAGAAAATAGAATACTTTGGTATTTCAATTTATGAGTAATGGTAGAATTTTATTTTGGAAAAATCTATATTTTTATTGTGGACATATAGTGATTTAGGTTATTTATGGAAATGATTATCCTATCATAGAGAATATGTGATTTTTTTAATTACTTGTAAGTATGATACCTTAAGAGTAGTCTATGTTATAAATGTTAAGATTTAACATTGAAGACTATACGATCAAATTCTTTTGAATTTTGGTTATCAAACATAGTTTGAAATATCATAAATATTTTTAAGGAAAATTATGTATTGAATAGTTTTTTTGTACTTTGGTTATTGTTGGTTTAATTTTTGATATTAAGAGTAGTATTCCTTTCTATAAAGGATTATCCTTTTTGGGAATTATCTGATCTCATACTAACTATTTTTTGTTCTGGTTAATGTCTAATGATAGGTGAAGTATATAGATCGTTTTTCTAGATTATGTGATTCTAGAGAAGTTGACTCTAGTGCTTTAGTTGTTACCATGTCATCGTGAATACTCATCGTTTGGAGAAAATATGAGTTTGTGTTTGAAGATTAGTAAAGGGTGAAAATATATACGAAAAGTAAGTGTCCTTCCATATGTTCTTTGTCAATTTCATAAATAAATTCTTTAACATTATGAAAAGGAACTTAAAACAAAAATGGTGTCCATATACTTTTCATACTGGGGAGTCAAATACCATTTATCCCATCACAAGTTTGCGATTTTCTGGTGGTTGACATTTTCATAATCATTTTTTCAATCACACTCCATCAGAACATGATGGATAGTTTCTATTTTATATACATGTTATCCTATATAGAATACTATATGGGTTATCTCATGTGAACTTTGTACTTATCTTTCCTTATTTTAATGTGATAGTTTTATTGACACTTTTTCGAATGTGGGATGTCCAATGATGTTTCCATGCCCTATTTAAAAATTACAATGATGTAATTTCTATAAGGGGGAAGGATGTAACGAACCAGGTATTTATAGAATAATATTTTTTCATATCTATTAATATTTATGAATAAGATATTAATTTTATGTTAAAGATGAAACTTTGTTTTGATAACGTGATCAACACTCAACAATAGGTTTCTTTGAAATCATATATTGCACAAAAAATGAGTTATATTGAAAAAATTATATAATATTATTATTATTTTAAACGGTTGTTAAGGCATAGGCATTGTATTTCTGGAATGAACATAACTAAATTTATTACTATGAGACATGTTTTTTAAATTTCTTTACATTTTTCCAATAATTTATAGAGGCTCAAAATAAGAATGAATCTTTTTTAAGCATAAAATACTATAATATTCATTAAAAGGTCAATTTACAGCCTCGTGGTGGAAAACCATTTTTAAATCAAATTGTTTTCACTTTTATATTTTCTATTTGAAAAAATATAATTCTTCTTTGGAAGCAGGACATCAATGTTTACTTTGGGTAATTTTTTTGTATTTATCAAATAATGTTTGTTATTTAATGAATAGTGAAAAAAATTACATTTTAAGTGAAAGATGAATTTTCATATAGTTTATCTATATGATTAGATTGTATTTTCATTTGGTTTTAAAGGATAATTATATTATATTTTTATCATTTAATCCAATGTTTTTCATTGAAAGTAAATTCAATTTAAAATTGGACATAAACACATGTTAATCTTTTGGTAGTTTTTTATTCTTAAAAACACACTTTTTAGTTTTGACATCGAAATTATTTTTAAAATAATTTCTGAAAGTTATATGTTTTGAATTTTGATAAAATGATATAGTATATGGAATTAGGAATTCAAATTTTTTGAATATGTGACTTTTATTTTTTTGACATAATAAATAGTTTCAATGGTAAATATTTTATTTACCATGGTTAAAGAGTAAATTTGGTAAATTAGGATAAAAATAATATTATAATAATATTAAATAAAACTAACACATGTCTTAACCCTATTGGATTATATTTTTGACCATGGACATCCTTGGGTCGATTTTAGGACCCCATGGAGCCATTTGTGTGTGAAATTGATATTTAATTACTTTTAATTTAAATTTAAGGAAAATATAACCAAAACTTGTATATATTACAAAAACAATTTTTATATGGGGTTATATAAGTTATCTCTTAGACTATAAATAGTTATTAGAAATTAAAACATATTTCTTACATCATGGTATTTTATTTTAAATTTTTATACTTCAAATAAATAAATTTATCTACAACACCTTAGTGATGTAGTGATTACCTTATTAATTAAATATTTAAGTAAATGAGATTGTAAATATTAAAATAAATTTATTTTGAAACTTTTTATTTCACCCACTAATTTTATCGATGTGTATTACTTATTAACTTCTAATTATTTATGTTTTTTCTAATCAATCAATGTTTTATGGATTTATAAAAAATTAATGATTTTAATAGTATAGAAATTGACATAAATGAGTTTTTAAATCAATTAATATTTTATTAATTGATATAATAGTCCTAAAAATATAGGATTCGTCCAAATGGCATAGATAATGTTGGAAATATCATTAATGATCCACTTGAGGTTCTATTGGAATTTTATGGTAATTATATTAACCATATAGTATGAATATAAAAGAATGCATAGAAATAGTAAAATTTAGTTAACTAATGGTAAAAGCTAAATGATAAGGTTAAATTTGAAACCAAAACATGTCTAAAACCTATGGTCTAAGAAGATTTTGACCCATCCTCATCTTATCTTCTTAATATATCACTTTGGTATTTTTGAAATTCTAAAATCAATTAATAATAAAATAATATTTCAAAACATTACATAAGTTCCCCTCCTCACTCTTATAAAAGTACACCACATCTAACCCATTACTCACACCAATCAAGCCCCTTTTCTTGTCCAAACTCTGATAAAATAATCTTCCAACATTCATGTCACACCTGGTTTTCATGTCTTTGTTCTGATCCGGTTCAGTTGAAATCCTGATACTTTTATTGGGTCTTGTGTGAGATTAATTTTTAGTTTTTCAGTTTCATCTATGTCTAATAACCCAATTTTGGGTTCCCCGTTTCTTTTTTTGGAGTTTTTGGAGAAAGGATGGTTACTATATGATTTGGGCCAATCGTGAGCCAATTTCCAGTTTTAAAAACCAATTTTTTTCTTTTATAACTCCTTTGTTTTTTAACCTTTTTCACCCATTCCACATCCCACATTGCCTAAATTGATATATTCAATCTAACATATCCTTTTTACCCCTTAATAATTCATAATCAAGGTGAATTGGTGTTACTTATTCAGGCATTGGGCCATCCCATGGGCCCATTTCTAGTTTTTAAAAAAAAATTGTTTATTTTATATCTAATTCAATATTTAATTTTTTTGGGGGTTTCTACCTCCCCCCAGAATCAAATATAACTATCCTCACCCCCATTATCTATTTTACCTTTTTAGAGCTCAGAATAGTCATAGAGTGGGGAAGCATTCTCAATGTCTCTCAAATCATCCAGAATTGACCAGGTAAATTGTATCATTCATAAATAAATCATTTATTACCCTTTCAGACACCAATCGTATTTACCTGGTTTATCCAGCCCTCAGTTGTCTCTCCATAATGTTTCAAGACATATCCTTTTATCTATGGCTGCAGATCTAGAGGCATATGAAGATTTTTCTAGTTGAAAAGTTGATATTCCTTCTCATTTATCCTCCTTCTTCTTCCTCCTTTCATTATTTCATGGTTTTATAATCTCCAATAGTACTATTAGAATTAGGGTTATGTTATTACATGATTTTTTATGATTTTTTTATTTATTTGGTTCTGGTCGTCATAGGTTTAGGGTTTGTAAACCCTTAGATGGTGATTCAAGGTGTGCATTTCCATTATGAAAAGGATTTGAGGTAGGATATCCCTTGCAGTTGCCCTTATTATTTAAGTTTCATCATTTTATTATTGTTAAAACCTGATATATATAATTTTATTATTGTTTTTAAGCCTTTGTATAGTTTTCTTCGTGTGCTAAATGGTTGTTTATGTCTTGTTTTGTGAAAGGTAGTGTTGTTTTGTCATAAAATTGCACACCAAGTGTTTGATTAAATGATCTGCTATCTTTAAAAACTATTTTGTGAGGTTTATAAGCTGTTTTATGGTATTCTAAACATGTTACGGTATATTGAATAAAATATGGAATTAAATTGTTGTTTTATTTCATTTAATGTTCTTAAAATAAATTGTTTTGTTTAAAAAGGGCATGCCATGTGTTCGTTAAATTTCCCGGTTGGATTTTATGTGTGATGTGTGATTTAAAAATTATTTTTTTGGATTTATAAATGAATTGGGAGAATTATAAATGGTTTTTTTGGGTCCTTATATGGATTTACAATTTTTATTTGTTTTTATAAACAAATGGGTTTTGGTTTACAACATGTTTTGGCCTGAGTTGTTGGAAAATGTTCCATTTCACATCCTTATGAAAATGGTTGTGTTTTGAGTATGTAAACTGAGTGATTTAAGGGATTTATGAATTTGGGTTGCTACTGTAAATGGTGTGTATAATCCTCCTTAATAAAATTTAATGTATATCGTGGTCAAATGTTAGTTTTGAGAAAGGCTAAAAGGCCCGTTTGGCATTTTTTTGATTTGTAAAAATGGTTTTTATGTGTATTTCATGTTCTATCTTTTTGGGAAATTTTATGGTCCCTGAAAATAATTTATTAATGGTTTTTTCTGCTTCAAAATTTGGTTTGTTATGTTATTGATCTGTTTTTTTTTCATAAAAGAGAATCTTTTAATGGATTTTATGTGCAATGCCTCGTGATACTCCTTGAAATTGTTTTACAAAAAAATTTAGTGGTTTATTGATTCGTGAAAGAAATGTGAGGAAATATTATGCGATGTTTTTATGTTTATGGACTGGGAATAGAATTTTTTATGTGTAAATTTTATTTTATAATATGTGTAACTTTACTGAGCACAAAAGGGAATCTCTGGTATCTAGGTGGGCGGATGTGTACTAGTATGCCAGTGATTTCGTGGGGTCTGACTCCTATTTCAAGTAGCATGTTTGACGATGAAAAAAATATTTAACTATGATGATGATGATGTTGGGGGACCACTAGGTTATGGGTATTATACCTACTAGTGGCTAATGTACAAGAGAACCTATATTTATTATGGTTACTTTCACCGAGATACGAGGTACCTGGGGCTCCCAACAAACTAGTGCCTAGGGGTGTTCCCATGAGTTGTGCCCATTGGCTATTTTTTAATCACTGTCAACATAGGGTGTATTTGGTTGGTAAATTCAGTTGTGTGTGTTTTTTATTAAAAAGTGTACAATCTTTAAAGCATCCTTCATTAAAACAGTTTTCATTTTGATGTTTCACATCTTTGAAAAATTGGTACTTGCATTTTTTTTATAAAACATGCATGTTTTTGTCTCATAATTATAATAGCATTTAAACCAATTTGAAAAAGATTAATTTTATATATTGAATTTAAAACATTAAATTGATGTTTCTTTTATTTTTTGGTAAGTGCATTGGGAATAGAATATCGGGCTAACCTACTGAGTTTTAATACTCATACCCAGAGTCTTCTTCTGTTTTTATCCCTTGTGATGGTTTCAGCATGAGTTTGATCACCTTGGGTGATGTGTGATTATCGTGTTGAAGAGTGACCAGGGGTGTCACATGGAGTTAGTTGGATATCGGGTTTGGTTAGTTGAGTTGTGGGTTTAGTTCTACATTTAGTTTCTTGTTCAAATAAGGTTTAGTTCAATTTTTATATAAATGCATTTTGGGCTGTCCATTTATTTCCAGTGTTTGTTTGATTGTTTATATGTGGGATAAATCATTCTATTGTGTACTCTATTTATTCCCATGGTGCATGTAACTATCCTGGGAGGATCAGGAATGCCTCTTGGGACTTGTGGCAGGCTGGCCTGGGTGACCTGTTTCGGGTCGACTCGGCCTGGTTCGTGACAAAATGGTATCATAGGGGGTTGACTCTTAACAAACAATTTATTTTAGAGCACCCTTATTATTTGGGGATTACAAGGTAGATGGATTAGAATTTTTGGGACTTGAGGGGTATGTTCAGGAAGGGATTCGCGAACTCGTGCTTGTTCTGATCCTCGTCTTTCCGTGGGAAGTCTGGTTTTATTAGTGTCCTTTCATCTTGCTGGTTGTTTGGTGTTGGGATATGATAAGGGGATTCTAACTAATGGAATTTGTGACCTCGCAGGGCCTGGAAATCCATTTGGAACTGTGGCATGGTCATAATAATTATCTCTATGTTGGTGTTGTGTTTGACATACGACCGCCAACCATATGGTCAAGTCACCCACCGACACTAGTTCTATTTTGTGGATTTCTTGGACCTTTCATGAATTCTAGAATTTTTGTTTTGGAAATTCTTTAGTGAGAATCATAAAAATGTTTTTTAAAGGAAGGATTGGATTTGGGAAAGTAGAAAAGGGGCTTTCCAAAATTAAATATAATAATGGTTTTGGTACAGTTGTGTTTTTTTAAACAAATTTTGGGGAGGAAGTTGAAATGATTTAACGGGATTGGACTTTCCCTAATCTAAACTTGTGGTTTGTTGAAATAAATTTTTTTGAAATTGTGAATCATTTTAATGTAATTCTGAAATTTTTTTTAAAATTGGGTGTTTTGGGCTATAGAAAAGTGTTTGAATATGATGAATAGGTTTTGGGAATTTGGTTTTGTGTGGCTGGTGTATTTTGGGAAAGGGGTTTAGGCTTTTGTGGTTGTCAGATTATGAAAAGATACCTTACTGATTTTTTAAAAAAAATAGGAAAGGGATATTTGGAATAGAATGGTTGTTTTCTTTAGTACTATTAAATGAATTGGATTTTATTAATCAAATGGTTCTTGATGAAGTGTGGTTTGTTTTTTGGAATATGAAAAACGTTTTTGACTTAGTCGTTGGTGTTCCTTTTGATGGTACATGATTTTTGGAATGATGTTGTTTTGTTTTAGCCTTTAGTGTTTTCATGGGTTCTCACATGGATGGTTTTATTTATACCTAGATGTGTGACCTATATGGTATGGTTTTTTAGTGCTTGGGATGGCACATAAATGTTCATGTGAGTGAGACATTATAAAACACCATTGTTGAATGTGAAAATTCACTAAGTTGTTTTTTTTGAAAAGTGTTTTTACCTGAAAAAATTGTGGTTTTTATTTGAACCAATGGTTATGTGTACGGTTTATCCTATGTCTTAGTAGTGTTGTTTACTCAGTATGCTCCCTTATGATCTATAATTTATACTCTTGTTTCATCTTGAGATGGGATGTTGTTGGTGTCTTGGGTTGGGAGTAATGTTCAGTGGGTTTCTGAAGATGTGTTGGATGTTGTCATGTGGCCACAGATAGTTCTATGTTTGAAAGATTTCCAATTGATCAACCTAAGGATTATTTCTCATGTTTCATAAGATATATACACCTCCTAAAATAATTCCTCATCCTGTCAGTTTAAATAGAGAGCTATTTGGGATCGATTTAAAGTGCTTCCAGTTTGTGATAATTCTTGTGGACATAACAATTGTGTTCATTGATGTTAATGTTTTTCTCTATATTAATTGTCCATTCTACTCCTCATTTCAAGTTAGATATAAATTTGATATGTATATATGAGTTACTATTTAGATGAATGAGTTTTTTTGAGAAGGTGAGTTTTTTTTTGAGTGGTTTGATGCTTAGCACCTGACTGTGGGGCAGTAGAAGCTTCATGATTTAGGGCTCCGGCCATAGGCCTCAGAGTGAAGCTTTTCACACAGTCCGGAAATCTACAGAGGTGTGAGGTTCTTGACCAAGATCATGAATCCCCCATTGTTGTAAGGTAGTTTCTTTTTCTATATTGTGGTTCCTCATTACTATTCCATTTGTCACAAGAAATGTGGTGGACTTACCCCTCACATAGTGTCTATGGTTATGCCTTCACAGATGCGGGTTTCCGATCAATGTCACATTGTGGACCACCTTTGTAAATTGGGAGCGGTATTGTTGTTACTTATTTGTAGGTGGAGAGTTTTGGGTTGTTCCTTGTTTTATTTTGTGGTTCTAGTGGCCAAATTATTGGGTCCCCTTCCCTCCCCTCCCCAAGTGGTGGGGGTCCAGATCGGTGCTGAAAGTGTTGGATAAGTTTTCATCCCCTCTATTCGGGAGTCGGTGGTTTATATGTTCATGTTTCAACCCTATTAACTTGGGTTGGTGGGTTTTTTTGAGAGAGTTTTTTATTGTACTTGTTAATGTGAGGTAATGTTGAGTTCTTGTTTTTTATTGGTAGTTGGGGTCTAATAGTGGGGAAACCCACCACAGGTCTCGTTGATTTTTCCACCTATGAACTTGTCTAGTGCTAGTTGTTTATTAATGTTGGGGATTCCATTATTTAATCTCCTATATTCCATGGTTATCTTGAGTTCTATTTAGTTTGGGTGATTTTTTGTTTCATTTGGATAAGGCCCAACAATGGAGTAATTGGTTTGGTTGTGGAGGTGGTGGGATGACTATTCCGTTGATTTTCACAAAGTGGTTGTGATTTGGTGTTTTGTTTGGGAAAGAGGATTAAGCTATGTTAATGGAAAATGATATTTAACTAGATTGATAGGTTTTATCATGTTTATAAGGAATCATTAGGTGTTTCTCTTTCATCTAGAAGGTGTTATGGCTTTCCAGAGGCGGAAATCTTTAATAGTGGGAAAATTGTCACACCCGGTTTTTCAGGTCTTTTTTTGATTCGATTCATTTGAAATACCGATACTTTAATTGGGTCTTGTGTGATATTAATGTTGAGTTTATAAGTTTTATCTATGTCTAATAAACCTAATTTTGGTTCCCCATTTCTTGTTTAAAAGTTTTTGGAGAAAGGGCGGTTACTTCATGATTTGGGCCAACTTTGAGCTCATTGCCAGTTTTAATAACCAAATTGGTTTCTTTTATAACACATTTTTTCAACCTTTTTCACCCATTAAACTTCCCAAATATCTTCCACTGATATATGAAAACTACCATATCCTTTTGGACCCCTTAAAAATTCATAATCACGGTTAATTTTGGTTACTTAGTTAGGCACTGGGCCAGCCCATGGGCCCATTTCCAGTTTAAAAAAATAATTTTTTATTTTATATATAATTCCATATTTAATATTTTTTGGTGATCCCACGTACCACCAAAATCTAATATCCATATCCTCACCCCCATTATCTATTTTCCCTTTTTGGAGCTCTGAATAGTCACGAAGTGGGGAAACATTCTCAATGTCTATCAAATCTTCTCGAATTGACAAGGTAAATTGTATCATTTGTAAATCAATCAATTAATACTCTTTTGGACACAAATATTATTTAAATTGTTCTTCCAGAACATAGGATACTCTCCAATAAGTTTCAAGATATTCCCTTTTATTTAATGGTGCAGATCATGTGGAATACAAAGAGTTTTCTAGTTGAAAAGTTGAGATTCCTTCTCCTTTATCCTCCATCTTCTTCCTCCTTTCATTATTTTTTGATTGTATAATCTCCCCTAGTCCTGTTCGACATAGGGTTCTATTATTCCCAGATTTATGATGGGGTTTTTATTCATTTAGGTCTAGTCATCATAGGTTTAGGGTTTGTAAACACTCGGATGGTGATTTCGTGTGTGTGTTTCCATTACGCTAAGGATTTTAGGTAGGATATCCATTACACATTCCTTTATTATTTAAGTTTCATAATTTTTTTATTGTTAAAACCTGATATATATATATGTGTGTGTGTGTTTATTATTGTTTTCCATCCTTTGGATAGTTTTCTTGGTGTGAAAAATGGTTTTTTATGCCTTGTTTTGTGAAAGGCAGTGTTGTTTTGTCATAAAAGTCACACCAACTGTTTGTTTAAATGTCCAACTATCATTCAAAACTATTTTGTGAGTTTTATAATATTTTTTCTGGTATTTTAAAAATATTAAAATATATTGAATAAAATTTGGCATTAAATTGGTGTTTTATTCCATTTCATGTTCTTAAAATAAATTGTTTTGTTTAAAAAGGGGATGCCATGTGTTCGATAAATTGACCGGTTGGATATTATGTGTGATGTGTGATTTAAAAATTATTTGTTTTCATTTATAAATGAATTTGAAGAATTATAATTGTTTTTTTGTGTCCTTATATGTCTTTCCAATTTTTATTTGTTTTTACAAACAAATGGGTTTTGGTTTACCACATGTTTTTGCCCGAGTTGTCGGAAAATGGTCTGTTTCACATTCTTGTGAAAATGTTTTTGTTTAGAAGATGTAACTGGATTGTATTAAGGGATTTATTAATTTGGTATGCTTCACTAAATGGTGTGTATACACCTCCTTATAAAATTTAATGCATTCCTTGGTCAAATGTTATTTTTGAGAAAGGCTTAATGGCCCGTATGGCATTTGTTTTTTTGGTAAATATGGTTTCTATGTGTATTTAATGTTCTATCTTTTTGGGAAATTTTATAGTCCATGAAAATGATTTATTAATTGTTTTTCGGGCTTCCAAATATGGTATGTTATGTTATTGATGGGTTCTTTCCCTTAAAAGATCATCTTTGAATATATTTTATGTGCAAGGCCCCGTGATACTCATTCAAAATGTTTTTCGAAAAAAATTTGTGGTTTGTTGATTCGTGAATGAAATTTGAAGAAAGTTTGTGTTATTTTTGTGTGTTTATGTTTTGGGAATGTAATTTTGATGTGGAAAGTGTATTTGATAATATGTATAAGTTGATTCAGCACCAAAGGGAATCCTGGGTATCTAGTTGGGTGGATGTGTACTAGTATGCTAGTAATTCCGTGGGGTTTGGCCCCTATTTTACGTAGCAAGTTTGATGACGGAAACACTAACTAAATTATAATGATGATGATGTTGGGGGACCACTAGGTTATGATTATGCTCGCTACTAGTGTCTCATGTTCATGAGAACATATATTTATTATGGTTACTTTCACCGAGATACGAGGTACTTGGGGATCAAAACTAACTAGTGCCTTGGGGTGTTCCTGGGAGTTGGGGTCATTGACTATTTGGTACTCACCGTCATAATACTGTGTGTTTGGTTGGTAAATTCAGTAGTTTGTTTTATTTATTTAAAAGTGTACAATATTTAAAGCATCCCTCATTAAAAAAAATTTCATTTTCCAGTTGCACCTCTTTGAAAAATTGTTACTTGCATTTTTTTTATAAAACATGCATGTTTTTTTTGGTAATTATTATAGCATGAAACCTCATTTGAAAAAAATACTTCTATATCTTGTATTTAAAACATGAAATTGATTTTTATTTTATTATAACGGAATTTCAGTGGGAATAGAATATCGGGATAACCTTTTGAGTGTTAATACTCACGCCTATTGTATTCTTCTGTTTCTATCCCTTGTGTAGGTTTCATCTTGAGTTCGATCTCCTTGGGAGATGTGTGATCATTATGTTGGAGAATGACCAGTGGTATCACATGGAGTTAGTTGGTTACCGGGTTTGGTCAGTTGAGTTGTTCGTTTAGTTCAAATTTTATTTTCTTGTACAAAAAATGATTAGTTCAATTTTTATATAAATTCATTTTAGGATGTCCATTTATTTCCGCTGTTTGTTTTATTGTTTATATATGGGAGAAGTTGTTCCCTTTTGTACTCAATTGATGCCCTTGGTGCTTGTCTCCATCCCAGGAGGATCGAAAACTCCTCTTGGGACTTGTCACGGGCTAGCCTAGGTGACCGGTTCAGGGTCGACTCAGGATGGTTCATGACAATTCCTGACTTCGTCCTAGAATCCATATTCTATGAAGAAGGAAATTCAAGAGATCCTTTTGGCTCAATTAAAAAGAATTTACTTGATTTGAGGTAACATCTGCTCTCATGTTCTTTTCCATTATTTTCAATTCTCCACTCCATATTCTCTTATTATTAATTATTTATATAACAACACTTGTATTCTCAATATACTAGTTTTTTATGAGAATTATTCATACTACACTTACACACAACATTGTCTAATGGGTATAGAACATATTGTTCCTATGGACGTCGAACTACTACCTCACGAAACGATGATTGTTCAATTTTATCCTATCACCTCCTATGGTGGCCGTTATGATTGTAATATAACTATATATGATATATATGATCTTTATTTTATCACTATTTATCTTTATTTATCATTTATAACATAACTTTATGCTTTTCATGTGGTATAAATATGATAATTTAATTTGAGGAAGTGTGGACTACCGCCCCCTCAAAGTGATATTACTCATTCATGTTATACATGGAACATATAAAGGATGGAATTAATGAACATATGTAACCTATATAAAAAAATTATATTATAATGGAATCATAATATACCTATGTATAGTCATGTTTTAATTCTTTTACATATTAAATACAAATGAAACTAGTCTTCATGAGTACATATGTCTTACCATCTCCATGAACGGTGCATTTCATTTCTTATCTCCAAATGTTATGGACTATTATGAATACACATATAATATATATATATTATATATATGATATCTAAATCTTGGATATCATTCTGTATATAATGTACTTTTTACCAAATAAAGAATTTTTAATTATGACAATTTCATTTTGGACATAGGTACTGAATATA
Organism: Viscum album; assembly: GCA_963277665.1. Classification (NCBI taxonomy): domain Eukaryota; kingdom Viridiplantae; phylum Streptophyta; class Magnoliopsida; order Santalales; family Viscaceae; genus Viscum; species Viscum album. The sequence goes on along the minus strand of OY728127.1, from coordinate 1,832,359,807 downwards.
GAAAAACATCCTATATGAACATAAATAATTATGTAATTTTTATAACATGTAAATAAGTGATATAAATGGAGTAATAAACTTGAAAAAAAGGTTTTTATGAAAGTAGAAATTATCTTATGTTTATTATTCTGGAAATTATAAAATGAACGAGTCATGTCGGACACGAGGTAAGGGACTTTGTCTCAATCTCATTTTTTTGAGGCATATTTTGATTTAAACAAGACTTTATTTTGTTTTGTTTATAGACACCTATGAAATTTAAATTAATTAATATGGAATCATTTTATATGTTTAGTTTTACTAAATGAAAAAGGTAATGTTTCTTTTTAATTTACGCGGTAACAATGACCTTTCTACTACCGCGAGCATTATTTAATTTTTGGTTTCCATAACAAGATGTCATTTTTTAAAATGGAAAATAAATACCATATACCCATTTTTACATATTTTGTTATTTAAAATGGTTTTGAATGTGGATTTTCTATTTTAATATCTTTAATGTATTTAATGTGATTGAAAATGAAATTTTTATGACTTAAATGTTGATATTTGCAGTCTTTTACATCTAATGATTATATAATGGTAATTAGACATTTGATGGGTGGTTATGTGATAGACCAAATGGGTGGTTACTTAATAAACTAAGGATAGGTGATTACATTATATCCTACAATGAATTGGGTATTGAAGTTTCATATATTGATATTCTATATAGTGTTATGTGTGGAAGTTGACTGTATGGTTATTCTATTTTAGCATGTTTTATCCCATGTTATTATTATATGCTATATGTTGATTTCTATGGTATTTGTGGTAATCTTTTAGTTACATAATGGGTTATAAATGAGTTTATATTCAGTGAAGTGTTTTTACTGCTTCTTAAATTCTAATGGTATTACTTTATGATAATGTATTCTGGTCTTAGTTTCTGTTTTGAAAAACTAATAGTTTTCCATCTTCATGTATCTTTTATTGGGCTTTTTATGCTCATCCCATGTTTTTAAAAAAACTTCATAGTACTTAATGTGGAATAGGGTCAAGGATGGGATCAATGAAAATGCATGTTGCTGAAAACATGGAACTAAACATGTTTATTATCTTTTAAGAGTTTTTATTTTATGAAAAAAAGTCTACTAACTAGAAGTGTCTATATGTAATATTCATGTTGTTATGTATAAGTTATGATATAAATATCTAAATCTTTAAACTTGAAAATATCCTCAATTTTAATTCATAACTTAATTCAATATTATGTATTTTTTATGTTTGTAGCCTTATAGTTGATATAAGTGGTCAGTTAATATAACTTTAGAGGTTAGGATGTTATTTAAGCGTAAGTGACATAACCATAATGGTCAGAATATGATAAAGAGTCATAGTTATTTTAGATAAATTGAATAAATTTAAGATAACATGAATAACTATATCTTAGTAGATACCCTCCTCATAAGATATTATATGATGACTTTACTAATATACTCACACTCACCTTTTGGATTTTAGTAAATGGATAGATCTAGAATGCACCAATATAACAATGGGTTTGAATAAAACTATGAAGGTTTTCCCAATAAGAAACCGAATGAAATGGGATCTTAAATGAGAACTCTTGTGGTTATTCACAACCAACTATCTGGGGTCATGATTGACCACGTGAACATTTTTTTATAAGGCACTGTATATGCGAGAAACAGACCCCTACAGATGTTCATGTAATAATAATAAAGGAGTTCATATTAAAAAACGTATGTTTCAAATATTTGTAAAGAAACACCTAGTAAAATAATTTAAAGGGATTGAAAGATTTTATTGATTTGGTAATAAAGATCACAAATAAGAAACCTTCCATGGAAAAAGGAAGTGTCCAGTTGACTCCAAGAAAGGGAAAGAAGTTCATTATGAGGGACTAATTGGATGTTATAAATGTGGTGTGAATGTTAATTATACAAATAGGTGTCATATGAAGAAGGATCAGAAATTAGATCATCAAAACCATAAAAATATATGTTTACCAATACCTAATTCCATTCCAATTGAAGATGAGAAAACTTACAATGACCCATGAAAGGTATGTATTATTTCATAGCTCATGTTTTGACAATATTGAATCTTATGATATGATTCATGACTTTCTTTAAAAGAAAAAGTATTATGGAATAAGTACGAAAAAATGGTTAATGGATCATGAAGAAATTTTAATGAGTAAGAAGTCTACATATAAGGTATTTAAGAGTTATGGTAGATTTTAGGATAATGAAATGCTTAAAATTATTAAGGCTCTTTTGATGATGGGATTAATTTGGATGCCTTTTTCTACTATATGAAACCCTAAATATTGATATGTAAAAATATTTTTCAAGAAAGAATTATATTTTCTTATATGGACATAATGGATAACCATAGAGGTTCATGTGATCTTGTTTGGAGGTGATAAATGGTAATTACATTTTGAGATAAAAACTAAAGTTATTTGATAACCTTTGAGGATAAAATAGGTTATGGATATTTTTTATGAAATTACCTTATTTTTTAGAATTTTATAAGAATAATATGGTTTTAGAAAAATGACAACCCATAGGATGGGTGAAAACCCGTCGCGTCTAGCAAGCCCATAGGATTCGAACCCACAACTGAAGGGCGACAAGGGCGAATTGCCGACCACTAGACTACGTGACGTTCCAGATTAGTATGACTAATTCATTAAGTTAAATGATTTTATTGATCATGAATATGTTGATTTTTGATATTATATTTTATCATATGGATATCCTTAGTATAGAAAATTTATTTTTTGATTAAGTGATAAAGGATATTTTGGAGGGTGCTTTCTCTTTTGGGAACACTATATTCCTAAGGAAAATTGAATACCTTGGGAGTTAAATTTATGAGTAATGGTAGAATTTTAATTTTGAATAATCTATATTTTTATTTTGGAAATATAGTGATTTATGGAAATGATTAACCAATCATAGAGAATATGTTATTAGGTTAATTACTTTTAATTATGATACATTATGAGTAGTCTATGTTATAAATGTTAAGATTTATCATTGAAGACTATGCAATCAAATCCTTCTGAATTTTGGGTTTCAAACTTATTTTGGATTATCATGAATAATTTTAAGGAAAAGTGTGTGTTGGACAGTTTTGGTACTTTGGTTAATTATGGGTTAATTTTTTATAATAAGTGTAGTATTACTTTTTATAAAGGATTGTCCTTTTGGGGATTATCTGATCACATAATAACAATTTTTTATTGGTTAATGTCTAAAGATAGGGGAAGTATACTGTTAATCATTTTTGGATTACGTGATTCTCTAGAAGTTGACTCTAGCACTTCAGTTTTGACCATGACATCGTGAATACTCATCATTTGGAGAAAAGATGATTTTGTGGAAAATTTTTAGTAAAGGGTGAAAATCTACATGAAAAGTTAGTATACTTCCTTTTGTTATTAGTAAAACTCATAAATAAAATCCTCAAAATTTTGAAAAAGAATATAAAACAAAAACGTTTTCTATTTTCGTTTCCTACTCGGGAATAAAATATTATTTAACCTATCACAATTTTGTGATTTTCTAGTGGTAGACATTATCCTAATCATGTTTTTAGTCACACTCCATCAGAACTCGATGGTTAGTTTCTATTCCATATCCACATTTTCCTATATGGAATACAATATGGGTTATCTCATGTGACCTTTGTACTTCTATTTCATTCTTTTAATGTGATATTTGTATTGACTCTTTTTCCAATGTGGGATGTCCAATGATGTTTTCATGGCCTATTTAAAAATTACTTGGTTGTAATTTCCCTAAGGGGAAGGATGTAAGGACCCTGGTATTTATAGAATAATAATTTTTAATATCTATTAATATTTATGAATAATATATTAATTTTACTTTAAAGATGACACTTTGTTTAATAGTGTACTAAACATGTAACTACAGGTTTCTCTGAAATCTTATGTTGCATAGAACTTTGATTTATACTAGAAAAATAATATATAATATTTTTATTATTTTAAATGGTACTTAATGCATAGTCATTGTATTTATGGAATTAACATAACTAAATACATTATTATTAAAAATGTTTTTTAAAATTCTTTCCATTTATCCAATAATTTTTTGATTCTCACAAAAAGAATGAAGTTGTTTTTAATCATGAAATAATCTAATATTCTTTTAAAGGACGATTTATAGCCTTGTGATGAAGAACCCCTTTTTAAATCAACTTTTTTTAACTCATATATGAGCCATTTTACAAAATTAAATTCTTCATTAGAAGCGGGACATAAAAATTTACATTGGGTAATTTTTTGGTAATTTTTTGATAATGTTCATTTTTTTAATGAATAGTGAAAAATATTGCATTTGAAGTCCAAACTAGCTTTTCTTCTAATTTATTTATTTGATTAGATTTTATTTTTAATTGATTTTAATGTTTAATTATATTATATTTTTAAAATTTAATCCAACATTGGACATTTTGAGTAATTTCACTTTAAACTTGGACATAAACACATGTCAATCTTTTGGTAGTTTTTACTTCTTAAAAACATGCTTTTTAGTTTTGACATGGGAATTAATTTTAAAATAATGTTTGAAACTTATATTTTATGAATTTGGAAAAATGGATACAATATTTGGATTTATGAATTCAAAATTTTGTAAATATGTAACTTCTATATTTAAACATTATAAATAGTAACATTAGTAAATATTTTATTTACCATGGTTAAAGGGTAAATCTAGTGAATAAGGGTAAAAACATAATATTATAATAATATTAAATAACCCTAACACATGTCCTAACCCTATTGGATGATATATTTCTGACCATGGGCATCCATAGGTCAATTTTAGGACCCCATGGATCTAATTGTGTGTGAAAATGACATTTAAATGCTTTTAATTTAAAGTTAAGGAAAATATATCCTAAACCTGAATCTTTTACTAAAAAACTTATTTGGGGTTATATATGTGATATATTCAACAATAAATACTAATTAAATATAAATAAAATTCATACATCATTTTATTTTATTTTTATCTTTTAGTTATCTAATAAATAAATTTATTTATGACACAATGATGATGTAGTGATTACCTTATTAAGGAAATATTTAAATAAATGAGTTTATAAATATTTAAATAAATTTTTTTGGAAATTTTATATGTGACCCACTAATTTTATTAATGCTGATTTCTTTTTAGATTATAATTAATGGTGTTTTTTTATTAATCAGGTTTTTATGGATTTATAAAGAAGTCCTGATATAAATAGTATAAAAATTGGCATAAATGAGTTTTTAAATAAATTAATATTTTATTAATTGATATAGTAGTCCTAAAAATATAAGATTCATCCATATGACATAGATAATGTTTTAAATTTATTTAATGAACCACTTGAGGTTCTATTGGAAGTTTATGGTAATTATATTTACTATGTAGTATGAATATAAATGAAGACATAGTAATAGTTAAATTTACATATTTAAGGGTAAAAGCTAAATGAAAAGGTTAAATTTGAAACAAAAAAATTTCTAAAACCTATGGTATGAGAAGATTTTGACCCATCCTCATATTATCTTCTTAATATATCACATTGTTGTTTTTGTAATTCTAAAATCAATTAACAATAAAATAATATTTCAAAACAATACTGATGTTCCCCTTCTCCCTCTTATAAAAGGACACCAAATCTAACTCATTACTCACACCAATCAAGCCCCGTGGATTGTCCAAACTCTAATAAAAAAAATATTACAACATTCACACCTTCCTCTTAGAAGCTTTTTGTTATGAAGAATGCAATTCAAGAGAGACTTTTGGCTCAAATCTAAATAATTTACTTGATTTGAGGTAACATCTTCTCTCAAGTTCCTTTCCATTATTTTTACTTCTCCACTCTCTATTCTATTATTATTATTTATTTATATAAAAACAATAGTATTCTCAATATACTAGGTTTTTATGATAATTATTCATCCTACACTTACACACACCTCTATCTAAAGGTTATAGAACATATTATTCCTATGGACGTCGAACTACTGTCTCACGAAATGATGATTGTTCAATCTTCTCTTACCACCTCTTATGGTGTCCATAGTGATCGCACTGTAATTATATATGATATTTATGATATCTATTTTATCTCTATTCTTCTTTAATTCTCATTTATAACATAAATTTATGCTTTTCATGTTGTATAAATACGATATTTTCATTTGGAGAAGTGGGGACTACCACCCCCTCAAAGTTATATGAATCATTAAAGTTATACATGGAACATACAATGGATGGAATTAATGAAGTTATTTAACCTTTATAAAAAATTATATTATACTGAAAACATATTATACCTATGTATCATCATGTTTTAATTCCTTTAAATGTGAAATACAAATGAAAGTAGTGTTCATGAGTACATATGTCTTACCATCTTCATGAACGGTGCATTTCATTTCCTGTCTCCAGATGTTATGGAATATTATGAATACACATATAATAGACATATATGATATATATGATATCTAAATTTTGAATATCATTCCGTATATAATGTAATTTTTACCTAATGTACAATTTATATTAATAACACATTCATTTTTTACTCAGTTACAGAATATTAACAAAACGTCCGATATGAACATAAATAATTATGTAATTTTTATAACATGTTAATAAGTGATATAAATATTGTAATAAATATGAAAAGGGTTTTATGAAAGTATAAATTAACTTATTTTTATTATTCTGGAAATTAAATAAAAAACGAGTTAAGTCGGGCATGAGGTAAGGGACTTTGTCTCAATCTCATTTCTTTGAGGCATATTTTGATTGAAACATGACATTATTTTATATGGTGTATATACCCATAGAAAAATTAATTTCATTCATAGGGAATATTTTTATATGTAGAGTTTTACTAAATGAAAAAGGGAATGTTTCTTTTTAATGTACGTGGTGACAATGACTTTTCCACTACCGCGAGCATTATTAAATATTTGGCTTTCCTAACAAGATGTGATGTTTTTTAAATGGAAAATAAATACCATATACCCTTTTTTACATATTTTGGTTTTAAAATGGGTTTGAATGTGAATTTACTATTTTAATATCTTTAAATTATTTCATGTGATTTCAAATGAAGGTTTTATGATTCAAATTTTGACATTTGCAATCTTTTACGTCAGATGGTTATATAATGGTACATTGCCATTTTATGGGTGATTACGTGATAAACCAAATGGTTGGTTCTATGATAAACCAAGGATAAGTGGTTACATTACAACCTAATATTCATTGGCTATGGATGTTGTCAATATGGCTATTCTATTTAGTGATATGTGTAGAAGTTAACTGTATGGTTATTCCATTTCAGTATGATTATATCCTAGGTTACCTTTATATGCTATATGTGGCTTTTTATGGTATTGGTGGTAATATTTTTGTTATAGAGAGGTTAATAAATGAATTTATATTCCGTGAATTGTTTTTACTACTTCTTAAATGATAAATGCATTACTTTTTGATAAAGTATTCATGTTTTACTTGTTTTGTAAAACTAATAGTGTTCCTTCTTCATGTAACCTTTATTGAGATTTTTATAATCATCCCATGTTTTTGAAATGTTTTTCATAGGACATAAAGTGGAATACGTTCAAGGATTGGATCAAGGAAAAGGCATGTTGTTTAAAACATGAAACTAAACATGTTTATTATCTTTTAAGAGTTTTTATTATATGAAAAAAAGTATACTGAATAGAAGTGTCTACAAGTAATATTCAAGTTGTTATGTATAAGTAATGATATAATTCTCTAAATATATAAAATTGCAAATTTCCTCAATTTGAATTCATAACGTAATTCAATATTATGTAAGTTTTGTGGTTGGGTCCTTATAGTTAGTATCAGAGGCTAGTTTAGATAACTTTAGAGGTTATGGAGTTATTTAAGCATAAGTGACATAACCATAATGGATACAATATTGGAATGAGTTATAGTTATTTTAGATAAATTGAATGAGTTTAACATAACATGAATAATTATATCTTATTATTTACCCTCCTCCTAAATTATTATATGATGATTTTATTGATATAATCACACTCACCTTTCCATTTTATGTAAATGAATAGATCTAGAAGGCACCAAAGTAACAATTTATGTGAAGAAAACTATGATGGTTTTCTCAAAATGAAACAAAATGAAATGGGATTTTCAATGAGATCTCATGTGGTTATTCTCAACCAACTATCTAGGGTAATGATTGACCACCTGAACTGTTGTTATTTCTATAAGGCACTGTATATGCGAGAAACAAACCCCTATGGATATTTAGGTAATAATCATAAAGGTAGGTATATTTGAAAATGTATGTGTCAAAGATGTGGAAAGAAACCCCTAGGAAAATAATTAAAACAGATGGTAAGATTCTATATATTTGGTAACGAAGTTCACAAAGAAAGAACCTTCCATGGAAAAAATGAAGTGTCCAGTTGACTCCACAAAAGGGAAAGAAGTTCATTCTGAGGGACTAATTGAATGTTATAAATGTGGTGTTCATGGTAATTATAAAAATAGATGTCATATGATGAAGGATCATGATTTAGATCATAAGGGTCGTATAAACATATGATTACCAATACATAATCCCATTCCAATTGAAGATACGAAAACTGACAATGCCCAATGAAAGGTATGTATTATTTCTTAGGTATTGTTTTAGAAATATTGAATCTTAGGATAAGATTCATGATTTTGTTTGAAAGAAAAAATTATTATGGAATAAGTTATAAAAAATGGTTAATGGATAATAAAGAATTTAGGATGAGTAAGAAGTCTACATATAAGGGATTTAAGAGTTATGGTAGATATTAGGATGATGACCCGCTTAAAACTATTAAGGATCTTTTGATGATGTGATTAATTTGTAAGTATTTTCTTGTATGTGTAACCCTAATGTTTGATATGTGAAAATGTTTTTCAAGAAAGATTTATCATTTTTTATATGGACATAATGGATAAACTTAGAGATTTGTATGATCTTTTTTTGAGGTGATAAATGGTTATTACATTTTGGGATGAAAAGGGAAAGGTATTAGAAAACCATTGAGGATAAAAAAGGTTGTGGATATTTTTGATGAAATTATCTTATTTTTTAGAATTTTATAAGAATGATATGGTTTTTTAAAAATCACAACCTGTGGGATTAGTGACAACCCATCGTGTTTGGCAAGGCCATGGGAATCGAACCCTCAACCGAAGGGCGACAAGGGAGCATTGCCTACCACTAGACTACATGACCTCCCTGATTAGTATGACTAATTATTTTTGTTAAATGATTTTATTGATAAAGATTATGTTGATTTTTGATCTTATGTTTTATCAATTGGATATCCTTAGTATAGGAAATTCTTTTGGTGATTAAGCGATAAAGGTTATTTTGGAAGACGTTTGATCTTTTGGGAACAAAATATTGCTAAGAAAAATACAATACATTGGTGTTTCAATTTAGGAGTAATGGTGGAATTTTATTTTGGAATAATCTATATTTTTATTGTGGTCATATAAAGATTTGGGTTATTTATGGAAATGATTAACATATCCTAGATAATATGTGATTAGGATAACTACTTTTAAGTATGCTACATTAAGAGTAGTCTATGTTATAAATGATAAGATTTATCATTGAAGACTATGTGATCAAATCCTTCAGAATTTTGGTTTTCAATCATATTTTGGATTATCATGAATAATTTTAAGGACAACTGTGTATTGAATGGTATTTTTGAAATTTGGTTATTCTTGGTTAAATTCTTGAGATTAAGAGTACTGTTCATTTTTATAATGGATTATCCTTTTTGGGGATTATCTAATCTCATACTAACCATTTTTGGTTTCGGTTAATGACTAAAGACAATGGAAGTATATAATTCATCTTTTTTGGATTACGTGATTCTCTAGAAGTTGACTCTAGCACTTCATTTTTTACCATGTCATCGTGAATACTCATCTTTTGGGGAAAAGATGAGTTTGTGGTCGAAGTTTATTAAAGGATGAAAATATACAATAAATGTAAATATGCTTCTTTATGTTCTTATTCAAGATCATAAATAAATTCCTCAACATTATTAAAAGGAACATAAAACAATAATGTTGTCCGTTTACTTTTCCTATGAGGGAATCAAAGACCATTTAACTCATCACAAGTTTGTGATTTTATTGTGGTTGACTTTCTCCTAATCATATTTTCAATAACACTCTATCATAACTTGATGGTTAGTTTCCATTCCATATCCATGTTTTCTTATATGGAATAATATATTGGTTATCTCATGTGACCTTTTTAACTTATCTTTATTTCTTTTAATGTGATAGTTGTATTGACACTTTTTCCAATGTGGGATGTCCAATGATGTTTCCAAGCCCTATTTAAAAATTGCGAGGATGTAATTTCCATAAGGGAGAAGGATATAACGACCCAAGTATTTATAGAATAAGAATTTTTCATATCTATTAATATTTTTTAATAAGATATTAATATTATGTTAAATATGACACTTTCTTTGATAGCGTACTCAACAGGCAACAACGACTTTCTTTGAAATCTTATGTTGCACACAACATTATGTTATAATGATAAAATATTATCATATTATTATTATTTTATATGGTAGTTAATCCATAGGTGTTATTTTTATGGAATGAAAATAACTAAATACATTATTATTAAACAAGTTTTTTATATTTCTTTTCATTTATCCAATATGTTTTAGAGGCTTAAAATAATAATGAATCTCTTTTCAAGCATGAAATACTATAATATTCTTTAAAAGGTCAAATTATAGTCTTGTGATGGAGAACCATTTTTAGGTAATTTTTTTTCACTTTTATATGTTCAGTTTGAAAAAATAATATTCTTCATTACAAGTGGGACATCAAAATTTACTTTGGGTAATTTTTTGGTATTTTTCTGATAATGTTCGATTTTTAATGAATAGTAAAAATAATGCATTTTAAGTCAAAACTGTATTTTCATATAATTTATTTATATGATTAGATTGTATTTTTATGTGGTTTAAAAGTTTAATTATGTTATATTTTTATCATTTAATCAAATTTTTTTCATTGGAAGTAATCTCACTTTTTAGTTGTACATAAACACATGTCAATCTTTTGGTAGTTTTTTCTTCTTAAAAACACGCTTTTTAGTTTTGACATGGGAAATAATTTAAAATAATTTATGAAACTTATATGTTTTGTATTTGGAAACATAGTTACAATATTTGGAATTAGTAATTCCAAATTGTTTAAATAGGTAACTTTTATTTTTAGGCATAATAAATAGTGACATCAGTAAATATTTTATTTACCATGGTTAAAAGGTAAATCTTGTAAATATGGTTAAAAAAATAATATAATAATAATATTAAATTACCCTAACAATCTCTATAAACCTATTTTATGAGATATTTCCGACTATGGGCATCCTTGGGTCGATTTTAGACCCCATGGAGCCAATTGTGTGTGAAAATGACATTTAATTACTTTAAATTTAATGTTATGGAAAATATAACCTAAACATCTATCATTTAGTAAACTAATTTTTATATGGGGTTATATAAGTGATAACTTCGATTATAAATATTAATTAGAAAGCTAAAAATATTTCCTACATTATTTTACATTATTTATAATTTTTAGACATCAAATAAATAAATTTATTTATGAAATAATGGTATTGTAATTATTACCTTATTAATGAATGATTTAAATAATTGAGATTATAAATATTAAAATAAATTTAGTTTGAAACTTTTTAAAACATAAACGTATTTTATGGATGAGTATGAATTTTTATATTTTAATTAATGATGTTATTTCTAATTAATAATTTTTTTATGAATTTTAAAAATGTGAGGATATGAATAGTTTAAAAATTGACCTAAATGAGTTTTTAATTAAATTAATGTTTTATTAAATTTTATATTAGACCTAAAAATCTAATATTAGGCCAAATGTATTATATAATGTTCTAAATGTCATTAATGAATCACTTTAGGTTCTATTGGGATTTTATTGTAACTATATTAATTATATAGTATTAATATACAAGAAGACATTGTAACAGTTAAATTAGTTCACTAAGAGTTAAAGCTAAATGAAAATGTAAAATTTAAAACCAAAACATGTCTAAAAGCTATTATATGAGAGTATTCAGATAAATCCTTAAATTATATTATAAATATATCACTTTTTTGTTATTATAATTCAAAAATCGATTAATAATAAAATAATATGCCAAAACATTCCTAATGTAACCTTCCTCCCTCTTGTAAAAAGACACCACCTCTAACACATTACTCACACCTCTCAATACCCTTGGATCATCAGAACACTTATATAATATACTCCAACTATTTATACTTTCCTCTTAGAATCCTTATCTAAGGTAGAAGTAAATTAACGAGAGTTTTTTGGCTCAAAAAAATGTAACCTGATTTGATGTAACATCTTCTATCAGGATCCTTTCTATTGTTTTTCAATCTCCACTCCCAATGATCCTATTATTCTTTGTTTATATTACAAAACCATTATCCTAAATATAATAGATTATTTTATGTGAATTATTCTAACTAAACATATGCACACCTCCATATAATTGGTATAAAACATACTATTTCTGTGAATGGCGAACTATTGCCTCCCGAAATGATGATTGTTAAATATTTTCCTACCACCTCGTATTATGTCCATTATGATGGAACTATAATTATATATGATATATATGTTATTTATTATACCTCTATGCTTGTTTAATATCATTTAGAACATACCATTATTCTTTTCATGTTGAATAAATAGGGTAATTTCATTTGAGGAAGTGCGGACTGCCGCCCCATCGAAGTGATATGACTCATTCATGCTATACATGGAACGTATAAAGGTTGAAATTAATGAACATATGTAAAATATATAAAAAATTATATTATACTTTAATTATTATATATCTATTTATCATTAATTTTCCATTCCCCTAAATATGAAAGAGTAATGAAAGTACTGTTCATGTGTATGTATGGCTTACCATCTCCATGAATAGTGTATTTCATTTCTTGTCTACAAATGTTTTGGACTATTGTAAATACATATATATTGGATAAATATGATATATTTGATATATAAATCTTGAATATCATTTTATAGAGAATGAAATTTTTACAACATGGACAATTTGTAATTATAATAAGTTCGTTTTTTACTCCAGTACCGAATATCAACAAAACATCTAATATGAACATAAATAATTATGTTATTTTTATAACGTGGTAATAAGTGATATAAAATTATTAATAAACTTGAAAAAATTTCTGATTCAAGTAGATATTAACATAGGTTTATTATTCAATAAATTATAGAACGAACGATTTATGTTGGACATGAGGTAAGGGACTTTGTCTCAACCTCCTTTCTTTGTGGAGTATTTGGATTTATACATGACATGATTTTACACACTGTATAGACCCTTTGAATTTTAATATCATTCAATGGGAATATTTTTCTACATATCATTTTAAATAATGAAAAAGGGGTAGTTTCTTTTTTACGTACTCTATGAAAATTACCTTTCCTCCACCACAAGCATTATTTGATATTTGGCTTCATTAACAAGCTGTCATGTTTTTTAAATGTAAAATAAATAACATATGCCATTTTTTACATATTTTTCTTTTGAAAATGGTTTTTAATGAGAATTTACTATTTCAAAATCTTGAAATAATTTCTTGTGATTGAAAATTATATTTTTATGATTGAAAAGTTGATATTCGAAAACTTTTGTGTTTGATGATTATAGAATGGTACCTGGACATTTAACGAGTGGTTACGTGATAAACCAAATGATGGGTCGTTCTATGATAAAGCAAGGATAGGTGGTTACATTATAATTTCTAATGCATTGGGCATGTAATTCAGTCGTATGGCTATTCCATTTAGTTATATGTTTGGATGTTGACTGTATGGTTATTTCATTTCGGTGTTTTTATGTTTTAAGTTACCATTATTAGATATGGGTTGTTTTTTATGGGATTTGTGGTAATATTTCAGTTAAAAAATGTTAATCAATGAGATTTTATTCATTAATGTTTTTTAAAACTTCATAATGGTGAAATTTATTACATTATTATAATGTATTCATGGTTTTCTAGTAGTTTTGAAATACTAATAGTTTTCTTTTTTCATATATCTTTTAATGAGAATTTTATACTCATCCAATGTTTTTTAAATCTTTTTCAATGAGATAAAGTGTAATAGCATCAAGTATGGGATTAAAGAAAAATTCATGATATTTAAAACATGTAAATAATCATGTTTCATTTCTTTTAGGAGTTTTTATTTTGTGAAAAAATTGATACCGAGTAGAAGTGTCTACATGAAATATTGATGATGTTATGTATAAGTTATGACCTAATTCTCTAAAGATATAAACCTAAAGTGATCCTCAATGTGAATTATTAACTTAATTCAAGATTATGTAATGTTTAATGCAAGGGCCTTATACATAATATGAAATTCCCATGAAAATATTCTTAATTTTAAACCTCTAGAGCTGCTAAACAGTTGTTTAACCTTTTTAATCATTAGTGATATTCTATTACTTCATTTTTAAATTATAATTCAAGGGAAGATAAAAATTATCAATATAAGTATTACATACCCTTTAACATCCTTTCATTATCCTTATCATACACCATCATCCTACCCCTTTCTAACCATATTTATATAATTACATTAGTATAAATAATATATTCAAATTTTATTATGTTGATGGTATTACTAAAATTTATTCATCTCATATTTAGTTGACAAAAAATGTAAATGTTTCGCATATGTGTGTGTGGACTATCACATCCATGAACGACATGTTTAATTTTTCCTCACCAAAATTTATGGATGGTTATAGAAATGGGTTTATGGAATATATATATTACTTATATCATTCTTTTTAATTTTGGAATATAAAATAGAAAGTATATATGTAATATTATCAATATGGGATTATTGGATAACTAACAACATTAAATGAAATTACAAATAAGAAAAGACAATTAATTATAGGTGGGAATATAGTTTTATTTTAACTTCATTTTATAATTCCTCCCAATTGAGATACATAACATTAATAAAATATCAATAATTTAATCATTTTTTTCGGATATTGCTAATATAATAATATAAATTCTTCCATTTTCATACTCACATATTGATTATAACATATTCTTATTGGGTTGATATAACAACGTATATGAAAAATTATATAAATTATTATCAATAATGGAATGGGAAATATAATTTCAAATTTTAAGAACTATATAATGATTTTATTTATTATGGACTCGTAATGTACATATTTAACTCATTGATTATTTAACCCTTGTTAATTTTCTAAAAATAACCAAAGCATGATCGTTGTTAATTTCATCTAAATTAAAAACAACTAAAATACTAATATAATTAAATTATAATTATAAAATCCATACTAAAACATGAATTATATTAAGTTTTATGATTTAGGAAATATGAAAATTTAGAGAATAATGAATAAAAACATCCCTAATATGGAACTAGTTCAAAACAATTCATATTACTTACACCTAAAATTGAAAATTGATATATACTAACTAATATACCAGTACAGAATAATAATAAATTATGTTTATAAAATGGTATAGTTTTTATTTTGCTTCTAAATTTTTTTATTACAAGTGTTATTATTATAATAAATTATTTTATGTCACTTATATTTAATTTTAGATTAATAGTAATGGATATGGTAACTCAAACATCTTTGTTTGAGTTATTCAACTTATTAATGAATTTATTTTCCCTATTTTTTCTACATTCATTAATTTTCCTTTTTAAATGATTTTATGTCTTATAAATATGAGGAAATTGATATTTTAATTTTAAACCACTCTAGGATTTGTTTTATTTTGACATGTTTTTAAGAAAATAATGGAGACAATATGAAAAGAGTGTCATGGTTATGAAATTTTAATCGGATATTTCAAAATGATTTTGAAAAAAAATCATTTATGATTTAGTTTTCTTTTTCCTGCCAATCGTAAAATTTATCTATCTCTATAGTAGTTATTTTTCATGTTTCGCCCTATATTTTTTTGTTATGATATTTTTTTTGTGATCATGGTTTCTATGTCATTTGATTTAATTAATGTTGTTAGACTATTTTTAAATTTTATGAAACCAAATATTATTTTCATTTAATTATTATTGAATGAAATTTGGATGGTTTTTTCAATGAATTTATTAGGAAAACAATTTATTTTTGACTATGGTATGTGAGGTATAAGGGGGTATAATTAATTTTTCATGCAAGTATGGGTGTAAGAGTGTGAGTAAAGAAGGTAATGATTCCCTATTATAATGATTACACCATTAAAGAAATATAATTTTCATAATAAAATTATTCTCTAATGATTAAATGATTAAGTTAAAAAAATTAATCCATTTAATGACTATTATGTTTCCTTGTTGATATATTTCGGCTTTATGTTCTCATTATATATCCTTTTAATAACACTTTTGTTCTATAATTATTAGTCACAGTCATAAGATTTTTATATTATGCTTATGTTTTATATTATACATATGATCTAAACCTGTAAAAAATGTTTATCCATTAATTATTAATGGTTTTAGCCCAGCCAATTCTTATGTTTTGATTACCCGGGTAATAATGATGATTTTTTCAAATTATACATTTAAATAATGAACTAGTATGGTTAATATAAGAATAAACCATCACAATAATACTAATATAAGTTAATTATTTTGATTCTCTCAAAAAAATTTAGAACCTATAATCCTATGGGATACCATTATATTTTTTTAAATTTAATTTTTACATACTGTTATATATGTAAAATAAATCATGTTTACCTTGGGCACTATAAAATCTTTAAGAATATACTTCTTCTGAATCCATTTCATATAGAGACCTTCCCTGATCATCGATAATCCAATATAATTTGGTAATTATATCCTTGGAAACACCATTAAAATGGTAATATCATATTGAAATTATTCCATAATTTTGGGTATTTGTAAAATTATCCAACTCCCATAGCTTTTTAGGACGTCTATAACTTCCATTTTTTTATTAATCCAAACCTCAAAATGTGATCAATATTTGATATCAAATTTACATTTCTCTTGGATACAATATCTCCATACTATATCTTCATTGCAGATATCATTCTAGATTCTAGAAAACATTCATTATTTATTATCCCAAAGATGAAATTCCAAATAATCATCATCATACATAGTAAAAAAATTCTCATTACATAACTTCTAACTTTTTTGTTTCCTTGTAAGAAATGTGGTTATAGTGAGTTCACCTAATGCTTTATCAAATGAAATTTCAATATTTCATATATACAAACATGATTTTTGGACTTCCTAACTTAATGAAGAAGTGGATATCTTTTTCAATAATTTGGTTGAGTAGTATATAGAAATCACCTAATAGAACTTTGGAAAACTAGCATGAATCCTCGTGATTATTTCCATATTAAATTAGTTTTTATTAATCATCTGTATTTATCTATTTTTTTCTAAATGACATAGTATGTTCTTCTAAAACTATATTCATTTAATACATTAGAATCATTATAACTACCAAAATCTATATTCAATACCATTTCCATACCGTAAACATTTTTTATTATAGTGTGTTCATTTTTTCACCATGCATATTTATTGAATTGAGTTTTATAAAATGTTAGACATGTTATTTAGAAAAAAACCCACACCATTTTGGTTACATAATCGTTGACGGTGACTTATGATAATGTAAATTATATTGGAATGAACTGGATTTTTTTAAAAAATTCCATAGAAGAATCATTGAGTTCTATACATTCATCATCTTACCTTCCATTAAGAATGATGTCATCGGATGCTTCTTAAAAACATAATGCTTAATTGTTTCTTACTCCATGATTATGATAATAAAATTTTCATTATATTTTTTTATTTTAATATCTTTATCATTTTAGTGTCAAATACTTTTATTCCCTAACATTTTTTTGTTATTTACCAGCATGAATTACACCTTCTGAAACTATCATTTTTTTAAAATTTATTTTAGTCACTTCTTTGGATAGTACCATGGAACTGTGCTTATATTTTATCAGTCATTATACATGTTTTATATAAATACATGAATATTTTAACTATAATACCAAAATTAATTTAATAAATAATTTCAATGTGTTTTTACTCATTATAATTCTTCAAATCATTCATTCCTTATACAGATAGACGAAACACCCATTCCAACTATCCCAAGAGTTTCACTATCCACAATATGTACCTTGTTATATGTTTCAAAAGAATAATTCGATATACTACTTCTATATAATATAGTATTAAATTTATCTTGGTAGTTTTTAATCCAAAACTCAACTAAATTGAATACTCGAGGTTGCAGATAACTCTTATATTCCAAAATTATATTTATGTATGTACTTCCAAAAGTATGTCTTCTATAATTGAATATTCATTCAGAAAATTTTTTTCATGTGTAATTTCTTCCCATAATTCCAGTACAATGGAATAACACCTTCATTAAAGCTACAAATTATTTTAATTCTATTTCTTTTTCATTTATTGTGACTCTTTTTTATTTTTTAATATCTTCTTCTTTCCAAAATATATGTGTTTCTGGTAGATTAATTGAAACCCATCTTGTGAATTTCCCCATTTTTAATCAGATTCATAATTTTGGAAATTATAATTCTATAATTCATCTTCAATTACTCTTCATATTAATAATTACATCCCATGATTCTAGGAGTGATGTTAGTAACAACAATTCCCGTTTTCGATCCTCGAAATATACCTTCATTGATTCCAACTAACTCGGAATCATGTTTATGTCATTAACATGCTCATCTATTATCTTCCATTTTTATATCCAAATTCCTAATATCATCTTGAAAGGAACACATTATTCATTGTAGTTGTATTACCATATTTCAAAATAAAGGTTTTTTTATTTTTTGAATTTGAATTCATCAAACGTATGTTCAAATCCATATTTTGAGAAAGTGACTTATCGGTCATTTAAAAATCATTATTATCAATAAATTCATATAAATCCTACTTTATTGCTACTACATTTCTACCAGTTAATATATGATCATGATCCTTCTATAGTAAAAACTACTCAATCTATAACTTCCAAAATATGAAATCATTCTCATCAAACTAATCCACTGGAACCTTTCCCTTATCAAACTCGAGGACTTAAAATATGAGTCACCTCCCAATAAGTTTTTTTAAACATAAGGAGGATATATGTTTATAACTTCACACTAGAATTATTATATAGTTATTAGGTTATAATGATATTAAAAACCATGCTCTAAAACACCATGGACAGTACTTGGTAATCTAAAATATTATAACTGGTGTGATGATACAATTTTTTGGGTATTTAAAGCCTTTTAATAACTAGATATTATCCTCAATATCATGAATAATGGACACAATGAATCATAAATATCCCTCACTAATTATGTATCAATACATAGAAGGAAAGAATCACTCAATTAACTTCAACATAATGTACAATTAGAATAAAACTAGATAAGTACTTCTTTGACAAAACATTTAAACTATATGAAGTAAATTAACAATAAAAAGATATTAAGTGGTTCATATATATTGTGAATAAATACTAAAAAACTAAAATACATTTATTATAAGAATAAAGAATGATAATAATATAAAAAATTCAGTCACGTATAAAAAATGTTCCCTTTATGCTACATAATGTAGAGCCCAGCCAGAGTAACTGATTCCTGTGTCTTTCAATATCCATAGAAAGTATTTATACACTGATATAATAAATATTGGGACCGCATAATATGGTTGAATGAATCCATAACATTAAAACCTCTTAATAAGGAATAATGCATTCTTTTGGAAACATTTCTTTTTCAATCTTACATATAATTTTGAACACTCATACATATCTGTAACACACTATATATGAGTATGTATAAAATTTCAATAGGTTTCTTTTTTTATTTTATTTTTTTAAGAATAAAATCATATATTGTAAATAAATCAAATTATAAGTGAAATTATTTAACAAAAAATTAATTCAGTCATAATAATTCAATAAAATAAAAGTACAAGAAAACACGTATTATTTCCCAAAAAGATAAAATCCCCTGAAAGTGAATAAAAAATAAAATGGGACAATAAAAAAAATTGTATTTTTACTACTAATAAATCACCAAGATCATCTCCAAAAGAATTTATCAAACAACTTATATTGATAAAAACATCATAAAAGGAAAAAAAATTATATAATCCAATAAGAAAACTATTGGAATGTTAATTATTATTTTTAAAGCCATAGTATATTGAATTTATAAAAGATAATGGGGGGAAATATAGTTGTTATATGATAGTTATTAAAGGGAATATTTCCAATAGATAAAATACCATAAATCATCTTACAAGTTTGGAAATATTGGTATCAATATGATATTTTTATGTTTTTTAGATACCACAAAAATATTTCAAAATTATATATAATTTTATGGAAATAAAATAATACATTTTGGAATATGATAAAAAAATACTAATTCAATTTTTGAGAAAATCATTGGTTCTAAAAAACACTTTTTATGAATTACATTTTTTTTATAAATTTATTACTTTTAAAAAATAATATCAACAATATTTAGGTATAAAAATCATTGAATTTTTATTAAAAAATTAATAACATACTATAAATTATTATTTATCTCTAAATAATGCTACTTTAATTATCCATTGAAAAAAATTATTTTGTTTAAAAATAGATTTTTATAATATAATATAGATTTTTATTTTAAAGTTAAATTCTAATACATTTTTATATGAACTTTTGTGAAATGAATTTATTGTATATATAATTAATGAATAAACATTGACACGTTGATTATCATGTAGTTATTAATTAAATATTAATCCATTAAAAGATAAAAAGACCTAGTTTTTTCAATAAATTTTTTCCCTATATATTGGTATTTCAAATTTAATAAATTAAAATGGCCTCTGTTAAATTAGTATTTAATTAAATAAACAATTTATATAAATGTTCAAAATAATTAAATAACATATAATTATTTTTAATTGTAAAGGTATAAGAATATATTCAATATTATGCTGAATAATACCTTATTTATAAAAAAAATTGAAACATGTTCTTATATTAAAATTAATTTTTATCACGATTAGAAATATAATCAAATAAAATGTTTTCAATATTTGGAATTAAAATCTATAAATTAGGTTAAAATTTTTATTTCATTTTTATTCCAAAATAATATGTTATCGAGGTAAAATTTGACTTACCGTCATAAAGGTAAAATCAGTTAAAAGGGATATAAAAGAGTTAAGGAAAAAAAATAACATTAAAAAATTGTCCATAAGTCAGTATATGAGTGAATGGTAAACCTCACATTTTCCTATATCAATAATTCTCTTCATAGGATGCACTTTCTATGGTAAATTAAATTCATTATCCATTGAGAAAAGGGTATTCACCGATATACCACTAAAACTCACCTATAAAAGGAATGATTCTATACCCACCAAAAACCACACATTCTCTTCAATTCACACTTAAGTACAAGAATAAATTCTATAACTAACAATGTTATCCCATTTTTGTGAACCTATAGTCATAATAAGATGTCAGAAATCAGTTTTTTTAAAGAGGGCTTCTAAGAGATGATCCAAGTCTTTAACATAATTAATATCATATCCTCAATAATTATTATTTTTCTTCATATTATGGATCACTTAATTCTTGTTTATCATATTACCAGCATGTTTTTTAAATAAGTTTTATTTTGGAAACATAATACTATTACTATAAAAATACATTTTTAAAATCATTCAACCATTATAGTGTGCTCTTATTTGGGTCGATTTTACCATAAACAGAAACAATGTATTAATATTTACGTAAAAAATTATTAAGATAAAATAAATACTGATAATATTATCAGAAATTGATTAATTTATTTTTTTTTTTGTCGTAATAAAAAATTTCATATTTATCATTGAATTCAATTATTTTATTGATTAAATAACCATTATAAAATTTATTTTAAAGATTTATTAGAATATTGGGACTTTAAGTTCCATGATATGACCATGGGAAATCAAGTATATATGAATAATATATACTAAATATTCCTTATCATTCCTTACGATAAGAAACTATTACCAATGATTAATGATTACATCTACCAGACAGTCACCATCCTAGAACAAATGGGACAATTAACACTTGAATATTAATTAAAAAATGTTCAATAAGAAATTATAAATTATTGGTAAAAAGAAAAATAAATAAAAATATGGATATGATATATATTAATTATAAACCTTCAGTTATTATACATTTAGATAGATTTAATCCATCCAATCAAAAGACAATGATAGGGGGTATCTTTTAAGTTTCCCTTCACTGAGATAAGCTCTTTATTCCAAAATTGATTTTTAATGGATAATATAACAAAAATGGATTTATATTAGAATTATTTTCATTATATTAATGGTTTTTAATTATACTTATATTATTTTCCCAGTATCAAGGACTTTTGATTTAGAGTTTTCTAATCATTATCGGTTTCATATTAGTGGTGGTGACCTTCTCTCATCTTTCTTGTCAAGAATATTTACCCACCATAATCATAATCATTACTTTGTTTTAATAATAATTTTTTTTAAATATATGATAAAAAAGTTAATTTACTATTTTATTGAAATTTATATACAAAATAATTAATTATTCCACATTTTAACATATTATCCCGGGATCATTTTCTATTGTCTTTGATTTTCTTTACCAAAGTGTGTACAAAAAATCATTTTCTAACATTTTATATTCAATAAAATTTTCCCTCTATAATCTTTATTATTATTTCTTAATATTTTATATTAATTTTATTAGTTTTATAAATTAATTTTGGACTATTTTATTCTATTAATTATTTAAATATAATGATACTATTTTCCAAAATTAAAGGATAATTATTCAAATTCATCAAAGAAGTGTTCCACTGGTCTTGAATTGTTTTTTATATAGATTTTAATTTGAATAATTGTTTATTATTATTAAATATTTATATAATTTAAAAAATCTATTCAATAACATTCACTATATGTTTTAATATCATGTCATACACATGTTTTTGTGAACCCATTATTTTCTCATTGGTAAATTATGTTATGATGGAATTATGAATGCTGAAATTTTTATGTGGAACACTCATGTATTGTTTTTCATTGTATAATTTGTGGTACCTGAATTATATATTCCACTAATACAATAGTAAAATATTTACACCTCATGGGACTATAAGAAATAGGGATTAATCCTTAACCGCTAAGATATTTTCTGGTCGAAAATAATATAACCATCCAATGCATTAGATAAAACCTTATCTCTCATATGATTACATGTTATGGACTAGAGAGAAAATCTCATCCACAATATAACACCTTCCACAATATGTTGACAGTTGTTTTATTTATCAATAATATAAGAAATGACATTCTATTATGATGTATATGAAACACTCTTATACCACAAAACTATATTATTAAAAAAATACTTTGATATATTTAATAACTATTATTTTCACCATATTGTGTGTAATTTCATATTTTATGGGAAAAGTATCATTTCATGAATATTGTTTTGTTATCTATTTTTATTGTGGATGAATTTTTGATGTTGTGTTCATGAGCCTCATTTATGCTCTCAAACTCGCTTGTTCAATGTATGCTAAAATGTGATCTACGATTGATATATCTTATGTCCATGACTTATTGGGCATCTAAGATAACCCCTCCATATGTTTTTATTCCCAAGATAATGAATAGGATTATTATGTTTAATATATCTTTAAGGGTGTCGTGTTAGAATATTTTTCATTAGAGACACTGAAAAATACTTCTAAAATTTTTTGTCACAAATATAGATTTTAAATATACTAAACTTAGTGGTTATAGGGCGTGAGTTATTGTGAAATTTAATAAATACTCAATTAAAATATTCCATATGTATGTATGTTACTTTTTTATCCCCTAAATTGGTATAATACATGGTTTATGTAATTTTGGGGATTAGGTTATGAATAGTATGAGGAAAAAATATAGAATAGCCTTTGTTGTACCAAAAGTATAATAGGAAGAACCTGAAATGTCATTGGTTGAATTTACGTAGTCATAATTTTAGAAATATTTTTATTAATTTCCCTAAACCTATTATTAGAAAAACATGTTATTATTTCTTAATACTTACACTATGAATTTTAGTTTTACTATGGTGTTAAAAACATATCATTTTATCTAATTTGTATATATTTTTTCATGTCAGGAAATGTTTTTAAGACTGTTTATTCATATCCGTAATGGATAGATGTAATGGAACATTTATTCTAATTGGATTTAGATTACAATGAATAATTACTAGACCTTAAGAAGCATCCCCAAGACAAAAAAGTCTTGAAATAAATGTTTAAGTGTTTTAAATACAAGTGGGTTATGATTTACCCTTTAGGAAATAGAACAATTAACAAAAAACCATAACCAACAAAACACCATATGATTTATGAAACAAGAAAGAAAAATCAACAACTTCTTTTATAACAAAAACCAACCCTATTTTACCACAATGGAAGAAAAAGCCACTATCCAAGTTAACAGTGGAATGGTAACTAATCAAATCAAATACAACAACGAGACTCCATGCTCCCCATGATCCTTGATCCAATAACCAAACATCCCAAGTATCATGAGATGGTGCTAAATACTTTTGATTTATAACCTTTAAACATATCCCGGAAGATAGAATCCTTAAACGAAATAAATATCCAAAGAAGGGGTGAGTATAAAACTCCGTATGAAATCCCTAATGACTTCCGTACTCATGCCACTAGGATAAAATATTTATCAACATTTATATAAAATAGTTTGTATAAAAATATTTCCCAAAAAAGTTCATAACTAAATATAAAAAAGTTCCAAAACCATTTATTACAAAATGTAAACAAGTGGTATGTTAACCCATTTTCCATAAATTCATAAATCCATAAAAATTACCAAACTATGATTTAAACCCATTTTCATTCACTTTTTGTCATAACCACTGCATTATACTTATCCACACATTCAACCATGCATGCTTCATTATGAAACTTTTATACTAATGAGTGGTATCTCATCGATATAACATGTTGTCACGTGATAATTAAACCCCATTTTTCATTACACCTTTAGAACTGAGAACAAGTTCATATTCTGACCAATCCATGTAAATGAAATATAAACACACACCACTATTATGCCTACACCATTTCAAACCATTTGAATAAAATCGTTCTTTTATTAAAAGCCATTTAAAAAAAATTCCAATCAACCATTCTATATAAATGATATCATTAATTTTATTGAAAACCTTTTTATTAATTCCGTTCACCATTATTCGAGAGAAGTTCCATTTTAAAATACACAATGAAAAATCAAGAAACAAACACATTTATTAGAAACACCAATTTTCTAGATTTCCACTATTTTTTAAATCGTCACTAAAGATGTTTTCCTACTATTCTAAAACATCCAATTCAAAAAAAATAAATGTATATAAATAAATTTTAAACTATTCCATTCATTTCTAAAAAGGGTTTTCGAGATTGATGTTAATTACGTCAACTGTTTTGACAAAAACAAAAAATATGCAAGGAACACTAAAGAAAACTATGTTGATTCTCCACCAATCCACCTTAAATCTCGTCTCATACCAACAAAATAAACATATATTATTGTTTTTTCATTAAATATCATATATCTACCCATAATGGATGTATATATAAGAAAATGAGAGGATCAGAAAATTATATCTAAGTAGATATAAGACACTGATCGAGAACGATGAAGAAAAATAACGTAACTCAAGAATATTTCATCGAATCACAAAGGGAAGCCTTCAAATGTTCTCTGGATCTATTGGAGAAAAATTTATTTCCTTAATAGAAGAAAAATACTAGGTTAGATCTCATTCTGGGGGGAAATTAGTGGATTAAGGGAAAGGTGAACCAATATCCACTTTTTGAGGATGTTTTTTTTACCCGCGCACAGTTTGTCTGCACAGTTAGAAAAATAATGCGCTAACCATGCGTTAGCTAAATAATTAAAAATCACCCTACATATATACCTTTCACGGTCTTCCTAACCATGAAAACACCGTACCGAAGCTACTGTCTAGAATTTGTAACATCACACTGTTTCTACTAGGCATTCCGCACAGTTTGGACAAACTATACGCATCCTATGTGTCTCTCCTTTTTCAACAAAATAAATATTGAATGTTCTACAAACTCTCTCTTCTATCACCATTACACACTATAGGCATAAAAATCTTAGAGTAAGGATTAAAAAATAGAAACTGGGGGTATTTTAATCTCCACACCATTGGTATTTACATCCTTAGAAAGTAGAAAACCATTGTTTCACTAAATGAGTTCTGGCCATTGGTCTTTAATTTTCATCTCATGTTCCCAAGTCTCATCTGAAATCTAAAATTTTTTCATAAAACCCACACTATACTAATTCTTTTTCCATTCAATACTTTATCATTCGTATCCATAATCTGTACTTGGATATGTACTGATGAAGCATCTAGCACTAGGTCGACATGATCCCATATGATTACATGGTTAGGATCCGGCTGATACTTTTCAATTGAGATAACTGGAACAACTTATGAACCAAACTGATCAGTAGTGGAAATAACAACCAATATTACACCTCTACAATCTATTCCAATGTCTCAAAAGGGCCAATATATCAAGGGGATAACTTGGAATGCCTCCCATAACAATGATGTCCATGCCTTGGAGAGATCCTAAAGAACACATGATCCCTCACCACAAAGATAAATGGTCGCCGGTGATGATCTGCATATGATTTATTAAGACTCTAAGACCTCTCCATCCTCTTTCTGATCAAATTAACCATCTCTATCATTTCATAGAAAATTCTCATCCCAACTAATAAATTCTCACATGTTTCCACCCAACAAAATAGAGAACAACATGGACACCCATAGAATGCTTCAAAATGGTCCATACGGATTAATGCCTAATAGATATTATTATATGAGAACTACACTAGAGATATATTCTCATCCAATGATCCATAAAAATCCATTACACAACCCTACAACATATTCATCCAGGTTTGTGTCATTATTTTGGATTACCCATCCATCTAAGGATGATACTCTGTACTCATATTAATCTGAGTACCAAGGGACTTCTATAAGGATTTCCAGAAATGATACATGAACCTCAGATCTCTATCCAATACTATCAAAACAGGTATTCCATGTCTATTTACCACTTCTTGGATATCTATTGGGATAGATAGTCCACTGTATGATTTTCACAAATAGGAATGAAATGGGACGACATGGTGATATGATACACTATCACCCATATGGAATCTTGTTTTTGGAACATCCTGGGAAGGCATGTAATAAAATGCATCGATATATGCTCCCATTTCCACTCTAGAATAAGAAAATACTGCAACATGTCTGCTGGTCTATGATTCTTTACCTTAACTTGCTGACAAGTTAATCACCTTGAAACGAACTCAACCACTTTCCTTTTCATACCAATACACCAAATCTACTTTTTCAATGCCTTATATATATTCGGTATTCCTAGCTGAATAGCCCATCTAGAATAGTGGTAAGAATGATAATGTTTCTTATGAAATTCCATAGGTACAACCATCTAATATCATAACCACAACATCAAACTCCCATTAAGTTTTCAGCCCTAAATAGTCTCCCCACCATTGAGATTTAAACTCATAACATAGAATTATGTATCAGATAATTGTTCTTATTTGGCCATCTTTACCAAATCTAGAATTATAGAGACTAAAAAAAAGTTGCAGCACCACTTTGGTCTTTACATTCAAGATTCATATCAGCTAAGACCGACATTAATTACCACTCATATAAAGCTTCTTTTACAATCATTGCATAAGATTTTCTAATTAATGCATCTCCCACTACATTACCTTTTACCAATGTGTATAGTAAATAAAAATAAAATATATGGAGATTCTCCATTTATCTACATTTCCACATATTCAAACACCATTGTGAGAAAATATTTTTCAAACTTTTGTGCTTCCTGAGTAGAGTAAATTTATCACCTACAAGATAATGATTCCATGTCTTCAAAGTAATGATTACCAAATCTAACTCCAAATTCTGTGTTGGGTAATTCATCTCATGAACTCTGAACTTCTTTGAACCATAAGCTACTGCATGATCTCCTTGTAAGATAAAACTTCCCAACTGAGATCCCAAAGAATCAAAATACAACATATAACCCTATCTTAATACTAGAAAAATCAAGATTAGTTCTGATGTAAGATGAAATTTTTGTTGATGAAAATACATCAGTCATTCCTCATTACATTGGATTGGATAATTCTTATTTTTCAATTATTTCATCAATGAAGCTAGTTATGAGAATTCATAAACAGATCATTGATAATCACCAGCTAGACCATGAAAATATCATATCTCAAAGACATTATTGGTATGATTTCAAGAGAAAATGGATTCTCTTATTTCCAAATTTAACGAAACACATTTTTCAAAAAATTATATGGTCAGAAAAGCATACGTATTGAATCCAAAAAATCACACATTGATAATTTAGCATACATCCAATAGTCCCTCCAGATTTTCAACACTATCTACAAGTGTTTCTCATGATCAACCTTTGTCCATGAAGACAACAATATGTCATCCAGAAAAACCACATCAAAATAATCATGATATCTCTAAAATATTTGATTCATCAATTCCATAAAGACTAAAGGTGCATTTGTAATACCAAAAGTCATGACTATGTATACATAGTTCCCATATCTTCTTCTGATAACTATCTTCTAAATATCATCCTTCCAAATTTACAAATGATGATATCCTGATCATATGACAATTTTGGAGAACCAATGAGAACCCATAAATTGATCAAAAAGATCATCAATGTGTGGAAGTGGATATATGTTCTTTATCAAAACGTGATTTAGCTTACAATAATCCATACACAGCCTTAGAGTTCAATCTAATTTCTTCATTAACAAGACTACTGCTACCCACAGAGATGTACTTGGCCGAATGAATCCATTTCTTTACAGCTCCTCCAACTACACTTTCTATTCCCTCAAATATTTTGTTGAAATCCTCTAATATTGAAGATAAATAGGACTAGTCCTCAGAAGGAGATCAATTGCAAACTCCACATACATTATGTGTGGTAACCCTAAGAAGTATTCAGGAAACACATACAGAAATTTATCCACAACTGCTGGAAAATAGTATCATCAATCCCATATATTAAGGCAATGTCAACGCTGCAAATGGTAATAGATCTTTCCAACTTCTACTGTCAACAACCCCATTTCATCTGTCTGTACAACTCTTATTTTTCTAAAGAGATGCTCAACACCATCCCCAATTGTGAAACTAAATCTTCTGCTATAATAGTCGATGTGAGCCATGAATGTTCTCAACCAATATATACAGAGAATTATATCAATGATATACATCTCCAAGACTGAGAAGTCCCATTTCTACTCACCTATATCAATAGTAATAGGACATTCTCTACAAACAAAGGCTCTGGATTCCCTTTCACTGAGAGTAGTTTTATGTTTTATCATGGAAGACATCATCACATGTTTTAAACATAGAAAATAAATAGAATGAGAAGAAGTGATGAAATTAAATTCACTAGTATCAAATAAATTCAAAAGGGTATAATTCAATATAGTCATACCCCTCACCGTATATAGTCTAGAATGTTCATCAACATTCATTTACTCAACTCTATACAACTGTTTCGTCATTATACTCTGCTCCTTTTTTACTTGATGAGTTTACCCTTTCTGTGGAGTCATGGTATTCCTAGAATCTCTAGGTTTAGCTCTGCTCAATTGATGATTTTGATTCTACTAGCCTCATCTTGTTGATCATATGACACTTGTGACACCTAAAAAGTGTCTCGACCACCTGAACTCAACGAAATGTGACTATATCACTAAAGATGTCCCATCTTGTTGCAATTATGGCATGATATAGGTGGTTTTGTACACACTCTATTAATTTGGTAAATGGAATACCACTAAAAACATCATATGTGGCACTTTGGTCATGGAGGAAGGTTCACATATTTAGCATTCAGATTCTATGTCCCACTCCCACCTTGGAAATTGGTGCCCCTCTTCCGCTTTCTCCCAGTATTATATATCCCACTATTTCCCATCGGTATCATCATACTTTCTCCTCCCACATATCCCGAGATATCATGTTCATCCACTCTCACTCTATTCACTATCTATGTATAATCTATAATACAGAGCACCGTAATCTTCAAATGAATCTCCTACCTTAACCCTAATTCCAAAATTTTTTCCATCAATGATGAAATCGATGAAAATTTTTGTTTGGAGCACACTTATTGAATGAATTTAGAAGCATACTATGTGATAGAGATATTTTCCATCTTTAGGATGAAGAAACTCATCATTCTCTGGATCCTGATTTTGGGAAGAAAAAATGTTTTGTTAATCAATTATTCAAAATCCCTCAAGGAAAGTCCTTGAAGTAGTTTATCTTTCACAGCTATAACCCACCACTACTGTACAAGAACCTAGAGCATATATGTCTCCATGTTGAATTTCAGCTCCGATTGTGTGATAATGAAACTGAAGATACAATTCATATATTTCATCCACACCTCTTCCTTCTGGGGTTCAGAATCACCCCAAAATACCGGTGGATTATGCTCCATAAACTAGATGGAATGGTCCAAATTCTTAGGATCATCCGTTTGGTTCTCAATATCCATAGTTTTGAATTCTTGAATGATACTCTGAACTAGCAATTGGTTCACCTATGGATTATGTGCCACAACATTCTATGCAACTTCTTCCAGTGGGTTTCTATAATGCCTACCATGTTCCATTTTCTAAACCACAAGAAACTATGTATGTCTCACTCTCTAGAAAGTAATGGATTATTCTTTAAAATTATATCACATAAATTATCACAACGTTTCTTTCCAAAATAAACCATTTTTTAAAACATGGAACTTTCTTTTTGAAAATCCAACCATTTTTAAAATACATCAACCACTCTCTTTTCAAGGTCCTTAATTTGAAAAAAATCTCATGTATTTTAAAAATCATTACATTTTCAAAAAACCCTAAATCATTACTCCAAAATAAAATTTGAAATTTTAATGGTGATTAATTACATTAATGCATTCCATGCATGTCACATTTTCTAAACCCCTGAAAATGAGATTCTATAATTATATAAGTGTCACCAAAACACTATGTACCCAACTCCCTAGTAACATGAAGTTCAACATTAAAAGGTTAGGTACAAATTTTATTCTCTGCATTTAATATCCCAACAATCCTACTCATTTCTAAGATCACAACCCTAGGAATAGACAAGAATGACTTTAAACACAAGACCATGAAAGCTAATAACTATATGTTCCACAAGGACATAACAAGTTGATACAATTTATCTCAAATAATCTTTTGGATCGAACAAACTAAAACCATTTGTAAATACGCACTAATTACCATTGGCTTGAAAATAAAATGAATCATTACTAAGAATTAAGTGACATCCCCAAGACACCAAATTCAAGAAATAAATGTCGAAGGGTTTCAAATACAATTGGGGGATGATTTAACCTTTATGAAATTAAACCATTAACCAACAACCATAACCAACCTAACACCATATTATGCATGAACTAAGAAATAAAAATCAACAAAATTTTTTATAACCAAAAACAAACCAAGTGTACCACAATATAATATAGAGAAAATATCAATATAAATAGTGTAATGACAACAAATCAATTGAAATTCGAAAATGAGACTCAATTTTCCTTATGATCCATGCTCTAATCACCAAACAACCCAAGTATCAAGAGGTAGTTCCAAATACGTGTGATAGATTACCTTTTCCCATGTTCTGGAAGATAGAATCTACAAAATCACCAAAGTTACAAAGAAGTGTTGTGTATAAAATTTGGTTGGATTTCCCCAATTACATCCTTAATCATGCCACTATGATAGAAAATTTATCCACATTTATATAAACTAGTTTATATAAAATGGTTTCCGAAAACAATTTATAGCTAAACCTAAACAAGGTCCAAAACCAATTATAACCAAATATAATCAACTGATTTGTTAAACCATTTTATAGAAAGTCATAATTCCATAAAAACAACCAAAGCAGTCTTTAAACCAATTTCTCACCCACTTTGTGGAATAACCATTCTATTCCACTTATTCAAAAATCTAACCATGCATGGTTCATTATAACAGCTGCACACTCATGAGCAGTCTATCGTCAATCTACCATGTAATCACATGATAATTATACCCCATGTTCCATTACACCATTAGAATTGAGCAGAAGGTCATATCCCAACCAATCCTCATAAATTATTTATAAACATGCACCATTATTTTTCAAATACCATTTCAAACATTTTCAATAAACCACTTATTTTATTGAAACCCATTTAAAAAAATTTCCAATCACCCACTAAATTTCAGTAAAATTATTCATTTTATATAAACCCTTTTTATAAGACACATTCACCATTATTCTAGAGATGTCTGATTTTAAAATCTATATTTTTAAAATCAATAATCAAACACTTTAGTCCAAAGAACCAATTTTTCAGATTTTCATAATTTTTTTAATTGTCACTAAAGAGGATTTAAAACCATTATAAAACATCCAATTACCAATAAAATAAAACAAATAAATCAATTTTAAACCATTACATTCAGTTCTACTAATAGTAGTTGAGTCTGAATCCAACTACGATAATTGTTTTGACAAAACCTGAAATCGGACAAAGAACACTCAAGAAAACCATGGTGATTCCCCACAAAACCTCCTTTTATATCTTATACTAAAACAAAAAAACAAAATATTATTATATTTGGAATTAAATATGTTATATTTACCCATACCGTATGTAGATCTATGAAACTGACAGGAGATGATAAGTACAACTATATAGATCTTAGAAACCGATCCAGAACGATGAGGAACGATCACATACCTCAGGAATACATCATTGAATCACCAAGGGAATACATCATATTTCCTCTGGATGGATGGGATAACTTTATTTGGCATTAGGATAAGAAAAATCATGAGTTATAGAAATTTTGGCTAAAACCAAGTTGATTAAAGGAAAGGACAACCAAGATCCACTTTTTTAGGATGTGGTATTTAACTTGTGCACTGTAAGGCCACACAATTTGGAAATCCTTGTACTAACCTTTTGTTACCTAATACCTTATATATCACCCCACATGGCCTCCTAATATGATATACCTAACTGTGCACAAACTAGGACAAATCTACTATACAAAATCTGCTACATCAAATGGTTTCTACTAGGGTTTCTGGACAGTTTGGACAAACAGTGTATAGCCCATGTGTCTCTCCTTTGGCCCCAAAAACTTATTAAATGTTTTTCCAAACTCTCTCATCCTTCAAAAATACATTTTATAGACATAAAAATCACAACTTAAGTTTTACATAATATATTATAGGGGTACTACAAAAGATATTGAGTTATTAGTGAAAACTCATAGTGGTGAGTTTATTTAATCACATGTCTAAAACTCCTCTTTAATAAGTTATTGTGGGAATTTTCTTATTGTAAATATAACTATTATCTCTTTATCCTAATTTTATGTGAAATTAAGCAAAAAAATTCTTTTTATTTAGAAATTCTTTTAATTTTCTTTATGAGTAAGTTTTATTTCTTCTCTAAAATCAACATATGATCGCATATCTATGAAAGGATAACTATATACTCTCTATTTCTGTTAATCCCATTAAATGGGTTTCAATACCCATTCATTGTGGGTATTTAGACAAAATATTTTAAGGGAAATTAAATGTTGATGATATTCATTTAAAACAAGAATATGTGGATACATTTTTAAAAAAGTTTTCTAGTCTTCTCCTAGATCATATGTTTAATTTTTCAATTGATATCATACTCTATTATATTGGAATATTAAATACTCCGCATGGAGATTCCCTGATTGAATGGGAATAATTAAAAAATAAACTCCAATATAATTTGGATAATGGTATTATATATAATAGTTAATCACTATTGGATTAACCATTCCTTTTTTAAGAATAAACATGTATTAATGTGTCTCTACATAGATTACCATAAACCTAAGAAGAATACAATCAATAAAAATTATATTATACCCCATATTAATGTATGTTTTATCAACTATAAGAAGTACAACACATGTCAAAGATAAACCTTAATTTTATATGACATCTATTAGGGTGATAAGAGATGATGTACCCAATAAATTCATTCATATAAGATGTTTATAATATCAATTCATAGAGATTCCATAGGTACTAAAAAACTCCCTCTATATATTTAGGGATCTAATTAATATAGTTTTTAGGGATTATTCATATCAATTTCTTGTAGTTTTTATATATGACATTATCATATATTATATGTTAAAGGAACAACATAAATATTATTTGAATATTATGTTGAAGTCATTGATAAAGGATAAAATGTATGTCAAATTTATCATGTGTGAATTATATACACAAAAGATGTCATTATTGGATCAGGTTATCATATGTGGGGAAATATCTATAGATACTTTAAGGATAGCATTAATAAATAATTTTATATATTAACCATTGTAGTATAGTTCCATATATTTAAGGTATTGACTATACACTACTAATTATTAGTGAGAAATTTCATAGGATTTTGAAATCTTCTAAATGAGTTTACATAGAAGGTAATTATGTTCTTTTTGAATAATGACTATAATTATAATTTATATAATCTCAATATATGTTTGGCCATGGATCCTAAACTCTTATGTCCATAAAGTAGAGAAGGTTTTTCAAATAAAAAGATACATCAGAGAAGGGATTTAGATGTTTCCTCACGTAAAATGATGTGGTTGTAGTGTAACATCTCGCCCCTCCTCATTAGAATTAGTTGATATAGAATTTATGATTACCCTTAAGATACATCCACAATGTGATAAAGGCTTCCAATAAATTAAAAGGGCTTCAAGATAATAGGGGAATGATCTTCCCATTAAAGAATAAACAACCCAAAAAAAATTCGATAACCAAAACCACTACATGATGCATAATACAAAAATAAAACTACTCAAATGGATATCATTTATTTTAATACCAAACTATAATAGAAACAAAAATGTAATACTATAATCATTAAAATAAACATAGAATACAAAACTAACAAAATATTAATAATTCTGGAGACATAACTCTATGACTCCAAACATGATCTACGCTCTAACTCCAAAATACTGCCCAAGTGTCCTGAAGAACCAATAAATATGTGGGATACATTACCTTTTAATGTTTCTCAATTAACAATATCTAAAAAATAACCAATTTCCCCAAAAAGGGGTGAGTAATTAAAATCATTAGGTTTTATAAAATTGACTTCCCTACTCACACAACAAGGATATAACATGTTAGAACAATTATACAAAATAGTTTATATAAAAGAATTGAAAAAAATTCATATCAAATCCTTGTAGTCTCACACCAAAATATTTTTCCACACTAAAATAGTTTCTATGTAAAATAAACCAAACAACAATTTAAACCATTTTATAATCATTCTTTGAATACCCATTCCATAATTCACACACACGCATGGATGATTATCTGAAAATTTCATATTCACGAGTGGTTTATATTCCATCCACTAAGTTTTAAAATTGAAGAAAATATCCTTGTTCCCCAATGACACATCCCCCTTAGCCAGGGTAATATCCCTCTATACTCTAATGGTACATACCCTTAATTCAGGATCATGTTGAATGCCAAAACTCACACAACCAATTAATGCAAAAATTCATTTCAAATAAACCAACCAAGTCATTTTAATAAAAACATACTTTTATTGAAAAAATTCAAATACCAATTTTAATAAATCCAAAGAATTCATATTTTAAAATCAAAATTTTAAAAACCTCAAGACCTAGCACAGGGAATAACCAATTTCCACAAATACACAAATCCATATACAATCACTAAATAAAGACTCTACCATTATTTGAATGAAAATTTACGAATAAAATTAATTCAATTCAATAAATTTAAAACTAATACATGATTTTATAATAATATTACTTGAGAGTGAATCCACCCCCCTCAAGAATTATGGTGAAAACAAAGAACGGCATGAAAACACCCAAAAAACCAAGTAGAATCTCTAAAAACCCAACGTAGACACCTTTTCATAACATTAAAAAGGAAAAATCTAACCACTAATGGAATAAAACACCAATTATATATCCAAATTAGACTACATTTATGTAACTAAAGAGGGGAGAGAGTAGATCTATGAAAAACCCTGAAAACATACAACAAAGGATGACTTTCCAAGGGAATTGGGCTTCAACACACTATGAAACACCTTCAAATCAAATACAATTTTATAGGGAATTCATATAAATCCTTTGGGAGGAATAATTATCATGTTAGAGAAGAAATGGAGAAAAAAATGTTAATGGTTTATCCCGACCTAGATCCACTTTTTTGGGATCTTGTTTTCAAACCGTGCATGATGAGTTTCATGGTTAGGAAAATAATGTGCTGACTATGTGCATGACTCTACCTTTAGGTTCACCTTGTATTGTTGTCCCAAATTTTCATAAAAACTGTGTGCCAACCATGAAAAATTTCATTATCCCATTTTTCACAGTTTCTCCTTGGTGGTCACAGGGTATGGACTAACTGTGTGCCTTCCCCTTAGTCTATGTCTCATAGTGCACAATTTCCTTTTAGTTTTCCATGGTTTACCGAAATCATGTACAAACCATGAACCTTTAGAAAAGTACCATAAATATAAATAAATTCTTCCAAACCATCCAAAACACTTTACACACAGAAAAATCGTAATGAAAGGTTTAGTTAGTTGAAACTGGGGGTGTTGCATTTGTTGAGACAACTTTGTGTAAAAGGATGTATTTATTGTCAATAGTTTTCAATGAATATAGAAATTAATAAGGATATGAAGAAGAACTCCAATGTTTTTGAGACAAGAAATCTAGACAATTGATGAACATATATTAAGTTCAAAGTACATGTATCAAAGGTGATACATTGTCTACAGCAATAAAACCATCTAAGAGACTCAGAGAGTGTTGAAGGGCTCAAAGTTATGAAGTGATTATGTAGAGATTCTATTATTTAATAATGATAATAAAATATGAGAGGATTATTCTAATAATTCTAGGAGTTGACTAGAAGGATTGATGTTTCTGGAAGATTGAGATGTTTCAGTACTTTCCCTTGACAAATCTGATGATGTTAAAGGTGATCGATCAAAGACTATACATCACTACAGATAAGGTTGTGATGAAAGCCAATGATTTTATAAGATGAATGTTGGTAGTGAGTTGGTATGGGTGTTCTTGTTGAAGCATATATTTATGGTGGTGTCATTTCCCAGTGTTTTCCAAACTGTTGGACCTCGAAACTAGGATTTTTTTTGGCAATGAAAGGATTTCTACATAGAAGTGAACGAGATGTGGAACGGATAAATAAATCAATAAAGGAATCAAACATCAAACTTTGGAGCATGGACCACCTTCCATGATCCAGGAATGGTTTGTGGCTGCATACCTTGGTGGAGAAATGGTACGCAGAGTAGTGCATAGAACTGAAAATGGTTCGCAGCGATGGTATGCAGTGAAGGCGCGCGGTACGCGGAATGTTGCCGAAAGTGGTTCGTAGGTTGGTATACAGTGTAGGAGGAACGGTTTGTGAAATGGGTCACAGTATTGAAAATGGTTTTCTGAAAAAAGGAGTTGCGGTACGTAGAATGGATCTTTGTTGGAGGAAGAGATGAGGTACACGGACCGAAAGACACACAGTATACGGTGAATGTTCGTAGTTCGCTAGAGGGTCACAGTACGTGATTGAGGCTTATTGTATGTAGATGAAGTTAAATATATGATTAATTTTGTCCCACCTTGAAAATTTGGGAATGAAATATTAACAAAATTTATGTATTTATTTTCCTATATAAGGAGTTCTAATCGCATCATTATGTGAGAGAGAATTCGATAAGAAAATATCATCGTTATGGAAGATCTCAGTTAAGTCTAAAAGTGGTATAAAATAGAGATTCTATATAGGATGATGTGCTATGTGAAAGAAAAATTAGTTCACAAAACTGGAAGGAGTATTCCACAGAAGGAAGAAACAGTATGATGAGGTGGTATACAGAGGCAGTATGCGAAGGCAGTACACAGAGGTGGTACAGAAAGGCACAGTACATAGAGTAGGCGTGGTAAACGGAGAAGGAGAAGTACACGAGGCATGAATGGTAGGCCTAGAGGCAGTACAGGGAGTTTAGTAAGCATGTAGAGTAGAGGCTCTACGTAGAGAAGGCAGGGTATGCCAAGTAGGGGCGGTACTCAGAGGAGGCACAATACACCGAGCACGGGTGGTACGCAATGCAGGCGCAGTAAGCCGAGTAGGGGAAGTAAGTAGAAAAGGCTCAGTATGCCAAATAGCAGCAATACATGGAATAGGTGAAGTATTCAAACAACGTATGGTATGCAGAGAAGGCGTGGTATGTAGATCAAAGACAGTCCGCAGAATCAGGGACAGTTCACTGAAACAAAAACATCATAAATGGAGTTTGTGATTCTAAAGAATAAAAAGGGAATAAGTTCTAGTGCATTTAGTAACTTCACTAAGAGATAAAATTGAATATAAAAGAGCATCAATTCATGAATTCGATGCAAGTAGTGTCTCGTGAGGAATAGAGACAAAGAATTTTCAGGCCAATCTGTTTATGTGACCTTCAAGTCGATAAACTGAGTGAAATGACTCCCAAGGTAGTGGGCTAGGGGGAGTCAACAGAAGTGATCTGAGGGAAGTAGTGGACTATCCCTGAACCTTTGTAAAGGATGTGTTCCTAATATTGAGTTACAATTCCTGAACCGTTATAATACACAACTAATAAATATTAGAGAAATTTGGTATGACCGACAACCTATCAGTGTATGCTCCATGGACGTATCCCTTAGTGGTGAACCATGTAAAAAGGTTTTGGGTTGTCCTTATGTAATATTTAATTACTATATATATCCATTATATAGGTTTAAAAAGGTACCTACCAACATGGGAACATGATTCAGTAAAGAAGAGAAAAAGTTGGCACCCTGATTCACCCCCCCCCCCTCTCAAGGTGGTATAGAGCCCTTCAATTTGTATAAAAGGGAAAAGGATTATGTATGATGGATACTCTTAAGTAATTTTATTCACAAGAGGATTTGAGATTCTTTCCTAAAGTCAAAAATTAATTCCATTCTTTATGATGATTCCATCATTTCTGAGAAGAAGTCTATATCCAATAAGACCATAACAAACAGGGAAAAGATTGAGAAGAAGTAGTTGAATAATACCCTTAATCCTAATGAAGATGTAGTGTCTGGTTCTCTATTCCCTTCCAATAATGAAGATATATTAGGCATCGAAGGTAATTATTTGGTGGCTCATGGGTTATCCATAGGAAAAGAAGAAACTTCTATATCAAGTGATCAGGAGAGACTAAGAACCTATCTGCGTGATCTTCCTGAATAAATAATTTAT
The DNA here is from genome assembly GCA_963277665.1 of Viscum album. Lineage (NCBI taxonomy): Eukaryota > Viridiplantae > Streptophyta > Magnoliopsida > Santalales > Viscaceae > Viscum > Viscum album. The sequence continues at coordinate 1,832,319,889 of OY728127.1, read as the reverse complement.
GTAGTTTGTAGAATATTTCAATGTATGCTTGTTGAGATCACCAGATTGGACAGAAAATATGATAATATAGATGAAGTCTTGGTAAATAATGTTTCATAATGTTTTAATCTCTCTAGATAGATTGAATCCTTTGAAGAATAATAGTGGAAACATGAAATAAATACATCAAAATGGCTCAAAGAAGTTGAAGAGGACGAGGGAGTTATAAAGACTCCAGAAGAAATGATTTATTCACTTGAAGCTAAGCTGAAGAAGGGCATCGAAGACAAGAATTTATATTTGGAATAAACATCCACGAAATTCAAAGAACTTGACTCTTTGTTACAAACCAAATTTAAGTTTCATGAAGTGGAAGTTGAGAGAATGAAGAATTCCTATAATGAGAAGATGATTATGATTGAAGATTAGAAAGTCATCCTGAATATAAAATTTCTAAAACTATAAAATCAGTTGACCAATGTTGAGAAGACACATATTGATTCTCTACAAATAAAGGAAATAGTTTATACTGGTACTCAGTTCCCACTGATGGATTCTAAAGATGAAAGACCATCAAATGTGACGAGAAGATCATGACATCTTTAAATGATATACCGCAAGAAACATAGAGGAATAAGGTGTCACCAGAACAATCTTGTAATCATGTTTCTAAATATGTTCCCATAATCAATGCAGGATGGAAGAGCAACTCATAATATGTATGCATGAGGATAGGTGAGGCGTTAACTATCACCATATCTGGGGTGAATAGGAAGAAGAACATGTTAGGTGGTTCTCCACAAAGATCACACCAAGTCAAGAATAAGTCCCAACAATAGAATACAATGAAATCTATATTTTTGGGTCAATGTTGGTGCTGCAACGGATTTGGTAAATATGAATTAAACTATTGGTGAAATCCTCATAATGTAAATTCACAAAGGAACCCTACCTCAAGGGAGAGAAAGCCAGAGAAGAAGATGGAATATCCGCAAGTCCAGAAGCATCAGTTTTCTACAAACCAATTTGAAATGCTTGATAAAATCTCTGATATATTCAATGGAAGTGGTCACAAGGTAGTTACATTCCCATATCAAAATTCATTCATCATTGATAAGATAATTATACCTCTAATGCTGGCTAAGTATGAACCGGCTACCATGGAATGAAATCATAAGAATATTTTGGACTCAAATTTCCCCAAGAAGATCTCAAGTAGGGAAGCTGTGAATTACCTGGATTTTAGATCCATGAAATTGAAGGGCAATTCATCCAAAAGTGAAACTAAGAGGGTTGATAGTTAGATAAACCCGTGTGGAAGACCCTAACTAACTAAAAAAGTTCCAAATGACAATTTGGTAATCTGGATAGAATATTTGAAAAGAATAAGGAAACATAAAGATTAAAAGGCCAAGGCTTGTGATGAAGGAAAAGTAAAATATTCATTTGAAGGAAGATAAAGTTCATGAGATAGTGCAATCCAAAATAAAAACCTGTTCTAAAGAAGTTTTGTGTCAGAGATGTATAAAATCTAGTCACATTGCCAAAGGTTATCTAACCATAATATGAGAGAAAGAAGAAGTCCTTATAAGGATTAAGAATATATCATTAAATATTATTGTTAAGAAGAACAATTCTCCACACAAATCAGAAGAGAATGTGATGAGATCCATTCCAAACTACCACAGATCAGAACATATGTTCAGATGTGCAACCATGATGGCTGGAGTAAATGAAGGGACATGGTTTAGAAAATTATCTCAACTAGGTAGCTCATATTGATGATTTAAGTAGGAACAACCCTATTCCCTAAATCATTTCTCTATTTTATTTGTGCTGATAATACAGGGAATTGAAGGTGAATCATGCTCTCAGGGGGATAACCTGAGAAGTAGTGAATGTTGTCAACTATTGATAGCTAAGAAGAAGAAGTTTACATCCATGGAAGATTATTCAATTGTTATTAAAAGAATAAAATGATGAAGGATCACCCATGATAAGGATTTTGAGATGTGTTTCTCTCTATGGGGAGACCAATAAAGAAGCTTCCATAATTATTATTTCAATCAGTTACACCTTCAATTGATATAAAATTCAATTACTCTGGAAATTTCTTGAAGATAATGCCATTGGATAAGGTATGTCATTTTTTAATCACTCACCTTTGGTTAAACAAAATGAATATTATTTTAAAAAGGGGGAGTAACTGAATTAATCAGTTACCCAAGAAGAATGGATGTTCCCCAAGTCTACTTATCCGGCCAATTACACTTGAATGTTTTTTATCTATTTGTTAAAGTGTGTGTAGTACTTTCAGGTTGATTATTCCCCATCACATTCAACTTCTTAAGCCTGGAATTAAATTGAAAAACACAAGAAGACAAATTACATGACTTCTCATCTCATGAAGTATCATGTTCAGTGGATAATGGACAGTTTTCTTGTCTACATCAAATCCTCTTGTTTTCTACATCGAGCATTTCTCACATAGACTTAGAGTGAAATGATTGGTGGCATATTTCTCAAGTAAGAAATGATACCCTTTTCCTGTGAACTTTTTATATCTTTTTTAATTAGGGGGATAGAAGTGAAATGAATTTTTTAAGGATAGAAATATGTAAGGGGGATAGAATATTATCATTTTGATATTAACTCATTCATTTGAGGGGAAAATTATTGTATTGACAGCAAAATAAAAAGGGGGAGATTGTTGGGACCACTTTGTGTATAAGTATGTATTGGTTGTCAATAGATGTCGATGAAGATCAAAATTAAGAAAGAGAGGAAGAATAAATCCAATGTTAATGTGGGTCACAATTTTGATGATTGATGAAATAATCTGCAATTAAATGAACATGTATCAAATGTGATACATTGTCTACAACAATGAAACCATATCCGAGACTTAGAGAGTGTTGAAGGGATATAAGTTATAAATTGGTCATGTAGATATTTTATGATTTAATAAAGATCATACAAGTATGAGAAGATGATGCCAATCATTATCAGTGTTGAATGAAAAGATAGATTTTTCAGGAAGATATAGATGTTTTAGTACTTTCCCTAGACAAATATAATGATGCTAAAGGTGATCGATCAAAGACTATATATCACAACAGATATGGTTTGTGATTAAATAAGATGATTTATTAAGAATAAATATGACAATGAATTAGTATGGGTATTCTTCCCAAAGAATATATTTAAGGTGGTGTCATTTTCTAGTGTTTGCGAAATTGTTGGACTTCAAAATTGGGATTTTTTTTGGGAATGGAATGATTTTTTCATAGGAGTGAATGAGAAGTGGATCAGCGAAGGAAATTGGAAAAAGAAGAAAAATGCATACCTTAGAGCATGGACCATGTACCATGTTCCGAGAATGGTTCGTGGCTGTGTACCATGCAGCAAAAATGGTACACAGAGTGGTGCGTAGAACCAAAAACGGATCATATCAACGGTACGTGGTGACGACATGTGGTTCATAGAATGTTTCCAAAAATGGTTTGTAGGATAGTATGTGGTGAAGGTGGAATTGTTTGAGGAATGGGCCATAGTACTAAAAATGTTTCGCCACTCAAGGAGTGGCAGTATGTGGAATGGCTATTCATTGCCGGAAGAGATGAGGTACACGGACCGAAAGACACACGGTACGCGGTGAAGGTTCAAAGTTCCCCAAATGGTCATAGTACACAGTTGAAGTTTATAGTATGAGGATAGAGTTCAATATAAGATGATGTCTATCCCACATTGAAAATTTGGTTAAAACAGATTAGTGAAATTTGGGGATTAATTTTCCATTATAAGAAGTGATTATCCCATCATTAAGTGAGAGAAAATATGATAAGAAAATATCAACGTTCTAGAAGATCTCAGATAAGTATGAAAGTGGTATGTTGGAGACATTATGCATAGGATGAAGTGTTACGTGAATGAAAAAACTATTCATGAAATTGGAAGGAGTAGTCTACATATGGAAGAAATGGTTTTCCAATGCGGTATGCAGAGGCAGTCTGCGAAGGCAGTACAAGGAGGCGGTACATAAAGGCATGGTGTGCGGAGCAGGCATGGTATGCAAAGGAGGCGCAGTATGTTGGGTAGGCTTCGTATGTGAGGCAAGTGTGGTACATAGATATTAGGCGGTACATGGAGCAGAGGTGGTATGAGGAGTAGAGGCGGTACACAGAGTAGGCATGGTACACCGAGTAGGGGTGGTACGCAGAGTAGGCATGGTATGCGAGCAGGGGCGGGATGCGAAATAGGAACAGTACGCCAAGTAGGGGTGGTATGGAAAATAGGTATGATATTCCGAGTAGGGATATTATGTGGAAAAGGCATTGTACGCAGACCAAGTACAGTACATAGAGAAGGTGTGGTACGCATATCAGAGATGGTCCACAGAATTAGAGATAGTTCATGGAATCAAAATCAACATAATGGGTGTTTGTGATTCTAGTTAATAAAAAGGGGAGAAGTTCTAGTGAATTCAGTAATTCCACTAATGGAGAAAATTGAATATAAAAGTGCATCAATTTGGGACTTTGGTGCAAGCAGTGTCTCATATTTAATAGAGACAAATAATTTTCATGCAAATCTGTTAAAGCGACCTTCAGTTGAAAAATGGATTGAGACATCTCCAAAGGTATTGATCTATGGGGAGTCAATGGAAGTGATCAAAGAGAAGAAGTAGGCTATCATTGAAGCCTTGTAAAGGCAGTCTTCTTGGGACAGAGTGACTATGCATGAACCTTTGTAATCCACAAATACTAAAGATTTGTAGAATTCAGTACGACCAACAACCTATCGGCATATCCTCCTTAGACGTATCCCTTAGTGTAGAACCAAGTAAAGTGTTGTGTTGTACTTCTCCAAGATTTAATTACTTCAAATATCAATCATAGAGGTTTAAAAATATCCTACAAATGTGGTAATAACATTGAGTAAAGAAGAAAAAACATTGACACCATGATTCACCACCCCCCCCCCCACACACACACTCATGGGGGTATAGGGTGATTATAAATTCTCTCCACCATTGATTTTTCTATCCCCATAAAGTAGAAACCCACCATTTCCCGGATATAGTTCATTCCATTTCTTTTCTATTTCATTCTACTATTCCAATGTCTCTTCCTGAATCCGACCATGTTTCCACAAATCCTGCAGTAAACTGATTCATTTCCAATAAAATTCTTGCAGTTATCTCTCCATTATCTATATTTGAACATGTACCGATGAAGTATCCATCACAAGGTCAACATGATCCTATAAAATCACATGATAAGGATCCATCTGATACTTTTTCAACTAAGATACGTGAAATATATTCTGCATAGAATTGGACTATGGGGGAAAATCCAACTGATATGCCACCTCACCAACCCTTTCAATATCTCAAAAGGGCTTATTTATCTAGAATATAACCTTCCAAATTTCGTGAAATTTTAATGTCTAAGCATTTGATATACCCTCAAAAACATATGATCACTCACCTTGGTAAAAAATGGCCATTAACGATGATTTGAATTTGATTTTTGATGAATCTTCGCCATCTCCATCCATTTATTGATCATCTTTGTCGACTCCATTGTCTCCTAGGAAAGGTTAAGCCCAAATAGTGAGTTCTCATTTATTTTCCTATCAAATCATCCATTTGTGAGGATAATTTGGAAAAAACATGAACATTGTGTCAGTTATAACTAGATAGTCCAAGGAAACAATGTATCTCAAAGACATTGTTTGGGGTTTTCTTAGAGATAACAACACATATCTTTATAGATCCATAGAAAAAAACTTTTTAGATGTTACATGGAAAATTAAACATACGTATTGTATCCAAAAATAAACCTTTTATAGTTTTTAATGTATAATATGATCCAAAAACTGTCACTGAGTATTGCTCATGATCATCCCATTTCCATGAATACACCAATATTGCATCCAAAAACGCAGCCAAAAAAGAATCTAGATACTTAAAAAAATATCTGATTCATTATTTCCATAAGAACTATTGTCGAATTAGTATGATTGAATGGTATTACCCAATTTTCTAAATAGCCATATATACTCCTGAAGGAAGTCTTCAGAATATCCTCTTTAAAAATCTGCATGGGATATCTTGAGTGAATTTCAATCTTAGAGAACAACTTAGCTCGACTAAATTGATCCAACATATTATCAATGTGTGGAAGTGGATACGATTATTTATCATAACATGGTTAACCTTATGATAAACAAAACACAATCAAGTAGTTCAATCATCTTTTTTGAAAATAAGTCGGGTGTTTCCCATAGAGATGTATTAGGGACAATGAACCATTTTCTTCCCATCTATTCAAAATAAACATTCAATTAACATAAAATTTTTGGTTCCATTTGGTAAGATAGAAGGGAAATAGGAATCATCCACAGATCGAGATCATTTATAAATTCTACTTCTCTCATGGGTGGAAATCTAGAGAAATTTTCAGGAAAACATCAGGAAACTAAAAAACGAATGATGGAAAACTTTTATTCTCAATCTCTTCAATTGATTCAAAATTCAACACTACCAATAGGTATCAGAAAATTCCAACTTTTGGGGCCCCAAAACATCTTTCCCCTTCATTTAAATTCAGGTATTCTTTAATGAGATGCTTGACACCATTATCATTCATGAAACTAATGCTTTCAGCATAACAGTCGATTTGATCCTTGAATATTGTCCACAAAATCATACCCAAGATTATATCAAAGACATACATCTCATGAATAGAAAAGTCACATATTAGCTTGGCTCCATCAATAGTAATAGAAAAATATATACACAGAAGGGCTCAATATTCTCATTGACTAAGATAATTTTTTAGTTTCAATACCAAATGAATCATACCAAAATTCATACCCGTCAAATCAACCACCTGAGAATCAATAATCAAATGGGATGAAGTTGTATCAAAAAAATCTTGTATCTGGGTATAATTTAAATTATTCTTAGCTCACACAATTTATATTTTAGGTTGATCATCCACAATAACTGTATCAGATCCATATAATTGCTTACTCATGGAACATAGTTCATTATTGCCTTGTAGAGATAGCCCTTATTGAAGAGTCAATATATTTTTTGAATCGCCATGGCTAGAACGATTTTTTTGATGAGAGTTATTTTGTTTCCCTAATCCTATTAAAGAATACAACATCTATGACACATGAGAAATGTCTCGAACACCTGACCGTGAATCACTATGATAAAAACACATAAAATTCCTCATCTATTTACAATCATGGAATGATCAAGGTGGTGTCCTTCACTCTATCTTCATTTTATTTAATGAAAAAAATTAGAAACATCCATCTTTACAATTGGGCCTTAGAGGAAGATTAACTGATTTGGATACCTAATTCAGATCCATAATCCCACCTTTAAAATAAGTTTCCCTCTTCTATATTCACCTAGCATTATAGTTCCCATTATTTCTAATAGGAAGAAACATATTCCCTCCACCCATATTTTTTAGATGTCCCTTTTAGCCTCTATATCTCAGTTGACCATATTTTTATAATCCATTATATGGATCATGGGAATCATTAACCAAATCTTCTGCCACATCCCTGATTCCAAAATATCTGCATTCAAGGATGCACTATCTGCAACTTCAGGAACAAAGAACACTAAATTCATAAATTTTACTGCACACACTGTCAAAATAAGGATCTATTTTTTAATGATAATGAAATATATTGTTCTTTCTCTCCTGAACGTATGAGGATATAATTATTTTTTAATAAATTATTTAAAATCAAACAACGTATGGACTTGTTTTAATTTTTCCAGAAACTGGTACATTCCACCATTAGTGTGAAAGATCCTCTTGTATATACATCTCCAAATTTACATTCATATCTACTTGTTTCCCATCGAAATCGATGATTTGATTTATTCTTTTTATCCAAACATCTTCTATTTAGTGTTATGAATCACCCAAAAATATCAGTGGATACTAATTTTGGAATTGGACATATTGATCCACTTTCCTTGGTTTATCCCTCATGTCCCCTCTATTCACAGCCTGAAATGCATGAATTGTATTCTGAACAAACTATTGGTTCACCTATAGATTAGGTGAAACCCCATCACATCATCTTCTTCCTATTTGTTTCTACAAAACCTACTAGGTTACATTATATTTACATATAGAAAAAACCATATGTTTTACTCTCTAGAAAGAGAAGGCTTGAAAATTTCAAATTCTATGAAATCATACTATCATAACAGTGCTTTCCATAAATCAACATTTTCCACATTCAACCATTATTTAAAATTCCACCATAATTTTGAAAATTAAACCATTTCCAAAATACCAATGTCATGCCTTTTTCAAAATCTCATATTTGAAAAAAAAATCAACATGTTTCAATAATCATAATTTTTTCACAAAATCATAAATCATAACTCAAAATGAAATATTTACTCCCAGTGGGAATTCATTTTTAAATTCATGTTATGATCATCTCATTGGATAAACCCATGAAAATGAGTTTCCAAATCTTATAAGTGTTTCCAAAACAATTATGTACAAAAATCCTTTGTAACATAATGTTTAGGATAAAAAGGATAGCTTGTTTTTTATGCTCTACATTTAATGTCCTGACTACAGCACCCCATGTATAAAGTATGTAACCATTTATATATTATTTTTATGTATTTGAACTGTTTATATGAATTTTTGAAGGGTTTGTAATTATTTTGGATTGTTCTGGGGGATTTTCTAAAGGTTTTTGGTTGGTACATGATTAGTCAAAACTATGAAACTCGTATAGGAAATTGTGGACAACGATACATAATCCAAGGGGAAGGAACAAAGGTAGGTTCACGGTTTGTCCAAAAAGTGTGACCTCTTAGGATATATCATGAAAAGGGGGATATTAGTATTATTCAGTGTTGGAAAATAGATTTTCTAACAATAAAATCCCACAGTGTGAGGTTCCTCCTTGAGGCAGTAGTTGTTCGTAGTAAATGCATGATTTTTCTAACTGTGAGACTAACCATGCGCGATTTAAAAATAAGATCCACAAAAAGTGGATCTAGGTAGAGAATAGAATTTGACAAATCTTTTTCTCCCCATTTAGACCCTATATAAGTATTATCCCACATAAAGGATAAGGAATCTTTCCTTATCCATTAGGATACGATCTAAATGTGTTTTTGGTGTGTTGAAGCCCGACACTTGCAATAAGCCATCATTTGTGGTAGTTTTTCTTGGTTTTACTTCAATATACTTCTCTCTATCACTCAATTTCAAAATCTAGTTCTGTTTTGGATATATCTAATGTTTTTGACGCCAAATATTATTATATTTTTCCTTTTTGATGATAAGGTAAGAGATATAATGGGACGTTTTGGAGATTCAACCTGGGTTCATTGGCGTTTTAGTGTTGCTCTTCGTTTTCAGAATAAATCATAAGGTAGGTGGTAAAACACTTGAATCCAACATTTATATCACGATAACTTGATTTCAAATCAGTTTTTTTATTGAAATTTATTGTGAAGTTTTTGTGCAATTATTTTTGGGATCCTTCTTTGGTGACAGTTTTTTGTATTGTGATAAATTGGGTGTTTTGGAAAAATGTGAATTTGGTAACATGATTTTAAATTGGTGAATTTAAAATTTTTATTTGGTTTTGATGCCTAGAAAATGATATCCAATAAAAAATTTAATGAAATGGTTTTTTGGAAATTAATTTCATTAAAAGGTTTGGGGTTATTTAAATTGGTTGTTGTTATTGTTTTCAACAAAACATGTGGTTTTAATGAATTGTATTCATTTTTTATGAAATTTTTGTATTGGCATGTGATATGTTTTAAATGGTTAAAAGTGTATGGAATGGATTGATATTGGTCACAATGTACAACTATCAAAAGGGGAAGGGTTATGGATGTGAGGTTCCACCGTCAATGGTAACACCAAGCTTGTGTGGGGGTGTGTGTGGGTGTGTGTGTTTGGTTAGGTGATATGGAATGGGTAATTACAATTAAATTGATGAAGTCGTTATAAGGACATGATTGGTAGATTTCCTTGGAAATTTTCCTATTAATGAAAATTTCTTTGGTATGGAATTGTTTAGATTTTTTATAAATTATTAAACAGTTTTAAATGGTATTTATATAAATTTCTTTAAACAAATTTGTTAACATGTACTATCCTCAGGGTGTGAGTATATAAGTCCTTTAGGGAAATCCAACTTAGTTTCATTACTCACCCCTTCTTTGGAACTTTGGTGATTTTTATATTTTTTTATCGAGATACGGTAAAAGTAAAACTATCACTCTTCTCTAGTGGTGAATAGTGATATGTGGGATGTTTTTTGTATTAGATCATGGATCTTGTTGGATCTCAAAATTATGTTTTTTTCATTGAGTTTTTTGGGTTGTCTTCTTTTCGTGTAATTTTATTTTTTGACTTTTTTTGTGGTACTCTTTAATGTTTGGTTTTGATATAATGGTATTACATTCAATTGTTTTACATTTATTATCATGAATCATGAAGTAATATTTTTCTATGGCATGTTTTCTTGGTCTTTTTACATTCAAAGGTAACAACATCTCATATTTATTGATGAAGCACTTGACTTTTATTACCATCTTTTAGAACCTTGGGGATTTCACTTAACTTCATCTAGCCATTCTTCCTCGACTCAAGCCCAAGAAGAGGGGTGGGATGATACAAGTGGTATTAGCCTTTCTCCTTCAAAATATATTTTTAGAAAACCCGGTATTGTCTTGTTCAGTCCTTTAATAAGAAGTGGTATTTGGTTATCTTTATCTGGCAGATGAAATTCTTTCTATTCTATTCCTTGTGTCAGGTTGGTATACAAGAGTTGGATTGTTAGTATGTGAAATGTAGAGCATAAAAAGATGTTGATAACATTTTTATGAAGAACATAATGTTTCCTAGGAGTTGGGTATATAAGAGTTTTAGAAACACTTATAGGATTTGGAATATCTTTTTCATGGTTTTATCCAATGATCCAAGGATGACATGCACTGTAGAAATTAATTCCCACATGGATTTAAAATTTCATTTTTAGTAATGATTTTAGATTTAGTGGAATGTTTATATTTTTACAAAATTATGAGATTGTTTTCAAATTAATGATTTTGAAAAGATAATAGTTGTGGTGTTTTGAAAATGGTTTTATTTTCAAAATAAAGAATACATTTTTTTCAAAAATGATTAAACATGGTGACATTTGAATTTGGAATGAAATTTTGTGACTGTAGGATGTGGTAGAATTTGAAATTATTTAGCCTTCACTTCCAATAGACTGATACTTATGGAGTTTTTTTTGTTTGGAAGATTGAACATGGTGGGCATCATAGAAACTAACATGATGTAGATACTAAAAATTTGGTTTCACCTGATCCACATGTGAACCAAAATATTGTCCAAATTATAGTCCATGATTTTCATGCTATGGATAGAGGGGATGGGAGGGATTAACCAAGGCGAGTGGATCATTCCATCTAATTATCAATGTAGAATCCACTCATCATTTGGAGCTATTCTGAACCATAGAAGGAAGAGGTCTGGAAGAATATGAGTAATGATATAGTGAATTTTTTTGGCACACCATCAGAGATAAAAGTCAACAAGGTGATGTATATAATGGAGGATCTTGCATGCTAATGGTGGGATTTAGCTATTGAGCCTAAATTAGACAAAAGCCTTTCACGAGGGTATTTTGATAGATTATTCAACAAAAAAGTCTATCCCCACATTTTCATATTTCAAAGAATGATGTGATTATTAATCTTGAAGCCGGGAAATCTTTTTTCATGGTGTACATGGATAAATTCATGAATTTATTGTGCCTTGCACCCAATGTTTCTATTACTGAATCCTGGAAGTCACGCTTCATGGAATTGTAGCTGAGGTAAGAGATTTTCCCACAGACTGATGTGCTCTATATTATGGATTATACAAGTATTATTGATAGAGAGATATTTCTAGAAAGGTACATGTCAGAAGATATAGGAGGAGTAATTATCTTGATACACATAAGAAATGGTGGGAGCTCTAATACTGGAAAAAATCATAAGAGGGACACCTATTTATAAGGTAGGAGTATGACTCAAAATCATATGGATGGATCACTAAACCATCCCCCAAGACCTAAGAGAAATCCACGATGATTACAATTTGGTTCCATGGACCATATGAAATTATAGTATACAAAACAACCAATATCATTCCACAATTATAATTGGATAGGGAATCTTCAGTGTAATTATCATAGTACTCTAAGGTTGGGTGTTCGAGACACTTACCGGGTATCACAAGTTTCATATGATTTGATAGGGAGAGGGAATCTGACTTAATATTTCTAGTATAGTAGAGATATCCATGGTGATTCTAGGAACAATATGACTCCTCAGGCTATAAAGTATCAAAACGATAGTAAGGAACAAAGTTTAGTGAGCAAGAAATCCTATAGAGCTGAAAAGGTCATTGTGGATGATCAGTCTAGACCATCAACCGTGCGAGGTGTGATTCATTTTAATTATACACTTATCAAATGTTTGTTTGATATAGGCGATTTCCATTAATTTAATTCTTCACATGTTGTTGATTTTCTAATTTGGAGTTTTGAGATGATTCCCTCTATGTTGAAACATCAAAATTCTCTTGATCAAAGTGAATGTTGAGCCATAATGTGTAGAGCATGTCCCATAACTATTGATGGATTTGAGATGAAATGGGATTTCTCTATGATGGAAATTGATGTTTATGATATAATCCTAGGTATGAATTTGTTGATAACATCCAAATATCACATCCACTTATATACCCTAAATGAAAGTTTTAAAACTGAATATGGCATTTTGTATCTCTTTCGATGATATCAGAATGTAAAGATATGTGAAATGGTGTTCATATAAAAAAGGATGGAACAATCTCATACATGATGGTTTATTTTTATTTTTAATTGATTTAGAGATCAAGAATAATATTTTTCTAACAATGGATAGTCTTTTTTTGGAATTTTTCGTTTAGGATTTCTTAGAGTTACAACCTATTAGGGAAGTGGAGTTTATGACTGATCTCCTTACATGTACAAGTCATATCCACTTTCATAATATTTTATAGAATAGAAATAATTATGTTAACTAAAAGTGGATATGGAAGAGTTGGAAATAAAATGTTTCATTCATCTGAACACATCTCCCTAGGTAACACCAGTCTTATTTGTCAAAAAGGTAGATGTAACTCTTATGTTGTGTATTGATTATCATAAGCATATCCATGTTATGATAAAGAATTTGTATCCACTTCCATTAATTGATGATCATTTCGATCAATTGAGTGGTTCTAAATGGCTCTCTATTATTGACTTGGGATTAATATATCACCAATATGGGGTTCATAAGGTGGATATTCCAAACAATTTGTTTCATGAGTAGTTATTGGCATTATGAATATGTTGTATTTCCTTTATTTCTTATGAATACACCATTGATATTTATAGAATTAATGAGTTAGTTATTTTATAGATATCAATATTTTTTTCTTTTTTTATGGATGAAATAGTAGTATATTCATGGGCAAGGTAAGATCATAGAAAACTCATGGAAATTGTTTTGGGAATCATGAGTGATCATTGGTTATATGCCAAACTATAAAGGTATGATTTTTCGATACAATAGTTACATTTACTTGGAAAAATAATCTATAAAAAAGGTGTTTCTATTGATCCATAAAATATAGATGTTGTTATCTCTTGGAAACTTCTATACAATAAATTTGAGATATGTAGTTTTCTTATTCTATCTGGTTATTACTGACACTTCATTAGTGATTTTCACGACATGCTTCACCTATAAAAACATTGACAAGGAAAAAATGATTTCATCAAATGGACTGAGGATTGTTATAAGTCTTTCAATAGTTGAAATTTTTCCTTATATCAGCACCAATATTTATTTTTTTTCAGAATTAGGATAAGGGTACATGGTGTATTGTGATGCTTTTGGATTAGGGTTGTAATGATTTCTCATACTAGGAGATCATGTTTTTTTGCATGTATCATGGAGGTTATGAGTATATTATAAGAAAAACCCAATACAAGATTTGGAGTTAGATGTTGTAGTCCATGCTTTAGATACTTAGTGTCAATTTCGATTTAGAGATAATATTACAAGTTTTTTGTATCATAAGATCCTGAAACATATTTTCCCACAAAGGTATTTCAATATGAGACAATGAAGATGGATGGATTATCTCTAAATGATTTTATTTGACTTGATGCGTAGATCAGGTAAAGTAAATATTGTGGTGGATGCATTAAGCCAAAAATCAAATGCTTGGTTTGAAAAATAAACTTCACATGAGTGGAAGTTGATGTCAGTCCCTAGAATACATTCCCTTGGATTGTGAAGTCTAAGGTGAAGTTGAGGTTTTCATTCTAGTTTTGGTTTTTCATGATATGGTTATAGAAGGTAAGGAGGTGCAGACATCTGATACAAAATGTTTGGGTATTAGGTCAAAACTCAATGGTGGGGAGACCATCAAGGGATGGAAGCTGAATAAGAGTTCATTTTTGTGGATCAAAAATAATCTTTTCATACCAATTTCTTATGAGGAACAAATTCTTCATTATTACCACTATTCAAGATGGGTTGTTCATACTGGAATAAAATGATTTATAAGTCATTAAAATCACAAATTTTATGGTTCGTTATGAAGTGAATAGTGGTTGATCTTGTTTCAATATTATTAACATGTGAACAAGTTAAGGAGGATAATTAGTGAACAATAGGTATGATGATGTCTTTACCTATTCCTATTTGGAAATTGGGAAGATATCCATGTATTTTCTAATAGGTCTCCTGAATAGTTTTGAAACACAAATCTATATGGGTTATAGAGGATCGTATCACAAATTCATCACATTTCATTTGTTTTCATGAGTCTCATATGAGGGAATACATTTAAAAAATATTTATCCAAGATGTTTTAAGTAGGCGGCATGGCATACCAGTTTCAATAGTTTCAAATAGAGACTAGAGGATTACATCTTGTTTCTATAAATCCATACAGAAATCCCTTGGGAGTTAGTTGACAATGAGTATGGCATATCATCCTCAGATAGATGTATAGTCTGAACGGATGATACAAACATAGGAATACATGATATGGGCTTCTGTAATGGATTTTGATATCTCAAGGTGAGAGAACATAACATAAGTGGGGTTATTATATAAAAACATTTATCAAAACATGATAGATATGGATCTTTTTGGAGTATTGTATTGGAGACCATGGTTTTCTACACTTTGTTTGGTGGAAATGGGTGAGACTTCACTAGTGGGGTTGAGACTTGTACAAGAAATAATAGAGAAGGTTCAGTTGATTTGGAAATAGATAGAGACAGCCCATAGTTTTTAGAAATAATATTTGGATTAAAATCGATGGTCATTGTCATTCGAGGTCAGTGATCATTTTTTTTAGGATCTCTCTATGGCTTGGGAATCATCATTTTGGGAATCATGGAAAGTTATCTCATAGATACATAGGCCCTTTGGAGATATAGTATAAAGTTAGTGAGGTGGAATATTGGTTTGAATTTTCACCTTGTTTCAATTTTTTTTAAATTTGTTTCAAGTATCTCATTTAAAAAATTATCATTCTGATCCAAACCATGTGATTTTATCGGATTAGGTTGACCTAGATATGTATTCTCTATTAGTTAATATCCTGATTTGGATTATGGATAGGCAATAAAAAGTGTTCTATGGAAGAATCATCAGTCATGTGTGGGTTTTTTGGAAACATGGTAAGATTTAGGAAGAGTATTATGAATGTGAGAAGGAGATAGTCAAGCAATGGCATGAACTCTTTCGGCACATCATGGGTTTTCTACTTTCTAATGATGGAAAGGCCAATGGTGGGGAGAATTTAGCACACCAATTTTCATTTAAGTAACCCTTTATTTTTTTATTTTATGTATTTGGAGTTTTTGGGTGATTTTTTTTATGGTTTTGAAGACTTTTGAAATGTTTTGGAAATTTTATAAAGGTGCACTGTTGGTGCTCAATTAGTGAAAACCATGAAACTCCTATAGGAAATCATGCCGAATGAGAGACAAACCAAGGTGAAGGTTCAAGGGAAGGTGAACATTTTTTCTAAACCATGCATCTACCAAATAGAAATGATGATAAGTGGGAAAATGTGATTCTTCATAGTTTTCATATGGTTTTTCTAAGTGTTCGAGCCTACCATGTTCGGTTCCTCCTTGTAGTAGTGGTTGGCACATGGTTTACGGAAGGTTTAAAAACAAGCTCCACAAAAAGAGGATCTATGTCAGGATTAGACATTAACCCCTCTATTATACTTAATTTAAACCCTAACTATATATTTCTTCGTCTCAAAGGCTAGGGAATCATTCCCCATTGATCTAGACCCGATCTGAGGGTGTTTCTTGGTCCATTGAAGCTTGTCTCTCATGGTAAGTTAATATTTGTGGTATTTTTTCTTGTTTTCTTTTGATATACTACTCTCCCTATCTCAATTTCATAAATATAGATCCATTATGGATATATATATATATAAGGTTTTTAAAGTCAAATATGTTTATATTTTTCATTTTTGATGATATGAGAAGATATCTAAGGTGGGGGTTTCAAGATACAACCCAGTTTTGTTGGTGTTTTAATGACGTTCTTTGTTTTCTACATAAATCCCATGGTAGGTGGATGCACTCTCGATAACTCTGTTTAGAAAATTAACACATGATTTAAAATTAGTTTTTTTGTGTTAAATTTATTGTCAAATAGTTGTTACCTTATTGTTGGAAACCATCATTGTCAAATGATTGTGCTATTGTGGAAAATTGGGTGTTTTGGACAATGGTGTATTTATTAACATGATTTTGAAATGATGATTTTTAAATGTTTCTTTGGTTTTTATGCATCTAAAATTGTTTTCAATAAATTTGTTCTTTTATTGAAATGGTTTTTTGGAAAATTGTTTTTCAATAAAAGGGTTGGGGTTATTGAAATGGGTTTTCTTATGGTATTTTATAAAAAAATGTGGTTTTATTGATTTTTCATAATTGGTTTGGGAATGCTTGTTTTGAAATGGGAATATGGATTAAATTTTTAATTGTCTGTGTAATGCATGGATATTGGTTGTGAAGTACCACCATCAAAGGGGGATATGTTGTGGAAGAGAAGTTCCACCATCATTTTTGACACCAGGATTGTGTGTCTGTGTGTGTGGGTGTGTGTGTTTGTGGTTATGTGATATAAAATGGGTAATTCCAATTTAATTAATGATATGGTAAGGAGAGATTTTTGGTTTCTATAAATATATATTCATTTATTTGAGGAAACTTCTTTGGTATGGAATTGTTTTGCGTTGTTGTAAATTGTTGAAATGTTTCAAATGGTTTTTATATAAATTTTTTTATATAAATGTGCTAACTCATTCTACCCTAGTGGAGTTGTACTAATAAATTCCTTTTAAATTAGTAGATCAAAAAACCACTGAAGTTTAGAGGACGTATCCTCATGAGTACTCAACAAAATTTTGCTCTCTCTTTTGATGATTTGAATGTTTAACATGATTCATGGTTTGAGAATGATATTTGAGGATAAAAATGAGATTTTTCATTCCATATCCCATAACATTTAGATTATATGGAAGGAAAAAATTTCTTTGTATATTAAACTCAGCATTAACATTTTTCATTCAGGTCCTAGACATTGACAAAAACTAAAAATCATAGTGTAAGAAACAATATCATATAGGCGAACCACATAATCGTGAAAAATCACTTATTTTATGTCAAAATCATGACACCTTTTTTAATATATTAAACCTTATGTTTTTTCTAGTATATTAATTTTCATTATATATATATAATTCCTTCATGATGGTTTTTAAAGAGTTGGTTAATTTCTAAACCATACCCCTTCAGGGGTGTCAAATAAGGTGTGTAGCAAGGCACATTGTCATGCACAAGGTGATGATCATGTTCAGCTCAATATTTCCTTTTAGGATTTATTACCCCTAAGAAAATATGTTCTAGTGACATATAATCTTTTATTATCTATAAATGGGTGTAATTTCATGGAATACACTATCTTTATCCTTTATCAGAATTACAAGACTTTTTTGATACTTTGACTCGTCATTAAAACTATCCTTAAACATGTCCTTAGGGATCTCACTAATGTTTTATCATCCTAGTTTCCAAAGATTATCTAAACCTATTTGATGATTCAAACTATATAGACCCAAGATTTCCACACATAGATATTACGTATTTTTTGTTGAATATTCATTACATTACCCAAACACATGTCTGGGGATATTAAAAGTATAGTACCTTTGGAAACATGGACACACAAATTTTTAGGTCCATAAGTGAGATATGTAATATACCAATATGTTCTTCATAACTATAACACATCACTTACATATCATACATAATTCATTTATTAATAACATAAGGAATTGAAGCATAAGAAATGGTTAGTGTAGATGATTAGTAATGGTAAACAAGGAAGATACGTAAGACTGACTTGAATATACAGATATAAGAACTTGAGCATAACATTTGAAAATGAGGCCATTCAAATCAAAGATCATTATCTTGTGTCATGGAATAAATATTAAATCTTCATAAGAGATTAATCAAAATGTAATCAATTAATATGATCCATGAGATAGTAACATTTTTATAATACATAGAATTGTGGAATACATATAATCCTAGAAAATCATTTCCATGGTATGAAAGGATCACTACCAATCCCATAATAGTGTAGTGGTTTCAACACCCAAACCATTATCATAGTTAAGGTTCACTCCCAAGAACATAAAAGTATACAATTTCCATTACAAAACCATGTTGACTCTAAATTCTAGTCTGGTATATCCCACGATATATAAATCATTACCCAATGTTATGAAGGAAGATATATGTAACACTAATCACAAAATGAAAATCATATCTATGAGTTCAAAAAGATCATAAATGGTCATTATATCATAAAAAATGAAATGGTTCTCATAAATATTTCATCATATCACAAAATATGAAAAATAGATAAGTTTCCTAGTCATTTTTTCAGTTAACCATAGCATAGACAATGAATAGAAGTGTGCTTCATAAGAGTTTTATCATAGTATATCTCATTGAAGTGAAATGAGTTTTCTAAACATATAATCATCATAAAAATAAAAAAATGATAGATAATAAAAAATATATTCCTATAAGATATCCCCAGTAATTCATAAGTATCATCAAATAATTTCATTTTTGATATAAAATGGTTTTTAATGATCACTTGAATCATTTCATATGGAAAATAAAAAACCCATTTGAAAAAACCTTTTATGACATTAAAAATATTCAAAATGATTTTCATTGAAGATAAAAATATAATATTATAATATAATTATAAAATATATAATTTTTTATGAAATAGGATAACTACATTCATGACATACGCATTAAAAAGTGCATTCTTTTCAAATTTTCATTAAAATCCCAACGGGCATTTTTTGGAAAATTCCATGAAGATGACATTGATTTTTTTTGTAAAAAACAAAAACATGGTTATAAATTTATTTACTATTTTCATTGTATAATATTATAATCATTCTCCAAAAACTATTATAAGACATGGTTTTTGAAAGAAAAAAGGGTTTTTACTAAAGAGATAAATAAATATGAATTTTTTCTAAAAACATACTTTTGAATGCATGAGTACATAAAAAGAAAAAATGGAGGGAAAACATTTTTATCCTGACATAAATAGAGGATAAAAAATTAATGAGTTTCTTTACATGATTATAATAATATTTTATCATCAGAAACATAATCTTAAACAATCTCTATATATGAATAGATTATAACATAAAATCTTTACCACTTTGGTAACATTAAAATAAAATCCCCAAAAAATAATAACATTAAATGAAACATAATATATATTGATAATAATTTAATTAAGGAAACTAAATTTCAATGAGTTTTATAAATCCCTCATAAAATATGATATTTTTAGAACATACCATATATCTTTAGGAAGGAAAATTGAGGAAAAAAAATATCATATATTAAATCTTGAATTCCATAATATGAGCTCAAAACTACTATATAATAAATATATGTTTATTATAAATTTATGAAATAAACATATATATATATATAAATATATATCGTACCATATATTAATTACTTATCACCTTTTATTACTCGTTTATTAATAATTTCATGTTAATTTCTCATTTTGGGAAATAATTACTTTTTTGAGGTATGTTTTTAAATATTATTTTTTGGTCCTCTTACTTTCATCATGATTCAATCAGTTGAAAATTTATAAATATGATTAAAATATAAAATATATTCATTAAATATGATTTGAGAGTAATCTGTGTGTGTTAGAGAAAAAATAAAATACATTATTCAATGGGACGGTAGGTCTTATGTACACATGAATATTATTTCCTTTTTATAGATGTATTGATTGAAATAATGGTATGTAATATATTAAAATTAAAAAAATTGTTTTTATATGATATATATATCACATATTTTTCTTAAATATTTCCTTTTTTCCTTCCATGTTAAACTTGATTGAATCATATCACTTCGCAAGGTGGTAGTATGTCGGTCACAAAACCGACATTATTGTATTCCCATAAAAATGAATACATAAATTAATATGTTATATAATAATTCAAAAATTATAATAATATCATAATTATTATTTATAAACAATTAATCTATCAATATATCCATTCATGAGAGGTGGTGATTGAAAATAAATAACATTGGTTCGTGAGGTGGTAATCCATCGTACACATGAATGATGATTTGGTATCAAATTTGATAGAAAACCAGATGGTTTATTTCATTAAATTAACATAAAAATAGATAATTATATTGAATATAGTGATTTTGTTTTATTATCAAGGTATAATAAGAATCAAAGGTGGTGGTGGATGAAATTATATTAAACACTTAGTTAGGGACATTACCTCTTCTTTAGATAGCCTCTTTTGGTTTTCACAAAAAGTAATGTTAAGATGGTTTTATATTGAAAATAAGTATTTTAGAATGGTATTAAATATTTATAAAAATAATATGTTTAGTTATGTTTTGAAACAATGTTATTTTTAAGTGTGAAACGGAGAGGAGATTGTGGGACCTTTTATAAGTGAGGTAAGAGGTGTAATTGTAATTTCTTAAAAGAAAAGGTTTTATCTATGTTTTATTCATTTAATAAGGATAAAAACTGGAAAAATATTGATACAAGATGATATGAGATAAATATATGGAAAACCTAAGGGTGTTGGATATGTTTTTTTTCATTTTTAACCATTAACCTTTTAGTTTGACCCCTCCAAAAAAACAAATTTTATCTTTACTAGGGTAAATAATTTTTACTATTTATAAAATTTAGTATGGTAAAAGATTAAGTTGACCATATTAGATATTATATATTTATATTATTCAAAATATTAAATAAATTTTTAAAAATTACCAATAAAAAATTGGACATATTTAATTTAAAATTAAATCTACAGATGAGATGAGAGAGAAAACGTTTCCAAAGAGTAAATGTTCAAAAAAATTTATATAATAATTAAAAAAATAAATTATTTCAATGAAATAAATTGGTTTATTTTAAATATAATTTTATTAATTTAATTTTTAAATCCTTTTCAAAATAAAAAAATAACCTTAAAATTTATTTAAATGAAATTGATGTTTTCAATAAAAACTAGTATTTTTCATGATTCATTAAAAATTTATTCGTTTTATAAAAAAATCCAAAAATTTCCACTAATATAATTTAGAAAAACTTATTTTAAAATTTATTTAAATTCATCCAAATTAATTTTATAAAAATATTTATAATTAATTTTATTACTGTTCAAAAAAATAAATAATTTTATTTTCAGAAATAAGTATTTTCAAAACATATAAATACATTATCAAAAATTAAATATAAATAATATATATTTTTTATTATATAAAACCATTATACTTAATATTTAATTCTAGTTATTACTTTTTTTACTTCTGAGTTTATGAACTAGGTTTTAATGATCCAATTTAAATAATAATATAAATAGTATATTATGGTTTGTTAAGATTTGATGTCTCTTATTATAGAACATAAAATCAGTTTTCCATGTGAAAAAAAACATAAAATAGAGTCATTGTTTCATATGACATATCATAGTAGAAGAATTTACATTATTCAAAAAAATTCATAAAATCATAGGGTTTTATATTTCCTTTAGAATACTACTTAGAAATGGAGGTATTATAGAAATTGATGGTGACAAGATTTTCGTGTAAAAAGAATAGGGTTATAGATTTTTAAGAAGATTATATTTTCACAATTAAACCAAATATATTTAGTTTTATTAAAGAGGTGGTGATAAACCCCATTTTTAAGTAGTGAGAAAGGAATATTTGTAAAAATTTCATTTTAATATAAATATCTCACATTTTCACATTTCTATAACACTAAGATTAGTAAATAATGAAATTGGGGATGATATTGTGTCTATAATCCAAAAAAAAATTAACTTTCATTCAAATATTAAACATTTACTTATGTCTATTACCCATGGAATTTTAACATTCAACATTTTGGTTTTACCCTACTGAATAATTTTTACCAATGTAATTTAATGTTAATGCATAAAAGGAAAATGTACCTCATAAAATTATTTATACCTAGTGGTTAAAAATATGAAATAAATTTATCAAAAAAAATTCTATGTGTAATAAAAATGATTTAAAATATTAGTTTAAGTAATGTGTAAAAGTCAGTTTTTAGAAAAAATGGGTATTTTTATGATTAAAGTTCATACGTAGGATAAAAATATCAATTTAAGTTATTTTAATGATATAAATTGGTTTATAATAATAAAATTAAAAATTTATATTCCTTTAAAATCAAATAAAAATAGAATTTTAGAAACATTATATTTTATTAATATGAAATACCAAAAAAGTATTTTATGGGAAAATATTACTTATGACTATAAAATGTTAACCTGGGGTTATATGAATTAATAATGTTTTTAGGAATTAATATATTTAATCATTAAAAAAGTTATTAATTAAATATATTTATAAATTTCTAGTTCTTTCTTATATGATTAATTTGTTGTAAAAGTGAGTTTTTGTAAAAAAACTATATTCATTATTTACTTAATAATAATCTATTTCAAAATAATTTAAAACTGTATACTAAGATAATTTTGCAATTACAAATTTTAAAATGATATAATTTTAACATAATTCATATTATAAAACATATATATTTGTTTTTTAAATAAAAATTAAAAATATATTAAAAATGATTTTATTAAAAAATAACCTCTTGGAATAATAAGTTTTAGGATATTATTCTACACTGATTTTTAATATAAATAATGTAAATATTTTAGTTCATAAAAATTAACAACATTTATTATCATAATAATCATTAAAATGTGATCTATTTAATTAATAATAGAATAAATATTTATCTAATAAAGAACAATCAATTTTTAAAATATAATTACTCATCTTTTGAAAGTAAATTTTTTTAATTGATTAGTAAAAAAAATTTACTAGATATTTTATTCTTCATATAATATAAAAATAATGCTCGTATATTATTTCATGGGTTTTTTAGTTTTCTTTTGTGTTTAGAATAATTGATTAACATGATATTTAGTAATGGAAAATACAAAGTTATGTTTTTAGCTATTACACAACCTTCTATTTTAGTATGTATTTCCATTTTTATTAGTATTGTCTGTTTTATAGATTATAATAAAAACACCCATTATCAAAAGTAAATCAAAATAAAATTTATTAAATTTAAATACTATATTTCATGACTAATATTAATACATTATGAGAATGAAATATGAATCATCTTTAAGAAAACGACAAGTGTAATAAAACCACAAGTAATTAAAAAGGCTATGAACTTAAAATTTTCCCCTCGCTGTTTTCCTTGATGATCATACATCTGATTATATATTGGGAAATAAAGAAAACAATTAAAAAATATAATATATTTTTTGACGAATAATTTTGAAACTAAGATGAATGATTTTCTATAATTTTTGTAAAACTACATATATTAATGTAATATAGATGATGGATATATGGACATTGGACATATTAACATTGGTTATATGGTCATTGCATATAAGCAAATTAAATATAATAAAATCAATTATGTATATTTATGTTGTGTAATTTTTATTAAATATAAAATAGTTTATTTCACTTATAATAACTAATCATTCAAGGATGTAAAAACATAACAATTAATAAGATTATATTATTATAAAAATATGTATTTTTATTTAATAAATGTTATTGTTATTATTTCTAAATAATGACTTTAATTACATAAAAAATTTAGAAAAATAATCATATAATAAATGGTTAATAAAATTTACTTGTTTGAAGATTAATAATTAAATGGATGAGATTAAAATCATTTAATCTTAAAAAATAATTTTTTATAATAATATATTTTTGAAATATAATGTATTTTTATTTAAAAAAATAAACAATTATCACTGTTGAAAAATTAATTTAATTAAATGAAATTTCTATATGTATTTACAAACATAACTAAAATAATAAATCAATTATTAAAGGGTAAGGAATCTAAATAAATATATTTTTATTCTTAAAAAAAATCTTTCTAGAAATTTATTTTTCTTATTTATGGTTGGTTAAATTAAAATTAGTTTCTCTAAATTTTAAAAATTGTATAAAATAAAATTATTTTCATATTTTGATTCCTAATTTCAAAAATATTTAATAATGTCAATTTAATTTTTAGCTATAAAAATATGTTACTATAGTAAATATTAAGTTAATATTATAACAGTAAAATAAGATAAAATGGTTATTCAAAGGAATAAATACCCAAAATATAATAAAATATTATATATAAATGGGTGTGTGAGGGAACTATTAACATTTTATTTTCCTATGCAGTTATTCAACCACATTGGATCCACATTCCATGAAAAATTACATTCTGTATTCATTAAATAATAGTTATTTATGAGATGTCTAGTCAAGAACTCCTATAAAATTACCCCTCAATTACATAAATAAATCCATCTATTTTGTCTTTAATCGCCACTAAAATTTTTTCCCTTATATTCTACTTCTACATTTGGGATCCATTGGTCACCTAAAAAAGTCTCAAATCCCCCATTTCTAAGAGTATATCTAAGAGAAGATTCACTTATCCAATGAATGTATTATCCTCTCCTTAATAAATTGTTATTAAGTTATTCATATGAATCTTATTAAATAATATTTCACATGTTCATAAAAAATAAAATCATTAAATTTATTTTTTTAGCTATATTATTATTTTTAATTACATATTCTCACTCATGTAGTTTTATAATGTAATATTGTTTGAGTTGGTATTACAAACTTCCTGATTGATGAGAAAAAATTTAAATCAAAAATGAGTTCAAAAATCAAACAAAATAATATTAATATGTGTTAATAATGAATTTAATTATCATTCATGATTCTATACTAGTAATAAATATAAATATATATATTAATAAAATCAATTCATTTTATTGAATCAAAATTCAATAAAAACATATTTTTTATCATTCCATGAGAACCATCTATATAAGTTCCATTAAATGTCTATTGTAATCTAAAAATATATTAAAATATACAAAATCATATAAAAATATTTAAAGGATTAAAACATTTTCAAGGTGCAAGGATTGGAATCATCATACTGAGGATTCCACTAAAACAAACTGGATAATTACAGCAGAATATTATATAAAAAACAATGATTATAAAATGGTAAATTTAAATTGTAAATGCATCATATAATGTAATATAATTTATAATATGGTTCTTATATAGATTAAATATAAATATAATTTTATTTTGTAGGTTTTTGGAGAGTATCTGACTAAAAAAGTATAATATAATGGTTTTTCATTTTCATTTTCCTTCTTTAAGACCTGTTTATTACTACGAAATTGTTTTCGTTTATATGTTATATATACTACCAATTTTGAATATTTTATAATCATTATTTATTAACTCTTGTTATTTGAGTTTTCATTTCCTGTTAAATCATTCAATGGTTTTTGGTTCAAAATTTACCAAATCTATAAGGGTTTCTTTTCAGATACCATTTTGAATTCAAGATTATTAATCTAAAATTTAATAATTGATTAAATTTTATATTATTTTTATCTAAAACCCTATATTTATTTATCATTATTTCAATTCAAAATAATTCTTTTTTACTTACCATTTGAATTCTATTTGGTCCATAACTAAACCTAAAGGTTTCTTCTAAGTGGATCCAACCATTGAGAATATTTTCAGAAAGAAATATTTCCACTCCATGTTCAAATTATTTCTTATGTCCTATATATTCCCCTATATATAATTATATTAATTATTATGGTTATTTTATATTTACATCAACATTATTTAAAAAAGTGGTATATCATTCTCTTTTCCATGTATTATGTATGGGTCACTTTTCCAATCTTTAATCAAATGTGAAAGTAATCTCTTTTTAAACATGTTCTGCATGATCACATTTTCCCATATGATGCTTTAAATATTTTATAACTCGTTATTTATAAGTTTTCCTAGTTTTTATATGTATTTTCATTTCTCATTGTTCTATATAACAATTCGTTTGAAATAAAGTTTTTTTAAAAATTTAATGGAACATCATAGAAATTTTCAAAATAATTTTATAGAGATATTATATGGTGGTAATCATCTATAAAAGCATCCTTTAAGGTTTATTATGATTCATATGGGATTTTCTGGAATGATACCATCCATATTATTTTTCTTGTTGCTTTAATATCTTGATTTTTTGAAATCATCATAAAAACCAATTATTTCACCTAAGTTAGTAGAGATATAAGGGTATTACAAATTGTTTCATATTCATGTTACAAAAATTTGTATGGTTTATCATTATGTGATGGGTGGAACTCTTATTGACCTCCAAAATGTTGGTAAAATTTTCTATATCTCTTGAGATCAGGATTGGACATGTGTGGTTAGTCCAAGTCTAATATGATATCCAGTGTGGGTTATTATCCCTTGTATACTATTTAATACATAAAACCAAATATTCTACTATATTAAATGTTGATTTAAACAATTGTGGAATAATAAATATAATATTATTTATTCAAAATGGTACAACATGTAATAATATGATAGAAAAACGAGAAAACAATTTCAAAATAAAATATAAACAAATTCCACAAAATCATTTTTCAATAATATAATTAGTAATTTCAAATATTTAGTTTTATGAATATTTTTTTATTATATAATTTCATCTACAAATAAAAAATGAGAATATTTTTATCATTTTATTATCCAAATTTGTTATTTTAATTAAAATATGTTTTTTTATCAAAAAATTAAATTCCACAAAAAAGTTTTTTATCATAAAAATGAATTTAAATATTGAATTAAAATGTTAAAATTATCAAATGGTAAATGTTTTTAAATTTTCTATGGTAATCAAATTTTTGTATAATTTGTAACACACACGGTGAATTTTTGTTATGCATTATGAAAATATAATAGAATAAAAATGATATAATGAGTAATATAAAGTATTTATCAAACAAAAATGTATTTATTTATTAAAATAATATATTTTATAGTAATAATATTAATTTTCACAACCTATAAATGATATCCCAAAAAAAGTATATTTTAATGATTTTAAAAAAGAATTTGTTATGAATAAAAATAGTATAAATATTCAAAATAATATATATTCTATAATTTCTATTCTTAATCAATTGAAATAAAACATCCAGGAACTACATGTAATATAAAATGGTCTAAAACCATGGAAAATATAAGGCAATATTTTTTTTCTATCCTAGGATTCATGGAAATTATTTGAAATACATTAAAAAATCAACCTATTCAATATAAATTCCAACCCAACATCATATTTTTCTTCCACTAAAAAATTAGTTATCATGTCTCTCCTCCCTTTACCACCCACAACAGTCTCTCTATAAATTTTAAATAGTTATAAGGAGATCTTCTCAAACATTTGGAACCTTCCTTTCAAGAGAATTGGTTTTTTATCAATTTCAATTCATTGATACATGTTTCTTATTATTCATGAATTTACATTCATATGATGTAAATACTGCCCTATTGACATTTTGTATATCTTTTATTCATATATCTATATCATTTGATTACATATACATGATTATACATGAGGTAACATAGGGAACAATGTGATTTGTATTTTTTTTAACACCCAGACCCTAGTTACCCAGAGTGGGTGCATTATTGCACAACGTTGGCATGATCACAAGAGATCAAGTCTCGAAAGGCCGATTACATTAGTGGCCTTGGATGTTCTAGATACATACCTATGTTTTAAATTAGATCTTGTAATAAAAATACAACTACAACAACGAAATTGCGTCCCCTTTAAACACACTCATATCCCTTACCCTATCCCTACAGGTCAATCATAATATAATTCCTCACATCTTGGGAAGAAATATAAGAAAGGGGTGTTCTCAGTTGCTCAGTAAGGATAAAAATATTGCAGAAACAATAATAAATAATAATAAACATTTATGGATATGTATAAGACTAAAACACAAGCATTTTAAAAATAAAATTCAGCATAATACGTGAAACATAAATCTAGTAATTCCATTTACTTATTCACATGGATATTCTACTAGATGAATAACCACATGTAATATCAATATCTAATTTTATAATGACAGAATGCATAATGTCGAACAGCATAACAACATATTGCAGGCCTTGTTCCAAGACTACAAATAAGATTTTTACAATGGCCTTTTACCAAGACACTAGTTTTTCTCATTATACCTATCGATGCATCGTCGAGCTGTATAGGGCCCCACCCGTCACATACTAATTCCTATGCATTCCTCATATGAAAAGGATGAAACATAACATAAACATTCGTATTAAAACTAGCCTAAAAAATGTTAAAAATTTCACCATAAACCATGAATGGTATGAAAATAGATCATCCATATTCAAACATATCACAAAACCTTCAATAAAAAATGGATAATTTTATCAAAAAAATCAATTTCAAATAAGCGTAAAATCCAACAACAGATGTTGACCATGATGAAATCAATCCAAATACTATTTGAGTAAAATGCCTCTTTCTACATTGAAATCATTTAAAAGTAAATAAAATTTTTATTTTGAAAATACTCTTATAATTTTTTAAGGGAATCTTCTAAAGTATTATAATGGTGTAAAATAGCCACACCAACTATATAAGTTAAAAAAACATTCTTAGTTTAATTTGTCGAAAAGGTCATAATGTACCTTATTGGGAAAGATAGGGAATGATTCCTTCCAAAAAAATTTAAAAAAAGTAAAAAATGGGTATAAATTACTTTAAACCATAATCGAGAAAATAGTAAAAATGTTTTGAAATACATTTTTAAGAAACACAAAAGTGGATGATAAATAAGACTTAGTGGATACTTATGTAAAATCAGCCACAGATAAATAAAGAGATTGTAAAATTAACCCTTAACTTGTACTTTTCTCTAGTCGATGGTACATTAACCTCTTATATAATAGATAAATCATTGTTATTAAATTATACAAGAACCACATACATTAATATTATATCGTATATGGTCTTATAATATTTCTTTGTTAATAATATTCTAGTAGTACCATTGTTTTGGGTGTTAACTAATTCATTTTCCTTTATATGTTTTGTTATGTAAGTCATTTTTGTTATGGATAAAATGTATTTGATTCATATCCAGAATGATATTAAGTTAATAAGCATTATTTTTAAATCATCAAATGATATTTAATCATTAATGGTTACAATGGGGAATAGGTCTTATCACGTTCATGGAGACGGTAATATGTACGTACGCAAGTGCGACGATATCATTCTATTTAAGGTAAAATCATATGTAATTTGATGGTATATAATATATATAGAATCATTAAAATGATATATTTATTATTTAAATAAATTATACCCATTATTATACACATCCAAATAATGAAGTATTGAATAACAATTTACACCATGACGTTGAGATGGTAAGTCGTGCGTAGGCATGTATGGTGACTTTCTCATTCATAGGATGGATAGAATAATGAATATGATTGTACCATATTTTTAATAACATAACAGTAGGAAAAAGGTACTAGATTTATTATTTTGGTTCAGAATCAACAATAAAAGAGGAAGTGGAAGAATAAAAGAACAATTAAAGAGGTGAAGATTTTCTTTCCTCTTATTCGAGTGATTTCTTTTTTGATTTGATCAAAAAGAATCCATAGGTTGGATTTTGGATAAAATAAAGGTCTCTAGATTGGAGTGAGGGTAGTTGGGAGGATATTTGAGTTGGGTATGTTTAAGAAAAATGGATTTGGTGGTATTAAATTAAGAGAAGGGTAAGTACCCTTTTATAAGAGAGGAGAGGGTAACTTTAGGAAAAGATTGAAATATTATTTTATTATAAAATAATTTTCAGTTTATAATGGATCCAAATGGATTTATTTCAAGGATAAGATGGGGATGGGTCGAAAACATCTAAACAAATATGTTTTAGATAAGTTAAGGTCACCATATTAACCTTATCTTTTATATTTAACTCTTAGTTAAGTTGTTTAACTTTTACCGTGTCTTCTTTTATTTTTATAATAAATGGTTAATAAACATACTATAAAATGTCAAGAGAATTTAAATTGGTTAATTAATGAAATATATATCATTATATTAGTAATTAGGATGAACCACGGATTTGTTAGGAATATTATATAATTTAATAATATAGTGTTTGTTTTAAAACTCAATTATGTCAATTTTAACACTATTTAGTATTTGGATTTTGTGAAAGTTCAAAAAACCTTCTTACTTCGAAAAAAATGCATTAAATCAACCATAAAATTTCATATTAACCATGAAAAATCGTGTAATGAATCAAAAGTCTCAATATACATTTATTTTGATATTTATAATATTAATTAATTTAATCTTTTATTAATAAGGTAATTACTTCATCTTCATTGTGTCATATATAAATTTAATTATTTAATGTTGTAAAATTATAAAGAATAAAACCATGATGTGGGAAATCATTTTATAGTTCTAATGAATATTTACAGTCGAAATAATCTTATGTATAACCATATATTATAAATATTTTAGTTATTAAAATTTGAATTTAACACTTTTAACTCTTCTTTAAATAAAATATTAATAAATATCCTATTCTAATACAAGTGGTTAAAGAGGATCATATTTTATTCATAAGGTTTATTTTGGTCAAAAAAATTTATCCAATAGAATTAGGACATGTGTTAGGGTAATTATAATATCATTTTTACATTTAATTACCATATTTATATTTAACTATGGTAAATAAAATTTAAAAGTTACTATTCAACAAAAAATTATTTTCATCCTATTAAACAACAATTTACATAATTATTGAAACCATGTGTCTTGGATTTTTGAAATTCAATTCATAGATAGTGGAATGTTCTATTTTATGCAGATCTGGTAATGTGCCTACAAGATGGGTAAATGATGTTAAAAAGTTCTATAAATTTATATACATCTAATCTTATTTTAAAATGATTCCAATGAATTACATTGTACTAATATAGGTATCATGTATCAATTTTTTCATAAAATAAATTTAAATAAAATAGTTAATTACTTAAATAAATTGTCGGTTTTAAACAATAATGAATTGTTTTTCACTATTCATAAAAAATTGAATGTTTTTAGAAAAATACCCAAAACTCATCCTAAGCTAATTTTGATATTCCGAATCCAAAAATGATGTCCATTTTGAGAACAAAAATTTATAAAATTTTAAAAATTGAGTATTACTATTCATACTAATTTTTAAATGGTTGGTTTGATAGGTCGTGGTGTGATAGAACACGAAGATGTGTGCAACGCAAGCTATTGCATTATTCAAAGGGAGGAATACCGTGGAAACATGGGGTGTAACATTGTATAACCATTATCTTCATATTTTCAAGGGTTTTAGAAGAAAATCATATTCCAATTATTCTCAAAATTGTTCATTATAAAATTGATAGGTAATGTTTTATATGTTTAAATAGAGGGATTTCATTCCATTTGGGTATATTTTTATCTTCAAATAAAATTCTTTATTTTTAATATCATTAAATTTTATGGATTTAATATTTGAAATTACATTAAAATTATGGTTTTCATTTTCCTATTTTCACCCATTGAAATGGATTTTTAAAATTTAATTAAAAGTCATTTTTTAGTTTCAAATTACAAATACTTTGTTCTGATCAATTTTAAAATTTTGGATCCATTTTTCCACAATATACATTTTATTTTGATTTTTGTTTTATATTTCATTTATTAAACTCTGAATCCATTGATGAATATATATTCATACCAAACCTTGTTCATGATGTTTATGTCCTCTATTAAACAGCATCTCTCCCTTGAATTTATTTTTATTTTTCTTATCCATATTATTTAATTACGTAAATATATTCTATTAAAATTACATTGTTTTTCTGCTATGTTTTCATGAATTGATTTAATAATATATGATTACTCTATATGGCATCATTTTTTGGATATTTAACATGAATGTTATTCAATCTATTGGATGGTGTAATATCAAAAAACCATATACTTTTAATTTTCATACAAATGTGTTTTGATTACTATGTATTGTTAGTTATGTATTTCATTTTTTGTTCATTAAATCATTTAATTAAAGAATATGAATTAATCAGTTATAGTTGGGGATTGAAAATATATAGGGCCTTGATGAATTAGTTGATCTCATGAGGAAAACTTCTCTTGTGTTTTGTATAATCCTTACCCATTTATATATGAATCTTAGTATGTGGTCTAGATGATATATTTATGATGTCTAAAATTTTTCATTCAATAATTATGGGATTATTTATTTAAATTTAATAATTTATTTATTATTATATAATATAACGATAAATTATGATCAAAAAAATTATTTATTATATAATTTATATATTCCTATAATATTATTGATTACATGCATATATATGATAGCTTTAATAGTATGATACCCATTTATAAAAATCTGGGATAAAACTAATATAGTGAATCCAATTTCCTTAGGATACAATGAATTATACAACATGTGAATTTTTTTAAGGAGAAATAATAAATTTCCCTGTATTCAGTTGATGTACCATATATTTTTTGTGTATTAAAATGTTTATTTATGTATCTTGTTTCATATGTTTAAAGAATTACTAGATCCAATGTGTTTTATTATATTTATATATTATATAAAATTGTAATTCTATAATAATAGGATCTAGGGTACTATATTAGGGGTTTTGATAGTTGATATCGAATAGTTTTTAGCAAAAACCTTTGGAATAAAATTTTTAAGAACACTGTTAGAGAAAATAACTTTATAAAAAACCCTTCAGATATTAAAGAAATATTTCTAGATTCCATGACATGAATTTAAAATAAATATAACACTATAGGAAAAAATAGATTTCATAGTGGTTTTATAGTGGTGGTTTTTAAAATCGCTGCCCAGTTTTTCTTATCATTTTAATTATAATTTAATTTTTTTTTTAAAAAATATTTTTTAGTGGTTTTTAAGAAATTGAAAATAAAATAATCGAAAAAATATACATATACGATATAAAATAATGATTTTTAATTTATTATTTATTATTTACTATCATATATTTTTTATTATTTACTATCATATATTTTTTATTATTTAACATTTTAAATAATTATAATGTTTTAATTAATAAATTTTTTTAATTATTAGATAATAATTATATGAAACATAAAATAAATCTTGATTAAGTTGATAATTAGATTTTAGAATCAAATTACCATTTCATGGGATCTCAGAGTCTGTTGGGGCTCGAAAAATTTCTAAACTGAAGCTGATGAAATCAACTATGGAAACGATGGATAATGAATTTTTAAAAACTAAATTAACAATATTTATTATCATTTTATGAAAACCTAAAAATAAAACATCAATTTGAAATAGCAATAAATTTTTATTCAGGGGTCTATTTAGGCTCTTCCCAATTTTAAATTGAATATTGAAATGAGATATATATATAGTGTTTTCCCATAGGGACATCAGTCAATTTTTTATAGGTCAAAAGAGGTCTGGAAGGCCTAAAAGACCAGCATTTTTCTTTAGATGTCATGATTTGTGAAAATTCTGATGGGATTTTATCTTCATTTAAGATTCTATTTGTATGATTTTATGTTTTCTGTAATTTTATTCAATTGGAATACATTCTTATTGATTTAATAGTGTTGTAATTATTTTGGTTTCCCATATTTTCATGATTTATTTTCTATTATATGTAACTTTTTATATGTAATAATGAACAATTTTTTTATTTATATACATTTATAAATATTGATACATGTTTAGGATTCTATTTTTTATCATATAAGTGTATATATATATATATATTTAATTATTTATGTTTACATATATATATATAATTATATATCTATGTGTGTTTGTATATATTTAGGGAACATAACTGTATCTTTATAAATATTTCTATAACCTAAATGTGTGTTTATATATATTTATGAAAATTAATTATATGTATACAGATTTATAGATATTTAAATCCATTTATTATTTATTATTTATTATTTATTATTTATTATTTATTATTTATTATTTATTATTTATTATTTAATAGTTCTTATTTATTATTTATTATTTATTATTTATTATTAACTATTTATTATTTATTATTTATTATTTATTTAAGTAGTAATTATTATTTATTATTTTACTATTTATACATTATAAATTTTTTATTTATTTATTTTTTATTATTATTAAATTATTGTGAAATTAATATTTAATATTTATTCATTATTTATTAAATTTTATTATATATTTTTTTAATTTATTATAAATTTATTATTTTTTATAAATTGATTATTTAATGTTTATTAATTATTAATTTATAAATGAAATATTAATTATTAATTATTATTTATTATTTATTTGTTTGTTATTTATTATTTATTATTTACTTATTATTTATTATTTATTATTTATTATTTATTAATTAGTGATTATTTATTATTTATTAGTCTTAATTCAAAATTCTTTATATGTTATTTTTCATTTATTCAAAACAACAATGACATGGATTTGGAGACAGAACCCATGACTTTAAATTTGTTAAAAAAGATAAATTCTACAAGATATGAGTCGGGAAATACAAGAAAAATAAACCCACGCTATATAGAAGAGGCTAAAGATAATAAAATCAACTCATTCAATCCCATTTAAATCCCAAATTGAAAAGGTATTTTTTCTTCCCTTTGGATGCCTACCTCTCTGCCATGTCTTCTTTTGTGGGACCATATCTAATCTATTTGATGATTCAGAGGATCCCCTAGGAGTGTCAAAAATCCTACAGTTCTAATCTAAAACCACAAAGTCCATTTTTGGATCTGAAGAGAATCCATCATCAATGTTAATTACTAGAAATATCAAGACTGATATATAATCATTGAATCCAATTATATTGGGCTTCATCATTGATTATGTAAACTTGAGATATTAAAAAACAAATCCACTAGATACTTGTTAAGACCTTTGGTAGGTATTTTAAATTCTTTCCCCTCAAGGGGTACGATACTATAGTTTATTTCTCATGTGTTTTCATATTCCTAATCTAATTCCTTACCCAAAGTGGCATATAAATTTCCCAATAAGTATTTGATGTGGGTTGGGTAAAAAAACTCCATATTCTCATCAACACATTGATGTACAACCTATAGTGGTGAAACCTATATAAAAATGCTACCTTGATGATTAATTGATATTGATTTTCAAGTAGTGGAAAGTTGAAATCCCTCTTCATCCAAAAAAAATGTTCTTACCTTTCTGGGACCTTGTGGACCCAAATATACCTATATCACTACCCATAAATGGATCATGAGATTTCTCTTGATCTTGCACTAGAAAAATTCTACACCCTCTCAACATCTATATCCTATCAAGATTAATGTCAATGGCGTAATCTAAAGAAATACTAATTCCATAAGAAATATTTTCTTGATCCTTATCCATGAAATTTTCATACATTTACTTCACTTGATCTCCACTTCAAATCATTGAATGTGTAGGGGCCATGAAAACCATTTTTTCCTTACACTTAATTTATTTTGAAGTAATCAATTTTTATTTCAATATTTTTTGGTCAGCTACCTCTTATGAAACCATTTCATTAGAATATTGACCTTCGAAATCCTCCCAAGAGATCATGTCCCAACCAGACAAAAGATATCCCACATTGATGGTAGATTCATCTCTAAGATTGAAATCCACCAAGTACACTTATTAATTCTCTACCCTATGATAATCCTCCTCACCTTCATTTTTAGGATTAGTCAACATGTGGATAGATTCTTCACCAAATAGTAGGTCTGGACCAACCATTTATATAACTACTTCACCATATAAAAAATTCTTCATTGCTTTTCCCTTTTTCAACCAACTAAGTCCATGATGTTATAGAACACTTCTCATTGATATCCTTAGGTCGCACAGAAGGGGATGTTGAGGTAGCCAAACTATCCCCTATCTTCTTACCCGATGAAGACCCATGCTTCCTTCTCACTGAGGGAACCTGAGTTTTAACTGTTCCATCTTATGGAATATCTTGACTATCATTACCTAGATAATTAAAATTAAAATCTTTCTTTATTATCAAACACAAATATTTATAATAATTATCCAAATAGAAGTAATTAAAAACAACAGAACTCCTACAAGTTGAGAGTTGATGGACTATTATATTAAAATCTAGACAGAATATAGGAATTCTTTCATATTTCATTCCCATCTCAATCTCATCTTCATTAGTAGAATGAAAAAAACATTATTAACCACGTTATAGAACAAATCTACTTCCATAAAAATTGATCAATCTTCCCATATATGGTTGCATCCATTTCTCTATCCCATTTTATAAACATTCCAATTGATAGAGAAATATCATATAGAATCTTGGAATTCTAATGGATCCATGTTAAGCCATTTACCTTGTCTCATATCTACACAAAGGAATTTCTGTCCTCCAAAGGGTTGACACTCTAGTCTCATTCGCAGATATTCAAAAAAATCAGGCTTGGGTGAGATTGAAACAAATCCCCAAGAAAATGTTTTCATCAACTCATAATTGAATAGAATGTGAAAAAAAACTATAACCTATTGTTACACAGTTCTAATTTTTTAAGCCCCATGTTTCATACAACAAATCCACCAGATGCCCAATTTTCCATGTCAAGGATTTTATTGGAAAAAAAAGATTGGAAATAATATAGAACACTGAATTTTCAAGATTCTCTAAGGACATAATAATATCAACCATACATGTCAAAAACATCTATTTCTATAGATTCCTCCCACCACTGAGCCCTTGTAGATAGAAAATGAACTCTTTAAGTCATCAGGTGAGATAGACACAGTTATCCTTCCACAAGATGAATTCAAGATTTTGGATTCATTACCGACATATCTAGGGGATTCAAAATGTCCCTTTGAAAAGAATGAAATATTCTGAGGTATTTTAATCGAAGAATCCATATATAGTAATCCCTTAATGTAACACCTCATGATTTTGTGAGTTATCTTTTTCGAATGAATTTAATCTT
The DNA here is from genome assembly GCA_963277665.1 of Viscum album. Classification (NCBI taxonomy): domain Eukaryota; kingdom Viridiplantae; phylum Streptophyta; class Magnoliopsida; order Santalales; family Viscaceae; genus Viscum; species Viscum album. The sequence goes on along the minus strand of OY728127.1, from coordinate 1,832,282,106 downwards.
TTTTATATTTTACATTTAACACAACATTGAAAATAGTTTATTTTATATGTTTGGATTTAATTATATGTAACACTAAGTTAATAAAACAAAATAAAAACATAAATTTTATCTTACTCTATACATAACATGAAGGTTATATTATGTTACACATAATAATGACTTTCCTCGATGGCTTGGGTGATACGCAAGATCGGGCATTACAGAACAATAATATATCATTAAAATGATATTGTTTAATATAAAAATATATAAACTAGACAATAAATTATAAGTTGTGAATATTTTTAACTAATTTACAAAAAATTATTCTTTTCACAAATATAATATTAATTCAGATGTTACAAATAAATTTGATGTGAATGTGAAAACTATTTGAATGTAAAAGAAAATATTATTAATTTTGTCGTAAAAATGATTTTCAACCCTAATAAATTAAATAAATTGTAATTAGTTAGTGATATTAATTTAATGTATATGATAAATATTTAATTAAATATTTTTTACATTCATCCAATATATTTTTTAGGCATAAGATAAGAATAAACCCAATTTTAGGCTTAAAACCTATGTTTTTTTATAATGGTATTTTTACCACCATTTAATGGAAAAACCACATTATATCCAATTTTTGAAACTTTTATAGATTTATTATTTAAAAATAAATATCATATTTTGGAGAGAGAAATAAAATTATGGTTAAGATAAATTTTTGCATTATTCTGTAAGGTTTCATTTTTTAAATGAATAGTTAAAAATACTGGATTTCAATTCAAAACTTATTTTAATATAATTTATTTTTAAGGTTATATTATATATTGATTTTTTTTAAAGTTATGTTAGATAGTATTTTTATCAATTAATCCAATTTATATCATTGTAACTTGTATCAAGTTTAAATTTGATACCAAAACTTTGCAGACTTTTGATCATTTTTACTTTAAAGAATAATAGTGTCGTCCTATTAGCGGCATTAATTTTAAATTTATTTATTCAACTTCTATGACTTGATTTTTAAAAAATGGATCCATATTTTTAATCATCATAATTTAAAATTTCATATAAGTTCAAATGTTTTTTACCAAAAAGTTTAGTGAATGTGATTAAAATTAATTATAATGATTAACAGAAATATTGGGTAACATTGTGTGAAACCTTAAATTTAAGACCCAAAACCTTCTGGAAACACGAATAAACCCCATTTTAGGGATATTTTTTGGAAATTAACCTTCCATTATTTAGTTTTATTGTTTTTTATGACATATTTTAGATAAAAACCTAGGTACACCTAGCTTGTTTTAAAAAATACCAAGTGTGCCCTTTTCCTACCCAATAAAAATACACCACCTCTCTATATTTTCACACCTCTCAAACACATAGGGTCATAAAATCTATGCCCAATACCCTTAACAAAATCCCTACCTTCCTTCCTGAAGCCTCCTCTTGTGTAGAAATAAATCTGAGGAACCTTGTGGCACAAACCAAAAAGAGTTACCTAATTCATAGGTAATGTCTTCTCTCAAGATACTTTATCTTATTTTCTTCCTCAACCCCCTACACTCTCTTTCATTAATTCTTGTATAACCACACCAGTATCCTCATTATACTTTGAGGTTTTATTATAACTATTCAACCTACACTTAAATACACCTCTATCTAATGGGTTACGAACATACTATTTATGTGTATGGCGAACAATCGCCTCACTAAATGATGATTGTTCATGTTTACATTTTCGCCTCTAAATGTGGACATTATAATGGAAAATTTATTTATAAATGTAATATGTTATATTTATTATTTCATTATGATTCTATATTCCTTTTACAGTTCATATATTTTTACTTTCTTTTTGGTGAAAAAATGAATATTTCTTTTGAGGAAGTGTGGACTACCGCCCCCTCATAGTGTTGTGATATGTTCATACAGTACAACGAATGTATTATAGAATGTTTTTATTGAAATTTTATGATATAGATATAATGTAAAATTATACTATAATATAAATATATGTACATTTATTTCAAGTACTTTATTTTATAGAATATAACAATAAAAAATGGAAACAACATTCATGTGTACATATGGCTAACCGTCTCCATGAATGGTGTATTCAATTTCATAATTATATATTCTATATATTACTATGATATAAATATAGTGAATTTAAATTATATTTAAATATTTTTTTACATTATGGAAATCAGGATACAATTATAAGGACCGATGATTTCAAAAATTAAGATTCAAGCGAAAACAAAGCACATATTACCCAAAGTGTAACCTTAATATGAAATTTCCAACAAGAGGTAATATTAAGTCATAATAAATTAATATATGGTATTATATATAAAAATTAGATTCTATAAAAGTTTTATAATAAATTTTTATTTATTATATAGGAAGTTCTATTAAGTACGACAAAAGTCAACACCCATAGTAAGGGAATTTCATCTCACTTTTTATTTTTGAGAGATAAATGCTTTATTAACCACCCTTTAATTTTGTATGTTGTGTATACAGACAATGGATGTATTATATGATTATTATAATTAAATTTATGGGTAATTACACATCCATTTTATAACATTTATTTCATGCGGACTATGTTTCAAAAGTTACCAAATCGGTAAAACGATTGTTTATCAATTTTCCTTCATTGAGAAACATGCCATGTTTTGAAGCTATATTAATTATTGAGGTGTATATAGTAACATGGAAATGTTATATCATTAATATATTTCTATTTCAGATATTTTATGCTTAATTTTATTTCATTTCCTCAAATGGTGTGTATGGTTCAAATTTTCCATGTTGTAAGAGTTTATTGAAACAGTCTCATTACTTTTTGAGATTGATTATGATTATGCTTGTATAGATGAAATCTTATGATCAGTATCTCAATATAAATCATGAATTTTATTATCTTCTAGATTTTTATGATATCTTCAAAAATTGTTTCCATTTTTCCACTATTTACTACATAATATAGTTAAGAATGTTTTTTTTAAGAAATTATGAATTTACCGGTTTGAAATATTTATTTCTTTGAAACCATGTTTCTTAAAAAGGGTTTCCAAGAATGTTATATTATCCTCCTATAATCAATAAATAAATTTATATCCTTTTATTCATTTACCAATTTTTTCAATGAAATATTCTTGTCACTTTATGAATACATAATTTTTCTTACTTGCTTACCGTGGAAAATTAATTTTGTTACCTCATATGAAATGTATGGATTTACATGCTGTTATTTTTGCTATGATTCCATTACATATTTAATGGCATAATTTTTAAGAATTTGTTTTAAATATTATTCAAGGAAATTTTTTTTGACAACTTTCCCTAGATTATTTCATTAGGATTAATGTAAAAAGGATTTAAAAACATTTTCAATCATCCTTTACATTTTTTCAATGTTATTTTCAAATAAATGGTTTTTAAAAAGTTTTCAAAGTTAATTTATTTGTTTTAAAAGTATTTTCAAAGAAATGGATTTAATTTTTTTTCAATATTTCATTTAATTTTTTAAAACTGTTTTCAAAAAAAATGTTTTAAATTGTTCTGATAGTTATTAAACATATTTTCAAGTAAAAAGTTATTCAAAAAAATTTCAAGTATTCATTATAAGTATTCAAGGTATATTCAACGAAAACAATTTAAAAATTGGTTAATACATTAAAAATAATTTTTAAAAGAGGAAATGATATTTTCGTCATGAAACTTTTTGATATATATTTCAAATAAATCCCATCAAAGATGACATCCGTTGATGTTACTCATTCCTTTTTAGGAAATGATCAAAACTTTCCATTCATATTATTTCAAGAATGGTTTATGTTTTAATGGAATAATCCTTAAGACACATATTTCTCTACCATTAGTTATACACATTTGAAACCAACTTCTTCTAATAGGTTATTCTTTCATTAAATGGTTATGGAACCTATCCCTTTTCCATAGGTTATGATATGATGAAATTTTAATAATACCCGTTTAATTTCATGGGTAATTATTTGATGTTTGTGAAACCCATAACTTTTCCTATGTCATGATATTATGAATTTTTTTTCTAACATGTAGGTTTTTTTTATTAAGTGATGGGTGGGTCCTATATCTCCCACTAATTCGTTGGGTAATCATAAATGTGTTATGATCTCAATGGGTACATGGGAGGGAATCTCTTGCCTAAAACTAGTGGGTGACCTAGGGGAAATCTCAATCTCAAAGAAAGGAGGTACCTTGGAAGACATCCCAATCCCGAAATAGGAGGGTATATAGAAGGACAACCCAATGTCCAAATAGGATAGTATATGGGAGGAAATACCAAGCCCAAAAAAGTAGGTTAAACAAGAGGACATCCCAAGATTGAAACAAGAGGGTACACTGGAGTACATTCCAAGCCCAAAACAAGAGGGTGCACAGGAGGGCATCTCAAGCCTAAAGTCAGTAAGAAGGTGACTAACTCAAGCCTATCATGTTACAAAGGCCTTGATAAGATTCCTTGACATAGGGTTTTTATATGCTTATGTGTTTTCCACAATTCAATTTTTATTTATATTTTATGATTCCATGGATTATGTTCATTATTTTTTTATGATTCATGTCTTATGAACTTTCAATATTTATTATAAACTCTAATATGCATGGTATAATCATTAATTATTATGTTCAAGTTATATACCCATTTTCTCATGTTAGGCTTACACATTTCCTTTATTTACACTTATTGGGCATCTGATCTCACCCTTTCTTATGTTTCTTTTCCATAGGTTATGAATAATGTTTTTAGGAAGAAGTAATTAAGGTGGATTTAATTACTGTAGATGTTGATGATATTTCATGATGAAATAAAATTTTCTTTTTCATGTTTCCAGAGACTCAAAATTATTATGGTCATTGGGCATATATTTCTGTAATGTACATAATATCCTTCTAAAATGATGTGATATCCATGCATGTTAAGTATAGGTTTTTTTACTTATTTTTGAAGAATCATAGTTAGAGAAGCTCCTATAGTAGACCCATCTTCATTGTTATTTATTATTTATTACTTATTTAATATTCATTAATTTATGATTTATCAATTATAAGTAATTTATATATAACTTGTCATTTATATATTATTTTTTTAATACTTATTTTTTACTTTTCATTACTATCTTATAATTTTTTAATTATTTATTTATGATTTGTTTATTATTATTTAATTGATATTTATTTGATAATTAGTTATTGTTTAAACATTAATTATTAATTTTTTTAAAATTTATTGTTGTATTATTATTTTTATTATATCACTAACATCTTATTTATTATTATTTGTTAATTTTGGTTTTATTATATATTTCATATTTATTTTTTTATTACATTTTATTTATTATTTTATATTTTATAAATTAATTATTATATATATTTTTAAATTATTGTTAATTTATTATTAATTAATTATTAATGCATTATTTGTTACTTATTTATTATATATTTATTAAATTTATTTTATTTATTTATTCATAATAAATTATTTTTTATCTATTATTTGTTTATTTTTTATTTATTTATCATATATTAATTTATTTTTAAAAACAATTACTATTTATTCATTAGTTATATAGTATTTATTTATTATTTTTTAATAACATAATAATTAGTAGTGATTATTTATTATTTATTATTTACTATTAATTACAACATAATTTATTAATTTATTAATTTATTATTAATTTAACTACTTTTTATAAGATGTGCTTTTCCCAAAAGGCAAATACTCCTTTACTAGAAAATAATGACAAACATATAGAATCTAAAAAAGGGAGATATTGATCCCTCAGATTAGGAATCATAAAATGAAATATCATTACCATAATTATGATCAGAATCATCAACAAATTCCCATTCTGATGATTGAGCCTAATGTCAGAAGCTTAGCATTGCAGCTTTGGAACATTCCTGCTTCAAAGTGGGTATGATATTTAATGATTTGAAGGATGATCTAGTGTTTTAATTCCTTGGATTATTAGATTAATCCTTCCTTGGTATTGTTTTTAGTGGGTATTTACTTCTTCATTCCATTTTTGATAAAATCCACAAAGGAATAAGCCCCCTTATCTTGAACTTTATTTATTTCTTCATCTGATATATTTCCAAATATATCAATTTTTGATAAGTCTAAATTATACCATCCATCCTGGATAGATTTTCAAGAATCCACCAAATTATATACAAGTTTCATGTCATCAACTTTCCCAACATTCAATATCCCATCAAGAAAACATCATTAATGAGGCCACTATAATTTTTAAGTAATCCCCCGGGCCTAAAATACCCGTGTACTTTTTATGGATATGGATAGGGAAGTGGATAACCACTCTCTCAAAAATGGATTCTAGTGTTTCATTATAGATATTCCACACTTTCTTAACTTTAGCATTCTTCCCCCAAGTAGATCTTCATTTGTGCCCTAATTGGTATCTACTCTTCCACTAGTAACTGATGAGACACTTTCTTCTGTGGATGCATGTGTATTGAAATCAGTGGTGAAGTTTATTTTCCGAGCTTGAAACTATTTGGAACCAGATGAATCGATGATACATGATAGAGTCTGTGGTTTAGAAGATTTTTTGAAATTAGATCCTGATCTGCACAATATGGTTTTGATTCATGGTACACACGTTTTGAAAGTTGAGGCTAATCTGAAAGCTAGAAATCAACTGGATATAGACAGATCTGTTGTTTCTGAACCTCAATCTACTAATTTTCAGGTTTTTTCCAATTTTATTTTTAGCTCATAGATTCATACCTATAGTGAATTAACTATTCAAATGGATGAATCGGTACTTCACGATGATTCCTCAGTGCAAGACCGGAATTTGGATTCAAAGACCATTGATGGTGAAGAAATTGTTCGTAAAGAAGCTGCAGTGGTTTCTTCATTACAAGAAACTCATGTTTCACCCATTGTTGAAGTTGGTAAATCAATATCTTATGTTGTTGTGGTGAATGATTTGATGTAAAATTTAGGTTCAAAAATAAAAGGTTTTCAACCATTGTCTTTGTTCAAGGATACAAATTCGGCAAGAATCCTGCATAAGGGATCAGTGGCCCATGTGGAAGTGAATCTTGAGTCTCTTTCTGATAGATTAGGGATTGGAAAAAGATCTAAATGTGTACCTTCTTTTACCTAAAGGTAAAAAACCATGGAAGTTGGAAGATTTGGTTAGTTAGACTTCTCTTATGTAGATTTTTTCTAACTGGAGATGTGTCTCTCTTGGTTGAATATTATTTCACTACCTTTTTCAGATGATTCTAAAATGCAATCATGGTGCATTGGTTCCTTTTTGATAAATTTATTTGTTATTTATTAGTTATTTATCTGTTTACATAGCATATTAAGAGACTGTTGGAGTGTTAAAGTCCTTGCAGAATAACTAATATGTATCGAGTTCAAATATCACCCAATATAGATATTCTACATAGTATATACGGCACATTCATGCATATAATGTGCATTTTCATGATAAATAATAAATAATAAATAATTATTATTATTATGAAAAATAAAAAACCATAAAAAATAAACCACCTTGAAATGATTTAGCGATAGTTTAAACCTCTTCTAAACTATCCTGGTGATTTTAAAAGCCATCCCTACATCATTCTACATCGATTTTAAAAAACAAAACAAAATGATTTTGGACACACGATTTATCGGTGGGTTTCAAATTCATTGCACAGTGATTTAACTATAGTTTAAACCACCAATAAATGAAAAAACTACCACTAAATGCTTACATTTGTTTAGTGTAGTGGAATTATATACTATGATTTATTAATCATAGTTTTATTCATGGAATAATTAGATATATTCCATTTTCTATAAATGAAACCTAATAAAATGAATATAAACCATGTTAGTAACCATGACCAATGTATGGATTACCCTCTAGAGAGATTTAATGGGGAATTTTTTGGATTGGAGATTGTTATAATTATATTAATGAAATTGACTCATTTTTTGATCAATAAAAATTCCCATATGAAACAACATGTCGTTCCACGTCTTGGTCTAATAAATTTGGACCACTTTACAGGGTAGCACCCTTCCTCCTTTAGTGGAAATATAAATCCAATTGTAATTGAAAATTGGATCATGTCCTTAGAGAATATATTCAATTCATTGTGATATAGTGAGACAGAGAAGGTTATCATGGAAATATATCATCTAAAGGGTGATGTTGACCAATAGTTTTCATTGATTCAAATAACTAACAAGGTGGATTAAATTGAGAATATTGAATGGATGTCTTATAATGTGGTATTATTTGAAAATTACATTCATTATGAATCATGAGATTACATGGGAAGGAAATACATTAATTAGATACAAAAATGAAGAACATGTTGATATTTTGTAAGATGATAACAATAAAATATTATTAGTACATGTTATATAATATTTATGTAATCTAGAAAAAAAGATTCATCATTTCTTTAATGGGTTCAAGCCAATTCATCAAATAGAATTAGTCTTTAAGAAATTTCCATTATATGAGGAAATAGTGATAAGTTCCCTCAAAACCAAGAAGGAATTCTCAATGTCTTTTAATTATAATGGATTCCAAGATAATAAGTGGTTGGTTTTTTACCATGGTGAAAGATATTTAGTAATGGATAATAAAGGAATTTTTAAATTTTAAGCATGCATTAACTATAGGATGAAACAACATGGGAATTTCTTAAATTGAATTATAGTTTTTTATAAGTGTAATGATAAAGTCCATCAACAACATATGTGAAATGGTATTAAGGAGGCTAAAATTTCCCAATTATTCAGTTTCAATTATATGGGAAACTATTTAAATGAATTCCAAAAGCATCAAGTGAATTAAACCAAGAATCATCCATGGGAGAAATATTGGGTGTATAAAATCCCAACAGTAGAGGTTGAGTTCCTTAATGATGTTGTAAAAGGTTCTTTTATCATACACTAAACATTTTCTAATACATTAGATGATATTGGAACAATTAAAACTTTTATATATTTCATGTTCTTATAAACCTTTAATTACCCCAATATTCATTAATGAATGGTTTTTTAGTTAATAATACTTGTGTAAATATTATAGCTAGGAATATATATTGGTATTCTTATATTCAAATGTGTGGAGGATCCTTAATTTAAAACATGTTGGTACTACCAATGGTTGATATTTTTATAATATATTGTATGGATTTGATCTCAATGTATAATAAATTAAATTAAATTCATTATAAGGAGAAATTAAATGTTGAGGCATGAATGGAATCAATTATTTTAAAGGAGGTACATCATTATTGATGTCTTGTTCAAAACAAACTATAGAGATTTATCATAGTGATATTATTCGTAAAGATTATATAATTTATGTGAATAATATCCTGAAAATATAATTTTTACCAATTATGAGGGATTATATTGATGTATTTCACAACTAACTACATGTATATCTATTATACTATGTTGTTAAATTACCTAATAACCTTATCCTCGATGATAGCCCTCTATCTTATCTCACTTCAATGATAGCTCCAGTAGAATTTTTGGAATTAACGAAATAACTAATTTTTTTAATAAACTATGTATATGACCAAGTGTTTCAAATTGGAGATAACCAATACTATTTCGGAAAAATAAGGATATTTCTATGAGGTTCTGTATCAATTTCAATAAAATCATTTCCATCACTATAATGAAAAAGTTTCTTTTACCTCATATTGATTGTATTTTTTATCAGTTCCCAAGAGGTCAATACTTCTCAATTATTGATCTTAAATAATATTAAAATTAAATTAAATTTTTTGAAGAATGATATACAAAATAAGAATTTTCTTATAAGGTATAAGTATTATGATTTAATAGTAATTCTAAGTGGGTAATCAAATGTATCATCGGTGATTAATGATCAAATTAATAGTGTATTAAAGGATTATATTTATATTTATTTTTTGTTTTTTGTTGAGGATATATTGATATAATATTTCATTTATGATGATAATGAATACCATTTAAATTTTTTCTCCATGATTTTAAGTGTGAATGAGTTATATAGTAAATCATATTTGTGAAAATTTTGGATTTATAAACATTCATTTGATTGAAATATTTTCCCCATGGATGGAATATCATTTGACACCACAAAATAAAGAACATGGTAAAGAATGGAAAGCATCAAAAATAATAATTAAAATATGAAGTTTCTTTGGTTTAGCTAGTTATTATCATTGATTCCCTAAAAAGATTAACTTGTTATCAAATAAATTAACCATGTTAACATGTAATGGGTTACAATTAAAATAATCTAAATAATTTTTATAAATCATAGAGAAATTAATGAAAAAATATATCAATATAGCAATATTTACTTTACCATATGAAAATGAAGTATTTTTCAATGATAGTGGTTAATCAATTAAAAGACGATGGCATGTCCTAAAAAATAAGGTTTTTTATGAGTCATGGAAATTAGAAACCCCTTAACAACATTATATAAATTAGAATCATTACTTTAAATATCTATTCATGTATTTAAATAGCTGGATAAACTGTCAATATGGAATCTGATGTGACATGTAGGTGATTATTCTTATTTACGGTTTCTTGTTTCTTTCTACTCTTGATTCTGGTTCATGTACTTATCTTCAATTTGGTCCATGACGGTGGTTTCATAGAGGATTTTGGATTTCTGGTTCAGTAGTCCCTCGGTGTTCTGAGAAAATAATCATACTAGATTCAATTCAGGATATGGTGGTGTTTTTGTTTTTTGTATGTACTGATTTTTAGGGAGTTGGACTATGATGATCCCAGTCAGATTTAACCTTATCAATTTTAAGATAGTGGTTTTCTCCTGTTTCTTATTCCATGAGGTTGGTTTTGACTGCGACGATGAAGGATGTTTACTGGTGATCCCTTGGCTCTTTTACCTATCTCTAAGCTCTTGTTCCCTAAATACTCTCTATGTTGGAGTAGGAGCAGTGGTTTGTATAAGGTTTTGGGTTTGTGGGCCGGTGGTCGACGACATCCCCAACACTTCTTGAGTCATCTTCATCATGGTGAATGTTCTATTTTATAGTGTTGTCTCATAATGTAGATGAGGGTGAGTGGCGTTGGTAATTTTGAAGAGGTTGAATGGTTCTTCTATGGTTTTTTTCTTCTGATCTCCAGCCCTAGGATGGGCATCGTTGGAAATGGTGTCTGCAGTGATTTTGATTTAGGAGTTCTTTTGATGGTACGATGGTTATGATGGAGTTATGGGCATTGATCAAGGATTCACTAATCGGGGATCTATGTCCAAAGGAGGTTTTCTTACAAAGATTTTGAATTTTGAATCAATTTTTGGATTTCGTCTGTGTAATATGGTAATCTTTTATATGGTCCAGTTCCTACTAACCCAAAAACGGCTTTCAAAAATCAAATAAAAATATAATTTTCAGTTAGTGTGAAGGTTCATGGAGTCATATACATGATGTGGATGGATAATAATTTTATATCCATTGATTCAATAATGTTTGATATAGATATTATTTATGAAATGGAATCATCATTCATTTTCAATGTAATCTCTCATCCATCTTTTCTAGTGAATATAATAAGGCCTCAATAAGATTAAATGGATTTACAAAAGATGATTAAAAATAGGTAAGTGGGAAAATTGATAGACATTAGTTATAAAAAACTTTGTTTAATTTCAAAAACAAACTATTTGAACCATCAATACAAGTGAAAATAGGAAATTTCATGATGAATCACATATATCAAACATCATTATACACTATAGAAGTTTGAAGGTGTATATGGATCCAAAAGAAAACATTTTATGGTAGATCATAAAGGAGGAAATTAAATACTATGTGTTAATATTCTAATAATACCCCCATGTATACATTAATATAAACCTTCCAAGGGGTGTCATAAAACCTCTTCCTATAGTAAGTCAGATGTGGGATAATATCACGATGGGTTTTTCTACTGTAATTAATAAGAACTTAATAAAGAATGATGTTATATAGTTTTTTATAAATTGACTTACTATATTTGAAAATTTCCTTTAAAAATAGGAGGATCTACCCCTTGAACATCATTCAAATATCTGTATCAATTAAGTATTGAGACTTTATAGAGAAACATTATCAATTATATCTCATCATGACACATATTTCATATCAAAAATTTTGAAATTTCTCCAAAATTATTAGAATACTGGGATATTGTTTTACAATATCTATCACTCTCTAAGTAATGGGATATTGGAGTGGACTATCAAAACCATATCAAGAATGTTGAGGTCATTCTACCTTTGTATTATATGTACTATTTTAATAATACCACAAAAATATTAATTTTATGGAATAATATCATCCATTTAGGAATTTAAATTTTAACTTATGAGACCTGGTATGTTAAAATATGTCCTAATACAACATGTTGGGATGATATTGGGGATAGAATCCTAGTCGGCCCCAAACTGATTAAGGATAAAATTGAGAAGGTGAGTGATATCTAGAATATAACCATGGCATCTCAGAATATATAGAAGAACTATGCTAATAATTAGTTAATGGACACAGAATTCTAATTAAGAGATGTATATTTTTTGAAATTATTAGTATTCAAGATAGTTTTGAGGTTTTATATAAAGGGGATTAAAAGAATGTGATACATTTTTCCTTTTTATTTTTTGGAAAAAATTGGAGTTGTGTATCATCATATATAATTTCTATGAAAACCCTCTAAATTCAATTGTGTTTTCCATGTTCTAATGTAAATGTATCACATACAAGGACTAATGTATGTAATTTCCACTAATGAAATTGAGTTGGAACATGACAAGTTATATAATTAAAATCTTGACCATATTAGTGACACAAGAGAGATAGTGTGAACGAATAAGAAAAATGTACTGGTGAAAGTTCATTAATGGGATTAGAAGTTTGGAGAACTAAAATAGGGAACTAATGTTGAAATAAAGAAGAATTAACCTCATTTGTTCCCATATTAAGTTAAACCCCCAATTTTGAGGATGATATTATTTAAGGGGTAGAATGTAGTACCATATATTTTACTATTTTCAATTAACATTTCATAAATTTGGAATAATACAAATTATATTAATTATTCATAATAGTATAACACATTATAATTCAATAGAAAACTATGAAATTACCTTTAAAATATACTCTAAAACCTATAAAATAATATAATTTTTTTATTATATATTTAATTATTAATAATATATAATTTAAGGAAGTGTAATATACTTATACAAAGGCGTCCTTAAAAAAAAGGAGAATAATTTTTTACATTTAGGCATAAAATATATGATTTTTAATTGCTAAAATGATTTAAGATAATAATTAAATATCACATATATAAGTAATTATTATCAAAAATAGATCATTAAATTTGTAATTATCATATATAAATTATAAAATTGTTACTTTTCATAATTCTTTAATAAAATCAATTTTTTTGGGTAAAAATAAATTATGGTATGAGTAACTGTAAGCATTATGACATCATAATTCCTTAAAAATGATTCATTGATTGATATAAAGGATTTCTAGAGTAATTATTTTTTATTAAAACTATTAAATATTTAAAAATAAAATTATTTCCACTAATATATAAAAAATATATCACAATATTGTATTTTAATAATTTTAATAGAAATTACTTTCGTATAAAAATATTTTTCCATATCCAAAAAAAGATATATTAAATGATATATATTCTTAAACAGTTAAAATCCAAAACCCATGCCTTTCATGTCAAATACCATGGGATAAAACCATTTTAATGCCAATAGTTTTTATTAAACTATGGCCCAAGGTTCATTCATTGAAATTAATAAAGAAATACACCTTTTTCTCTATCATGAGTATTTGTAAGGTGTTTCTGAAGATCTAAGGTTCTCTTCTTATGATTTAATAATATTCCATTCAATAAAAGGATTCTATTTCTTATTTTCAATTCCTTAATACATGTTTCTTATTGTGAACCAATATAAATTTACATGGTTAAAATCAAACCCCAATAAGATTATATATATATATATATGATTTATATATACATATATATTTATTACATAGACATGATTATATATGTGTTACCTTAGGAAACATTTTGAAGTGTAATTTTTAACAATTCTCTTTAAGTCTCCAATTTTTTTCAATGAAACTATTAGTCATGTTATTCAATGTTTTTTATTTCAAAAAAAAGGTTACTATTATAGATGAATAGATATTGGGATTTCATTCCCCAAATTATTATTTTCTATCTTACACTACATATTTTCTATTTTTTAATGTTTTTTATTTTTATAGTTTCAATATTTTGAACTCCTAAAATTAAATTTTTCATTGTCCTCATTTTACCACCTGAAATTGATTAGAGAACGTGACTTAAAGGACTGTTTATCAGTATATCTAATAAAATATTGAATAAAATTATATTTATAATTTTTCTACCATGTTTTTATAAAAATATAAAGGATATAAGATATATAGTTTTTTTTTCATGTATTTCCCTCTAAATTATCTTTTGAATTTAAAGTTCACACCTCACCTTGTTCATAAGGGTTAAATTATATATCTTACCTTATTACTCTATTTACATTAGTTTTCTCCTTCATATCCATATTATTTAATTATAGTAATATATTATATATTATTTTGACTACTTTTATGTTTTCTTTTCAAGAACTAATGTAACCGTATAAACATTACTCAATACAATGTCTATTTTACGGGTGCTTATAAATAATGTTATACAGATGTCTTTTTTGTTGTATTTTTATTCATATTACAATATTGATTTGATGATATGGTATGATAGATTTGTTTTTATGCTAACCATTCATGACCATTTGAGATTACTCCACTATAATTTTTATCATTTCCACAGGTATCATTTATATTACTAAATGAGACTTATGAATTTCAAATAAGAATTAATAAATTTTCATGTATTCGGCTAATGAACCTTAAGTATTCAGTGTACTATAGTGTTCATTATTTTATCATGTTTTTGGAGTTTATTAAATTTTTGGATAATTTTTATTATGATCTGTGTACATTTTAATAAAATAACAATCATCTCAACGTTGCTAGAGTTAGATTGTTTCATTATGGGTTGGTGGCAACTCTAGTCCACTATGATATTAAAATCATGTTGGTTAACATTATAATATGTTATAGATTATTATATTATGTGTTTCCACACTCTTATATTATGAAATTTACAAATTTCATGTTCTTATGACTCATTATAATTTTATTAGGTCTCCATAATCCATTGTCTCATTTCATAGGTTCTTCTAAAATCCTCATTTCATGAATCTTGTTTTATGATCTATGTTTTATTGGTTATTTTTTCTTGATAAAATGTTTATGTTCCCTAATTATTCTCTTATACCAATGAAATCCCACATGTAATAATTAATTTCCTATGGGGCTACACAGATTTAATAATTCATAAAATGAAAATAACCTAACTAAAAATTTATTATTATTTAAACCATAGTGTCCAACCTGTTGGTATGATCTATAAGGTCAAAATTAATTAAATAAATCGAAATAGACATTAATTTTTTTATTGGAGAAAGGGTGAAATTTTTTTATAAAATAATATTCTTGATATCAATAAAGACAACATTCCATTTTCAGAGATTTTTAGGTTCATGCACTAGGGATTCAATTGATTTTTAGTTCATTCTTTTTTTGTGTCTAAATTTGGTCACTAGGAATCCTTAGTTTGGATATCCTGCATTAATCCTATGATTTCACCTCTGGAATTATCATCTACTGGGTTCAATCTCAAAACAATGAAACCCAAAACCCTATTTAATGATAAATACACTAGACTATGTAATATTCATAAACAAAACATGGAAATTAATTAATGCAATGAAACAAGCAATGGACATTTAATTCCAAAAAGAAGAATATTGTAATTGATAAACAGGGTTTCAATATTCCAAAACATTAATAATAAATATAAATAATACATAATAGTATTTCACACTACAATCATATTTCCCAACCAAAATAAAGAAATTCACTCATGCTAAGAATTATGAGGATGAGAAGAATGTATACGAGAGAAATAATTTTGGTGAATAATGGTGGTGAATTAAGGCTCTGGTGGTGCATGTGCCATATTATATTGGTCCATTAATCCCTTACTAGCATAGACCTCCCCTTTTTTACAACTGATTTCATGGATATATAGTGTTTTTATCAAACCCACTATATCTAGTGTCTTTATTTTTATGTTTCTCGAAACATTAATGGAGTGTAAGTTAAAACGACAAGTAATCCACATCATCAAAAAACTCTTTGTATCTTTATCTATCTCAAAATTTAATATCTTCTATAGTGTACAGGATGTGTAATGGATTTTCCCATTATGTAATGATTTATTGACAAGGATTTTACGATAATGGACTCTCTATAATCTCGCATCATTTAATAGAATTCAGAATTTGTAAAAGTCCATTTTTCAGTTCTTTTTCTCCCTCCATCCTCATGTAGGATTTATTTTGGCCTTAAAAAATCAATTTCATACAACTTCACATAACTCATGTCAATAAGTGTCTTTATGATTTTATTTTCATCCCTTTTCAAACCATTCCCAAATATTCGTATTCCCACCACAAATCACAAAACAATATAAATTTTCCAACATTAAAAATAATAATCAATTTAATATAAAAATAAATATATTTAAAAACTATAAAATAAATGAATAAAATAAACTTATAAACCATCATGTTTAACTTAATATCATTTCTGATCCTTGATTTATGTCCCTTATGTTTACACATTATTATGAATCTGGGATCATCCCTTCTTATGGTTCCATTACTCCAATTAATGATGAATAATATTTCATTAAATATGCATAGAATGTTATTGTGTCTGAAGATTATTTAAGGGAGATTTTAAACAATGTTTGTTATATATTTTTTTATATTTGGTTTCCAAAGAGATAAAACCTATTGTTTCTAAGGTGTGATTTATTAGGATCTGTAATAAATATTCTTCTAAAACGATATCTGTAGGTATGTCATGGTTGAGTCATCTCACCAATATCTTGAACTTGTTTTTCATTTCAGATTAGTGTATTATAGTATTTTTCACTCACCATTTAAACCATATTGGGAGATCCATTGAGCTCACATAACTCTAGCTATAAGGAGGCCTCCCCAAGGTATCTCTTATACTTCCTTCATCCTCCTTCTTTTCCCTTGATTTATGGAATATCTAAGGGTTTTTCCATAAAAATATCAAATCGAACACTCCCTCGTTATGTTAATATATAATTTGAAGTTACTTCTTACAATTTCTTCTTCAACTAATAGGTATTTTATATTTAATTCCCTTAGATAATGTTGGAAGTCACTCTAAATCCTTTTTATTCCTTAACTTTTTCATCAAGAATGGTTATATGGTTGGTATAATCAACAAATATCATCATTTATATAAGATGATGTTTACGTATTCCATGACCAAGGGTTCATTAACTTCTATGTCAGAAATTATGGTTGAAAGCATCAAGATTTATTAGGGCCCAAGTATGATACAATAATTGATACACTTTTTCATAAAACACTCTATTTGAGGTGATTAACACTTTTATATTTTATGATGATGTACTATAATTTTTCATTTTATTTTTGAGAGTTTATGGATATTTTGGGGTGTTTTGGTAGTTTTTTAATGGGTAACATCTTGTTAATATCTAAGGAAAAAAAGAAACATCTCCTAAAAACTATGTGATAAATTATTGGAGTTATAGGATGGATTTATGGATGGAGAACAATTTCTAATAACCATGTAAAAGAATATGGAATCCTTAAATTCTTAGGATAAAGGGATTTTTCCTGGTTAGTTCATACTTAGCCAACCTATGTAGAAGGTCCAGGTGACCACCATGGTATAATATATAAAAACTCATATGATTAGTGCATTCTTTGTTAATACATGAAGTATAACGACGGAATATGAAATAATACGTCATAAAACTATAATTCAATACATTTATTTCCAAAAGTCACCCATTTTTTCTCATGTTCTCATAGGTGGTAAAACATAAGGATTCTTATTGGTCTTATTGTTATCTCCTCTCCCACTAGAATCCAATTTTAGTGGACTGAATTCTGTTGGATCTAGAAGATTACAGGAAAGAACCCTTATACCTAGTCGTTTATCTCTACATTATATATCCATTTGTTTTTTGATGATAACTATCTTGATAATGGGAACTTCATTCCATATGAGTAATGATGGTTGAAAATCCTATTAATACATTAAGTAAAGTCTTTTTAGAAAACCAATTCTTATCGTATATGAACTTAGAAATTGTTTTTGTTATTTTTGTAATTTATCTTGATCTAGACTCAGATGTGACCTCTTATAAAGAGATAATGTCATATCTTATGGATAAATAAAGTTAAAATTAATTAAAATAATTATTTTACCCATTAAATTGATTCTATTATGGTGGATAAAGACTTGTAAACAAGGCAACATTATAACATTGGATATAAGTTTAATATGTTTAGATATCATGAAATAATTAAACACATCATCTCACAATGGGATTTAAACCTAACATAATGATGATGGATGAAATATCTCTATGTGTTTGAAATAGATTTTTTTGACATTTGGGATTGAAATTTCATTGATGATATTTGAAACCAACATATTAACCTGAGAATCATATTATTAGTGTAAATTCATGAGCATGATTGAAGATATCCCTTTATATTTCATTATCCATAATAAATATGTAATATTATTTGTATTTATAGTCATTATATATTTTTAAAAAAAAATTCAATTCATAAATGATATATCCTAATTTATATATATGTATATCAAAACATAAAGGTGGGGAGACCATTGATGGATATAATCATGAAGGAATTCATAGCTTTTTTAAGATAATTGTTGTTCCACATTCTTGTCAGGAAAAAATTATTTCTTCTTATCACCATTATTAGTGTAAATTTCGTCCAATAATACAAAATATATATGGTGCTCCAATAACCAAATTTTGGTGGTCATGAACAAAATTTATTTTTTATTATTATTTTATGGGATTCAAAACTTTTAAATGGGTAAAGGATGATCATCATTGATCATATATAATATTGTAATCTTTACCTACGCACATCTATAGATGGGAGAAAATAGTTGTGTACATTTTTATGGGATTACCAAGAACTATTTAGAAGAATGATTATAATTGGGTTATTGTAGAATTACTCACAAATTCATCCCCTTCATTCAAATTCATGAATCCAATATTGTAGATGTATTATAAATGATATATATTTTTCAAGTGGAAATATATCATGGAATACTAGTTTCGAACATCTCCAAATGATATCCTTGTTTCACCACTCATATTTGGAGATCACCTCATGAAGCTTTTGGTTACAAATTAACCATGAGTGTGTCATATTATCATGAAATGGATCAATAGTTTTAATGAATAATTAATACATGGGAATAATTCTCCAATATTATGTTAATGCTTTTGGTGGATTTTGTGGGTAGCATTTTCCATTTCTATAGTTTTTCTATAACAATTGATATCCGCAAATGATACCAGTAGATCTATTCAAGGAATATTATGGTGGACCATATCAGTCTCAAATGTTTTAGGTAGAGACCAAATAAACATCCCTATTGGGACTTATCTTTATTCATGAGATGGATTAGAAAATACGAATAATCATAAAATGGATTGTTTCACCACATAGTCATCCAAAATATTATGTTGATTATTGGCATAACACTTTACCCTTTATTGGAGGGATCATGTGTTCTTGAATGTATCTCTATGACAGGGACATTGATGATTGGGTAAGAAAGTAAAAAATGTATCATTGGTAAGTTACACCACTGGAAATAATTCAAACAATTGGTGATCTTGAATATTGGTTAGATTTACCACAACATTTCAGTTTGGATCATAATTTTCATTGTGTTTCTCAGTTGAGGAAATTCTATACTGATTTTATCCATGAAATTTGATGAAATCAACTTGCTCTCAAACTGGATTCTATATTTATTCATGCTCCCATTACCACCAGTTATCTTTTTATGTTTCATAAAACACTTTTAAAGGATTAGTGAGAACATAAATAGTATCACTACTAGATCCCTATAGTCTATGAAATGAATCCAACAGTGACTACATATGACCAAAAAATAGTCATCAGTTGAAGCTTTATCCATAAAGGAAACTAATAGTGAAAGTACTCACTAACTCCTTCATCAGAATTTAAATTGCTCCCTAGAAGACAATAGACCACCAAAATCACCAGTGATCCCACAAAAAGCCACCACAATGTGAAAAAACATGCATGATTCCATGATGGGCTAGAAACCACACATAACTAGGGTGAATATATATACCAGTCAGGAATGGGATTAACCTGAAATAATAAATACATTCACATACCAGTGAAGAATTAAGGTGTGAGAATATTATAACCTAAGAAGAATACTAATGATAGGGAATTTATTCCACTTTTGATCCTTATATAACAACTTTTCATTTAAGGAAGCAATCATATCCTGAAACATAATGAAATCATATGTAATGGTCTTCAATTGATTAATTCCCTGAAGTAAAATGTGGTCCTTAAAAATAATCGAGGTCATTTTCTTCTTAATGAAATCTTTCACAACTCCCTTTATTATACTTTTGGTCTTCCATGAAATAGTTGGTAGGTAAATCCTCTTCTATAATTTTTTTACTTGCAGTGTGTGTAGAGTATCATTGCAGGAGGATTGGTATCCACTGGTTCTTCCAAATAGACAAGTGTCCCTCTACACATAGGAATTCAACAACTATTATTTTTCTCCTTTAAAGAGCCTTTTAGGTTAAAACCATTTTTTTCACTGGTTATATTTAAAGGAGTCCTCATGAGGAGGATAAATATATTGATAAGTAGGAATCTGATTGAATTTTTTTACTATCCAGAATACAGTTTTTGGAATTATAGATAGTTTTTTTAGAAAAAATACCCTTACCAATGAATCAATTTATCATTGGTTTCATAATATTTCAGTATTGTTTATGAGAGTTAATTTTCTTCTCATTATTAAAATGTTGATAATTGACTTTATTAGATCCTTTTTCCTTTCTTCATCCATTATGGTTGAAAAAAAATATCCCTCTCCATGCTCTAATAGAGTCTAAGGATTCATTTATAGTTTTATTTCTCCTTCTTGAATCTCTGATAATATATCCTTTATTATAATATCAGGACTTGATTTCCTTTATTTTTCCTATAGCCTTCCAACATAGGATTCATCATCATCTTAAGGACCGTCACCTAAATATTAGAATATGTTATGAAGGGGAACTCCATTATAACTCATATAGTTAATAAAAGAAGAGATTCTATAGTACTTAATAGAGGGTTCACCCTTTCTAGGTAAACTTGATACTGGAAGTTGGTGTGTGACCATCACCATAGGAGAACATGAACCCTCATTATTATACTTCTCATTATTCAGCAGGATCAAAATCATTCCTATTTTCCCTATATGATCCTTTATTTCAATCCTCACTGATTATACATTCATCCGGACTCCCTAATTTGACGCCATAACATTAATGAAGGATATATTTCCTTGAAAATAGAGGTCTATGAAAGGCATAATAGGATAGATAGATTTCAATTCCATAAACCTTTATTTAATGGATCTATAAATATATCCCCCTTTATAGGCTTCCAATTCTCCCATGATCTATGAAACTATATAAGAAGTATCTTTTTTTCAAATATCCAAACATGAAATACCATATCTATAGGTCGGAGATGATGGACTAGATCATTGACCCATTGGTTGACATCAAAAGGACTGTTGAAGATGGACAAGTTGATTACAACTATATTATAAATCCACCTAATTTATGAAGAAAACAACATTATTTAACCAAAAATCATGTTCAAACTCAATTCATATAAAACTTATGGAAGGATTTGAAACATCAATTTTAGGTCAATTGCAGGGAGGAATCGGATAGAAAAGGGACTAGGATATGCCATCAAATCATAGAAATATACCAACTAAATTACCTAGCATCAATATAATTGATGGTTTTTGATATGTAAGGGTAATACGAGGAAAACATACTCAAAGATAAGAATTCATAGGATCTTTCTTACAATAAAAATTGTACGACCTCCATAAGAGGGATAACTGAATGTTATTTAAGGAACTATTTCTAAATGACCAAGAATGGATTAGTTCTTACACTAATTGGAATCATTTTAGGGGATTACTAGGATCCAAGAGTACGAATATCATTTGATATGTAAAATCCAATGTTTCAGAGATGAACCAATTGAATATGTCTATTGATGAAAGATTCTGACCAAAGTGGGACACCAAAGAGAAGCTAAAACAACCCAAAGCATCTATGAACACCCAGAGAGAGAGTGGGAATGAGGTAAATCCTTGGTTTAAAAAGGTTATCATTGGTTTTATAATGATGCTAGGAAAAGGGGGAAGAGTGTACAAGGATGTTAATGGAATGTGGACTCAAGGAATGGGTGGCCCCATCCCTCTGTCTGAGGGTGGGTGGAAGTATGGTGGAAAATTCTATCATTGTTAGGCCATTGAAGTCCTAGGTGATAAGTGTAGAGAAGGATAATTCCTCCATTATTAATCCTCTAATTATTTTATTTTATATAAAAAAAATAAATATTTTCTTGAAGATGTATTCTATCGGTTTATGTAATATGAAAACATGGAAAAATTTAGTAGTAGTCCTAGGAACATGGGTGAGTGATGCTAGAACAATGGACAAAAATCCCTTAAATCCCCAAAAACCTCCCACATTCCTTGTATTAAATGCCTATTTTTTTTAGAATGTGACACAAATTTTTTTATTTAATTCACCAATTTATAACCTCTTTTGATGATATATAATTGTCGGGTTGAGTTTTTAGAGTTTCTAGATGGGTTTGGTATATATTGGATGCATTTTTAAGGGTTTACACTTTGATCATTATTTGGGGAGACTATGAAAATTTCCAAGATATCATGTAAGGGATTATGGTAGTTACTAGGTAGGAACATTATTCGGAAAATTTTTTCTAAACCATGAAATCTTCACATTTTTTTGATATAGGTATTTCACAAGGTTGTCTCATGTTTTTCCAAAATATGTGGAAAAATCATGATGTTTCTATGGAATGTCTAGTATAACTCTCACAATTGGTGCATGGTTTTTTAGATCATGAAAAATGCATTAATATAGCCTTGAATTTTAATTTTATTCGATTTTCACCCAAAAAACTGATTTAAATCATGGTGTCATAGTTTGTCAAACATGATGATTACATTCAGAATTCATGGTACCAGCACTCTATCAAGAACTCTATTTAAAGTAATCAAAGAATAATGGCCCATAATTTTCATACATTTATATCACATATTAATAGAATAATTTTCATTACATAACAAAAATATGCATACCAGAATCATATAGTTCTAGGGAATTTAGAAACATTTATTCATAAAAAAACTAGTTCAAATGATATTTACATAATCTCCCATTGTGTTCTTCATAATTATAACCATTACAATGACAATCATACTTATGATCATTCTTTATAAAATGTGTAAAGGGAACATAATAAAGGGTTAGCTCAGATACTCAACAATGGTAAAGAAGGTTGATATCAATATACCATGAGAATAAAAAGTATGAGATTTATATATGAAAAACATAACCTTTATAAAATTTATCATAAAAATGATTCATTGCATAAATATTAGTAGCTCATAATATATGAATCAGTAAGGAATCAAAGAACATAATATTTGATAAGATCACATTGTAATATGACATAAATTTTTAGTATAAACATAATTATATAAATTTATTTGCATCATATTCAGACATCATTTCCAAGAATATCATATTTTAATAGTTTCACTCGAAAAACCATTATAGTATTCAAGGATCACTCACAATAATATCATATTGGATCAATTCTCTTACAAATATGGTTTCACTATTCATTTGAGTCTCATTTATCTTATGGTATATCAATATTAATCCAATGTGTTGGAGGGATATATAATTATAGTACCACCCATAACATAATTAATAAAACAAAAAAATTTTCCTCATGATCATAAAATATTCATAATATCATATACCATAAAAAAAGGGATTTCGAAATAATTTTTACGTGTAATAACCTATAGAAACCCAATTGAATTCATGAACCTTTCATCAATTCATCATAACATAACCATTGAAAATAAATCGTTCAATAAAAATTTTTTCATCATATTCATAAAACATCTAAAGAAACAATATGGATGGTTTCATTGGATCATGTAACTAGAAATTATTGTTAAATAGAAACTGGTTACATCATATATGGAAAATGATTTTAATAGATCATTTGGAACATTTTTAGTTAAAAATACCATATTTACTTTGAAATAACATACTTAAAAATTTCCCAATTTTTAACAAAAATATTTTATTTTAAAATAACATTGGGAAAATGTATAGTAACCTAAAAATCATTTAATTGTTATGATTTTAATAAATTAACTTCAAGTCGTATAATTTAAGAGAAGAAATTACAATCACACTTTTGTAAAAATAATGTCAAAAATAACCTCATTCAGAAAACATGAAGAAGATTCCTTTTAAACCATTTGTTAAAGTAAAACATGGGTAAAAATTACATTATAAAATCCTGGGATAATACTTAAAACTTTCTTGAAAACAATTTTAGTATACATGGGCATATAATAAAAATTGTTCTTAACATGGGAGATAAATAAATCAATTTTTTCATAAAAACATTCTTTTTGACTCAAGAACACCGAAATAAATGAAAAATAAAGAAAAAAATAATTTAAATATATAAATATAGGATAATAAATTTTATGTTTTTATTTTGATTTATATCATAATATTTCACCATATAAAGAATAATAGTAAAGAATCCTGTTAAACAATGGGATTGTAACATAAAACCATTACAACAATTGTAACTTTTGAATTGTAAGACAATCAAAATAAATAAACATATATAGATTTTTATATCCCATAACATTCATGTTAATAATAATAAAAGGTAACAATGTATAGTATATACACCACACAAAATAAATATGTAGTGAATATGGATTGTATCCCATGGAAATAAAAGTGAGATGACAATCCCTTAAACCGAGTCTCAAATTTCATGATACATGTTTAAAACACCTTTATAATTAATATAGGATTATTATAACACTTTTAATGAACTATAAACATATATGTCAACTCATATTTAATTTAATTATGTGCTTTTATCACAATATCAATAAAAATTATTTATCAAAATCTCTGTTTTAATGGATAATTATTTCATTTTTCATGTATGTTTATGTATGATCATTTTAGATATTTTAGATTAATTATGGTTCAATAATATATATATTTCAAATATTTATTTAGATATTATATATATTCATTAAATAGATATTTTCTTTCATACATAAAATTTAGATAAATAAAAACGAACTACATCGTTCATGGACACAATACGTCGTATGTACGTAACATTATTATTTCCATTTTCGGATGAATCGAAAAAAATAAAGTTAAATAATAATTCAGCTTTCTATAATAACATTTATATCATTTATATCATATATATTCATTATATATATCTTTTTATAATCCATGGTAAAATAAAATGAAAAACAAAATAATGCATCGCTTCTTGAAGGTGGTAGTACACACATATTCATGAGCGACGTTATCATTATCCAAAATATTTTAATTTAACAAGTTAGATGTGATATTATAATTATAGATGTATAATTATGAAATAAATATAATATATAATTATATAAATTTAATTAATCATTATATCCACTAGTGATAGGTTATGACGGAAAATGAGTGACATCGCTTCGCAGGGTGGTTGTCTGTAGTACACAGGATCAACGGTTTCATTTACCATTTAATGGAAGAGGAGATAGATATAGGTAATTACATTGATATAAAATAATTTTATTAGATGGTATATAAAAATTTTAAAATTATTTTTATTTATTTTATAGTAACTGAAGTATGTGGAAGAAGAAATATAATAAAAACCTCAGTGAAGAGCGATACCTCTTCTTCAGACAACCTCATTAGATTAGTAACAAAATCCTTCATAGAAGGGTTTCCTAATAAAAAAGACTCTTGTAATTGGTAATGCAAGTAAGGAAATGATATTTTAAGGATTTTATAAACCAAAATTGTTTTTAATAATAAATAACATATGATATGTAGTTCCCTTATATAAGTGAGTAGGAGAAACTTATTTGCAAATACTCACAACTAATAAATAATGGGAAGTCACCATCAAGTTAGGATCCTAAAAAATTGATAGTTAAAGGATAGGATGGGAGATAGGTTTGATAAAAACCTCAAAAACTAATAATACACATTCTTTTAATATTTTATTTTGTTAACCTCTAAGGTTACATACATTCACAATTTTTGTTTTTAGTACAGTAACTTGACATTTTTTCCTAGGCAGTATATACTCTATGAATAAATATAAAATGGTCCATATAAGATAATTTTGAACCAATAATTATAAATATTAAATTTAATTTATAATATAAATATACCATGTATGCTGAAAATTAATTTTAACATTATAACATGTTTCACACATAACCACGATTTAATTGTAACATGAGTAATTAACTTTTGTAAAGTTTGTAATATTTGTTTTTCTCAAAATATATTGTTAACGTATTAGAAAATATTAATTATTTTGATTAAAAATAAGTAATACATTTAATAAAATTCAAATCACATAAGTGGTGGTATTTAATATAAATTGAAACCTATATTAGCGATGTCAAATAAATTTTTCCATGGAAAAAGTTTTCTTATGTACAAATTTTTTTTCATCTAAATTCAAATTAACCTTTTTTATAATGATATAAATTGTATTAATACTAACATAATAATACTAATTTTATTTTTATAACCTCTCTAAAAAAGTGTACTTTTCAAAAGACCTATATGAAAAAATAATGTTTTAAAATGTTTCATATTTTCCATCATTCGTTGAAAAATTAATATTTTCAGAATAATATCAAAATATCATATTAAGATAAGTTTGAACTATTTATTTAGAAATTTATGATCATTTTTAAAAATAATTAAAAATTAAAAATTTATTTTAATAAAACGGCACAAAATGTGATATAATCACTTTTTAGAAAAAAATTTATTTTTTAAACATAGAACCGGATTTATTAATATCCCAAGCCTAGATAAAAAATTATATTACTAATAGAACATTTTATTTAAAATATAAAATAAAAAATAATTAAAATAATTCATAAATTGTGGTGAATTTAATTTATTATGATAAAAAACATTTCAGGCACAAGACATTTTTCAGACAAATATTTATGTAAAATGCATGGGATATCCTAGCCGAACATCCATGCGAAGGTGGATAGATGATTTCATGATGAAGGTGATGGGAGGAGAAATTCCAAGTAATTAGTCTGGGTTGTATGTAATGTTTGAAGCCTACGGGCAATGAATTCCTCTAAGGCCTACGGGCCTTGTAATACTTATGCCTACGGGCATTGTAAGGATTCCACCTCACCCCTTGAGAGGTGGATTATCAAAATCAATAAAAAAATTAAGGACTTCGGGCCATTGGATATAATTAATTTTATACATGTTCGAAACAGATAATTCTCATTAATTGTTTATTAATATTCATACCTTCCGATTTAACAAGTAGTTTGTAATGGTATATCTTGTTACAATTTGATAAAACTCTGTGATTCGTGTAACACAAGATATTGATGAAATTAAAAATATTTGAAAAAAACTCATAAAATGTAAATGATTTACATTCCTATACCCATAAAATTTTTCCATATATTAAAATTATATTAATATATCATAGAAAAAATTATGAAGGGTTTTCCTCATCATATCCTCAAGTTCCCATGTAGCTTCCACAAATTGGTAGTTTCGTTATAAAACTCTAACCAGGTAAGAGGTTCTATTTCAAAGAAATGTCCCTTTACATTTCCCAATATCCATAATTTTTTCCTCATAAGAATTATATTTCGCTACTATTATGAACTATTATTTTAGTCAATGTGAAGTAAAAGGTATGTAATTCCATAGGATAGATACATTGAACACACCATTATTTTGAGAGAGGTTCAGTGGGATTTCCTAGAGATAAGTAACCATTCCTAATTAATAAATAATCTCAAAAGGGTCAATATACCTAGGGATTATCTTTCCCTTATTTTCTAATATCATAAATATCTTCCATGGGGAAAATAATATAAATAACTTTTCACCAATTACGAACATTTAATTTCATTGATGATTTTTAGAATATTTTTTCTATTAGCTCTATGCTACCTTAATGCACTACTGAATGGATCTATCATTATTTACCATCTCCACTCAGCACCCAATATCATTATTTATCCAACCTCATCCCATAACATTGGAGTTCTATACTTCTTTCAAAAGAGGTCTCCATATGGATCTATCTTAATTCTTCATAATAATCTATTGTAGTTTTAATACTCTACAATAGGAAGGTATTGATGCTAATAACCATTGAAATAATAATAAAAGGATCTAAATTTATCTTATAGGTTTTGAATGGTTCTCACAGACTAACCATCGATCTGAGGATGATATAAAGTTCTTAAGCTGAACTTTGTATCCATATCCCATTGAATACTTTTCTAGGACATCAATGTAATCCTCATATCACAATCAGATACGATAGAATTTGGTACTCCATGTAATCATAGCTCTTTATTAATGTATATTTTTGGAATATTACCCATAGATAAATATTATCTAATATGAATGAAGTATTGTTACATGTTAATCTGATTAATTAAAATGCAAATATCATTATTTCCTTTAGATTTTTTGGGGAGTCCCACGAAATAAATGGTGGTGTTTTCCCTTTTCCATTATGGTATAGATAATGGATTTAAAATCCACTTATAATTATATCACATAGACGTATCATGACGAAATTCTAATTACTTAGATACAAAATTAAAAATATCCCCATTCATGTAGCACCAAAAGAAATTATCTTTAAATTAACTCTCTATATATATAATTTTAGAATGTATATAGAATGAAGAACATTGATCCCCCTCCAACATCTCTTTCAAATATGGTATGAACAGAACAAATATATGGTTCTTGAACCTAATCATTCCATCAAAATCATGATTAAAATCTATTTTTTTAGAACTTCTACATATCTACATCATTATTTCAACTCTTTAAACATATTTTGGATAGATTATTGAACGCTAATTTTAGAAAGATAATATTTCTCAACATTATTCAATATTTACATATCCTTTATATAAAAATTCATAAATATTTTTTTTATCATCATCCTTGATATATTATAATGATCCAATAAACTCAAAAAATATAGCCACCTTGTTCTTTTTTCTAGGGTAGTAATGTATTAATGAATCATAATCATTAATTTGTTCTAACCACCCTCTATAGAACATATTCAACTCCTTCAATGTGAATGTATACTTTATAATTTTATGAAGGTTATTTATGTCACACCTTTATCAATAAATTTAATTCCTCCATTTTATTAATGAATATTTTTCTTCAGCTAACTCTAAATCACGAGTTGGGTAATTTTTCTCATCAAAATTCAGTTATCTTGATGTATAAGAAATAACTGTATAATTTTTCAAAAGGAATCATTAAAAACACTTCATTAATGCATAATTTTATATTAAAATCCCTTAGACAATATAGGTTAACGTAATAATAGGATTAATAACTTCCATTCTCTTGATTTCCTTTAAAATATTCATCACATTAATTTTTTTAAACAAACATGGATCCCTTCCAACGTTAACATGGTGATTATATTGGTTAATTGTGATAAAATATCCATAAACCATCAGTAATTTTAATATGAACCAAGAATACATTAGATCTCAGTCATAGTAGTTGGTCTTAGCCATCTTCCCATATACTCGACCATTGATGAATCCACTAATATACCCTTTCTTGAGATTATATGTCAAAAAAATCGAACCTTTTAACACAAAAATTCAAACATTGTAAATTTTTCATACAACTTATCCTTCCTCACGTTCATCAACACAATTATCATTTGATCATCATTACTCTTTGAATATATTACAATATCCTCTATAAATACCAACAAAAAATGATCAATTTTTGGTTTATAAATTATATTAAATAAATCCAAGATGATTGCATAGGAATTAGTAGGAATAAATGGAATCACAATACATTTAGAGGGTTGATGCCTTGTATGGATCACTGTATTGGGTATATAAACCACTTGACCATCAACTGGTAATATTCAAAATAAAGTCCAATATTGGAAAATTATTTAGCTCCATGAATTTGGTCAAACAAGTAATAAATATGGGGTCGATGATACTTCTTCATGATTGTGATCTTGTCTAGTTCTTGATAATCAATATAGAGTCACATAAATATATATTTCTTCCTAAAAATGAATAAGTGAACCCCAATTTGACACAGTTGTATGAATATGACCCTTTCCAAGATTCTTCTAGATTTACTTCTTCAATTACTACAACTCAATCAGGGACATTCAATGTGGAGTCATTGAAATAGACATACCACTAGGTATCAGTTCTACTAAAAACTAAACATCATCATTTACTAAAATAACAAGAAATTCACTTAGATATGTATTAATAAACTCATAAAAAATAGTCATATCATTGATGTCAATTTTATCCCCAACTATATGAGATAAAAAAAATTTAATAGTAATCAAGAGTTATAAAATCGATTTAATTTCCATTGTAATTTCATCTTTATTGACACCCTAAATGATGATTAGAGGATGGATATGAATATTTTGTGTAACATATATTCCTTGGAAATTGATGTGGTATTTATAGGATGAAATCCAATATACTCCTATTATAATTTTAACTTCAACAAAAGAAATATTATAGGCTTAATAAGAAGTACATTCACATAAACTTAATCCAAATACGAATCATAGACGTATGATGGAATCGTTATACCATTTCAGGTTTTAACTAAAAATTAAACATATAATCATTATGGTTATAAATTATAATTACTTTAGAGTTTTCATATTCCCATATAGGGTACTTCAGTATTTTATCTTACCAATCACCACCTAAATATCGTAATTATATATTCAATCCCATAGTAAAACAAATATAGTTATCATGAGATTCATGAATATTTATCCTATCGTATCTCTCATGAAATATTAATCATAATATTTCTAATCCATGAAACCATTTTTTCAATATATAAAAAGGGATTAACCTGGTTCATTATTGGTCATAATCTATTAAAATGCATCATGAGGGTTCATAATGAAAATTTTTATTAACCCATGCATATACCTCAGGAGTGTGAAACAAGTTGTGTAGCATGGCCTCTTTGTCATGCACAAGGTGATGATTGATTCAATTACCAATAAAATATTTTTTGGGTTATTACCCATAGGTAAAACTATGTTAGATCAATGTATACCATTAATGTCAAGAAAATGGTGTTTTTCTTGGAAAACCACACTCCTTTGTTTAACATAACTTATGATGTTCACCAATACTTATGATTATCCAATGAATTTTGAGTAATGTTTTTTCATCCTTGTTTCCTATGGGTAAAAAACTGTGATCTAATACCAACTATGTAGATCTATATTTTTCATGAAAAGATATTACATTTTAATATATGAATATTTATTAAATTATATTACAATCCTATCCAGAATCATGTAAGTATTGTGACTTTTGAAATGTTGATACATAAAGAAATACTTCATATGATATATAAATTATCTCCCACTAAGATCTCTATAATTATCAACCATCTCAGATAAATCATATATGATAGTTTCAATTTTAACCTAGAAAAAATGACACACAAGAATGGGGGTGGTTAGATGCTCAGTAAGGGTAAACAAGTGAGATGTCAATATAACATGAGCATAAGGGTATAATAATTCTATTTTAAAACCATACCCTAAATTTCACAGATCATACATGGAATAAATAATGGTAGTTTAAAAGACATGAATAATAAAGGAATCAAATAACCTAATAAATGAGAGAAGCATATTTGTAAAAGGAATATATATTTTTATTATAGAAAAGTATAAAAATAATTTACTTATTATTCAATGTTAATTTATAATAAAATTATATTTTAATGTTTTCACAACCCAAAACATCATAGTAGTTATC
The DNA here is from genome assembly GCA_963277665.1 of Viscum album. Lineage (NCBI taxonomy): Eukaryota > Viridiplantae > Streptophyta > Magnoliopsida > Santalales > Viscaceae > Viscum > Viscum album. The sequence continues at coordinate 1,832,249,727 of OY728127.1, read as the reverse complement.
TTTACTCCAAATAATATCATAGGGGATAGATTTTATTACCGATCTCGATTCCCACCCCATTTATGTAATATTTATCCCACGAGATATCAATCATTTCCCAAATTAATGGAGTTAAAAATAATTCTATACCCACCTATAACATAATTATAATAATATAACTTTTATCCACAAGATCAGAAAACATTTATTATATAAAAACTAATGAAAAATGAATGTCTTTCATAAACATTTAACCAATTCAACATAGCATAACCCATATAATATAAAAGAGTATCATATACATATTTTCATCCTAATCCTAAATATATATATAAATAATAAGTTTGGTATCAATAGATTATATCCCCAGTAATGTTTTGTAAACATGAACGTATTCTATCTTAGATATAAAATTATTTTAAAATCTCACTTTGAACATTTCTTGAGGAAATTTCAATTTTTAATTTGAAAATACTTATTTAACATTTTCTAAAATATTAAAAAATAATTTTATTTAAAAATACATATGGAAATATATAATGGGTTATTCAAATAATTTATTGTTTAAGATGGAGGGAAATTATATTTATGTTATATATGTTAAAAAACATTCCATTCAAATATTTCTAAATAATGGTCCAAAATTAAAACATTTAGAAAACCAAAAATTAATTCTTTTTATAAATTTTTTAATAAGTCAAAATGGGTAAAAAAATTATAAAATCATAGGATAATATTAAAAATATTCTTAAAAAATTTTAGAAAACATTGACATGAAAAAGAATGGGGTTTTGATCGAAGAGATAAATAAAGTCTGGTTTTCCTTAAAAACATTCATTCAAACTCACAAGTATATAAATAGAGGAAAATGAAAGGAAAAAATTTAATTTTATGGAATAACCATATGATATGAAAAATCTTGAGTTTCAAGATAGATATATCATAATATTTCACCATTGGAATCATAACCAAATACAATCCCATTAAGCCATGGGATTGTAATAAAAAACACTTACCACTTTGGTAACTTGTGAATTATGAAACCAATGAAAGAATGAAACACAAATGGATATTAATATAATATTATTTTTAGGAAATAATCATAAAATATATTCATGTGTATTATATACACTATATAAAATTAATATTTCGTGAATATTTCATGTGTCCCGTGGAAAAAAAAGTTAGACAAAAATCTATTACCTCGAGTCTCAACATACTTTCTATACATTAAAGAATAATGTATAATAAATATAATATTATTAAAAAAATTATATAAACATAATCAAATATATCACACCAAATATTTTTTAATTACAACCTTTTATCACTTATTCAAAAAAAGATTTATTAAAATAAATATTTCTAGTGAAATTGTATCATTTTTTATATATGTATTGGTTTGGTGTTTTTGAATGTGTAAATTAATTATGGTTAAATAATATACATAATTTTAATAATTATAAAAATATCATATATATTCATTATATAAATATTTATATTTATCCATAAATTTTATAGATAGAAAAATGAATGACATTGTTTAAAGAGACGGGGGGTCCTACGTGTACATGAACATTGTTTCCATTTTTCGACAAATTGTATGAGTGAAATTTAACAGATAATTCACCTTTACTTAATCATTTTTATATCTTAGGTATCATATATATTAATTATATCTATGATAACACCCTTAAACTCTAAAATAATAACATTATATTACATAGCGTATACAACATGAAACACAATGCATAGAAGAAAATATAACACCCTAATACCTTATGATATAGTTATTTTTAAATAAATTTATTTTATTAGATTAAACACATATTTTTTATTTCAGTACATACACTATAGAATTAAAATTTTTTACCTATAAAACTACATTTATCTTGCATAACACACAACATTGAGTTTCAACGAAATTAAACTATTTTTAAAATATTATTACTTTATATAATATTTATAACTAGTACATTGGAATAATGGGTGTGTATAGTATTAAATAAATTATCCAAATAATATTTATCTACTTATTATAAATAAAATAATAATCATCTAAAAGAAAAAAGAATTGTTTTCTAAAAACAGTATTTTTTAAAAGGACCATTTAGTTGCACTTTTCACACATAATTTAAATTAAATTATTAAAATATTAGGAAATAAATATGAAAAAAATAAATTATTTTCTGAAATAATAAAAAAAAATTATCATAGGGTGATTTTTTGTTATTTTTATGACAGGTTTAATTTTTTAATAAATATTGAAAAATATGAAATTTTAATTAAAAACTGCATTTTCATTTAAAAAATTTATAACGTTAAATCATAATTTGAATTGGTTTTTAAGTAAATTATTTCAATTTTATATAAATATTTCAAACTATTTTTATTGTAATAATTTTCATGTCTAATTTTGAAATAAAAACCTTGTAAAATTTTGAACATTTTCTGTCTAAAAACGTGTTTTCTCATCATATCCACAAGATTAGTATTAAATCAAATTTTTTCACTCGTATGACATTAATTTAGTAAAATGGCTTATATGTTTGGATAATTTTAAATTTTATTTTATAATAAGTTAAAATTAATTTTTATATAATAATTACAAAAGAAAATAAAAATTACTTAATATTGTTTAGGATAAAAGTGGTATTTTTAAATGTTTCATCAGTTTGTGTTAAATTTTGTATTCAAAATATAAAATATTTTCTATTTTAAATTTTTTTTCATATTTATAATAATTATTTTTAATTTATATTATAATAATATATTTAGTTTAATTATAAATATATAATTTACTAGGTTAAAAAAATTAATTACCATGGAGGAAACTAAAGTGATAAAAAGGGAGTAAAGACAAAGGAGAAGAATGAAATTTTTATTATAAGTGTTATTTTGTGAATTCGAGGTGTATTTAGACATATAATCCCTAACATAAATTATATATCAACTTTTCTTCCCCATGAGGTGGTAGTGACCTCCCATTATTGAATACTTTGGGGTATCTACAAAAATGCCCCTCCTCAATTTAAAAAGGGAACTCACTCCCCTCGATTCTTCACACCACTAAAGATATTTTGGTCGATCAAATCCTAAAAATATCAGTTCCAAAATTATCTCCCATTATCCTATATTAATTTTTTTGGGTAGGAACCCATACATAGACATATTTGGTTCAAACCTAACGAGGTTTTCCGAAGAAGAGTTAACATTCTTCAATGATAGTTTTCATTTTATTTCTTCCTCCACATCCAAAAAATATTATTTAATCCTTATGATATCATATCATTAGTATCTTAAATATACATAGATTTTTTATCTTATGTTCACTACCTATAACCCCCACCCCCCAAATTCCATCAAATTATTTATGAAAACATCATTTAGGTGTACGGTAAACCACCGCCTCACAAATAGATGTCATTATTTATACCATTAACTCCTCTCACTATTGGGTATTATATTTATACCATAATTATACATATTGATTCATTATATCTTATATATCTTTATTAATTTCTATTCCATATGGGATACAATAATGTTTCTCATGTTTAAGGAAGACTACCGCCTCGCGAGATGATGTGATTCCTCTTCTACAAACACTATACATGGTAGTTGATTATGATAATTTTAATATTTTAATATGATATACATGAAATAATTATGATATTGATTCAAAATATTTCATTCTTAAAATATCATACATGATTTTATTTTTCTTACCTTTTCACTCACTTAGAGATGATAACATTGTGTATGTGTTGACTACCACACTCACAAAGTGATGTGGCTCTCTTTTCATCACCAAACCACATGAATGACATATATTAATATATATATATAAAGAATATATATGGTTCTTATAATATAATTATATCTCTATAAATATTAAATATTCCTTACCAACTTTCCAGTTGGGTTTTTGAAAAATTGAAATGTTATTATTGCGTACATACGACCTACCCTATCCGTGATTGTAACATACATCATTTTTCAAAACCATCATTAATGATAGGATTTTAAATTGAAATTTAAATATAAATATTATAATTATATAATGATTATTCTTATTCATATGATGAAACTATATAATATGTAAAAGAAACATAACATTCACGATAGATAATAAATGAGAAACAAGTCAATTAACACCTGAATCAAAGCACATAATGAATAATTTTTAATGAAAAGTTGATAAGGTGTTATAAAAGGATCGTATATGATATTATAATTATTAATATTATTACATTATAAATTAATAACATGTTTAAAACTGATATAAATGAGGTTAAAGAACATTAAAAAATGATGTGTGTGGAATTGGACTTCATCCCAATTTCAATAATTGAGGCATTTTTTATTATTGTATTCCTAATTTATTTTGTAATGTGAAAATAATACCAAATTTAAATGTAATGACATGATTACATAATAATTCAAGTTATTTAATGTTTTAATTTTAATTAATGCATCTAAGGGGTTTTGACAAAAAATTTACCATGTGGTAACAAATTTCATTGATCAATTTCTTTTAATTGGGTTTTCATACTTATTCGTTATCTTTAATATTCTATGGAAATATGTATAATTTGTTTTTTTAATCCTATGTTGCAATTAAAATTTTTTAATGTGGACTCACAGTTGATAAACCTAATCGATTCATTGATTAATTCCCACATCAATGTAATGATTATAAGGTTATATTTAATAATATCATTATACTCGAGATTATTTATTATTGATTCTTAGTTAAAGGAAATTATTGAATCATTTTCTAATAAAAATTAATTTTATTATCCAATTTTTTCATGTTATTTTCAAGAAATAATACCAGTTTTTTACTTTTTGGTTCTAAAAAGAAATGATATAATTTTTTAAGAAAATCCTCTTTATTTCGCCCTTTGGTCGAAAATCCATTTTCTTCCAAAACCATGATTTAAAAAGCGTTTTCAAAAACGTTTTTAACCATTTATAAATGATTAATTAATGATATTTTAAACCATTTTTTCATTTTAAAAAAATAGGAATAACTTATTCTTTTTCCAAAATTTTTTACTTTTTTAACCTTTTTACAATGAAAATTGAATGTTCTTTTCATAATATATGGAATGTATGGAATTACATTCCATCATGAACATTATTTTGTTGAATATTAATTTTCAATTTTACAATGTTATTTTTAATGGAAATTTTTTACCAAATACTCTATAATTAATAATTATTAAAATTTATTTTAATGGAAAATAATTTTCAAAATGTTTTATGTTTTGATAAATGATTTTAAAAACGAAAAATCTATTTTCCTCAAGAATTTCATTAAAAAATTAAATTTTTTCTATTAATCAATGAAAAAAATCAATTAATTTACATATAACCCATTGGTGGTATGTTTTATTGATACAATCCTTATTATTTATCTAGATGGATTATGATTATATTGATAAGGGATTTTATTGATATTCAAATTCTTTATTATTATTTTTAGTCAATAGCATTCCCTAATAATTTTTACATTCTAGTGATCATTGCAAATTAAAAATCCCCTAAATAAACATATTATTTATCATGGATATATTTATTTTATATAATTTATATCATTTCTATATATGTAATTCTTCATTGATAGTGATTTTTTTATCTAGGAAAATGTTGATAAATCCATAATATTTACACTATACAAATAATTGGTGTTAGTAGCATTTTTTATGAACTAAATCAATAATTCAATATATAAGGAATGTTTTGGAAATGAAATGAATAAGTAGGGACTAGTAATAGATAGTCTCTAGAGGCATCATAAGTCTTAAGGGGTGAATTAATTGGCTATACTTAGTTAAATGGGATTTTACCCATTAGTTTTAAACAATCGTGAGGATATATGTTGAAGGTAGGTGTATCGTGTGCCTAGGAAACATGTCATCCAATAATTAAGAATTTACATCATTATGAATTCAATTTTTATCATCCATGGTATTATCTCTATAATATTCACTCTTAATGCATTTCATTCATTGATTAAATGGAATGTGTGATTAGTTATTTATATTTCCATATTGAATATTCTATATCTTGTTTTCATAGTCATGTAATTGACTAAATTTCATTTTTTTTAGTTATCTATATTTCCCTATTGATTGTTCTAGTAAAATTATTTAAATAAAAGGTGTTGTAAATTATTTATCTTACCTTATTTAATATGGTTATTGATTTAAGATATCTTCTAATGTAATTGAAACTTAATATGAATTTGAACTCGCTAATATTGTTTTCCTTTCCTACGAATCCATCATGAGTACTATGAAATATATGAAAATATATTCTAGGTAGAATAATGATATAATCAAAAAAATATGTTTTTGATTTTTTATTCAAATGTATTATGGAAATCACGTATGTATCAAGTTTACCAGGACTAATAAACTATTTGATCCTTCAAGATATGATTCCTTTTATCATATTCCACTGTAATAAAGTAGACACTAGCTCTGGTCTACAAGTCTTAGGGTGCTTATATTTTGTATTATAGGGTGTTCAGTGGAAACATTGGGAACTAAAATCAAGAAAACATAAATTTGGAATCATAAACATATTATGTACTTTGAGGAAATCTGTAGAAGAGAATCCTAATATATTGTTATAGAAGAGATTATGTGGTTTTTTTCATGAAATACATCACTATATAGATTTTAAAAGTGGATGTGGTTCTAGAAAAAATGTATTTAGGTGTAATAACTTTGAAATGTGTTAATTGATCTTGACACTATCATCACATGCTGCACAAAAATGATACATACTATGAATTTGGTTTAATAATCCCATGGGATATGATTAGGATAATTCACATTTTATTTAAAACCTAGTATGTAGGATTTGAATATAATATGAAATTGAATAACCTAGGGTAAAACTGAGGAGAATTTTATTGAATATAATATTTAATTATTTACACATACTAAAGATGATTATATTGTGTTCCCAATAAGATTATTGTCTCTTACAATATACTTTTTGGTTTTAGTGAAAGTCTAGAACCCCAAAGAATCAAGTTAACATTAAACATGAAGGAAAATGTTGTGAATGTGAGAATCCAACTAAGATGATGATAGTGTTTAATGAAATCATGATTATTCATAATCTTTTTTACTAATATATGATTAAAAACAAATACCTTAAAAAATTACCAGACATGGAAATGAAGATAAGGATATAGTTCTCTATGTTCTCAAATGGTAAAGATCAAGAATGTATGAAGGATTGATTTCCATCATGTAATAAATGTGAAAGGTAAAACCAAACAAAAGTGTCTAAGGGGAATACGAAAATAAATTATATGTATAATGGAAGTGAATAAAGAAAATAACATCTGATGATAAATGAAGAGCATGATGGATAGTAAACCTAAAAAAGTGTCTTAGGTGGTGTTTTCAACATATGAGATTTAGGAACATTCTCATTCACTTTCAAAAACTAGGATGGCGTGGGTATCGTATTACCATATTTTTAAGCCTTTTTTATAGACTCTTTTTATGGGCTTGTATTATGTACCTATTTACTTTTAGGTACTTTCACTATTGAAATCTGGTTGTGGGATACAGTGGTTTTCAAGCATTGATTAATTAGTGTTTTTTATATTTCATCTTTGTGTCTTGGAGTCAATTGTATGCTTATAATTACTTTAGGGTAATGCCTCCCATTTGTGGGATATGCCTACTCAGTTCTATTCACCATATTCTAAAATATTGGAGGTGGGTAGTCACTATATGGGCCCCTTTGGGATGGGTCATGACATAGTGGTATCGAAGTTAGGTATTAGTTCTACTTTAAGACCGGGAGTCTATGAGGTTGGTTTGAGGAAAAGGTGTTAAGTGGTTCGAGTTCAACATTCAGGACATGGAATATAGTTTTGGAGGGACGACCGACGTATCCATACACCAAGACTCTAAGCACATTCTTTTCATCTCGGTACATGAAAACACTAATTACAGAAAATATAATGGTGCATGAATCATATAGGAATGGTTTTATTTTCCATTTCCTTCTTGAGTAAGCTCTCAAGATATACATTATTGATCATGGTACATGTTTTTCATATCAAAATAAATCCATGTATACATCCCACTAGGATTACAATATGTGATCATGAGGGTGATATACCTTGTGAGGAGGCATTGGTATAGGGGCATGTACCAGATATAGCACCTATGGGTGGTTTACCAGCTATACTACTACTTGTTGAGAAACAGCTACAATTAGCACTACCAGCTAAGGATGCAGAAATCCTGAGTACATTTCATGAGTTTCAGAGGAAGTGACCTCTTGGGTTTCGGGGCAATCTAGATGCCCATTTGGCAGAATATTGGCTCGTGATAGTCAGTTGTGTTATCCACCTAGTGGGGAAGCCTGCATACCATATGGAAGTCCCTGCCGCGAGTATTCTTCAGAGCTCTGTGGGGAGAGGGTGGATCTTGGGGACATATTCTCATGATGATAAAGATCTCTCCAACATATAATTTGAGAATATATTTAGAGAGGAGTTTTTTCCAGACATGTTCTGATCGGTACGCATATAGGTGATCTTGCATATGTAGTAGGGTAGCATGACCATAGCGGAGTATTCAAAGAGTTTTACTAATATTTCTCAATGCTCCATTGATATGGTATGATACAAGTTCATTAGGGATAATACCAAAGTTAATGGATTACATTGGGACATCGGGGCATTAGTGATTTCTCGTATCATTCATACTTATGTTGGGGTACTTGAGAGAACCAATCTAGTGGATAGTTTTCTAACAGAGCGGCCACTGATAGCCAAAGCTAGCAGTGGGAACTGGATAGCTATTACCTCGTCACCTAGCTTCCAATAGTAGTCCTAAAGATCCAATAAGGATATGCACTTTAGGGTATGATCCTAGGATTCAGTTTTAGTAGTGCAGGGCTCCCAGAGAGGCTTGAGTTAACCTAAAGACTAATGGTGTTTCACATGCGGCAGTCAGAGACATATGGCATGAGATTTCCTAACCCATCATAAATCTAATTGGGGGATGGTTGAATAACTACCAAGGAAGATGATTAGATAAAATCAGGGTGGTCTGTATACTGGCAATTGTGGAAAAGGAGAAGATGGGGAAACATGAGATGGTTAGAGGTTCAATCCATCACCACCACCACCAATAGGTGGTCCACACTAGGCTTAGGGAGCTTGTGGATATGGATGCTGACATCTATATGAGATGAAGTATTATGACCCAGGGGAACCAGGGATGATTCAAGGTACGATCTATGTATTTTCCTCCTTATCTTTAGTTTTTATAGACACAGGTGTTGGTCATTCTTTTCTTTCCCTGAACCATGTTTGGGACTCAGATATTATGGTTAAATGTCATGACCCGTCCCCTGGGATCCATGTCGTGACTACCCCATGCCCGCCTTCCATAGGCCAAGGGCTAATGACTAGCACCGAAAGGTGTATTCCCCAAAACTGGGAAGGCATTTCCATTATAACCTATAATAACATGCAACCAAGCACACAAAAAAATACGAACACAAGTGAAAAATATATCAAAAAGAGTGTTGAATGTAAAAAGGGGGTCGGAATACATGCTTGATTGTAAAGATACATGTACAACTGAAATAAAAAACAACTCAAGAAAGAGTAAAGATAGCTACTGGATCATCCTCCGAGTTTCCTACCTAAAGGGTTAGTAAATATCTCCTCCTTAGTACTCCACTTCCACCATTCTCCTCTATGTACCGACACTCCGTATAGTCCACCTATGGGTATCTTCCAGTCCTGATACTCTCAGCCTCAGTCAGCACTGTCTGTCGTCTGCATCCAACACAACATGTTTCGGGCATAGCCCATGAAGGGGTGAGTATAACGATACTTAGTAGGGACCCCAAGACCCTCAAGGTCTCACAAAACCCACCAAGGATAAACCACAAAGTATGAAATCAACAGATAACCCTACATATGTATATTCCCATACATATACCAAAGTTATCCATTAATCCATCTCAATCATGAGTAAAACACAAAGATACTGAATCATCTCAAACCAAGATTTATCATAGGGGTAATAATAAGTAACATCCCTAGTCACATCATCAAACACCTCGGCTGCTGGAGATCCCCTCCTCTATAGAGTATAGTGGGTGTGCCGTGTCACACAAAGGCACTTCCCACAAATCGGGGACTACTAAGGTACTCCTCATATCGAGTACCATGGGTCTATTGTGCCACATAGAGGCACTCACCACCATGGCTCTTCCACATCACACATAGGCCCTCCCCCTTGTGACTTGCTGATGTACTCCTCTGGTCGAGCATCGGGGGTCTGCCGCGTCAAACAAAGGCACTCCCCACAGTGGCATGTTGAGGTACTCCTCCTCTCTAGTATCACGGGTCTGCCACGTCACACAGAGATGCTCCCCATCGTGGGTATGCCGCGTCACAAAGAGGTGCTCCTCACTGGGCCTATCAAGTCACTCCAAGTCAAAAAGGTTAGCAGTCGTCAAGTCTAAGCCAGCTACTGGGTTCCTGCACTATGCATGCTCATCTCCAAAAGGATCCTCTCACCAAGATACTGGTCAATACTCCAAATTCCACAATGTCCCAAGAAGTCCCACGAAGAAGCATCTCAAAGGCCCGCCATGTCATAGGGGTCTCAATGCAATAGACGACACGTCAATCAGACGCCCGGTCTGTGAGTTATTAGCCTTTTAGTCCTGGGTGCCCGGTAGGATTCGTGCTCGATCCAACCAGATCATTCCCCATCATAATCCAAAACTCCAGTGGGGTATACTTAAAGGTACTATCTCGCTCCATGATTTCCAGCGCCGCTGACGGTTCTTCAAATGGACATCTGGTGCCAAAGTTATGGCCCAAGAAAGTAAATGAGTTGTAACAGGTCCGGGTCTGGTCTGACCCGGTTAGACCAAATCGACCTGACATGGCCTAAGTCATCCCGGTTCTGGTCGAACCGGCCCGACCCGCTGGGTAATGCCTGGCTCGCGGTGCGACCTAGCCCGCTGGGTGGCCCGACCTGCTGAGCGGTCCAGCAGGCCGCGTGGGCAGCGGGAACCGCAAGTCGGCGGAGGTCGCAAGTCGTCTCGACCGCAAGCGGTGGATCGACTGCGGGGGTGTCATGAGGGTGCGGGGCGGTTCGGCCCGGCCCAAGGTGGCTCAAAGAGGCCGCGGGCGGTGCAGCCGGGCGGCTCGGAGGGTCGCGGGTGACTCGGTCGGGGTGGCTCGGAAGGCTGCGGGTGGCGCGGCTGGGGCGGCTTGGCCGGCGGCTTGGCAGGATGGCGGTGGCTCTGCAGACGGCGGTGGCGGCTCGAAAGATGGAGACGAAGGTGGAGGCTTGGCCTGGACATAGACGGTGGCTCGGCCTGGTCGGCAGCGGCGGCTCAGCCCGGACGGTGGCGATCAAGGGTGGCACGGAAAGGCCGCAGGTGGCCGAGCCATGGGTCATGGTGGTCGTGGGTGCCACGGAGTGGATCGACCATGGGGATGCCACAATGGGGCGGAATTTGCGAGGCGGCGGTGGCTGCGGGGCGGTGTCGTTGCACCATCACCTTCATCACCTTCAACACCACAAATCATCACAAGATTTGCGGAGGGGTCGGGCCATGTTTGTTTGGCTCAAACCCTCCACGTTAGGGTGGCATCATATGGCTCAATAATAACTTGAAGAAGAATGTTAAGATTTACAACCTCCTGCAATGATTTATTCCCAATCCCGAAAAATAATTCAAGGGAATAACATGAGAAAAGTATTCATACACAAATAAACCCCTACCATGTTTGATTGTTGACGACGAAGAGAGAAGTCTAAGTTGTCGATATCCGTCATGCCCATCAAACGCCTCTGATCCCGAGCTCGTTCGATGAATTAATGTTCTTCGATGGAGTTTATTCTTCGTTGATGAATATTTCCACCATTAGAGGATGTATTGAGGAAGAAGGTCGAAGTCGAGGTCGGCGTTCTTCATTGGCGGCCTTTCTCCAAGAACTATCCCCTTTGCCAAGACTTTTCCCCCAAAATGAAAATGGCCAACTATTGTGTTTCCCCCATTTTTAATTGTTAACAAAATTTCAAGTTGGATTAATTATGGTGGCCCCACTTAATTAGTTTATGATGTTAGCACAAAATTAATTAAAATAGGGTGGAATAATAAATTATGGGGAGGGTTGGCATAATTAAGTGGGGAGCTCGAGAGGTTTCTCTCCACTTAATAGGGAGTTAAAGAGGTTTCTAACCTCAGGTGGTCCCCACCACCATAACCTCTCATGGGAAGTTAGGCTCGGTGGTCCCCACCTCCATAACCTCTCATGGAAGGTTTTAATTCAGGTGGTCCACACCTGTGAAATATCCACATGGGTGGTTACAACATATAAAATAAAATGTGATTATTTTATTTCATTATTTCGACTAAAAAACCCAAAAATTATCTTTCACCCTTGACCAACTGTCGTCAGGGTGAAAGTCTTCTTAAGAGAAAACTGGTGCTGCGAGTTCAATGGTGTCCTTGGATTTCAATTCCAAGCACCGTTTTAAAAGTTATAAAAACAAGCTCGTATGTTTACTGAACGTACCTGAAAATAAGTTCATAAATTCATTTCAGGCACTCCAGGACTCGGAATCAAGCGCCAACAACTTTTACGGACTCATAAAATTCCAATATTTTTAAAAAAAAATACATGGAAATTATGGGTCTTTAAATTCTCCCAACCTCAGGGCTTTATGTCCTCATAAGCCACAACTCAAACTAAGGGAGAAAGTGGTGGTACTGTGCATGCATCTAAGCCTCCTGCTCCCATGAGCTCTCCTGGAGGATCCCGTGCTGCCAGTGAACACGCACCAGAGGTATCAACCACCCAAAAAGGACTCACTCCTATTGATCGTCAACTCCACTAAAACCTATGTAAAAGTCGCCCCATCATCAACGTCCAACTCTCCATGGTTGATGATGTGAGAAGGACCGTGCACATATCTTATCAACTAGGATACATGGTAAATGTTGTGCACTTAGTGTAATTGAGGTGGAAGAGCTAAGCGGTATGCCCCCTTGCCAACTCTGTTGAAGACCTGAAAAGGTCCGATGAACCTTGGAGATAACATGTTTCCTTGGCCAAATCTCCGTAAACCTTTTCAGGGTAAGACCCATAGAAATACGTGGTCACCATCCTCGAACTCTATAGGTCTCTGTCTCCTATCGGCATATGACTTCTGCCTATTCTGTGTAGTCTTCATCCACTCCTGGATGATATGTACCTTCTCAGTGGTATCTAGTACCATCTCTGGTCCCACGAGTGCTGACTCCCCTAGGTCAGTCTAGCAGTAAGGCGATCTGCAAGGTCACCCGTACAACACCTCAAAAGATGCCATCCCTATGGTGGAGTGATAGTTTTTGTTGTATGAAAACTCCACCAAAGGCAATTGATCCTCCTAGTTGTGACCGATGTTGAGGACACAAGCACGCATTATGTCCTCGAGGATCTGAATGGTCCACTCAGTCTAGCCATCAGTCTAAGGATGGAAGGCGATGCTCAAGCGAAGCTGCGTCCTGAATTCCTCCTGCAACCCCTTCCATAGCCAGGAAGTAAAACTCATATCATGATCGGAGACAATTGTCGAGGGTACTCAATGTTGCTGGAAATTCTCTGACACATAGAGGCATACCAACCTCTCTACAGAACCCTACTCTCTGATTGGTAGGATGTGGCCTGACTTGGTGAGTTGGTTAACGATCACCCAAATCAAGTCATGACCCCTGGATGTAGGTGGATGTCCTGTCACAAATTCCATGGATATCCCATTCCACTTCTACTCTGGGACCTCTAAAGGCTGAACCAATCATGCTGGTACATGATGCTCCATCTTCACATACTGACAAGTGAGGCACCGAGAGACGAACTCTGCAACTTCTTTCTTCATTCTTGAACACTAGTGATGTCATTGGAGATCCTGGTACATCTTGGTCACTCCTAGAAGTACCACTAGAGGGGATTTGTTGTACACCCTCAACACTTCCTCCTAAAGTGACCCTGGTACCATGGTACGTCCTCCAAAGAGGAAGATGTGCTCCCCACCTTCATAAAATTCATCAGGTGCCTACCCTACGGATATCTGAGCACATCAATCCTTGTGGTCAGGGTCCCCATGCTGCACCACCCTGACCTTCTGAAGAAGTGGGGGAGTGACTATAAGAGACTGCAAAAAATATACCCCATCCCGATCCACAAAGGATATCTGCAAAGCGGCCTTCTGCTTCGTCGCCTCACCTAGCAGCTGTATACCAGACCTCTTAATGAGTGCATCTGTAACAAGGTTCTCCATCCAAGGAGTATAGACTATGTTGAAGTCATAGTCCTGGAGGAACTCAAGACAACGTCGATGTCTCAGGTTCAAGTCCTTCTGATTGAATATATACCTGAGAATCTAACGATCAGAGTAGACTGTAAAGTGTTCGCCCATCAAATAGTGTCGCCACATCATTAAGGTGAATACCACTACTACTAACTCCAGGTCATGGGTAGCATATTTCTGCTCGTTTTGTCTCAGTTGTCAATACCCTTATGGAATCACTGCTCTCTCCTGCATCAAGACACATCCGAGCCCAGTCCCTGATGTGTCGTTGTAGACTACGTACCCTATGCCTGCCTCTGGAAGCCTCAAGATGGGGGCACTAGTAAGCCTCTACCTCAGCTCCTAGAAAATCTGTTGGCAACTCTCAAACCACCGATGGGTTTCCCATTCTTCATTAAGGCTGATAGTGGTGCTGCTACTCTGGAGAAATCTGGCACAAACCTCCGATAATATCATGCCAATCCTAGGAAACTCCATACCTTTTTCACACTACTGGGTGGCTCCCAAGGAAGTACCGCCTCAATCTTCACTGGATCCACTGCAACCCCAGCCTCCGATATGACATGTACCTTAAAGAGAACCTCTGGGATCTAGAACAAGTATTTCGAGAGCTTACCATAAAGATGATGCTCTAAAAGTGTGTCAAGTACTACCCACAAATGATAGTCATGCTCCTCCATAGTAGTTGAGTAGATCAAAATGTCTTTGATGAAGACTACTACAAAGTGACCAAGGTATGGCTGAATGATCTTGTTCATGAGTCCCATGAACACTTCTGGAGTGTTGGTTACACCAAATAGCATAACCAAGAACTCATAGTGTATACACCGACATCTGAATGTTGTCTTCTGCACATCCTCGTCTTGTAATCTGAGCAGGTGATAGCCTGATCTGAGTTATATCTTCAAGAACCACTTTTCTCCATTCAGCTGATCGAAGAGGTCATCAATCCTCAGAAGTGAGTACATGTTCTTCATGGTCACCTAGTTCAGGAGCCTATAGTCGACACAAAGTCTCAAGGTCCCATCCACCGTCTTGGCGAACAAAATTGGGGCTTCCCAAGGTGAAATGATGGACCGGATGAACCCCTTCCCCTATAAGTCCTCTATCAGTAACCACAGCTCATTAAGCTTCGTAGGAGCCATATGATATGCTGATGTAGATATTGGTGTCATCCTATGGTACAAGTCATTGTAAAATTCCACATCTCTGTGAGGAGGTAGACCCAAAACATCATCAGAGAAAACATTCGCATACTGGTCCACCACTATAGGATAGCTCAGACTCTCCACATCAATAGCTCCAAGGGTAATGCTATCCAACTTATGAGTGATCGGCTGAACTCTCCTCCGTGTAAGACCATCTTGTGCTGTAAAGGCTTCCTTCTCAACGGTGAAGGTAAACCTGGTCCCATCCATGAAAACACAGCACACTTTTCACCTAATACAGTATATCTGATCATGGACTGTAGAAAACCAGTCTATACCCAAGATGATGTTGTACGACCTCAATGCTGCTACTAGGAGATCCCAACTGAATCTCTCACCTCCTAGAGTAAGCCCACACTTCCTGCACCAGTGCATAATCATTGAATCCTCTCCCATAGGAGTCTCTAGCTGTAAAGATCGATCCAACGACTCCGTCGGAATCTCGGAGCTCCGAACAAGGGTAGTGAAAATAAAAGAATGACTGGAACCTGTGTCTATAAGTACAACAGCTATGGTGGAGTAGACACAGATCATACCTCGTATCATCTCCGTAGAACCATGATCGTAAGCCTCAGCTACCTGGAGCTAAGCTTTCCCCTGTCCACAAGCTCTCTATGGTCGGGGTGGACCTCCTAGTGGTAGTGGTGGTAACATATCGATTTGTTGCCCACCACTAGCAACATGGCCATCTCCTCTACCATATCATCTTTCTCCCTGTGGAACGCCTTGGTTGAACCTGTGTCTCTATCTCGGTGGTCCTTCAACCATATGTTTATCATCTGTATGATGGTTCGGACAGTCACATTCCATGTGACCTTGTCCACCGCATGAGTAACACTACATAATCCTTTCTTTACTGGTTCCGCTTCAGGTGCCCTTCCCAACTGATCCTTAGTCATGCGGTTGTCCACCTGTAGGTCTAGTCCTCTTGGACCTCTGTGACATCTTTCTGCTTCCAGCTACAGAAGACTCTGCTACGTGAAGACTTGTAGTGGGTCTCACCGTTGGTGATTTCTCAGAAAGGAAACTCTCCACCAAGAGGTCTCTCTCTAACACCCTCTCCTTCCTCGGGATGCTGAGTGAGATAATTGAAGCTTTGATCTCCCACCTGATCCCATGGTCAATGGTTCGGGCCCTGAAGAAGGGGTCCCGCACCATATCAGTAGAGTAACGTGAGAGGTCTGTGAACCTCCCTGAATACTCAGCTACAGTCATGATGCCCTGCTGCAGATGAAGAATCTCATTTATGCGCATTGCACGAAGAGTCTTTGGGACAAATGCAACCCTAAACAGGCCCTCGAAGTCTGCCTAGTGAAATGTCTCCTTGTCGTGAACCTAGAACATCAAGCTCCACCATCTTCACACTGCTTCCTGTAGAATACTGGCGGAAATGATCGCCATGAGATCGGTTAGTGTCCCTATGAGTTAGAATTATCTCACTATAGCCTCCAACCAATCCTCAACCACCTGTGGGTCCATCTCTACCCAGAACATGGGTGGCCTCTGGCACTGGGACTCATGCAACACGCTCAAGTGGTGTGCAATCTTTACTACCGGGGCTGCTGGCATCGGTGGGCCAGTGGGTAATGGTACCGATTGTGCCTCCGCTGGTGCCTCTACAGGAAAAAGGCCATGTACTGAGGCCTTGTCCCTCGGTGGACTATCTGTGTGTACAACTCTTGGAACCATAGCTTGCTGTCTCTGTGGAGGCATCCTGAAAATAAACAGGTGTTCCACGGTTAATAAGTTATACCTGGTGACTTGACTCAAAGAGATAACAAAGAAAGCTCTTGGAAAGACACACGCAATCAGTGTTTTCGTGCACTGACTCAGAAATCAGAAGTCAAGGTCCTAGAGTATGGATACGCCAGCGGCCGAACCAACACTGGACTCCCTAAACGGAAAACCACACACATTACCCTTAAGAATATTGCTTCATAGAAAAGATTAGAGTCCTTGTTCTTCAGTAGAACTGACTCCTCTAATACCAATCATTCATGACCCATCCCCCAGGGCCCGTGTTGTGACTACCCCAATCCCACCTTCCATATTCCTGGGGCTGGATGCTAGCACCGAAAAGCATATTCCACAAAACTAGGAAGGCATTTCCTTTATAACCTATAATCACATGAAACCATGCACACAACAAGATACAAATACAAGTCAACTGTATAGAAAAAAGAGTGTTGATAGTAAAAGTGTGGCCGGAATACAAGCTTGACTGTAAAGATACAAGTACAACTAAAATAAAAAAACTGAAGAAAGAGAAAAGACAGCTACTGGATCATCCTCCGAGGTTCCTACCTAAAGGGTAGGTACTAAATTCCTCCTCAGCACTCCACGTCCACCTGTCTCCTCTACGTACTGACACGCCATATGGTCCACCTCCAGTTACTGTCCAGTCCTCGTACTCTCATCCTCAGTTAGCGATGTCTGTCATCTGCATCCAACACAACAAGGTGCAGGCATATCCCATGTAGGGGTGAGTATAATGATACTCAGTAGGGACCCCGAGACCCTCAAGGTCTCACAAAAACAACCAAGGATAATCAAAAAAGTATGAAATCAACAGATAACCCTACTTAGGTATATGCCCATACATATACCAATGTTATCAAGTAATCAATCTCAATCAAGAGTAAAACATAGAGATATTGACTCAGATCACACCAGGATTTATTCTAGGGGTAGAAACATGTAACATCTCTCATCACATCGTCAAACACCATGGATTCTGGAGATCCCATCCTCTATCGAGTATAGTGGGCCTGCTGAGTCACACAGAGTCGCTTCCCACAAACTGTGGACTGTAGAGGTACTCCTCCTTTCATGTACCATGGGTCTGCCACATCACATAGAGGCACTCCCCACCATGGGTATGTCGCACCACACAGAGGCCCTCTCCCTCATGACTTGTTGAGGTACTCTTCCTGTTGAGTATCATGGAACTGCCACGTCACACATAGGTGCTCCCAACCATAGCCTACTGAGGTACTCCTCTTATCGTTTACTGTGGTTCTGTTGCATCACACAGATGCACTCCCCACCATGGGTCTACAGTGTCATGTAGATTTTCTCCCCACCGGGCCTCTCAAGTCACTCCAAGTTGAAAAGGTCAGTAGCCATCAAGTCTTATCCTGCTACATGGTTCCCGCACTACGCCCGCTTGTCTCCAGGAGGATCCACTCCACGATCTAATGGTCGATACTCTAACTACCAAAAAGTCCCTTTAAGAATCATCTCAAAGTCCCTCCACATCATAGGAGTCTCAACGCAATAGACGGCGCGTCAATCAGACGCTCGTTCTATGAGTTATCAGCCTTTTAGTCGTCGGGGACCTGTTGGATTCGTGCTCGATCAAACCTGACCATTCCCCATCTTAAACCAAAAAACTGGTGGGGTATACTCAAAGGAACTCTCTCACTCCATGATTTATAGCGTCGATTATTGTTTGTCAAACGGATGTCTGGTGCCAATTTTATGGCCCAATAATTTAAATGAGTCGAATCAGGTTTGGGTCAGGTCTGACCTAGTCGGACCGACCCGACCCGACCTGCCGTGGGTCGACCTGGTTCGGGTCGACTCAGCATGACCCGTTGGGTCCATCCCGGCTCATGGTGCAGGTCGGCCCGCTGAGTGTTCCCACAGGCTGTAAGGGCTGTGGGGTCCGTGGGTACCGCGGGGCGGTGGAGGTCACGGGTCAACTCAGTCGCGGATGGCAGCTCGGCCGCAGGGGTGCCACGAGGGTGCGGGGCAGTTCGGCCTGGCCCGAGGTGGCTCAAAGAGGCTGTGGGCAACATAGTCTTGGTGTCTCTGGGGTCCATGGGTGACTCGGTCGGGGTGGCTCGGAAGGTCTCGGGCAGGGCGGCCAGGTTGGCTCGGCCAGCGGCTTGGCAGGATGGCAGTGGCTCAGCGGACGGGGACGACGGCTCGGCGGATAATGGAGGTGGTTAGGCTTGCACGGTGGCGGTGGCTCAACCCGGTCAGCGGCGGTGGCTCATCTCAGATGGCGGCGGCCGTCAGCAGCATGGAGGGGCCTCGTGTGGAAAAGCCACGGGGCGCGGTGGTTGTGGTTGCCGCGGAGCAGCTCGGCCAAGGGGGATCCACCAGAGCACAAATTTCACGAGGCAGTGGTGGCCGCGGGGTGGTGTCATTGCACCATCTCCTTCATCGCATTCAACACCACAAATCATCACAAGATTTGTGGAGGGGTCTGGCCATGTTTGTTTGTCTAGTACCCTCCGCGTTAGGGTGGTAGTAAATGGCTCAACAAGAACTTGATAAAGAACGTCAAGCATTATAACCTCTTGTAATGATTTATTCCAAATCCCGAAAAATAATTCAAGGGAAAAACATGGGAGAAGTATTCATACACAAATAAACATGTACCTTGATTGATTGTTGATGAAGAAGAGAGAATTTGAAGTTGTCGATGTTCGTCGCACCCATCACATGCCTTTGTTCCTGAGCTCGTTCATCAAATTAACGTTCTTCTGTGGAGGTGATTCTTTGTTGGTGAAGTTGTAAACCATTGGACAATGTCTCGATGAAGAAGTTCGAAGTCGAGTTCGGCGTTCTTCGTTGGCGGCCTTTCTCCAAGAACTCTCCCCTTTTCCAAGACATTTCCCCCAAAATTAAAATTGCCAACTGTTGTGTTTCCCCAATTTTTAATTTTTGTCACAATTTCAAATATGATTAATTAAGTTGGCTCCACTTAATTAATTTATGAGTATTGTCAAAAATTAATTAAAGGAGGGTGGCATAATAAATTATGGGGAGGTTTGGCATAATTAAGTGGGGAGCTTAAGAGGTTTCTCCCCCCTTAATAGGGAGTTCAAGAGGTTTCAAACCTCGGGTGGTCCCCACAACCGTAATCTCTCATTGGAGGTAAGGCTCAGTGGTCCACACCTCCATAACCTATCATGGGATGTTTTAGTTCAGGTGGTCCACACCTGTAAAATATCCACATGGGTGGTTACAACAAATAAAATAAAATGTGATTATTTTATTTTATTATTTCCATGAAAAACCCAAAAATTATCTTTCACCCTCGACCAACTACCATCGAGATGAAAGTCTTCTTAAGAGAAAATTGGTGTTGCGAGTTCAACGGTGTCCTCATATTTAAATTCTGAGCACCAGTTTTAAAGTTATAAATACTCGCTCCTACGTTTACTAAACATACCCAAATAAAGTTCCGAAATTCATTTCGGGCACTCTGGGCCTTGGAATCAAGCACCGTCAACTTTCACAGACTCATAAAATTCATATATATTAAAAACAATACATGGAAATTATGAGTCTTTATATTAAACCATTAACGTGGACCTTTTTCTTGGATACTCCTATGAAAGGAGACTTGATTATCACACATTGTTCCTGACAGTGTGGACTAATACATTGAGTTGATAGTTTGGGATGGTATATCTTGGTTGTGGCATTGAGGCCATATGATATCATTCTTGGTATGGATAGGTAATCCACATTTCAAACTCAGATTGACAGTTTGAAGCACATATTGTAGTTTTTTCACAATGATAGGACCATGTTTTTTTTGTGAAATGGAAATACATGCCGCATAGGATGGAATCACACAAAGGAGGGTGTAGTCAACTACCCATTAATTGGATAGCCTCTCCCTCGGTGTAGGGGACGATATGATATCTAAGTTTCCTATAGTAGTGGAAGAGTATGGGGATATCATTCCTAAGGATGTTCCAGGTTTACCTTTATGTAGATAGGTAGAATTATGAATTTATATATACCTAGGGGAAGCAACAATATCTACACATTCATATTGGATGTCTCCTGTAGAGATTCATGTGATGAGGGTACAGTTGGAGGAATTACAGAGGAAGGGCTTCGTGAGACCTAGTGTTTCACCCTGGGCAGCCCTTGTTTTGTCTTCCCAGAAGGAAAATTTGATATTGAGGTTTTGTGTGGACTTCTAGAGCATTAACTAGGTGATTATGAAGAATAATTATCCACTAATGAGGATTGATAGCCTCCTTTATCAGTTTAAAGGGGAGCGATGGTTCTCAATGATCAACTTTGGGTCAGGCTATGCCCAATTGTGAGTACATGATGTGGGTATACCGAATACGACTTTCATATGTTGTTACGGTCACTCTGAGTAATTGGTGATATTTTTTGGCATGATGAACACCCTAGAAGAGTTCATGGGGCTCATGAACATGATATTTCATCCATACTTTGACCAGTTCATGGTGGAGGTCATTTATGATATCCTAGTGTACTCGGTGCCTCAGAACGAGCATGTGAGACACTAGAGGATGGTCCTAGAAACAATATGAGATACCCATCTTAATAGGTAGCTCTTAAAGTGTTAGTTCTGGATTTGAGAGGTCTATTTTCTAGGATGGATCATCTCAGAGACTGGAGTTGCAGTGGATCTAGGGATGGTTGAGGGGGTTCTTTCTTTTGATCCACCCAAGAGTATTACCGAGGTGCAGAGTTGCCTTGGTTTTGTAGGGTACTATACATGTTTTATACCAAAATTATCTATAGTGGAATCACCCTTGATATATTTGACACAAAATGTATAACCTTTTTTGGAAATATAAGTGAAAGTAGTGATTTTAGGAGTTGAGGTAGAGATTGAAGAGCACTCCAATATTGAGATTGCTAGAGGTGGGATTGAAGTGCATGTTCTTATGTGAGGCATCCAGGATTGGTCTTGATTTTGACTTCATGTAGAAGAAAATAGTGATTTCCTATGGATTGCTTCAGTTGATTCCACATGATTAGAACTACATGAACCATGATATTGAGCTAGCAACGGTATTCATCACATTGAAGTTGTTGTGACACTGCCTAAAAGGTGAGAAGTTTATCGTCTACTCTGATCACAAGAGTCTCACGTATATATTCTACCAAAAAGATATGAACTCGAGATAGATGCAATGGATAGAGTTCCTTATGAACAATGAATTTCAGATTATCAATAATCCTCGGAAGGGAAACATGGTGGAATATTCTCTCATCAAGAGATCTATCTTGAAGTTGTTGAGTAAGGTGTCAGGGCAGTTGACATCATTCAAGTTATACTTTGTGTATAGAGATGGAGAATAATTCCTAAAGTAGATGGTTTCCCTTGTACAATATTAAATAGAGTCAAGGAGACATATCTTGGAGATACCAAATACGATACCCTAAATTCTCAGTTGTCTACAAGACATGATCCTGATAGATATTCGAAAGGTGGGGAGCACATTTCTCTTTTGAAAGTGCGCACTGTGGTTCCAATTACATTATGTTGGAATGTTCTGATGTATTTTCATACATTCCCATTAGTAGTACATCTAGGTCTGGAAATAATGTACCATGAACTATGAATTCATTTTTTGTGCCCAAGGATGAATAAGGGAGTTGCAGATTTTGTCTCTTGCGGCCTCACTTGTCAGCAAGTGAAGGCTAAGCACTAGGTTCCAGCGGGTTTAGACCAACCCCTTGATGTGATAGAATAGAAGTGGGATGGTATTTTGATGGAATTAGTGATAGGTTTACCACATTCATCCATAAAAATGATGCCATCAGGGTGATCATTGACTGACTCACTAATTCATCCCACTTCCCTGCTATCCGAGATGAGAGTTCAGTAGAGAGCATGGGAAGCCTCTACATGTAGGAGATAGTTCGACTCCATGGTTTCCCATTAATGATTGTTTCTTTTTGTGATGATATCCTTATGTCCCAGCTATGGATGGTATTGCAGGAGTCATTTGGATATCAGTTACACTTGAGCAGAGCATTGCACCCATTAACGGATAACCAAACTGAGCAAACCATTATGGTTATGGAGGACATGTTGCGAGTGTGAATGTTAAACTATTGATATATTTAGGAGGATCACCCACCACTGGTAGAGACTTCATACAAAAATAAAAACTATTCCACCATTGGTATGGCACCATTTGAGGAATTGTATGGGAAACCTTGTAGGTCACCACTTTGGTGGACTGACCCGAGAGTGTTAGCACTTCTGGGTTAGAAGTTGGTGTGAGCTACTACTGAGAAGGTGAAGATCATCCAGAAGTGGATGAAGACTGCACATAATCATCAAAAGTCTTATGTTGATAGGCAGTGGAGTCCTTTGGAGGTCGAGGAAGCATACCGTGTGTTCCTTGTGGTCACACCTCGACGCGGATTACTGAGATTTTTCTGGGTGGCAAGATATCATCGAGGTTCATCGGCCCTTTCCACATATTATGTAGAGTTGGTGAGGTGGAATAACACATATCCCAACCACCTAAGTAACAACATATACACAATTTCTTACATGTATCACAGCTGAAGAGGTACGTGGATGACCAACAACATGTCATTAACTGGGGTAAGAAGTACATCAAGGATTGGGCAACATCTGCACAATACCTAGTGGAAATTTCATATCAGTTGGAGAGGATCCTTCCTTGTGGTCGATTCCTTTGGTTCAAGTCTGGTGGTAGTACAGGAATCTCTAGGAGAGAACACGAGATCGGGAGGCTCAAATTCATGCGAAATACCCTCATTTGATTGAGTATCCCATGTTTTGGATTTTGGGGACATAAATCCCCAAGGTCGGTAGAATTTATTGTCCTAGAATTTCCCTGTACTATTTTTAGAAATTATATGGATTGATTTTGAGGCTATCCAATAAGACAACATGTGTTTTTGAGGCATGATGTTCCTAGAACACTTGTTTGAAAAATATTAAACATTTAATATCACACACAGACAGTTTTCTTGAAAAATAAGAATAACTTTTAAATATGTTCAATGATCCGAAATATGAGGAAACTATTGAGATCAGAGATTTGGATTTACCCTAATCATGACATAAATTTTTTTGGAATGGTTCTTATGTGTAAAATCATTAAAAGGACATAATAATCATTAAATAATTTAAATAAAAAGTTATTTGTTAAGGCAGTGAATTTATTATTAATAAGGATTTGTAAGGAATTATTATTTGTCCCCATAACCCTATAATTCATCTGAGATGTGTAGAATAACCTCTAGAGAAACATTGGATAATGATGACATGTCAATCAGTCAATTTAACCTCATATTCGATGGGTCAAGGATCGAAGAACGATGATGAAGCAGGTTCACCCTTCGTCAAAGATAAGTCCAAATCATGGTAGGGTGTGATTTTTTTATTTCTTTTCCCAATTATTAAATTCTATGATTAACGCAGACTTATCCATGAAGATATTAGCCAATGGTTTGATCTTTTCATGATAGATTATATTTGAATGATCTTTTTGGGAGTTCCCTTGATTTTATTTTTCATTATTTGATCAAAAAATATTGGATTGAGGATAACATGAAAAAAGATAGGTCCATTACTTGGTAGTTCATGTTCCTTTCCCCCCAGATTTCTTTCATTCTTCATGAATTCTTCATCTCCTCCTTGACCATTGAAAACCAAATGTGAACAACTGATCATTTCATCCTTGATTCTTGGTACAATGATCTGAAACTATTGATATGAGTTTGGAATGATACAACGAAGGTGTAACGGTGATGGAATGGTGCATTTTGGATAGGTTGGTGGTGCACGACAGAGACTGGGTTGATGGATGTGATCGGTCTAGGGGAGTAGTAGTGTGGTTCCAAGGGGCTGTTTTAGGCATATAGTGAGGTGAATGGAAAGGTGGATATAGAAGAAGTGGGTGAGGTGTTTGATGCAGGTGGAACATGACAATAAGCTGAGTGGGAGAATTCGGGGTTGGTGAGTGTGTACCAAGGTAGGTAGTTGTGTGTGGTAGCCACATGATGTGGTAGGGTTGAGGATGGGGGGGGGGGGCAGGTGGTCGGGTTAGAGTGGAGGAGACCAGGTCGGGCCAAGTGGGGAAAGGCGGAGACGGGCCAGGATAGGTAGAGAAAGTCGGGCTCAGGCATAGTCGGTTAGGTTGAACAAACTTGTCAGCCCCAATGGGATGGGTCAGACCTAGTAGGCTGGCTAGGACCTATTGGGCCAGATCCGATCCAGGTTAGACCCGGGATGACCGGGCTATAGCCACGCCATATTCGACTATGGTAGTCAACCATGAAATGTGTTAGCTCAAGATGTCGTGGGGCCATGGCAGTTGGGGGTGGTCATCCAGTATGGTCAACCATAGTAGCTCCGGGAGTTTGACCTCCATGGTCAGCCTCTATAGTATGGGTGGTAGAACACCCCAATAGACCATAGAAATTGGTCCATAGGCCCATTGACTCCATTATGAAACTTCAAAATTCCATAACATTCGAATGATACATCCATTGGAAAATATGTCTATAGTGTTGCGACCCTAACATTGAGGTGACCCTTTTGAGATGATGTGGGGAGTTTTTAGATTGGAAAAGTTGAATATTAAAGTGTTTCATTTGGTCCTTTACATGAGGGTTCACTATGGTATTACATCCACATCACACGACTGTAATCCTCTCTATAGGCTGAGTCCCAGATAGAGTCAGGTATCCCTCCATGGGACTAGAGTATGATCCTAAATAACACCTATTGGAGTGTATGGAATAAAGTAACCTCTCCGAGAAGTGTTTTGATCCTCCCTCTAGAAGGCTTCATCAGTAGGGTATGTGGTATCCATTAGATTATAGGGGTGTGATCTGTGGTATCCCTGAGGGTTTCTAGGAATGATCCCATAAATTTCAAATTGATCCAGATTGGGTAAGTGGTATCTTCTAGTATATCAAGGAACAACACATGGTATCCCCCAATGTATCTAGGTGTGATCCCTTCTCAGTTGTATCATAATATTCATTGAACAATATGTTCTCATTTGTGCTGGACCTAGATGAGTCAGACATCTTTGTGACTGTCTCTGATGATATCATAACTCGAGGAGTTATTTCTATCAGAACGATGAGGCTTCGAGTATAATCATGTGGCTGGAAAATGGGTGTGGATTAAATCTAGACTATGAGTCTTTTGATGAGTATATCTGGATGTTCTAGCAACATTTTTGGTATAAATACACCATTTTTTAGTAAATTATGAATTTTCATCATTGTATTCCATTTATGGTACTTTCATTCATGGTATTTCCTTTGTGGTACTTTACTTCATGGTATTTCTTTTGTGGGTTTTGGTTGTCCTACTAAGTAATGTTTTACATACCACGCATGGGATTTCCTTCACATTTCCTATCACGTGGAGATGATTAACCCTTTGATGGGGTCCTTGCTAGACTAGGACCATGCAGTTCCTAGTGAGGTCAGATAGATGAGGTGTGCTATTATGACTTAAGATAGTAGTACTAGTACTGTTTCTGTCATGTTGGATCAGTTAGGGTTTTCAACAGATGTGTTCTAGGAACATGTGCATTCACTTTCCAATACTGAGATGATTTCGGAAACACATTATAATGTTTTTTTAACTTGTTTACATACTCATTTTGTTGGGATTGTATTCTGGCCCGATTTACTTTCTATTAAATTTACTTTTTTACTCTGCTTTTGGGATTTAGTGGTTTGAATGCATTATTTACTTAGTGTTTTTACATTTCATCTGCTTGGCTTGGATATGGGTGTGTGTGTGTGTGTGTGTGTATACCTTAGGATAATTCCTCCCATTTGTGGGATATGCCTACTTGGTGCTTGTCACCGACCCCTTTCCTATTAGAGGTGATTTTGTGGTAGTCATGGAATGGGCCCCTCTAGGACGGGTCGTGACATAAATATCATGTGTTTTAAGTTATTTACATTACCATATTGATTATACATTATCCAGTTATGATAGTAATTTTATTAATAAAATTTAATGTCTATTTGTTTGTTTAAATTTCCATATTTATTAACCTGATATAATTATTTTAAGTGGAATATGTCTTATGTTATTTACCTATCCATGTTGATTATTATTATTGAATCATTATAGCCCCCTCTTTACTTAAACCTTACAAAGGATTTGATCTCAAACTTATTTTGTTTCCTTTATTAGGAATCCATGAATTCTAATATGAATGATATACAAGAATATACAGGGGTAATAATTATATTCTTAAAAATATGTTGTAATTTTTTTATTCAAATATAATATAGGAATAAAATATGTATGTAATTTACCAAGACAAATAATATATTTGTTACTTTGGGATGAAATTTCATGTATCATAGACAAATTTAATAAATAATTCCCAAACTATAAGATATTACAGTTAGGTTCATTAAATCAATCCTTATTACCAACCATGTTAATATAAATTGGAAAAAAACGCATCGCATCCCATCGTAGAAGTAGTAGTCCACTTGTACACACAAGGGACATAATCATTTTTAAACAAAATTGAATGTAAGAAGGTAGATGTGATATTATAATCAAATAGGTATAATTACATCATAAATACTATATATATATACATTAAATCCATCATTATACCCTATCTTGGGAGGCAATTATGGAAAATTAATTATATTGGTTCGCAAGGCAGTAGTCCATTGTACACATGATACATTGTTTCGATTTCCCATTGATGGAAGATGATATGGATATAGGTTATACCATTAATATAACAAAACCATAGTATATGGGATATATTTATGTTATTATATGAAAATGGTTGTAGAATATTTTATGGAGGTGTAAAAATAAAAAACACTTGGTTAAGAACAATAAACATTCTTGGGACAACCACTTTAGGATAGTAACAAAAGAGTTCATAGAAGAGTTTCCTAATAAAACAATGGACTCAAGGACGTGTTATGGAAAGTAATATAGGTATTTTCGAAGTTATAAAGACATAAAAAAATCATTTCATGTGTTAAAAAAAGAGAATAGGATGTTCCCTTTTATAAGTGAAAAGGAGTGGCATTTTTAAATACCCAAAACTATTCAATAATGTAAAGTCATTATAATTCCATGTGCCTAAAAGTTAATAAATAAAGGAGATTGGGGAATATATTTTCAGGAAACACATCAAAAAATAAAAATATGCATGTTTCAAAAAATTTATTCCCCAATCCTCTAAGGTTACATACTTTTAACGTTTTAGTTTTATCCATGGTAACTTGTTTTTTTTCAAAAGTATTTTCAAATTTAATAATAACATTAAAATGGTTTTTCTAAGATAATTTCATCCCAATTACTCAATATATTTAATCTAATTTATCAATTAATCATACCATGTGTGTGGAATAATAATTTTTACAGAAATTTATTTATTGATGAAAACATCATTTTATCCATAACCTCAGTAATTAATTTTTTTACAATTTTTAGTATTCATTTTGACCATAAATTAAGTTGAAATAATTAAAGGATATAAATTATGATGATTCTAAATATGGAATAAATATTTTCAAATTCAAATCCCAAAAATGGAAGAAATTATTTTAAAATTAAACCCATAATCACAATTAAAAAAGTAGTTTTATAACGGAAATATTTTCATAAGTATAAATAGATTTTGAATATAAATTAAAAAATAAATTAATAAAAATGATCTAAATTGGATTACGATTACCATAGTAGAAATAATTTAACTTCTAAAACCATTTTTATCAAAATTGTGCTTTAAAAATGCACTAATTGAATAAGAAGTTTTTAAGAAAAATTATTATTTTTTCACCATTCACAAATAATTAATCGTTTCATAAATTTTACAATAATTCAATATAATATATGTTTGAAAATTTTATTTCAAAAATTAAGATTTTTTTCTCAAATAAATTTTTTAAAATTGGAAAAAAATTTAATTTAACATAATTTTGAAAAAACATATGAAACATATTTTTTGAAAAAAAAATATTTTTATGAATAAAAAAAGATTTATTCTTATCCCATTTCTATAAAAAAATATTATATTAATGATAATAAAATTGTTTACATATATAATATACGAAATTAATTAAAATAAACCACCAATTGTGACAAATTTAATATATTATGGTAAAATCACCCACTGAATAAAAACCATTTTTCATTATAATGATTCTCTTACTTTCAAATGATTTTTATTTTCAACTTTAATCAATTGACAAAAAATTAATTTATTTTATACATGTGTAAAACATATAAGTTTCCAAATTTATTTAGTTATATTCATACCCACCATTTTAATTGAATGACTATGATGGTATTCTATATTAAAATTCAATAAAACATAGAATTTTGGGTAATGAAATTAATTAAATAAATTAGATTTATTTGAGAAGAATATTTCATAAAATCATAAGGTGTTACAAAAATTGTGTTGGATCAAGGTCATTTAAGGTGAGAAACCATTTATATCTTCATTTATCTATTATTTCTAAGTCATCTCATTTTCATTTGAATTAAATATTATATCTGATCTATTCTGGGTATATCTGTGATATATGATGTGTCTTGATGAGATATTTATGGTATATATTGTAGGTAATGAATTTTTAGGCCATATGTTGATATTTAATTATGTTATTATTCATTTTTTCAATCTCTTACAAGTTATTTATCATCTCCCTCTTCTCCACATATTCTTGAACATGTAATATTGAGTAATTAAATTAATTTCATTAAATCTCAAAGGAAACTCATATTGATTTCTCATTATAAATCACATGATTTTGAAATATGGAAATCTTATTATTTGGAAGGTTTTGGAAAAACCCCATTGATTAATGGTATTAAATTATGGTTTAGGATTAACATATGAAATTAGTTCAATATAATTATTAAAATGGATGAATTGGTTTATGTGAAAAAAATTAGTTTTAGAACATGGAATACATAGGTGGTGTGTGTTCATCAGTGCATTATACATGGAATTAATATTATATAAATGGATGGAGGTTCTAAAATAAAGGATCCTAGAGAATGGTCACCTTGGGATGACTTGGTGGATCCACTATAACCTATCATAAGTTTTGGAATGTCACCTTACATGCATCTGTATGTGAGCGAGATGATGTGGTTTTCATATTCCAAGTGGAATTTAAATAATCAAATGTTTATGATTTTAATTTTAAATTTTTTAAATTTTTAATTATATATGATGTTCACATATTATGTAACACCTCTCCCCTCATCATTTTCATAAGTTGAGGTTGAAGTGCTACTTGGACTTATGTGATATCTCCAAGATCCCCAAGGCTGGAAATAAATATTGAGGGCCTCATAATGTGTGGGGTAAAATCATCCCTTTTTCAAAACAAAAAAAAATACATACACCCATAACCAATGTCACTAAATTATGGATTATAACAATTTAATACAATTCAAAACCATACCAATGATGACAATAAAAACCCATACCAATACCGAATTAGAGTACCAAGAGGAACAATAAAACAACAATTCCCAAACACTCTAAAAAATTGCTCCCAAGCTCCAAGATCCAACACCACAAGACTACCCACGAATCATGATGCACCACTAAGAAAATTAGATGATTTACCTTTACTCATGTCATAATGAATGTAATTTGCAAAAGAACCAACGTGCTATAATAATGGGTGATTAATGATACTCAATAGGCTTTCTCCTAATGAATCCTTAATGATTACACTAGGATAGAACAAATTATTATAATGGTATTAACAATTTATACAAAACATTTTAAGCAATTCAAAAATTTCCAACAAGCCAAACACATCCTCACAAAAAATTTACCCAAATAAACACATTTTCAAGGAATAAAACCAAAAAGTTATTAACCAATTTTCCCATTTCATTATGGCATAACCCATTTCATTTCACAAAACCCCAAACATTCACCACAATCACATATCCAACTCAACCACCCAATCTTAGTGTTACCATTAATGGTGGAAGTTCATGTACAAATGTCGTCCCCTTTTCATTATGGTACTTCAAAACCCCATCTAACCCTCTTATAGTTGTACTTCAAGACCACTAATAATATTCATTACAAATTACACTTAACCATTTATTCCAAACCCTACCAAATCAACTATTTTAAACCATTTCAAAAAAATTATGCCTTTTATTAAAAACACCTACAATACAACATCCATGATAAGCAACATTTTAGCAAAACAATTCCAAAACCATTTCAACATCAATGACAAAATAATTTCAAAAAATATATTCCAAATCCATTTTATATAAAAAAACATTCTTATTGGAAACCATTTTCACAACCCATTTCTATAAAGAAAACCAAGAGACTGATTTTAAAATCACTATTTTAAAATCCTACAATGAAGCATATTGCACAACAATATCTCAATTTCCCAAAAATCCAAAAAAAACATCACCAAAGGGGTCTCAACCAAGATTATAACATCAATTTTACAAAAAAAAATTAATCAAAATAACTAATTTGAAATTAGGCCTTAGAGTTCTAACAATAGGAGTCGAGATTGAAGCCACCTGCTTTGTGGGTTTTGATGAAAATGACCAACAACATAAACACTCACCAAATATGTGTGAAAACTATACAAACCCACCTTAGACCCATTCCCCTAATATTAACATAGATAAATCTCACTTTTAATGGTATCTACAACCCTATGTCTATCTGTGATGGAAGTAGATCCAAGATACTAGGATAAGGATCGAATTAGATATAAGAAAAACCAATAAACTATGAATAAAAGAGACAAACCAAGGGATATTCACCTTCAATTCACAATGAAATCCATTAAAAATTCATCCATGATAAGTGGGAGAGGTTACCAAGCCTTGGAGAGAATAAAATCCCATGTGAGGGTCGACATGGGGCTCAAATTGGGTTTGGGGGTTAAAATCGCATGAGGTCAGTTTTTTATAAACCCACATTTTACACCATGCACGATTAGATCCACGGTTAGGAAAAATGTTCACTAACTGTGTTCCTTCTATTTCTTCAAGACAATGTCTCGCATGGTTTTCCATTATGGTTATAAAAACCAAGCACCAACCTTTCCAAGTCTTAATGCCTCATGTTTTGTGATTTACCTAGGGTGGCTGCACGGTTTGGCCAACTATGCATCTTAACAGTGCGCCTACCCAGATCCCACTTCCCCAACTTTCATGGTTTCTTGGAGTGGTTGAATGGTTTTCATTAACTACGCTCAAATCGAATTCCCTTAGAAAAGCACCCAAACCTTCTCAAAAACCATTCAAAACCTCCAAAACATTACCTATCCACTTTATACACATAAAAAGAATAAATAAATAGGTAATATACAAGAAACCGAGTGTTCTATATTATCCCCACCATTGGCCTTTCCTTCCTTGAAATGTAGAAAACCATCACTTTCGTGAAAAAGTTTTGGCCACTGCTCAGCCATTTCATTCAACTGCTCCTAATTCTCCTCCTAAATCTGACCATGATGGCCCAAAACCCACACCAGACTGGTGTTTTTTCTATAATACTTTCTCTTTCTTATCCACAATCCACACTAGAACATGCACCATTGAATCAACTAGATCTATCTCAACATGATTCGATTGAATCACACGGTTGGGATCTGGCTGATAATTCTTCTACCGAGTAACATAAAACACATTATGTACTACAATAAACTAAGGTGGAAAGTCCAACTGATATTACACCTCTCCAACTAATTAAAAAAATATAAAAAGGCCTAATGTATCTCAGAGATAACATTCCATTATTTCCAAAAGGATGATGTATAATCATATAAGAGATTCTAATGAACATGTGATCTCTCACCATGAATGGCTATGGATGTCAATGATTATCTACATATGATTTTTGATGGATCTAATCTATCTCCATTCTCTTCACAATCAACTGATTCTTCTTTATAATATCATATACAAGGATCATCCCAATTATTGATGTCCCACATGTTTCCACCAAAGTAAGTGGAGAACGACACTAATTCCCCTACAGTGCTTCAAACGGAGCCATATATATCAAGTCCCGATAAATATTATTATACAATAACTACAAAAATGGTATTTTCTCCTCTCATAATTCACCAAAATCCATCAACCAAGCCTAAAACATGTATTCCAACATTTTTATTACCATTTCCTATTTCCCATCCATCGAAGGCCGATACACTGTACTCATCTTCAACTGAGTCCCAAGGGATTTCTTCAAGGATTTCCAGAAACCTAACATGAACATTGGATATCTATATGATATAATCCAATTAGTTACCCCATACCTCTTTTCCATCTAATGGATAGAGATTTTGGATTGTCCCTCTACCATATGAGATTCATTAAAAGGGATGAAATGGGACGACTTTATGAGTAGATCCAAAATCACCCATATGGAATTGTGTTTCCTAACCATTATTGGGAGACCATTAAAAAAATGCATATATATCTTCTCCCATTTCCACAAAGTGATAGGTAAATACTCCAACACACCTAATGGTCACAAAAGATCCACCTTGACATGATGAAATTCAAACAACTCAATACAAACTTAACCACTTTCTTTTACATACCCTCTCAAAAAACTGCATATTAAACTCATTATACGCTTTCTAAATTCAAGGATGGAAAACTCATCATGAATGTTAATATTCACTAATAAGTTGTTCCTGAAAAGACACCAATACAACTATATGATTATGAAACCACCCTCTAAATTCGCATCCAGCTTACATCTCTCAATGGTCTCCCCACCATTCATTTCTTACCATATAGCCACATTCTCTAAATTAGAGTCCTACACCTCTTCATCTATTTTAATAAAATAAATAATGGATGAATCTTGAAAGAAAACCGATATATCACCTCGTTCATCACATTCTGAATCCATGTTGACTATGAATGAAATCAACTACCACTGATCTTGAGCTTATTTTTTCCCTTGATCATATGAATTTATACTTAATTCATCTACGTATAAATTTCATTTACCTGATGTATTAATCAAGTCAAATTCAAAAATAAAGATATAGTTTATCCATCTCCTTTTCCTCTAATTTAAATATCTTTGTGATAAATTGGGCTTTAAATTATTATGAATGGTAAATACCATGAATTCCTCACTTAAGAGATAGTGACGCTATGTTTTTAAATCAGGCACTATAGAATCCAATTCCAAATTATGTTTTGGGAAGTTCTTCTCATGCATCCTCAACTTACTTGAGCTATACTCAACCACATGATCACCTTGCATGAGAAAACACCCCAACGACGATCCTGATTCATGACAATACACCACGTACCCTTTTCCTAGTTCTACAAAAACCATGATTGGTTTTGATTTAAAGAGACTATTAATCTATTAAAATGCATCTGATGTTTCTCATTCCATTGAAATGGGCCAACCATCCTTGTTAAATTTATCATCAGTGAACCTAGTTATGAGAAGTCAAAAAAATTCATTGGTAATACCATTATAGACTAAGGAAAATTCATATCTCAAAGAAATGATTGGTAATTTTCCATGAGATTACAGCCTCTATCTTATACAAATCCACTGAAATATCTTTCTCAATAAAAACATGGACAAGGAACCATACTTCTTGTATCTAAAAACAACACTTTGATAATTTGGAATACAACTGATGGTCTCTCATGATTCCAAACACTATTTCCAAGAGCATCTCAGACTCCACCCTTATCCTTAAATACAACAATATATCATCAAAAAACACCACCATAATTAATATAGATATCTCTTAAATATATGATTCATTAATTTCATAAATATTGCTGGTTCATTTTTTATGTCCAAAGGGAATCACCACATACTCATAATGGCCATATCTACTCCAAAAATATTTTTTTGGAATATCCTCCTTTCAACCCTGCAGTTGTTGGTATCCTGATGAAAATTAAATTTTGGAGAACCACTAAGCTCATATAAATTTGTTGTAAAGATCATAAATACATGGAAGATTGAACTGATTCTTTATTATAACATGGTTAAGATTATGATAATTCACACATAACTGAATACATCCATTATCATTTTTGACAAACAAAATTGAAGCTGCCCACAGAGATGTGCTAGGACAAATGAACCCTCTTTTTTCGAACACTTCCAACTGCACTTTCAGTTCCCATAATTGTTTTGGTTCCATCCAGTAAGATGGAAGTTAAATAGGATTATTCCATAGAAGGTGATCAATCATAAAATCCACTTCTCTTATGAGTGAAAATATTATGAAAAAAATTAGGAAATACAACTAAAAAATTATCAACAACTACTGTAAAACTACTCTTCTCAATATCTTCCATTGATTCCAACATCTATTCCTCTAATTGATATGAGATCGTTCCAACTGATGGTGCCAAAATAATTTTTTCACCCTCCTTTACATTCCTCAATCCCCTAAAGAGATTATCAATTCCATATTTACTCATGAAACTATCCATTTGAGTATAATAGTCAATGTGAACATTTAAAATTTATGGCCAATCCATACCTAAGATTATATCATAAAAATCTATCTCAATCCCAGATAATTCCCAAGTAAAATCTACTATATTAATAGTTATATGACATGATATACACATGAAGGCTTGACACTCTCTTTCACTAAGAAGAGTTTAAATTTTCAAAATAGAAGGCATCATTTCCAGATTTAAACCCAACCAATTAGTAGAATGAGAAGCAAAGAGAGGATGTGATAACCTGTATTAAACAATTCTTGCATGAGGGTATAATTCAAAAGAATTGTAACTCACATTTTTTATGATCCAGGTTGGTAATTCATGGTATAATTATCATATTTCAATATCTCCTTACTTTCCACACTCTGATCATTATTACCCTGCTGAAATTGCTTAGGCTGAAGTCAAGTTATTTCTAGAATCACCATGGATAACTCTGTTATGTTTATGAGTGTTGTTATATTTTCCTCAAATCATCAAGTCGTAAGATGCTTGCGACCCCTACGAATTGTCCCCAAAACCTAACCTTGGAGAATTGTGACAATAATGCTAATGATGTACAATATAATTATAGTTATGCAGTTCTCTAGGTTGTGTCATAAAATCCCGATTCATGTGGCTTAGAGAGGCACATTGGAAACATCATGGCTTTCTCTTAGGCTTCTTATGAAGATTCACTAATCCTACCATCAGATTTTGATCCATACTCTAGCGTTGGAAATATTTTTACATCTTTCAATTGGTCCATATGTTACAGTTCCCACCATTTCCCATATGTATCAGCATACTTCCCCAACCCGTTTCTCTTGAGATATCCCTTTCATTCACAAATTCTCTTTTAATAATCTCTGTATAATCCTTTATATAGATAACTACAATCCTTGGATGAATTTCCTTCCTTAACCTCGATTCAGAAAATCCCACATTCAAAGATGCACTAGTAGAAACCTCAGATGAAAACCGAATTAAATTCCTTAATTTTTCCCCATATTCTGTTACATAGATTATATTCTACTTAAAGATGAATAAGTTTGTTGTTCACATAATTCTAAATGTGTGAGGATATAATTTTTTTTAACCAATTCCTTAAAATTTTCCCCTGTCATTTCTTGGTCCACTTTATCTAGGACCGATAACTCCCACAGTTGACATGAAACATCTTATAACTTATACATTTCTAACCATACCTTCAACTCTATTGGTGTTCGTAGGAAATCTAAGATTTGACTCATCCTGTTCAGCCACACCATCACCTTTTTTGGTTTTTAATCACGCTGAAGGATGGGTGGATTCTATATCTGAAATAGGAATGAATGATCCACCTGTCTCAGTTCATCTTTTGCGTTCCTTCTATCCATAGCATAGAAATCTATCACTATTCACTGAATTAGTTTTTAGGTCACCCAAGGTTTAAGGGATACCGTTCATTTAGTAGTTTCTTCTGTTTAGGCTCTACAATGCTTATCTACTTCTTTTCTATCAACACAACACCCACCGTAAGTCTCACTCTCTAAAAAATGAAGTCTTACAATTTCAAATTCTATCACATCACAACTACCACAACTATACTTTCCAATATTTAACATCTCCCATGTACAATCACTTTTTAAAATCCATTTTTTTAAATCACCCCATTTTCAATATACCCATACAATTCTCTTTCCAAAATCACACATTTGAAAAAAATCATGATTTTTCTAAAATCAACACATTTATACCACAACATAAATCATTGTTCCAAATGATATATGCAACTCTAGTTGGAATTACTTTCTTCCTTGCATGCCATGATCTTCTAATTTTCCAAACCCATGAAATGAGACTACATTCCTATAAGTGTATCTGAATACATATGTACCCAAATCCCTAGTAACTTGATGTTTAGAAGAAAATGGTTTGGATAATATTTTATGTGATACATTTAATTTTATGAAAATTCTAATCCTTTACACTCTCCCAACTCAAGGAAAAAACATGAATGAGTGCCAACTCCAAGATCCACGATGAATGAAAAAGAAATAATAAGACTGATTTCACATGTATGTCAAGGACATTTAATGTTCCAAAAATCCTACTCTTTTACCCTATCCCAACTCAAGGGAAAAAACATGAATGAGTTCCAACTCCAAGATCGGCAATGAATGGAAAAGGATTGAATAAGACTGATATCACTTATAAGTCAAGGACCAAACAAAATTATACCACTTGAAACATCTTTCCCATACTCATTTGATTATGTTAAGGTGGAAGTGATACACGGACTTAGACAACATCCCCAAGATTCCAAAGTGTAGTAATAAATATTGAGGGCCTCAAAAAATTTGGGGGGATATTTTACCTTTTTCAAAACAAAGAAACACTACCAAACACCCATAACCAACATCACTATATGATGCATGATAACAACGTATTTGAACTCAAAATCATACCAATGAATATAATAGAAACTCATTCCAATGAAAAATCAGAGTTCTAATCGAAAGACTAAAATAAAAAAGATCAAAGACTCTAAAACATAGGTACAAAGCTCCACACCAAACTCCAAGCTCTAACCTCACAAGACTACCCAAAAATCATGATGCACTACTAAGAAAATGACATGATTTACCTTTACATGTGTCCTGATATATGTTATCTCAAAAACCACCAACATGCCAAAGAAAGTGGGGGTAATGACACTCATTAGGATTTTCACAAATGACATCCCTACTCATTCCACTAGTATATAAACAGTTGTCACAATGATAAAAAAATTATAATAAACAATTCAACAATTTCCAAACAATCTAATCACATCTTTAACAAAACATTTTACCCAAATTAACATATTTCCAAGGAAATAAACCAACAAGTCATTAACCATTTTTCCATTTCATGTGGGCATAACCCATTTCATTTTACATGACCCAATACATAAACCTCAAAAACACACCCAAATCAACCACCAAAGCATGGTGTTACCATTGATGGCAGAACATCATATCCAAATACCATGAGTTTTTTATTATGGTACATTAGGACCACATCCAACATTTTAGTGTGGAACTTCCTGAACACTGACCATCCTCATTCCAACTCAAACATAACCATTTGAGCCAAACCATTGTAAATTTAATATTTACAACTATTTCAATAAAATTAACCCTTTTATTGAGAACACTTGAAAAACAACATCCATTCCAAAAAACATTTCAACCATCCAATTCCAAAACCATTTAAACATCCATGAAAAATCCATTTCTGACCATACATGCCAAAACCATTTTCCATAAAGTAACATTTTTGTTGGAATCCATTTTCACAAAACATTCCCATAAATGAAACCAAGCCACCCTTTTTAAAATCTTCATTTTAAAATCCAAAAATGAATCATATAGCACAATAACATCATAATTTCACCAAAATCCAAAAAAACATAAAAGGGGTATCAACCACGATTCACACATCAATTTCACAATCATGTTAAAGAAAAATAAGTAATTTTAAATTAAGAATTCTAGTCTTAGTAAGAGGAGTTTAGAGTTCAGCATCCTATCTCAAGGGTTTTGGTGAAAAGGACCAATAGCTCAAACGATCCCCAAATCAGTGGGAAAACTCCACAATCTCACTATAGACCCCTTCCCCTAACATTAACAAGTAAAAAATCTCACCCTTTTTCGCATCAGAAATCCTATATCTATCTGTGAGGGAAGTATATCTAAGAAATTGAGGGAGAGAGGGAACTATATCTAAGAAAAACCATGAAACTAATGCAAAGAAGACTTAACAAGGGACATTATCCTTCAAAGAACTAGGAAAACCCTTCAAAATAATTTTATGATGAATGGGAGATGTTCCCTTGCCTTGGAGAGAATAAAATTCAACATAAAGATCGAAATGTTTCTCTAATGGGGTGATTAGGGTTAAAATCATGTGATGTACATTTTCAAAAAAAAACCCACATTTTAAACCATTGATGGTTAGATATATGATTAGGAAAAAATTTAACTAACCACGCACTTTCTAATGCCTCAACTCGGTTCCTCTCATGGTTGACCCACATAGTTAGAAAAATTGTTCTCTGACCGTGATAAAGCTCATTATCCCAAGCTGCACATTTTACCTATAGTGGATGCATGGTTTGGCCAACTGTGATCCTTAACCATATGCATTCCTAAATCTCACTACCTCAACATGCATAGTATTATATAGGGGTTTCGTGGTGGTCACTAACCATAATCAAACTGAGTTCCTTTAAAATATCCCCAAAATCTTCCCAAAAACATTGCAAACTCTTTGAAACATTACCTAAGCACTTAATATTCATAAAAATAATAAATAATGGTGTTACATACCAAAAATAGGGGTGATAAATTTTATGATATAAATTATATTTTTAACTATTATATAATTTTTTATACTCTTAGTGTTGTGTATTAGAATATTTTGGATGATTTTGGAAGATTTTTTAAATGGAATGATTACTCAACCCTTGTATTTCCAATTTGGTGTGTGTAAAAAGTTATTATCCTTGATGTAATAAAGGGGATGATTTCTTATTTATCTAGCTTACCCTCATTATATAGGTGTCTAGTTTTAGTGAATTAGAGCTGGTCATGTCCTTATAGTTTGAAGTGGTTCAACTTTAGTTCCAGAGTAATTCTATATTTTAGTGTATTTCAATTTTGGTTTTTCTTTATATTTTTAATCTCATATTTTTTAATGGGTTTCCATTAGATTATATTGGTTATAATCAAATTTTCAAAAAAAAATTATTTTTTATTTACATTTTTTGTTTGTTTTAAATAAAAAATAATCTTGAGATTTTTAAGTGATCCCATATCGTTTTTCCATCTTTATGTATCGTAGGGATGCCACCAATGGTTAGTGAACCATAACTCTTTCCAAGACAATGTTTAGGATAAATGTGTTACATTTTTTGTATAAATTTCAATAATTTTCAATAGATTTTGGTTATTCTTATATTATAATGATTTTATGTATTAATTTCACTTATGATATGATTTGGTTATAATACATTTCAGTAGATTCTTGTGGGATGTGGGAATTTTTAAAGAACACATTGGTAAGTGGTAGTCAGTCATGACTCCCCAAGTGATCCCTATGTTATACTTGAAATGTGAATACATATATGTTTCTTAAACTAATAGATTAACTCAATTATATTTCAATAATATAAATAAATTTATCTACAATAGATTTTATTTAATATGGTTTTAATTTTTTCAATGTGGTTTCTTTAAATACAATAAATAATAAATCTATTTTATTTCTATTGTATTATAAAAATTAATTTTACTAGAATATGTTTTAATTAATAATTGAAATGCATGATCCTTGATGTTTGGTTTATATGATTCATTAATTATATATGTCATTCATGGGCCTTATCACTAATACCTACTATCAATATGTGTTGTAATTTTCAATTGATAATATTCATGGTTAGAAAGATAGTTCCTTGGCGTGTTGTTAATTATAAAATAATTTATGGACTACTTGAAAATTTTAAATTCTTCCATTCATAAGAAAATTTGGTTGGTTAATATAAAATTGAGGGACACTCTCTAATATTCAGGATACATTCTCTAATAAGTAACACTTATTCTCACCAAAACAATAATGATATATAAGATAAATGACCACACCTAAGGTTTAAAATTATTTTATATAATCATTTTTTTGAAATAAAATTTTTCGTGAAAATGCATTCCAAATTTGATTTTGTTATATAGTACCCTAGTATGGTCATACAGTCTCCTAAGAGGGGGTTGAATCAATGCAAAATTTTCATTGAATTATTTTTACCCTTATAAATCCCCCTCTAATGATTTCAAATTATATTAGAGGTTTAACTAAATATATAAATTCAAATGATCACCCATTAAGCATATACCACATGAAAATAAGTATAAAAATAAATAGTGGAACCCACAATATTTTTACAAGGGGTTCCCCCATATGGGTTAGTATATACCTGATATATTTGGGGCAATTATAATACATAGATATCCACTCATTTCATAAACTGAATAAAATGGGATGCCACCCAATAAACCTCTTTTGTCTTCTGATAATTATTCAATCATGTGATTGTTCCATTATATCATCTCCCTGCTATTTAGAATATTTCACCCAAAATAGAAAAATTAATATTCAAGCTTTCCATGTATGACATTGCATCTACTAAGGATATATTTCACTTAAAAATACCTTGAAAACCAATATATAAATTAAAATAGCTTCATGAAATTCACTCTCTATATGATACCAAACTTGATCCCATTTTCATGTTCATATAGATGGATTCACCCAGTCTATGGTCTTTAATCGCATATTTCCTTTAAAAAAATAAGTATTTGGACATAAAAGAAGCACAATAGTGGTGAACATTTTTCACTCCCTTGATTTCATCTATAATTTCTTCTCAATATCCTATGAAATGTTATATCATATAATATGTATGCAAACGTATATCTCCTTACTATTTCTTTACGTATTCTCCTCTTCTTTAATACCTTTAATTAAAATGAATATTTTTTATTAAGACCTTCACCGGCCTTCCTATTCTTCTTGTTTGATAAATGTGATTTAAAATAAAAATAATAGTATTGTAACTCCTTTTTTAACCTTTATTCACCATCACTCACTTCAATTAAAATAATATATATATATATATATATATAATCAAATAAGTAATTGTTTCATCACAATTACCCACCTTCTGAATTATAAATAACCAAACATACTTATCAAAATCGGATGAATACTTATATATCAAGAATATAGAAATCATCTTTCCAATATCTTCACAATGTCCTTTCTAACAACTGGTGTTATTAAAATAATCATTCTCTTATGTAAACAAGTGGAGTGAAACTCTAGATTAGTCATTCATTTTAATCACCATCATTAGTTTCAAATAATCATATTTGGAACCACAAAATAATAAAGTAGTGATCTTACCAATATTTTCTTTGTCTATTATTCTCTAATAAAATTGTAAGCTTCAATCCACACATTTTCATAAAAACATGCAACAACATTATCAGGGTGTTACACTCATTAGTGTAATATAAAACATCTATAAAACATAATCAACTTCTCTACTGACCCTCTATTTAATATTGGATTTAATAATGACCTAATTGTGCCTTATTGATGTTTTAATCAATAAATAATAGCATCATCATTGATTAATTTTTCATTCTTATGAGTATCTTATTTTATATATATATACTTTTTTAAGGATTGACCATTACATATCCATGGATTAAACCATATAGATTTAATTTTTACAACATATGACATTTATGTATTGAGGGGATGAAACATATGTATCACAGTGAGTATTATGAATTCATTAATTTTATCAATTATTCTAACTTAATGACTTTATGTAACATGGATTTATGATTACGTATCATTGTCTGTATCTTATCTTTATTATTTTTATAATATAATTCTAAATGAATTTTATTATTGAGTAAATGACTCTTAAGTATCATAGTGAGAGTCTCAGAATTCACCAACACTCAATATTCACTATCTAAATTACCCTCATATATTTTATTGCTTTTCTAATTTTCTATTATTCATGTTTTAGATGATCATTGTGAATACACTATGTCTTATATATTTTTTAAATTTCATGTCTTATGACTACCTTTACACATCCACTATGATGACCCTTACATAGAAATACATTTACAATTATGAATGACAATGGGGATGGGTACTTCTAAAACATTGTTTTAAAATTCTCTTCATAACCATTATATATTAATCAAAGTTACTCTAATACATTAAATCATTTTCCAAATCTCATAATGAAATATCTATGATACCATTATATTTTTTTCTAGAGTCATAGAGTGATTCTTATATATTAATTTATTTTAAAATTTTACACCTTCAAATCCATATTCTAGAAATCTTAATTAATTCTCATAGCTTCTTCAAATATCCTTAAGGAATCTCTAATCACTCTAATACGACATTAAATAACATAAATAACTTTAAAATTTTGTAAAATATTTAGAAACATATTTTTTAAAATTCCTAAATCATCTTGATACAAATAAAATGTAAACATCACGTACATAAATGAATCTTCACTTTACCTTTAATTCAAAAATTAATCTTAGCCTTCCTTAATAATAATTTAAAAGATATTATTTAATTAATATATTATAATTCATTCTCGATAATATATGGATGTATTCTCAATATTATATCCATTATTTTTACCCCTTTAATCAAAAATCTATGATTTTTTCAATTTCTGTCTTATACAATATCTATAATACAATTACAGATAGTGTTATAATTATACATAATTACTTATCATTAATTCATTACAAGTTCCTCTCTACATTC
Organism: Viscum album; assembly: GCA_963277665.1. Lineage (NCBI taxonomy): Eukaryota > Viridiplantae > Streptophyta > Magnoliopsida > Santalales > Viscaceae > Viscum > Viscum album. Next base: position 1,832,205,523 of record OY728127.1, on the reverse strand, counting down.
ATAAAATGTTTTTCCCTACCAAGAAGAATCAATCAACTCCCATTATCAATGGATTCATTGTCTTTATAATGTTTAATGGAAAACAACATCCATACACATTATACATAAGAACTATAAGATATTTCTCACACCTATTTAACATCATCATTCATGTATGGATCTTCCTTCATCACTAATAACATATTAAAAATCATTATAATCATTGACGATAAATATAATCATTAAAATCCATTATTCTATTCAATCCCTCCTTTGTATTTGTTTCAATAACCTTAACTGGAATGTAAATATCATTCTAATTGTGTCTCTAGTGGTTCTCATTTACTATCTAGAATAGTGGAAATAAATAAAAAAGATTACATAAAATGTATGGGGATATATCTATTACATTTAATTCATTATTTGATGTTTTTTCCTCAAATTTATGAAATTAGTTATTAAATAACTTGTGAGACGTGTGGAATCATATTTATCTCATAAATGAGTAATCAATCAATCAAATATATGTCCATATGATAATTCTCAATATAGATAAAATGTGATATTAATATACATATAAATTCTATACCATAAACTAGTAATTCTATGATACCTTCATAGATATCTATTCTTAGGGTCTATTCAAGTATTTTAAATAATAAACACATGAACTTAACATTACAAACAGATTAAAAATATCCAAGTGTATGAATGCCTCACCCATTTTTCCTCATAAAAAAATTCCCATTAATAAATCATAAATGATTTAATGAACATGAGAATGGGAAAGATTGATTATCATACCTTCTCATCACCTTTATCTAGAAATTTCATATTCTCATGAAATAACAATGGTCTAACACATGGTAATCTTAACCCCCTCTATAAGGGATGCACTCTTTTATTATTTATCCTTATTGGGATTCTTAAATATGGGATGTAATGATTCCATTATAATGACACATTAAATATTAGAAGTAAGTGTCACAATACCAATAAATTCATTCAATGATGGAGATATTTTCTAGCTATGAATTATTCAAAATGGTAATTAAGTTATTCCTATTAATAATTCGCCTATATTTCCCTATATAAAGAATAAAAAAACAGATTATAGGAATTTTTTTAGACTCATTTTTTCCTTAATGAGGGAAATAAGATTGATATTTACATCTCAACAATTATCATACATTCTTATTATCATTTTTTTTGGAAAACACTTCATAAATTCATTTAAAAATTTATATCAGGAATCTCCATAGGAAGAATGGTCTTCTTATATTTTTCATAAATCAAATTATATGAAAGATCTAAGTTTATTTCAAAAATAAAGAAACACTAGGTTACTAGTTTCTTAATGTAATTTCATGGAATATTCTCATATATTGGTCGAATATCATCCATTTTCTAGGTGTGTGACCAATTTTTTTTAACTTTATTACAATTTCCTCATGATCTAATTTGTTATCACATTTTGAAATTATTTCATGAAATTTGATTTTGCCTCTTGTAATAACTTGTTTCTATTTAGAAATTAAATTCATTAATGATTTATCTATATTTATATAATTTTATAGTTGATCTATCTTACATTCATGCATTAATTGTCAATATTATTAGCATTCATGGATTTTTATCATTAACTCATAACAATACTTGAATCACCCTTCATTGGAAACCTCAAATAGAAATCAAATTCATTTTAACAGTTGCCTTCCACCAAACAAATACTAATGGTTATTTCATGTACTGATTAGCTTGTATATTATATCATGTTTCCATTGTAATTAACCTTAAAGGATTTATTAAAATGATCAATGATGTTGAAGTTTCTACAAATGTAAAAAAATATATTTCTTATTTTATGGTCTTTTATAGATTTCTTATTTGATTTGTTTAGAATAGAACTGTTTACTAATTTTATAGAAAGAATGAAACTTAATTAGTTTTTTATTCATTATTTGTGGTGTTCATATATTAATAGATTTTTTATATTTTTGGTACTTATAAACAAGAATTCAATACTACTTTTACAACTTTTATTTCAATTACCAAAGAAATGATCAGGACATTTAAGTTTGATTATAGTTTAAAAAATCTATTTTAATGTAAAAATTACCACTTAATAATCTTGTTTCCTCTTCAATTAAAAATTATATAATATTCATGGGTTGTCTTTTTGTTCCGATAATTAATTTTACTACAATAAAACCCTTTACAACAACAAAAACGGCTAATGAATCATGATCATTTGTTTTGATCAATGATTTTTGAATTATTTTATATGCTATTGTTTTTTGGTAGACAATCCCTTATCTTTGTATCTTATCAGGGATATGATTTTCATTAAAATTCTTCCAATAGCCTTTGGTGCAGTTTTGGATTACATAGAAAGTTTTTACACACATATTTTTCTAATTTTTTTAAACATGTATTTTCTATAGAATCTTCTATAGTATAGTCATTTTTTTTAGAACATGGATTTCATGTTTTCCATGATCTTATTGTGTATGTATTATTATATGATTTTAAAATTATCATGAAAATAATATGATAATTTTTAGAGACAATTTATTATCACAAAATTGTTTGGTAGCCCTTATTTTCTAAATAACTTGGGAACTTTAGGAATGTATCTCCTCATGAGTTATCATTTTAACCCCCATATCAAGACACATTATGTTAAGAGTATATTTATGAATCTAAATTGAGATAAATATATCATTTCATTCTATATTCATAATTTTATTAATATTATGATGTATATTATTTATTTCATAAAATAAAATTTCTAGCACATTTAACAATTTACCTTTGATATATAATGTGGTGTTTTTCGAATTTATAGATAAACATTAAGTTTATTATAGTTCATTTATATTATATTAAAAATCATTTAATGTTTTAACTTTTTAAAAAATGTTTTTTTCGATAATTAATCTTATATATTGAATTTCTATTTACTAATCATTGCATATTTCTCTATGGCTTCCACATCTTTGAGGAGAGAGAATCATTTTTGAAACTATGATGCTAATGATTATTTAATAACTAAAATATATAATACTAGTTTCATTTTATTATCATATAGTACCTTAATATACCCAAATACTTAACTGACCACTTTGATTGGAAATTTAATCATGTAAACATTAAAATCAGAGTATAGGAATTCATTTATATAATAATCTCAAAATCATTATATCATGAACTCAATTCATCAAGTGTATAATTATCAATATATTTAATAGATATAATAAATATACCTTCACATTTATAACATTAATTTAGTGGTATATACTATTTCTCTATTTAACTTCTCATAAACACCCTTCCAAACATCTTTTAAATAATCTTTATTTTTTTCATAATCTTTTTTATTAGTGATAATAGTTACAATAATTTTATTTTACATTTGATGTAATTAATAATCATCAAATTCATGTTTATATTCATGTTATGTTTAATAAAAAATATTTGAATGAAAATAGATCCAATCAGAGGTAACCTCGATTACCATTCAGACCACTTGTAGCACCCCAACATCATCATAGATTCACATAAGATGGGGGAATGATTCAATTTGGCCTTTTTATTTAATTCCTTATGCATATATAAATTTCACTTCTAATATGTCAACCTGTGTTATAATTTATGATAAATATGGTTCCAAATATTATTATAATATATATATATAACACATAAAAATAAATCAAGTAATTCTACAAAGAAGCGTGTTTTATTTTTGTAAGGATCTCTCCAATTGTTGGTGACTGCATACTTGATATGATTTGGTCAATCCCAATATCCTGATAAATATTAATACCATAATGTAAAAATGATAGATTATTTCATTAAAATTCAATCCTATTTCCTGATATTTATTTAGTAATATAATGATTTTTTATTAACCACTTCCTCTATTTTACTATATTTCTCTAAACACACCATCAAAAAAGTTCTTCAAACTACTCCTGAATGAAACTATATCCACTGATGATATGAACTTCATCGACCTGAGTCTTTGATAGCCAATAGATAATATAATATAGTCACATGAATTTGGTATCTAAAATTTACAATGATTTGAGAAATTATTATTGTTCAGATATCTTGAATTACATATTCTATGATCATCAACCATAACTCCTCTAACAACTCGGAGTTTCTTCACACAGATGTTGCAAAATAGTGGTTCATCCGGTCCCCCTTATAGATTTATTCTATTAATTATTGTAAACCATGTCAAAAGATGTAGGATATAATATGATATGTATTATCACCTACTTCCTATTATTATTTATTATTTTCTTCTACTCTTATTCATTGCCTTTAAGGAAAATTAATATGAACTTGTAGAAATATCATCAGCCTTATTCATATTCTTAATTAATAAATGAGAAGTCAAACGGAAATAACATTATTTTCTTAATCTATTTTTCTCCATTTTTTACTTTATCTCTCAATTATTTAATAAACATATACATATAAAAAATTAGAATTTTTTTCTTCGCATTTAATAACATTATAAATTCTCACTAACCACAATTACTTATTAGAATAACATGATGATTTATATACCTTCAATATAAAAATATTTTGTCTAATACTATTGTAATGATCTATATCTCAACTACTATTAATAAAAAACCAAAATCCTCATATTAACTTTTAAAACAAACTTTTGACTAATCGTTTATCTTTTTTAACCATCCTCAGTTCCAAAAAAACATTTATATGAAACCACACAAAAATATAATAGTGACATTATCTTTATTTTTTGGTCCTCTTCATCTACAAAAAATCCCAAATAATTATTCCATGTAGCTTCATGAAAACATTTACTAATAATATCATGGTATTATACTCATTAATGACATTAAATACCTCATTATAGAAAAACATTCTTCTTTAATAATGCTCTATTTAATCAAAGTATTAATAACTTCTTAATCGCAACATATTGGTTTTTCAATCTAATAATAATAACATTAACATAATCCAATTTTATCTTACTTAAAAATATATCATTTTTAAAATATCTTGTTGTTTGTAAAAACAATAATTAGATATTGAATTAATGAACCATATGCATGACAATTTTCAATAGGATTACCATTAAATATTGAGGTAATGACCCATAAATATTATAGTGAGTCTCAAAAATTTCCCAATTTTATCTATTCTTTTCCCTGAACTCCATTACATATCTTCAGAATTATCATAATTTATCATAGTTAGGATCATGAATTTGAATAATCTTTTCTCTATATCCCAAAATTAACTTATATATTTAGAAAAATAAAAGTATGTATAATAGAGAGAGATTAAAACTTTGTGAAATATTATTTATATATATTATTTATAACCCTTATGAATTGTAGGGATTTTTTAATAATCAGGTCCATATGTTTTGGATGATCCTTAATTGTACAGGGTTTCTCGAGTTTTTTATAAATCCCATTTTCTCAGGGTAATTTTATACATACATTATAATTACCCATTCATGTTGAGACATTTACTTTTTAGGATCATAAAATGGATTTGGAAGTTTCCCATTTTGACTCTATAAGAACTTGATTACTCTTATGTATTCATAAAATTTACTATTATGCTTTCAATTCCTTTTCCAAATTATATTATGGAATTCCATGGATACCTTTTTGTATTGAGAGAAACATTGGAGTGGATCTTATCTATTAATGACAATATAGATTTTCCACCTTCAACCCAAAATTATATAATTCTATTACTAAGCTCATAACATCAAAAATATACTTGGGTCATATCAAATCACTCCAACACATATCAAAACAACATAAATAAAAGTTTAAATTTATCAAAAATTCTCAAACCTATACATCAAAATTATAAAAGAATTTTTCATCATATAAAAATTGAAATTTTGTTGATCAAATAAATATTCACTACCTATCGTAATATTTGATTAAAACTCATCCATCATGATACATCATCCAATAAAAATTACTTTTTTGAATATATTATCCTTCATGTTGGATAATCTATTGTTGAATTCTCACTCTTCTGCCAAACCATTTAACTCTGTTAATCATATTCCCTTAATAACTCTAATAGTTATTTTTCCCAACCTATATAAAACTATTGTAGATAGCACTCTTCCTACACATCAACATATATTATTAATTCATTACATGATAAAATATAAAATAATTAGATATATTGTTTCACCATTCAGGTAGCATTAGTCATTTTCCATTTATAAGGGAAACATATTCCTTATCACATAGAATGGAATGAATCTTCATAAAAAGTGATCAATGTTTATTCAAGCAGCATCTCACACATCTTCAACTTCTACATCCATGTTTGAATCTACCTCCATCACCCAACACATAATGAAAATCATCTTAATCATTGAAAAAATACCATCAACATAATCCAGTTTTATCTTTACTACCATATATCACTTTTCCATTAAAATGTTCACCAAAACAACTTTTTAATGGAATAAACCTTCTTACTTTTCAAACATGATTACCTTAATAAAAAAATTTAATTTCAACTACCATTTCTTAAATACTGAGTATGGTATGAGCCATTACAATGGAGAATGATCCTATAAAATTATATCAAATAATCACTTATAATCTAATTCCTTTTCCATATGTTATACCTTATTGTTTCCATCATAGGAACTACTATATGTATTCTTTAGTCTGGAGTAATAGGTGGATCATGAACACTTGGTTCGAAATAATATAAATAAATATGTCACTTCCTAAAAAATTATCTTCCTTTAAAGTGTTAATTTTTTGTACATTATACCATTATTATTCAATTAGTTTAAATGTATCATGTTTTCCCTGATTTATTATTATACCATATTCTTAGACTGGTCTGATGCTTTTTCAAAGCTTATATTGCCTATTTTATAATTTTGGTGAGAATGGATATGATTCCTACCATGTTGATTCCATATTTTATCATTCTTACTATTGAATTATTATAATGAGAATGTTGGTTGATATGTTTATGTCATTTCTTATAGATTGTTACAAATTTTTTATTTTAAATCATGTTATGTCTCATCTATGTTTTCCTTGGTTGTTATTTTATTTTAAAAATCTTGTTGATTTTATTAACTAGTAATATTCCTTAAACATGGGGTTTATTTTTATAAATATAAATAAATGTTCATAAATTTAAGGATGGATATTATTTTTCTATAAAAAAAATTCTCAAGTACACCATCTCTTTATTTTATCATATATGTGTTATACGAGGGCAACCACTATATGGTATACTGATCCAAAATATGGGATGTAATACAATATTTCTCTAACTCTATTATTTCGAATCACCCATTCATGAATTGATCAACAATATGATTTATATAACTCTTGTATAAACCTTCTCTATTCAATGAATATGGTGGTTTCCCCCTTATCACAATGGTTAAAATGCCATGGGCTAAACCCATTTGGAATGGGAAATAGTAACATCCTTCCATAGCTAACTTAGATACAAAGTACGTATTTAGATTTATACCCTCCCAGTATAAAAATTTATTTGTTGTAGCCAAATAAGTGTTTTATTGTTACACCTCTGTTTGGATTCTGTTATTCCTTGTTGAAAAATGATTAAACTATTTTGTTATATACATATGTAAATGTGTATACATGTTTATAAATATTCATTTTATGTCACTACTATATTGAATCAAAAAATTTTGTTCACTAATTTTTATTTTATGATCATGAAATACGTATGAACCATGATTGACATGAAGTATTTTTTTCTCCATTTATGTACTATATGTAATATTAGTCACTGAGTATGTGTCTAAATAACGTTTTACCTGAAGTGATCTATACATCTTATTATTTCATGCATTGCATTGGGAAGCCTTCATACAAAAACTAGAGAATCAATAAAAGGATTCCAATATTGTATTGATAGAGACTTCACTTGTTGTGGGAAAAAAAGTGGAATGGATTCTTTCATGTACAATTCCCCCTATATAGAAGTGTGGATGAATCTCTTTGGTATCCTGCTTCTGTTTCAGAACAATGAATTTTTTGAAATGATTGGAGGCTTACTTTGTGATTTTATAGTCATGAATGAACCTACTCTTAATCTTTAAGCATCTTCGGATCCTCGGATATGTGTCTCCATGGAATTTTATTCCCCTACTTTAGTGAAAAACCTCCTTCGAGTACAAGGATCGATGAAATGGAGTTAGGTGGTGGTTTATCCTTCAGCGCCTCATTATTTATACATTCCCTCCTACACTATATTACCCTATCAGATTGAAAAAATCTGGCATTATTCAAATATTGAGTTCATATACGGATCTTCATATATACTGAATGGAAGCACATGTCCATCCAATGGTGAAGGAAAGTAACCTGCAATGATGGGTAGTGTTGCCTCAGTTCTCCCATTGAAAGACTCATCAGTCCCTCCACCCTCTCCATCATGTTCAAATGGTTTCTCCTTGCATGGCCATATTTCCTTTCTCTATGAAGATCTTTCCCCACGTAGAATCCACTTCTCTATTTTATCCTCCTTGGTAGTCTAATATAGCTACTAATGGGAATATGATTTCTCATCCTACCTCCCCACTGAGATACTCAGTGAGTCTTGATCCTGAGACAACCTCGTGCACCCGAATTTCACAATACAATAGGTACAGTACATTATTTCATGTGAAGTATTATGAGATTCTTCCTCCCACAGGACAGAAAATAATTTCGGATGCTTCTCAAATTCTAGTGGATCTTCCTCAAAATTCTTATATCTTAGTGGTCCCCTCTTCAATAGTGTTCACAAGATCCAATTCCAAAAAATTCCCACTTCTAACTCTCATACCATATGGATCTCAAATCCAGGGGTTAGTTTCAGGAACCACCTTTCATTATGATTTTTATTATTATTTGGAATTCCCAGGTCTAAGGATCCCAGGTGAAGATATATTTCTTCTATAATGAGGTGTCTATGAATAATGTAGGTATTGTTGTTGTTTTAGAAATAAAGCTATTCTATACCATAATTGGGGAGTTTCTAAGAGGCTTGGTACTAAAGACTATATTCATGGTGATCCCCATAATCAACACATATAAATTTTTTGGAAGTATTATATCTTGGGGGAATGTTTTTTAGTCTCTAATAAACATGTCTTAATAAATATGGAATTATAAAACAGGATTATATTTTTTTCATTTGTGCATGAAAAATTTGAGGTGAGTTTAAGAGATAAACTCTGGCTAGATGTAGGGTCATTCAACCTATGTGACTCACCTTGGTTGTTTGGTGGTGAATTCAACACTTTCATTGACTCTTCAGAGAAGAAATGGTATAGGATCGACTTCTCATAGGGGTAGTAATGAATTATCATCCTTTATTGCAATAAAGGGTATTCTTGACTTGGGTTTTGTGGTGATAAGTACACTTGGTTCAATAACCCACGGTGAAATTTGAAAAAATAGTGTAGGTTGGATCACTATATGATTTATCTCTATGATATTTCTACATTTATTAATATGTAGGTTATTCACATGGTTTGTGCACTATCTGACCATTCACTTATCCTTATCTATATCAAGCCAACTAAAAATAGGGGGACTAGTTATTATTCTCCAAATGGTACACCATCACCAAGTCTTTATTTCAGTGGTTCACGACACCTGCGAGAAAATAGTTCATGGATATCTATGTTATGATTTTCATAATAATCTTTGGATATTAGAAAAATGCCTCATGGTTTGGATTAATTCAAACCACCTAGAGCACCACATATAACACTTGATTAAATCATTGTTAGAGAGGGCTAAAATTAGTCAATAATATTCCTGGTATTTTAATATCTCCACATCACTTGACCCAAATAGTTCCATCACAATGAGAGACTATTGGATCGTGAGAGGTTTCTATGTGAAATATCTAAGTCTACCTGGGTCAGAGAAGGGGATCACAACAGTAATTTCTTCCACGCATGTTTTAAGGAAAGGAAATGATGAGGTGACCCAAAAAAATCACTTGGAGGGTGGTTCATTCACTAGTGACATGGAATTTATAAGGGTTATGTTGTTCTCTCACTTTAACTCATTACTTTGTAGCTCTTCCACAATAATCTTGGAAGAAGATCCTAGTGTCCAGGTGGATTTTTTGACTCCATCATATAGTTGGTCACCCCTCATGTCAGTGAACTCATAGAGTATATCCCAATCTAAAAGGAGTAGTGGGGGATACACTTTCTCTCAACTAGGATAGCTCTCCTAGGATGGATGGCTTCCCAGGATCACTTTTTGTCAATTCCTAGCCTATCATTTTGATGGATCTGGTTTATACTGTCCAATACTTAATTTGAGGTGGACATATTCCCCTGGTTTTATGTTCCACTACTATGGTTTTGATTCCCAATGTTAAGTATCCCTCTGAAATCAAGAATTTCATACTAATAAGCACATGTAACTTTTCCTATAATGTTTTGGAATCAATCATCAACAAGAGAATCTATTATTTCATCCCAAATTATGATTCATAGGAATATAATGAATTCATCAAAGGAAACTCCATCCTAGGATTTATTGGCATCACCCTGGAGATGTATGGGGATATTAATAGGAATATCATTTGATCCAATATCGTCATTAAAGATTCCAAGGACAAGGTTTATGACTGGCTCAAGTAGAGCTTCATTTCTTTGGCCATGAGGGGCATGGTGCTTTCCGATAAGGTGATGTACATGATTTTTCTCTATTATAGTTCTCCATGGTTTGTCATAATTTTCTTGGGAAGAATGTGTGGATTCTTCAAATTCATAAGGGGATAAAGGCGAGGATATCCTTTCCATCTAACCATTTCCATTATGGTTCATGATTCCCTCAATATGCATATTAATTCATGCAGGCATATTGGTATGATTAATCCCTATCACTAAAAAGGAAACTCGAGGGGGTGTCTCATATCCTCTTCATAGACGACATGATATTATTATTAAATGGGTGTAGTGACCCTATTATAGGTTTTAATAAATCTATGGATGTTTAATCTAAATGGATTGGGAGAAGTATAAATTGGGAAAAAAGTGGTGTTTTCATTCGATGATTGGTTATAGAATGACATAATCACAACATTAAATATATCTTGGGAATGAATAAAAATATATTTCCAAGGGATTATCTGGCTAAACCATGTCCCTGATATAATTCTCATCATTCACTAATAGGGTTTGGTCAACAGGATTACCATTTGAATCACAAATTTGAGAAACTGATTTCATTCCATCAGTGAGAGAATCACTCTTATTAATTTCATTATTTCCTCTATTATATTTTATATATTATCATTAATCATGGTTCCTAGTAATATTATCAAATAAATTCAAAACATTTTTTGTCCATTCATCTAGGATTCCAGTGGGGAGGGTAGGTGTCACGGAGCCTCCATGAAAAGAATGGCCAAAGTGGTGGATAGTGGAGGTATCATTGTTAAAAATATAGAAGTAAAAATGTATTATATAAAATGGAAAATGGAATGGTAAATGAATGATAGTTTTACTCTATATATTATTCTCATCTCAATAAGATATGGAAAAATGCTCAGATCTACTGATAGTCACCCTCCCCTCTTGAGAAGGCTCTCCAGTGGCACATAACCTCTTCAATATCTCTAATGATGGACTATTGGATGGTAGGAGATAAGTTTTTGGGACTGTAATTAGGTGGGATAGGTGTTGGGTTACGTTGGATCTCAAAATTTGCAACTAACCTTCAACCAGTCATGTATGCATCCTCCCTTCATTCAAGTAGTTCAAAATGTGCCCTCAAAATAGGTCTCTGATAGTGTCAAAATAGTGGATGTTACTGATGTGTGTAATATTTTGGGCTCCAAATATGGTACCTTTATAGAAGGTGTTTATAAAGAGAATAAATTTTTGCCTCAAACAAGTGATATGTGGGGAGATATCATTTGGTGTAACGCAATTGCAACAAAATACAACATTCTAGTCTAAAGATTTTGAAATAACCCAAATCATGTAGATGTAGTGGTTAAGGGTAAGGGGATCCACTTAACATCCAAATTATCTTATTTTCTGTTTCATAAGGAATAATCAACCTTGCATCTCTCTTATCAAAGTTAACGGAAAAGAATTATGTGGGGTGCACTGGGTGAATTTTCTAGATTTTTAGTGGTGGGGATAGACCGAGTGCAATAATTCAACCAATGGTAGTTCAATAGTTTTAATAACAATAAACGTGAGGAAACGGACCATGAACTTCTCCTTAAAGTAGGATATCGGTACATTAAATAGGCTAGAAACCATTCTTTCCATAATTATTAATGTTGGTGAGGTCGGGCCATGGTCATGAAGGCTAGATGGATCAACATGGATCTTACTCTCCATCTAAAACACATATACATGAAACCCTCTATAAGGAACTATACAGTAATAATACATCACGTGAACACTCCTTTTCTTCATTCGGGGGGACAATGGGTTAATTAAACTTACCCCTCAAGGGATCTCAAACTAAATTTTGATGGATCCTTTATCAATGGTTTCATGCGGGGGGAGTTTTCTTCAACTCCTATGCCTCCATTTTTTCATCACCTTTTATGATCTCGAGGACTCCCTCATGGGGAAATGAAAGTCCATGATTCAAGGTATGGTAATATTCCATTAAAAAGTCCCCTCGCCTTGGTGGAAATTGATTGAAAGATCATTTGGACCTCCCTCAATGGTTTCTTTCATATCCCATAGAATATCATTTATCTTATAATAAATTTTACGTTTCTCATGCCCAAGGACATTTATATTATCCACACATGCTGTGAATGAAATCATGTGGTAAAATTCTTAGATTCCAAGGCCTAATATAATGTCCCCCCCACATAGTTCTCTATTTATAGCTCTATCCCTCCAGATAGTGATGACATTATTCTCGGAGATTCACTTTGTATACATTTTTTAGACCTCTGTAACTCTTTACTCTATCATTCTATGTCAACCTAATAAAATGCAGATTTCTTGGTTGGTACTAGTTATCATTGGATTCCCATAGTAGATGATATGTTTTCATCATGGATGAGGTATTGGTTCTCACTTTAGTTAATAGACAAAATGGATAAGGCCAATTCATTAATTTTCTTCTTTACATATTCCTCTTGAGTGGAATTTGTTTTATACCTTCTTTTCTTTGTGAATTTTCAATGAGTTGGTTTATTTGAATTATTTTATTTGTGGGTTGGTTTGTATAAATCCATATATAATTTCTAACATAGATTTAAGTTCGTATTTTTCCCATGAGAAATGTTTTGTTCCAATTTTTTTTATTTTTTTATTTTTCATTTATAACTTATTAAAGGGTCGTGAATTTTTTTCTATAATATTACCATGAATTTAACTTTTAATTAGAGTGGGTAAATAATTTACTATATTTTATAATAAGACACCTGAAACTAGTCTCAAATCCTTGCCAATTAGGATTTTCTCTTTCGATAGTAGTACACATGTTCGAGGTGTCATATGGGGTAGTTGGGTCATAGATTTTATATTCTCAACATACAAATGTGAGATTATCATACATAGTTATTATATTATTTTGATGAAGATTTAATACATTAACCAAACACACACTTGATAACCTTAATAATTTAGTGACTTTGGAAACAAGGAAACACAATAAATGGTCCATAGGTAATCAACATTATCTCCCAATAGGATCTTCATAACAAAGACCCTTATTAAAAAAATCATATATAATACATATATTCATAACTTGGGGAAATAAAACCTAAGAATTGGTGATATGACATTTTCATTAAAGGTAAAAAAAGGAGACGCAGAAGGATAACATGAATATAATGGTATAAGAACATGGCTATAACATTTTAAAAACATAATATTCCTATCAAAAATAATAATAATGAGTCATGTAAGAAATATTGGAAGATAATAAGACATGAATCATAAGGTAATCAAAGAAAATGGTCCATTAAATAATAATATTATCATAAGATAAGGATTTTTGGAATACATGAAATCATAGAAATTAATTTCCATGATGGTAAAGGGTCACTTACAAGAAAATCACTGTGGAAAAAGTCCATTACTATGTAGAGTTCACTCCTCATTTTAACCAAGTCTTACTGAACCTGGTTCCATCCCTATTTTATTCTTGCCTGACTATAACTGGTTCACTCTCTATGTCATCCAAGTTCATCTCATGAGATATATAAAGCATTACCCAATGCATTGGTTGTAGATATAGGTCCCACCCATCTAACAGTAAAAACCTTATTTATGTGTTCCATAAGGTCATAAACATTCTATATATCAAAACATATTAATTGAAATGGGTATCATAAACATTTCATCATATCATATCCTATGTAAAAGATACATTTTTCAAAAATCATTTCATCATAGAATAACTCGTGAAAAGAAGTGTGTTTCATAAACATTTCCTCACTGTATAACCCTTGGAAGTGAAATGGGATTCCTAGACATCATGCCACCAAAACATAGACCATTCAGAGAATGAATATAAATGGTATCCTTAGATCATACTCCCAATAAGGCATAGGTAATACCAATAGATGTCTTAATATAAGTAGAATAATTTCAGAAGATCATTTAAAACATTTCTTAGGGAAAATATCATTTCCTCTTTCAAAAGAAAATTTTAAAAAAAATATTTCGAAAACAATTTTCATTGAAAATAAAATAGAAAACATTTAAATTAATCCATGATGTAATTATTGATCATGAATTTAGAAAATTATGTTCATAACATACATGTTAAAATAAATATTCTTTTCAAATATTTAGTAAAAGTCAAAGAAGAATTATTTTGGAAAGTAAAAATAAGATTGATTTCAAAAAAGTTAAAAAAATATAACATAGGTAAAAAAATATATTAAAAATCATAATTGAGTAATAAAAAAAATGTTAAAACAATTTTAGAAAAAAACAATTGTGAAAGAAAATAGATTTTTGACTAAAGATAGAAGTAAAGTTTTATTTTCTCAAAAAAATATTAATTATATTCAGTATCAATGATAAAAAAACTAGTTCGATTACTTGAAGATATCATGAATAACCATATAATAAGAAAATAATTTATAATTATTGATACTAAGACCATGAGTGTCTAATATTGGAGTATTGGTCACAAATAACCCCATTAAATGATGAGATTGTAACATAATATCATTACCTAATTAGTAATCTTGAATTGTAAAACCCATGAAGCAAGACCATAAAATGAAATATAAAATATCATGAGGATGAATAAATTAAAAATATTCCATGTCAATGTGGTTGTATATACTCCTCATGAAATAATATATGTGTATAAAATTATGTATATGTCATGTCCAAAGAGATTGAGGCATGCCTGGTCAAGGAAATTTCATACCAGAACTACCAAAATAACACATATATAGGCCAGGGTCTGGGGACAACAGCTAAATGGAATTACTAAAATACTAGAACATTTCTCATTTTATATTTGTGCATTCACCCAACCATATCCACGAAGAAGTCAATTAGAATAATTAAAAAAGATAGTAACATCTAGATTAAAAATTATGCATGTAATGAACTCTATATAATACAAAAGAATATGATACAGTAATCTAAAAAGTAAAGAGTTACAACATTCCGATCTATAAAATATGTCCCCACAATAAAATAATTGGAAAAGTACATGACGATATGGCCCAACTCCAAATCTCCAAGATGAACCACCCTACGTGGTTTATGCACCCATGTATCCCTATACCTCTCTAAAATCGCCATCGACCTATCCATTGTCTATATAAGACATGTTAATTTAATGAACTCTATATAATACAAAAGAATATGATACAGTAATCTAAAAAGTAAATTGTTACAACATTCCGATCTATAAAATATATCCCCACAATAAAATAATTGGAAAAGTACATGACGATATGGCCCAACTCCAAATCTCCAAGATGAACCACCCTACATGGTTTATGCACCCATGTATCCCTATACCTCTCTAAAATCACCATGGACCTATCCATTGTCTACATAAGACATGTCTCACATAGGAAAATACCATGTAGGGGTGAGTATATACTTACCCATTAGGGAAACCCAAAAATGAAAGAGTTGGTGATAGAATACATAATAGAAGTAGTCATATCATCACAACAAATGTATGGAAGCCAATATATGAGGAAATAACCATAAAAAATAATAAACCCATATATTGTCAATAAAATTCATAAATGAGAGACAAATGGGATATCTATATCCACATTCCAGCTTAGAACAGTGATTTAGGATGTATCCCTAAAAAGAAACCATCACTAATGCCCATTATCTTTAATGTATTTCTAAAGAAGTAACCATATGGAGGACCTCCTCTTTAGTGCATCAGTGGGTACAGCGTTGTACATAGAGGACTCAAACCGTGGTGATTTAGGGGGAACCACTCAGTATGTAGCTGACCCGTTCTTTGGTGCATCAAGGGGTACCAAAACGTAGGTATATGACTAGTTCCTTAGTGTATTTGGGGGTACATCTCAGAAGATAGATGACCCATGCCCTGGTTCACCCAGGGGTCCCACTCAATAGGTAGAGGACACTTACCTTGTTGTGTCAGGGGGTACCACTCAGCACGTAGGGGAATAGCACCCTGGGGATTTATGTAGGAACCTCTCAAAAGACATAGTACTCATACCTGGATGCGTTGGGGGGGAATACTAATCAGTAGGTAGAGGACCCAAACCATGGTGCGCCAAGGGATACCACTCAGTTGATAGAGGCCATATGCCCTAGTTTATTAGGGGGAACCACTCGATAGGTTGAATAACCTCACCCCAGTGCATCAATATGGTACCACTCAAATGAAATAAAGGTGTATGGGGTACCCACACCCTGATACGATGGGGGGTTCCAACTCTAGCCTCTCTCTAATAATCTTTCCTGATCAATGTTGTTGTCGAGAAGAGCCTAAAGAAAAATGACTCTCATAACATCTCACATCATAACTTAGAATCCACTATGAATTCTAATATTAGGTTCTATGTTGAAAAGAACTCAGGATAGGCTACTTAGGGGGGGATCCAAGTCCAAATGAAGGAGATACGAGTGAAAGATGATTCTCAAGAATTATACGACATCTAAGGGGTATCCACAATGTTTTTTCCAGCTCAGATGCCTCAAAATTGCCTTTTAATCATAAATCATTTTGACCATGTAGTAATACATGACATGTAAGGTTGCTATGTGACATATCTTAGCCAAAAGCATAATGAACAGACATGGATCATCATTAGTCTGATGGGAGGAAAAATTAATCTATCGATATGTAATCACATGCATCCATGAATCGATAAACATATAACAACATTGCAATACTCATGAAAAAATTCTTGACATAGTCAATCCATTTTTCCAAATCAATCGCCCAATGAAAAAAATCACATTTCACTACTTCATGCTCAAATGGAACTTCGTAGGCCAGATCTACGAGTCCAAATTAAATATACAACATTGGTATTTAAATGACCATATCAATTCATGGTACGTGTTGCTGTACATGGTTCATCAATAGGATACCTGATGGAAAATTAACATTCAAATTAAGTTTTTACAACCAAAATAATAAAAATAATATTTTAATATTATGAAAATTATTATTTATTTAATCTAAAATTAAACCATAAACGCTCCTCTAACCCTCTCAACATGCTTGTACCATCCTCATGGATCAAATTTTCATTATATATTTAACATTTTAATATTATTATTATCATAGGTATAATATTTTAAATAAATTATATGGTATTCCTTCTACATTTACATTCCTATAGATGAACAGTGTATTTCCGCACTCTTCAAAAATGTGTAGCGCACAACCTTAAATGATTTCCTCATTCATTTTATATTTAAAATAATAATATATCAATAAAAAATTATTTAAACATTTCCTTTATTAAATAAAAATCATTTAAGTAAAATTATTTTTATTTATTAAATAAAAATATTGTTTTTGTTAATCATACAACTTTTTGAATTTTATTATTATAATAATTAAAAATAATAATAATATTTGTTATATTGACCATGTATGTCTACCTCCTGATAGATCCCTATTAGGCCTCTCCCATGTTCATGTTGATTTTCGTCCACCACGAGACCTTATTCCAATCCTCCATTCAGAACTCATCCAGTGACATAGTACTTTATCACCAAACCTCAACTAGGAAAATGGGGATCCTAGTTTTGACCCAAACCACCTCTGATAACCCTTATTCCTTGTCACACCTCTATCACAAACCTACACCAATCATACTGATCTGATATATACACAAAACACCATCCCACTCAGTGTACACAGAATGATTCTTGGGTTTCAATCACACTTGAATCCAGCCTGACAATGTCGAACCACGAATCCAAAGGACAACAATGAAGAATGCGGAGAACAATGGGAGAGAAGCATAAGAAAAAATGTGTAAAAAATTATGAAATTGAATTATCCTCTAATTATCATATATCTTCAAATATATGTGCTTATAAAATGTCATCATCAATAATTTAACAAATTAAATAAATTTTATTCATCTCCAAGGCTCATGCAAAGAATACCCCATCGAAGAATACAAATAAGATAATAAACCATGGTTTAAGGATTTATTAAAATGGGTAGTAAACCATAATAGAAAAGTATTACCTCAATTATAGATCAATTTCTAGTGAAAAATACATCTTCTAGAAATGAAGTTGATAACCCTTCAACGTACATCATTTGCCTTGCAATTATCCTCAATCTGATAGTTGTTCATCATTTGATATCATTAATACAATGTATAAATCTATCATACCCCACCAAAATAGAAAAAGGTTATGTGGATAACTATTAACAATATGTCATAAGAGGGTATTTATAGAGGATATTAATTAAGTAATTAAATAAAAAAATTATTTTTTTATTTATTTTAATTAAATACACACTCTAATTACTTTCTCAAATGAACATTCCATGAAATCCAACAATAGGTCATGCCTAGGAAAATCCCCATACCCTGGATTCAACCGTGGTTTCATAGTTTTTATCAGAAACTCCATTTGGTAGTTAATTCACTTATTCAAAAAAATTATAGCCATGTGATATAAAATATAATAAATATTTTTTAAAAATTTAATTCCTAGATCACAAGGCCTAAGAATCACTTGATATCTCAATGGCTGGCTTAAAAACTATTCTTATTAATATTCCAAAATATTATATAGAAAACCCAGAATCACTACCGTACATCTCAACGAAGTAAAATTGAGATAAAAAATCCCTCACTGCTTGAGTAACTTTTGAATCATAATCCTTGTGAAATAATAGCATAAATAGAAACATTAATTATGATTAAATGGTTTGGATTCATGATATATCATTTCATATGGAAGTATATACAATACACAAAATAAACAAGTGGTGAATATGGAACCAATATCTCAAAAATGAATGTGAGACTATAAATCCCCATACTTCAAGTCTTGACTTCTGTCATACTCATTCAAATTTCTGGTGTAATAAATCTAATTTTATTATAAAAGTATCATATAACCATATACATATATATCATTCCATATATTATTTTTTTTATGACTTTATATTATCCATTTATGTAAAATCCCATTTTGATGTTTTGTTTTAGGTAACAACCGCTTTGTTTTTCATACATGTTTCAAAATATTATTATTTGTCGTCTTACTTATATAATGATATAATCATATACATATTTTATAATATTAAATAAATATCATATATATTCAGTATATATTTATGTATAGGACTCCATAAAATTTATTTATGGTAAATGAAATACACCGTTCATGGAAACATTAGGTTGGACGTATGAATAAACATTATTTTTCAAGTTCATGTCTGTTTGAAAGAAATAAAATTATATGATATATTATATTTATAGAACCTTTTTATTTAATATACATATAATGTGATTATTAAAACCAATATTAATAAATTCCATGTAAATATTGATTGAATCACTTTATTTTGCGAGGCAGTACAACATTAGACACATAAATGATGTTATCGTATACCTGAAAAATGGAAAGCATGAATGAATGTGTGATATAACGATTTTATAATCATAATAATATCATAAATATCATAAATATTATATAAAAATTTTATTTCCAATATTATTCCCAACCTTGAGTGGTGGTAATGGAAAAACAAAGGGCATTGATTCGTGAGGCGGTTGCCCGTTGTACACACGAATGATGGTTTCATAACCAATTTGATGGATATTTGTGATGTTTTAGGTAATAACCATAAAATAAAAACATATAAATATATGTATGATATTGAGGTTATTATATAATCTGTATATAAAAATAAATTAATATTTTTAAGAAGAAATATAACAAAAAATTTAATTGATGAATGTTACCTCTTATTTAGGTGTCCTCCTAAGATTTACACTAAAGCCTTTCTTGGATATATTTCTATCCAAACTAAGGATTTTAAAGAGATGGTAGTGAATTTGGGTAGTTATTTGGGAAGATCTTTTCCTAAACAATGATGTTTAAAACTATGAAAAAGGGAAGAGAGGGGATTATTTTTATAAGTGGGGTGAGTGTCAAACCTATAAATTTTTTAATGGAAAAATTCCACCCATGTTTTTCATATGTCACAATGGTAAAATAAAGGAAAAATGTAAAACATAAGAGGTTCCATGTTATAAATATTTACATCCAATACTTTTTGGAATATTTTATAGGTTGTTTTTACTCAAATATTTTTAGTTTAATAAACTATTAAACCCATTTTTACCATTACCGAAGTAATTAATTTTTTCTACATTCACTAATCATTTTGGTAAGAAATAAATTTGAACATATTATATATTATAAATTAAAATGAATCCAAATATGGAATAAATATCTAATAATTTCAATCACATAATTGAAAAAACCCAACTTCAAATTAATCCTACATGGTTGATGAGGATACCTATTTTTGAAGAAAAATGACACAATGTTTACAATGTTTTATATTCTATATCAATATAAAATTGATTCCAATGGCCTAATTTGGGATAATAGATGTATAATTGATTTAATAAAGGTTTAAAATATTATTAAAATATATTTTAACATTATCATCAAATAAAAAAGTAGTTTTTAATTAAAACTCATAATTTTTAACAAGTAATCAAAAAATGAAACTTTTTTGAAAACTGTTGATTATTAACGGTAATATATTTTTGACATTATGAATTAAAAACTGAGTTTTATTTTATCAAATATATTATCTAAAAGTGAAATAAAATTATTTTTATTATTATTAAGTTTAGAAATAAAAAACATTTCATTGGGAAAATATTATTTTCAATCATATAAAAACTTTAATAAAAAATTATGTATTTTATTATAAATATATTGCATTTATGTAAATACATTAGAATTAATATTAAAAAATGGTCATTAATATTTATTTTTATAAGTCAAATTGTAATGTTATAATGGTCACATGTTAATAATATTAATAATATATTATGAGTTTGTTAAAACTCAATGTCATGTGTCACGCAAGCTGGTTGAGTGTTTTGTGTAGAAAAAATAACCATGGGGTTCATGAAATTAAAGATTGACATAGTGTTTCATTTAACATAAGAAAAAAATAAAATTTAATTTATTCCAAAAAATATATTCACAAAAAATAGGGGTGTTACATTCTACCACCATTAAAATGAATTTCTCCCTTGACATTTGTCACTCTGGTATAAAAAATGAGTATACATCCACCTCATAATATACTAATGTTACCATATAGCTTCCCAAAATTAGTTATTTATTCAAAAAATCTTAATTAGGTGAGTGGAATTATTTCGTACAAACTTCTCTATATGATCTAGAATCTACATCAGTTATTCCTCAGAAGAACTATCATTCTCAAGGGGTGTTACCTATGAGTTCAGTACATGTTAACAGTCAGGTATATACTTCTTATGTAGATATACATGGAACTAATTTTGAAATAGATAGAGGTTAATTGTGATCATAAAGAGATAATATATACTCCTAATATGATAAAAAATTAAAATGGACTAATATACCTAGTGATTATTTTCCCTTTCAAATTAAATCTTATAACCATCCTCCGTGGAGATACTCTTAAAAACACTTTATTAGAAGAATAAAATTATATATCATGTTAGTGATTCTTATAATAATTTTTTTTCAATATCTGAACTCCCTTGATGTTTTTCAGAATGTATTTAACCATCTCTTTCACATCATCATCTATCTCGAGTCCAAATAGATTTATTTATCCATCTTCATTCCAACATGTGGGACATCTACATTTCTTTTCATAGAGGGGTTTAGAATGATCCATTTGAATTCTTGGTTGAAATATATTGTTGTTATTAAACTCAACTAGTAGAATTTTCTGATCCTAACCAACCTTGAAATCTAAAGAACAATATCTCAATTTAACCCCTAGGGATTGAATTTTTTCAGACTTGATATCTATTTGAGGATGATACACAGTGATGAAACTCAATTCTGTATCAAGATATTATTGAAGACTTCACCAAAACATTGAGGTAAACCTTATATCCTAATAATATAAAATATAATTTGGTACTCCATGACACCTTACCACTTAATTTATAACCTATAAAGATATGAGAGACAGAAGTATTATCTAATTGTTGGTCAGAGTGGATACTCAATAGGGGGTGAATTGAGTTCCAGTTTAAATTTCTGTTAAAAATATTTATCTTAAAATCCCCCAATTTAAAAACAATGCTAAAATGTACTGAATATATACAGAGTGCAAAGGTTCAATTAGTTTCTCAAAGATTGATTAGGTCTCAGTTAACTTAATTTGAATATTAAATTAACATTTGAAACTAACTTACTGATTTACAATAATTATAAACACTTGCTAATTTAACTACCAAAGTTGATTTAAAATAGTTTTTTATTTCAAAGTAATAGCAGCGGAATATGTAAAATAAATATATAATACTTATAGACTTAATATAAAAGCACAGAAAAGTTAACCAAGAGGTTCAGTCTCAAGCTGAGACTTATTCCTCTCAACAATTTATATAAATTTATCAACACCCTGGATCGGGGGTAAAAAATAGTATACTACTGTCTAGGTACAAAGACCTCTACCATAGTTCTTAGTGGGAAACAAAACAACAGCTCACAAGATTTTTAGGTCATAATCGACCTCTACCACTATCCACTGTGGGAAACAAAAGAGTTGTGGATTTTGAGTGAGGATTTAAGAATCTTCGAGTTTAGCACAGGAGACAGTGTGTGTGTAAAATAAACAAGGTACACACACTGCTCAAAATATAAATATAGAATCATTAAGAGAAGTATGATTGAGTTTAGAAATTCTTTTGTGATTAGTAGTGCAGCTCTGGACTCGTTTGGTTGATCAGAAAAACTTCTGATTCCTTCTCTCATTTTTCTCAAAAAACAGAGTGTCATGTTCTTCTTTGATTCTTGGTCAAGCTGAGCAGCCTGAGTGCATGAAATGTTTGTTTTAGTTCTTCATTAAAGATGCATCTTTTTTTCTCCTCTACAATAAATTTCTTCATGTATGTCCAGGATTCTTGGAGTATGGATGTAGACTAGAGAAAAATGATCCACATTTGAATGTTTTTCATCTCTTGTCTCTTTCACCCTTCATGTGTCTTCTTAGTGCCTTTTGTGTATTATGCATCACCTGTAGTGCTTTCAAGGAGTTTTTTATTCATATCTGCCTTTCCAGTGTTCTCTTTCCTTCACTTTATAGCTTTTAGCTTCGGCAAAAAATAATAATCACCTTTTTCATGGGTATTAGGTACGGTTCCCTGACATGCAACAGAAATCATTAAATAACATTAACTGCATTAAAACCATCAAATGTAACTATTATCTACATAAATAAATAGTGCGAAGAGTATAGGGTTTGACTGGTTGGTCAAGCATTAGTAGAGTTCTATTGGTAGACGTGCACGGTGGACTTTGTGTCTCAGAATCATCCATCGGTAGCTCTTTTGAACTTGCATCGGTAGCGCATATACTGGTGACTTTAGTTCCATCGGTATCTCTTGTTATCGGTATCTGTTGCTCCATTGGTAGTTGTATCTCCATTGGTAGCTCTTTCATCAGTAGTCTATCGGTAGACTTATACTGTCAGCAGCCTTCTATCGGTAGCTCGATATATCGGTGACTATACTTGTATCGGTAATTATCTGTGAATTGGCTCTATCGGTAGACTTCTGTCTATCGGTAGACTTCTGGTCTGTTTGTCTGTCGGTATTTGGTAGACTGGTTCTATCAGTAGACTTCTTCATATTAGTAACTCTGGTTTGTGATTCAGTACTCGTATCAGTAGGCTTTCTCTACTGGTAACTATTGCTGGACATGCACATCGGTAGCTCGTCTGTTCTGTCGGTAGACTTTGTTTCTGCTTACCGGTAACTCTTTTTATATCAGTGACCTTAGTGTATCGGTGACTCTGTTTATCAGTAGACAGAGTACCAGTAGCTCTGTACCAGTAGCTATAACACTTGTCTTTTTTATGCAAAACACATCCGAATGTGTTAGAATTACTCCAGAACTTATATAAACATGGATTAAAATATCTCAGGGATCATGTTAATATTCTTATCATCATGATAACAGATTGAAATAATTAATACACAGAAAAACATTAGATTGAGATTATAAAAGTATATTAAAGAATAATTGGGATTACCAAAACAGGTCAGGTCTACCATCTCCCCCTTTTTGATAATCACGACTTATTTAAAAAAAAAAATTATGAGAGGATATATAATTAAGCTCAATTTTCTCATAGATAGAATTAAATGTATCAGAGATAACAGAAAAATACATGATATCAAAGGTAACATTTAGTGGTATCATAGAACATCAGAGAGAAAAATGAAATGATATCAGAGAATGAGAGAAAAAGCACTGGTATTAGGGGATGAAATTCAGAGGTATCAAAGGTGTAAATCATGATAGCTCTTAGATAAAATTGCTCCCCCTTTCATTAATAATTCTCCCTCTGGGTGAAGATATCTTCCTCTTTTGATACTTAGAGAATATTTCTCCTCCTTTGTAAAATATTTCACCCCCTTTGTGATAATCAAAAAGTGGGAAATAATAAAGAGAAGTGGAACAATAGGAATAGAAGAGAACCACCTGTATTAAATTTGAAAAAAATGTACAAAGACAGAAAACAAAATACATATGATTCCTATCAAACAATCCAGCTACTAGATCAATCCTCACAGTCAACGTGAGATTTTCCCTTGGGGTCAGAAGAGGATTCGGGAGGTGAGGATTCTGGTGAAGTCTTAGTAATTCCTGAAATAACCATAGGAGGCTGAGAAAATGACACGGTGCCTGGAAGGAGGCAGAGGCAGGCAAAGCTAGAGGGACAATTACTGGCCTGGCATCCACATGCATAAAGGGCAGCAAAAGATTTCTGAAATCCATAATGATTCCTCCCCCTCTCTCCATAGTGGATATGATGTAATCGTTGTTCTCTATAAACTTGTCCAAAGCTGGAGTCCATTCTCTTAGCTTGCTAACCTGCTCTCTAAAGTCTTGATTGACAGGAGGCAGTTTCATATTCTCAATCAGAATCTTGAAATGACTGGTCATTTGGGTCTTTTTGAAATTTTTTGAGAAATTGGAGTCCACCTTTTCTTTCAATTCATGGTAAGAGGAAGAGGCTTCTCTCATGTAGTCTTGGACTATCCTCATAATTTGTCTGGCTGAATCTCTGGTAGAGAGAACAACTTCTCAGCTTAGATAAGTCCACATAGCCACTGGTGGAGGTAGAACCAAGATCTTCTTTCATCATAGCTCGAATTTGATTCAAATCCATTGAAGGCTTAGATGCAAGGGAACCAACAGAGAAAGATATAGTATTTTTGAAGCTTTTCATCAATCCACTGATAAGATTTTGAATATAGTATTCCTGGGTTTTAATATGATCTTTCATAGATGTTTTGAAACCTTCAAATACTGAAACCATATGGCTTAAAACACTCTTCACATAAGCTAAGTCCTTATCTGCTTGAGATTTTGAGCTCATGTAAGAGTCTAAAGAAAAAACATATTCCTTTAGAGCTTCAAGATCTGATTCAAGTCTAGAAACATGATCCTGACATTCTTTAACTTCTTCAACTATTTCACCCATAAAAGTTGTTAAATTACAGGCAAGAGATAGTTCAAAAGATCTTTCCAGCATAACCATTTCTTCAGCAAAACTATGCTTCATCTCATCAACTGAGGCACAAAAAGATTCTTTCAGCTCATCCCTTACGATATCCATATCAGCCATGGAAACCAAATCAGTAGGTGAAACTATTGCAGATGCTCTTTCAGAAGCTAAACTGACCACAGAGTCATTCATAACTGATTGAATTGAAGATACCATAGAAACTTCCATTTTCTCTACCTCTTACACATAACTTTCCTTAAGATTTTTGTTTAAAGTATCAAGGTCATGCATTCTGACCACATATTCAGGCAATAATTCATAATCGACATCATAAATAATCATAGGTCTATTGTGAGATTCTTCATTATCTGAATCTGAATAGTCTAAACCACAGATTACAAAACCAGGGTCTTCTGTCCAATCATTAAAACCAACTGCCACTGTAACACTTCCAAGATTAGATTGATGCTCCCCCTCAATGGGTGCATTCTCAATTTGGATAACAACATTATCAGAAACATTCACAGCAGCATCCTCATAAGGTCTTTTGTCCTGAGGAGAATCTTCCACAATCAATTCCATCACTGCAGCAGCAGGAGGGTCTTCTGGATTAGGTAAGGGTATTTCAACTTCATTTGCTTCCTCAGTAGGTACTAAAGATTGTACAATTACTAGACTCAGACTCAAATCATCTGACAGAGATGCTTCACTCTCATGAACATATTCTTCAATCTGTACAGCAGCCTCTTCAGTAGCCTCAAAAGTAGCTTCTTCCTTATCGGATATATGTTGAACTAGATTTTCAAGAGCTGGGCTAGAAGGCATGTCAGGGTCTCCTCCTTCATCAGCAGAGTACTCTTCCTCTTCTAAATCATCACTGTAGTCTGGCTCCTCTTCATCATTTCCCAGACCTAGATCCCTCACATCCTTTGGTCTTTAAGGATGATTCACAAGATTAAACTTGTCACACACCCTCTGGTCATCATTGACCCATTCTCCTCTCCAAGGGTTTCAATTTATTTTCATGTACTTACAAACTGTAGTTGTGATATAGAAGTTATTCTTTTCTACCACTGTCTCATATTGAGACACAGTAACCCCTTTTACCTGGATCATCATAGATATTAGCTTAGAAAAGAATAGGGCATTTTTCTTTGATTTCGGCCTTGTCATATCTTCCATCTGGAGCATCAGCAATCTGAACAGATTAACCTTTACACAATGTCTTAAGAGGTGAAGGAGATAGATATCCTGATATATAAAATTGGAAAAGTCCCTTCTCCTCGGTATCAAGACATATTTAACAAATTTCAATCGTAGTTTGTTCTCTCCATCCATTTCTACAGCAACTACTTGTCTTTGACTTCCATCACCAGTCAGCTCTTCCAAAGAAGTCTCATAATCGAAAATTTCACTGGTAGGTGGCATGGCTCTCGCGACATACCCAGATACTCCTTCATGTGGAACTTTCAAGCACTCATCCCATTCAGTAGTTGAAAACGACATCTCCTTTCCATTCACAAAAGAAGTTACTCGATTTTCATTCTATGATTCTTCAAAGGTTACAAAATTGTAAAATTGTTTCACTAATTTTGGGAAGGACCATTGTTGTTCGAAAAACACTCTACACATTTTTGATCTTCAAGAACATTGAGCACTAAGGACCTGCTAGGCAGTAGCCATTCTACACACAGTTCCTTTTCAATCACAATAACTCGATTTTGCAGATGAGGATTCATTGGTCGTCTCCCCGACCTAGTTCTAGCAACACTTCCACTACCACTTGCTTCATGCTCGATCCTTTGCTTATTTGTTTTCGGCTCAGCAGAGTCATCTCTGATGGTAGGAATATTGGTTTTTTCCATCGCTGGTTCGAAGGATTTATGGTTCTCTAAGGATTCGGGAGCAATGGTTCGACGGTTAAGGTTTGATGCTCGATGGATATAGAAGTAGCTCGGACTTTAGTTTTATCATTTAGGAATCATAAAATAAATAAACAAAATGAAATAAAGTAAAAACGATTCAGATTCTGGAGGTAGACAGAAGTTTTAAAACAGCGCATACATCGGTGAGAATTTCTATCAGTGAGGTTACATCGGTGAGGTTTTACATCAGTGAGGTTTTACATCGGTGAGAATTTAACATTGGTGAGAATTTCACATCGGTGAGAATTTCACATCGGTGAGAATAGCTACCGATTGAGGTTAAACATTCTTAACTCGTGTCTAATGTAACTTAACCTGTCTGAACTCAACGGTTTAGTGAAAATGTCTACTAAATGATGTTTACTGCCTATAAACTCAAGAGTAATATCACCTCTTTGGTAATGATCTCTCAAGAATTGGTGCCTTACATCAATGTGATTAGTCCTAAAGTGAGACACAGGGTTCTTAGAGATATTTATCGCACTAGTATTTTCATAGTTGATTGACACGTGTCTAAAGTCATATCCATAGTCCAAAAGAGTGTGTTTCCTCCACAGAATTTGTGCACATCAACTACCATCAGTAATGTACTCTTCTTCTGGAGTAGATAATGCGACATAATTTTTCTTCTTACTACACCAAGATACTAAGGACTTTCCTAATAAATGACATGTTCCATAAGTGCTCCTTCTACCCAACTTGAAACCAGCAAAGTCAGCATCTGAATAACTCATTAGCTCAAAGGGTTGTCCTTTTGGGTAAAACAAACCAAAAATTTAAAGTATGTTTAAAATACTTAAAAATTATTTTAACATAAAGTAAATGCGATTATTTTGGATTAGCATGAAATATTTCACACATACACACACTAAAAATAATATCTGGTCAACTATCAGTAAGGTAAAGTAAGCTTCCAATCATACCTCTGTAATTGGTTTGATCCACTAGTTTCCCAGTTTCATCTGCATCCAATTTATAAACAGTACTCATAGGTGTTTCACTTTCCTTAATACTATCCAAACCAAAACATTTTAAAAGATCCTTTGTATATTTACATTGATTTAAAACAATACCATTTTCATTTTGAAACATTTGAAATCCAAGAAAATATTTAAGCTCTCCCATTAAACTCATTTCAAATTCATTTTGAATATTCTTTGAAAAATCAGTACATAAAGAATGTTTAGAAGATCCAAAAATAATATCATCAACATAGATTTGAACTATTAAAACATCTTTAGAAATTATTTTAATAAAAAGCGTTGGATCATCAATCCCTTTAGTAAAACTTTTTGAAATAAGAAAATTACTAATTCTATCATACCAAGCTCTTGGAGCTTGTTTTAAGACATATAAATCTTTAAAAAGTTTAAAAAAATGATTTTCAAAATGAGGATTAATAAATCCAGGTGGTTTTTCAAAAAAAACATATTCAAAAATAAAACCATTTAGAAAATCACTTTTGACATCCATTTGATATAACTTTAAATTCAGATGACCAGCATATGCAAGTAAGATCTTAATGGATTCTAATCTCGCTATAGGTGCAAAGTTTTCCTCAAAGTCTATTCCTTCTTCTTGACTATATCCTTGTGCAACTAGTCTAGCTTTGTTTCTAACTATGTTTCCAGACTCATCAAATTTGTTTCTAAAAACCCATTTTGTGCCTATTGTGAAAGTGTCCTTATGTCTGTCAACTAAGTCCCAGACTTTGTTTCTTTCAAATTGATTTAACTCTTCTTGCATTTCCATTACCAAAAATTAATCATTGATGGCATCATTGATATTTTTAGGATCTATCTGTGATAGAAAAGCTTGATGTTCAACCTGATTTCTTAGAGAAGCTCTAGTCTGTGCCCCTCTATCAAGATTACCAACAACAGCATCCAAAGGAATATTTGTTCGAATCCTAATTGATCTAGTAAAGGTAGGACTAGAAATTTCAGGTTCATATATAGGTTTGGGTTTCATAGTAGAAAATTCTGGAATATGTCCAGAACTGGATGTTTTTACAGTAGGTTCTTTAGATATATCATTAATGTTCAGAACATTTAAATCTTCTTCAAGATTTTCAAGAGAGATTTTAGGCTCATGTGGATCATTTTCATCAAACTTGATGTGAACAGATTCTTCCACACATTTGTTTCTTTTATTATAGACTATATAGTCTTTTCTAGTTATAGAATAACCAAGAAAATTTCCTTCATCACTCTTAGAAGCAAACTTTTATAGATTATTCTTTGTATTAAGAATACAAACATTGAAGCTGAAGACTCTAAAGTAACTAACTTTATGTTTTCTATTATTCCACAACTCATAAGGGTTCTTCTTAAGAACTGGTCTAATTAAGACTCTATTATTAATATAACAAGATGTATTCACAGCTTCAGACCAAAAGTAAATAGACAAGTTATATTCATTGAGAATGGTTTTAGCAATTTCATGAAGGGTTTTATTCCTTCTTTCTACTACACCATTATGTTGAGGTGTTCTATGAGCAGAAAATTTGTGACTATAGCCATTGTGTGAGCAATAATATTTAAATTCATGATTTCCAAACTCATAGCCATGATCACTTCTTAGAGTTTTAATCTTAATTCCACTAATATTTTCAAAAGATTTGGAGTATTTAACAAAATAAGAACAAGCTTAACTTTTGTGAGATAAGAAGTATACCCAAGTATATCTAGAAAAGTCATCTACTAGAACATAGACATAGTTCTTCCCATTTAAACTAGAAACTCTTGATGGTCCAAACAAGTCTACGTGAACCAAATCGAGATTTTGAGAAGTTGAAACTTCTTTCTTTGATTTAAAAGAAACATTATGTTACTTTCCCTTTTGACAGGGATTACAAACTTTGTCATTTGGGAATTCATGTTTATGTAGGTCTCTAACTAAGTTCTTTCTAGTTAGTTTTCTAAGTGAATAGATATTGAATTGTCCTAATCTTCTATGCCAAATCCAAGACTCTATATGAAAATCATTTAGGCAAGTAACATTTTTCTTAGTTAAAGAATTTAAATCAAATGCATAAACATTTTCATTTCTTAAAGAAGAAAATACTAAAATATTTTTTGAATTAAAAACATTACAAGTATCATTTTCAAACTTCAAATTAAATCCATCATCACATAATTGAGAAATACTTAACAGGTTATACTTAAGTCTATCAACAAATAAAACTTTAGAAATTAAAACTAAATCAGTGTTACTAATTTGTCTTAGGCCGATGATGTTTCCTTTAGAATTATCACCAAAGGTGACATGGCCTCCATCAACCTTTATTAAACTTTTGAAACATTAATAATCTCCTGACATATTTCTTGAACATCCACTATCCAAGTACGATACTTTCTTGTGAGAACTCTTTAAGCATGTTTCCTAAAAAACAGATTTAGATAGGGAATGATTTTGGTACCCAGATCATCTTGGGTCCAGAAAGGTTAGCAATCAAAGCTTTAGGTACCCATATTTATCTTAGGGGTCTCATATAATTTATAGAATCAAAATATTTTGAAAGATAAACTTTATTTTACCTATAACCATATGAATAACTGGTTGAAGCATATGAATTTCCAGAACTAGAATAAGCATAATTTTGTCCAGACATAGGAATAAATCGAGTTTTAGTGAACTCTCTCTGTCCAGGTTGGTATCCCAAACCAGTAGTGTATTTAGGTGCAACTTTTTTACCTAACATTTGAGTAAGTGCGTCTTTTACATTTGAAAACTTCTCTAAGTATTTTCTAAGTTGCTCATTTGAAATTTTCAGTTCTGTATTTTCCTTTAACAATTGATCATTCTACTCTTTTTCAATAGTAAGTTTGGTTTTAACAGTAGTAGTGAGAGCTTTTTGTTTCTTTAATAATTTGTATTATTCCATAAGGTCATTGCATGTCTCCACCAGCATATTATAGTTTTCAAATAATTCTTTACTAGTCATGTTTTCAGAATCAGAATCAGATTCTGCATCATCTTCAGAATAATAAGAATTTAAAACAGGAGTATCTAAGGTTACCTCGGATGTGTTGGTCATGAAACACATGTTGGCATGATTCTTCTCAGAATCAGAAACTTCAGATTCACTTGTGTTGTCTTTAGATTCACTCCAGTTTGCTTTCACAGCTTTATTGTACTTCTTGTCCTTATAATCATATTTCTTCTTGACTTTTAACTTTCGACAATCAGCCTTGATGTGTCATTTCCTTTTACACTAATAGCATACTATTTCATCATTCTTTTCATCTTTCTTCCAATCCTTCTACCAGCATCCCTTGTTGTCATACTTTCATTTGTAGTTGGATTTCCTAAATAATTTCTTCTTCCTATAAAACATCTTGAATCTCCTGGCTATTTGAGCCATCTCAGCATCGCTATCTGAATCATAATCTTCACTAGTTGAACTCTCAGTAGGTATTTGCATTTTCTCCTTTTCATTACTCTTAGAGGCAGTAGACTTGAAAGATACAGATTTTCTCTTAGGTTCATAATATTCCTCCTTATTCACCTTGAGTTCTTCCTCATACATCATTAATTTACCAATAAGCTCCTTTATTGGCAATGCTCCAATGTCACATGACTCTCTGATTGAGATAGAGGTTCCTCTCCACTATTCTGGCAGACATCTCAGTATCCTCATAATTTGTTCCTTAGCTGGAACAGATTTTCCAAGTGAACTCATTGTATTGACTATCTCATTAAACCTGAGATACATATCAAAAATAGGTTCATCAGTTTTCATTTTAAAATTTTTATATTTAATAGTATAAGTATTCAATCTCATTTCTTTAACATTGGTTATTCCTTCATGAGAAACACCCAAAGTATCCCATATTTCAAAGGTAGTTTTAAAATCCTAAATTCTATTAAACTCTTCATCTCCTAAAGCACAGTACAGATCATTCATATCTTTACAATTATTATTGTAAGAAGTCATTGTAGGTTCATACCAGGTTGTTCTCTCAGTTTCTGGAATATTATATTGAGACTCTATAGCAGTCCAAATATCAAAACCCATGCTTTCTAAATGAATTTTCATTTTTAGTTTCCATTGGGCATAGTTTGTGCCATTGAAGAAATGTGTCCGGTTAGTAGAAGCACCCTCTAGTCTATTATCCATAACTATATTTTACAAAATATGTTTAAAGAGATAAAATTTAGAACTAACAGAAATTTAATATCTTTAATGATGAAACTAAAATCATAGTTGCAAGACATAGTATTTCAAAAATCCTTGAACAAAAACAAACCTCTGATACCAAATTTTGGTCGTATTTGATACTCAATAGGGGGTGAATTGAGTTCCAATTAAAATTTCAGTTAAAAATATTTCTCTTAAAATCCCCCAATTTAAAAACAAAGTTAAACTGTTGTGAATCTATGCAGAGTGTAAAGGTTCAATTAGTTTCTCAAAGATTTATTAGGTCTCTGTTAAGTTAATTTGAAGATTAAATTAACATTTGAAACTAACTTACTGATTTACAATAAGTATAAGCACTTGCTAATTTAACTATCAAAGTAGCTTCAAAATAGTTTTTTATTTCAAAGTAATAACAGGGGAATATGTAAAATAAATATGTAATACCTATAGACTTAATATAAAATCATAGAAAAGTTAACCAAGAGG
The DNA here is from genome assembly GCA_963277665.1 of Viscum album. Taxonomy (NCBI): domain Eukaryota; kingdom Viridiplantae; phylum Streptophyta; class Magnoliopsida; order Santalales; family Viscaceae; genus Viscum; species Viscum album. Next base: position 1,832,171,750 of record OY728127.1, on the reverse strand, counting down.
TTCAGTCTCAAGCCAAGACTTAGTCCTCACAAAAATTTATATAAATTGATCCACACACTGGATCGGGGGTAAAAAAAGTATACTATTGTCCAGGTACAAAGACCTCTACCACAGTTCTTCGTGGGAAAAAAAATAACAGGTCACAAGCTGTTCAGGTCTTACTCAACCTCTACCACCATCCACAGTGGTAAACAAAAGAGTTATGGAGTTTGAGTGAAGATTTAATAATCCTCCAGTTTATTACAGGAGACAGTGTGTGTGTAAAATATACAGGGTACACACACTGATCAAAATATAACGATAGAGTCACTAAGAGAAGTATGATTGAGTTTAGAAATGCTTTAGTGATTAGCAATGTAGCTCTGGACTCGTTTGGTTTATCAGAAAATCTTCTGAGTCCTCTCGTGTTTCTCAGAAAACAGAGTGTCGTGTTCTTCTTTGATTCTTGGTCCAGCTTAGCAGCCTAAGTGCATGAAATGTTTGATGTAGTTCTTCACTCAAGATGTAGCTTGTGTTCTCCTCTAGAATAACTTTCTTCATGTATGTCCAGGATTCTTGGAGTATGGATGTAGACTAGAGAAAAATGCTCCACATTTGAATATTGTTCATCTCTTATCTCATTCACCCTTCGTGTGTCTTCTTAGTGCCTTTTGTGTAATATGCATCACCCGTAGTGCTTTCGAGGAGTGTGTTATTCATCTCTGTCTTTCCAGTGTTCTCTTTTCATCACTTTATAGCTTTTATCTTTGGCAGAAAATAATAATCCCCTTTTGCATGGGTACTAGGTACAGTTCCCTAACATGCAAAAGAAATCATTAAATAACATTAACTGCATTAAAACCATCAAATGTAACCATTAGCTACAAAAATAAATAGTGTGAAGAGTTTAGGGTTTGACTAGTTGGTCAAGCATTAGTAGCGTTCTATTGGTAGACGTGCACGGTGGACTTTGTGTCTCAGAACCTTCTATCGGTATCTCTTTTGAACTTGCATCGGTAGCTCATATACTGGTGACTTTAGTTCCATCGGTAGCTCTTGTTATTAGTAGTTGTTGCTCCATCGGTAGATGTCTCTACATCGGTAGCTCTTTCATCAGTAGTCTATCGGTAGACTTATACTGTCAGCAGCCTTCTATCGGTAGCTCGATATATCGATGACTATACTTGTATCAGTAACTATCTGTGAACTGGCTCTATCGGTATACTTCTATCTATCGGTAGACTTCTGGTCTATTTGTCAGTAGGTAGCTTGGTAGACTGGTTCTATCAGTAGACTTCCTCATATCGGTAACTCTGGTTTGTGATTCAGTACTCGTATCAGTAGGCATGCTCTACTGGTAACTATTAGAGTACATGCAGATCGGTAGCTTGTCTTTTCTTTCGGTAGACTTTGTTTCTGCTTACCGGTAACTCTGTTTATATCATTGACCTTAGTGTATCGGTGACTCTATCTATCGGTAGACTGATTACTAGTAGCTCTGTACCAGTAGCTATAACACTTGTCTGTTTTATGCAAAACACATCTGAATGGGTTAGAATTACTCCAGAACTTATATAAACATGGATAAACATGGATTAACATATCTCAGGGATCATTTTAATATTATTATCATCTTGATAACAGATTGAAAGAATTAAAACATAGAAAAACATTAGATTGAGATTATAAAAGTATATGAAAGCATAAATGGTATTATCAAAACAGGTGAGGTCAACACTAATGTTAATGAAAGGTGTTGACGTATTAAGGTGATTTACTACAACCCATATAGAATTATCCCCACTTGACATTTTGGGGAGTCCAAAAAAATACATGGTCATGTTTTCTCAATTCCTTTTTGTTATGGGTAATGGATCAAACATCCCCATATACTTTTGCCTTTCTCCTTAACTTACTGACATAACAATAATCTAGATACAAACTCTATGATATTTCTCTTTATTCCATCCCACTATTATAATTATTTAAAATATATATGTACTTTCAAACATCTTTGATGAATGGATAATTAAGAAATATGATATTTCTCTAAAAAATATTTCTTTAAATGCAGTACAGATAGGACACATACATGGTTCTTGAACCTTATCATTCTATCATTATCAAGGTTAAACATATGAAGATTTATTACCATATTTTTCGAATCATCATCTTCCTTATGAACCTATTTAATCCTCACTTAGATAGATAGATTAACAAAAAATTTGGAAAGATAATATTATTACCCTATACTCTAGATTTCCATATCCATCCATTTAAAATAAAAAATATTGGATATTTTGTAGTCATCATCAAGGATAAGATGTCATGTTCCCTTCAACTCAAAACCTCATCCACCATGTACTATTTCCTAGGGTGGTAATGTATTGAGAATTCTTAATCTTTAATTAGATCTTACTATCATGTTTATCAAATATTATTATCCTTATGTGTTAATATATAGTTCATTATTTTATGATTAGTACATATATCACACTTTTCTTCATAATGATAATGCCTCCATATCTTTATTTCAAAATTTACTGCATTTAACCAAAAATCATGAGTTGGGTAATTTTTCTCATGAATATTCTATTTTCATGAGGAATAATAAATAAACAAGGCATTATATATAATAACATATCTCAATAGCTTCTTGGAAACATCAATATAGATTATAAACCCTTCTTCACTATAGAGTAATGTATGAATTGGGGTGCTGACTAATCATCTATTTGGTTCCTTGAAATTCTCCTCACAATAATCATTGTATAAGAAATTTTTCCCAATCCATGTTATCATAGTCCAATTAAAAGATATTCATCTGAAAGTATCCATAAACGTTCAATAAATTATAGAATTACTAATTAAACATCAAATATCTGTCACCAAGGTTGTTATGATCTAACATTCAATAGCATCTATAGTTGATAGATCTACTAATATACCGTATCTTGAGAATATATTATACAAGAGTGAAATTGTTTTCCAAAAAAAAACATCACAATGAATATTTTTCAAATATATTCTCCTCCCTTAGGGTCTTTAGTTAATATTTCAAGTGATCTCCATTATCTTCTTTAGATTATTAATAAATAATAATATCATCAACAATGACTACAAAAACTGATCAAGGTAATCTATAAAGAATATATTAGTTAAATCCATTATGATAGAATGGGAATTAGTAATATTGAAAGTCATCACCATATACATAGTGTTCATACCATGTGTGGAATGATATCATGGGTATATCATCCTTCTCAATGCTAAATTGATGATATCAAAAAAGAAAGAAAATATTGGAAAGGTATTTAGCTCTGCACAATTGGTCAAAAAATTCATCAATACATCGAAGAGGATACATGTTCATGATCATGATGTTATTCAACTATAGATAATAAATTTAGGCTCACATCGATCCATATTTCTTTTTAACAAATAGAACAGGTTCATCCCATTGTTATAAAAAAAGGTATGACGAATCAATTAACATGTTTTTCTCAGAGTTTATTCTTTAATAACTGCAACTCAATTTGGTCCATTTTATTGCGAGTTTTTTAACTTTTTTTGGAACTAGGTATTAAATATATTGATAACATAACTTCATGTTTTGGTGGAAGAGTAAGTAATTATTCTATAAATACATGAAAAATTCTTATACAATAGGCATATCATCGATGTCATGTTTTTCCTTAACCAAGTGAGTTAAAAACCCTTTTTGAATGGTAATTATGACCCATACAATGAATTTTATCTCCATTAGATTCTCTTACATATCATCACATTGATATAAGATCATCCATAGGTTTGGAATATCAAATGTGTCTTCATTTAATTGAATATTGATGTGGGATTTATATAGATAAATCTTATCCATGCCTAAGGTGACATAAATTAAACTAGAGAAAGAGTGAAATGATTTTCCAAAAGAAGATTCCCATAAATTTCAACAAGAGATAAATAATATAATAATGATGAGATCATTTTACCATTATGGGTTTTTTTACACACCTATAGGGATTTATTATTTCTTGGTAGTTCTAAACAAAATATAAAGTTATAAAAACTGTAACTTTTCTACTCAATTAATTAAAATTAACAATTAGGAAATTTCAAGGTCAAAACCGTAGATATTTTGAGTTAGTTTGAATATGTTTTCAAAAGAATTTTCTTGATTAAATTTTATAAAGTGGTGATGAAATTAAGGGTTTGATTGATTTTAAGAAAATGAAATATGAGAAAAAATCATATTGATTGGTTTTAAGACATGTTTTGAAAGGTTTTCCTGTGTTTTATAATTATAGGTTTTTGGTTCAATTGAATTTTTGAAAATAGTTTGATTAGTATTCGATTGGTTTAAAAGTGGAGATGATGCATATCCAATGGTAATTGTATCGACTCCGTGACATGGATATCAACAATTTCCCTTAGTCCTGTAATTTAGTGTTTCTTTGAATCAAGTTTGTCTCGATACAATGTTTAAACCTGATTCGCCTAGATTTGAAAATTTTCATTCCTCTTTTAGGGTTTCAGTTTGACAATTTTAAGGTTCCATTCAGATTGAAATACCAATGGCCACGATAAAAGTAAGATAAAGGGATTAGAAATTGATTGTAGAAATCATGAAATACAAAATACATGAATAATGTAAAGGAAATTAATCCAACACCACCTTACCCATTTTATTTCATAACCCTATCACATGGAGGGTTTACCCCATAATTTTAATGTTGATATAATAAGAGGGAAGGAATGATGGAAAAAATCATAATGAAAAGGGAGATGAAACTAGGGAGGACCTTACCCAACACAACTTCTTGTTCTAGGATTTGGACATTAGGATCTCCTTTATAGTAATAGGTTATCCCATTATTTATATGGTCCATATAGTTGTGTGAAGTATTTAATGTCTTTAAGTATTTTTCAATAAGTGGTATTGGATGGGTCATGGGTGTTGAAACATGTCCAACATTGAATATACGTAGAATATTGCCTTTTTTATTTAGTCGCAACACTTTACACATCCTGTAGTGATTACATTATGTGTAACGCTTTCCCCATGTAGACCAGATTCATGAAATGAAGCTCTATGGGTCATCATTACTTTTTTCATGGTGTGAAAAATATGTTTCTTTTTGTGACACATGTTAATTTATCTTTTTGATGTTTTCCTCCTCTTCATGACATGTCCCTCTTTCACAACCTACAATGGTTCACGAAAATTAATGATTAGATGATGTGTAATGTCATTTTTCAACTCTATAAACCATGTAATTCCTTGGTTCATTAGTTATGTCCCTTGTTAGGGCTCCATGATCATCTTCAAAAATCTTGTGTAATGCCACTTCGCTTCACTTGTGGCATGAACTATCTTTTTCTACTTTTTCAATTATATTTTTTATCCAACCATAAAATAAATAATGAGTTAAACCATTTGAAAATTGGAATGAATAATCATTACAATTAATAAAAATATATTGAAATTCCATAAAATACATCCATGAAATTCAGATATCATTTTCACTACTAATTATACATATAATAATTTGCGTGGAATCTTGATATTCATAGAAAACTATTTTGAAATTAAAGAATGGGTAGATATATATTCAAATAATATATTAGTAGTTCTATTGTGGATGGAATGTGTACAATTCACTATTTCGTTGATTCACCCTCATCTAAAATAGTGAATGCATGAGATTTTCCCTTGTACCATGGCATAAGAGGTTCTAACGTCTATCAACCTCATTAACCCTAGGGTTTGGGCACTAGTTATCATATTTAACATTCTCCTTACACTTGAAGCAATGATGTGGGGGAGATTCAATCTTTGTATATTTATCTCAATTTTTATTATTAGCAATCTTCTTCCCATGACAACGGAAATCCATTTCTAGATGACCTTACCATCTGCAATTAAAACATTTAGTAGTCCCCTCAAGAAAATTTCATCCATTCTTCTTCCTACACTTTCAGAATAAAGGAAACATATTCTTATTCTCTCCATGGTTTCTAGATTTTACTTTGAAATCCATCTTGATTTTTCTTTAAAAACAATGAGATTGATACATAAATCCAACCTTCATTTCTACCATGATAGTTTATCAAACAGTCTCTTCATATCTATAGATGTATCTTATGGATAATTCCATTCAAAAACATTGTTTTAATCTACTGAAGACTTGATTACACTCACATTCCGATTAGATGACAAAAATAGAAATGTACCTCACAAGTCATTTATAATTATCCTCGTGGGTACTAATATATTCATTATCCTTTTGTTTTAAGTCAAGGAACTCCTTCTCCATCTTCCTATAAAGTACACGAGGAATGTACTTATTGAAAAATAAGATTGTGAACTCACCCCAATCCATGGATTAAATTTCATCTAGTTACCTCATATTCTCGATAAGAGTCTGTCATTGATCTACTTTAACTTTCAAATAGTAGAAAATCAAATTGACTTTTTCATTTTATAAACACTAGATAATGGAAAATATCTTTTCCATGGTAATGATTCATTGTTTATCAACTAATGAATCATAAGAACTACTAACAGAATCTGGTTGTAACATTATAATTGAATCAATATAATGGTTTTCCCACAATTTTTTATCTAGAAGTACAGCAAGATTCATTCTGTGAGGAAGTTTCAAGGGTATAGAAATCTGATTTTTCATTCCATATACCATAATATTTGGATTATCATGAGGAAAATCATTTCATTTTCAGTCAAACATATCATTAACATGGTTCCTTCAGGTTCCATCCATTGACTAAACCAAAAAACATAGTGTAAGATACAATAATCATAGTGGGGAGCCACATAATATTGAAAAATCACTTATAGGATGTCTAAATCATGACATGTTCTTCGTTAATATAGGATACCTTATTTTTATCATTAATTATTAATAAAAAAATTCTATTTAAATCCTTCATGATGGATCATAAAGTGTTTTCTAATTCCCATATCATATTCCACAAGAGTTTCAAACCAAGTGTACAGTAATGACCATTATCATGGAGCAATTCCCAATTGAGTGTAGCTCAATTCATGGATTTTGGGGTTGTTAACACTAGGTACATTTGTTCCAAATCCAAATCCATTTATAGTATCCAAGCACGGATGCATTTTATTTAAACCTACATTATCTATCTTTTATAAAAATTGCATGAAATGTTCTTATACATTTAATCATCCTTAGATTTATTCTTAGACATGTCCATAGGGATATCACTAGGGTTATCTCATCCTAGTTTCCATAGGTTAACTAAGAATATCTTCTAATACCAACTATAGTAACCCAATCATGTCATAAATGTAGGACCCCAGGAGACCCTGAGATGGGAGGGGTGAATCGGAGTGTCAACTTTTTCTCTTAAAGTGATGGATCTTGTCCCCATATTGGTAGGAACTTGTAAAACTAGTATGATGGATATGATCAGCAATCAAAAATTCACATGCAATGAGTTGACACAATACTTTTACTTGGTTCACCACTAAAGGCTACGTCCAAGGAGCAAACGCCGACAGGTTTCCGGTCATACATAATTCCACTATTCTTCACTGGTTGTGGATTACAATGGTTTGGGCACAGTCACACTATCCCATGGTAACTGCCTTTAGAAAATTTCAGGGATAGCTCACTGCATCCCTCGGGTCACTCCCGTTGACTCCCCCTGGCTCACTACCTTCGGTGAAGTCCCAGTCAGTTTATAGACGTGAAGGTATCTTCAATAGATTTTCATTGAAGTCTTTGTCTCATATTCAGCATGAGACAATGATTGAATCAGTGTCTTGAGTTGATGCTCTTTTGTATTCAATCTTCTACTTTAATGCAATAAATGAATGCACTAAATATTCTTCTTCTCTTCCTGTAATTCCCAATACCGACACCTGAGTGCATCGTTATACTTGCCTCTTTCTATGAAGATCTGAGTTTAGTTGCACAAAATGTTCTTCTTCTCTTCACAAATCACAACGAGGGTGTTAAACACCAGTCATGAGTGTGCGGTACTAATTCTCTTCGTAAAACCAAATGGTTCACTGTTCTTTTTTCTTCGCAAAGCAGATCTGAGAGTGATAAGCACCTATCAAAGGCCTGCAAGACCCCCAAATTTTTCGTTCACCCTTCCCGTTGTCTTGCACATAAAATTCAAACCATGTGCATAAAAATACCTTCTTGGCACGAAAAAGGATTTACGTGCAACTCTTATTTTTCATGCAGAACTTCCCTTTTTCGCGAAACACCTTCTTTTTGGCGCAACACCTTCTTTTTCGCACAACCCTTCTGATTTTCGTGCAAAACTCTATACCTCAATTTTTCCGCGCATCAGAGCTCATGATTTTTCTGTGTGTCGAGCCTTACCCAATGAGAGGGGTTCACCTCGTATTTATAGGCGTTTTTGACCTTGTGCATAAAACCCCTTCCTTCGCATAAAATTGTCTCCTAGTTCCTTAGATTACGTGTGCCTTCCTTTTATTTTCATGCACCACCTATATTTTCACACACCTCATGAATTTTTCATTTTTCATCATTCTGAACATGAAGCATATCTTGTGCTTAAAACATCAAACCCACATTTTTCACCCAACCATCTTTTCGCGCACAAGTTTGATTTTCTGTGCGCATGGATTAAACATCTTTTATTTTTCACGCACTTCATGCCTTTGCCGATTTTAGGTTTTTCTCATATGAGACACTTATTACATGAAAAACTCACCCAGCTATTCCACGCACATTTCTGGTTTTTCGTGCAGCCCATGCCTTTACCATTTTCAACGTTCTGATTCTGAAACACTGCTTGCGCGAAAAACTTCGCACCACTATTTCGTGCACCAAGTTGTTTTTCATGCCCAACTCAAGTATTTCGCACACAACCCTTATTTTTCACGCACCATATCCTTTTTGTGCGCACCTGCTTTTACCAACAATCCATGTCTTCATTTTCTGATTTTGAGGCCCAATAATTTGGCAAACATTGGGAAAGGGCGCCACCTTCAATATAAGCTTCGGCCATAACCTCCGTGCTTCTTTTCTATGATTTGGATTCTTTAGAAAATCTTCTTCTTTCTTCAAAAACTCCACTGTCGTGATATATATCCTTTCACAGATCGGCTTTAGGATCATCATTTTTTGATAAAATGTGAATTTCAAGGCCATATCAGAGTTCCAATCCCTTCCACACTATCTTTTTCTTCAACCGTCAATCTCTACTTCATGAAAATCATACGATTCTATTCTTCAAGAATTCTCTTACATGGTTCTCAAGAAATCATGAATAATTTCATGGTATTCATCAAATCCCCATTCTTCTTTAATCAGCCCCAGATAGATTATACCTGACCATTCTTCACAGTTGTAAAAAATGTGTCACCTTTGACATGAGTTCTTTGAACTTATGATCAGTACAACAATCATATGAATTTTCATTCCATTGCAGTACTTCTTGATCTCCTTTATTTTGTTCCTCATTGAAAAATATTGACAAAAAATACAACTTTATACACAAAGTGGTCCCAACAATCTCCCCCTTTTTATTTTGTTGTCAATACCTCAAAAATCTCCTCTCTCGTCTTTTCCTTTGAAACAATAATTTCACTTTCTCTCTCACTTATTGAAAAGAAAAAAAAGCTCATGGTAGAGAGTGTATCAATCTATAATTAAGAAATTTTTCATCAATCATTTCACTCTAAGTCTACTTGATCAATGCTAAATGTAGAAAAGAAGAGGAGTTGATTTTGAAAACAAGGCTGTTCATTATTCACTGGTCATGATACCACGTGAGATGAGAACTCATATACTTTGTCTTCAAGGGTTTTCCACATTCATTTCGGGCTAAAGAAATAAGATATGTTAGGGAATAATCAGCCTAAAACTCTTTCACTCACATCAGCAAACAGATCAAAAACATTCAAGTGAAATTGGTAGGATAAGTGGCCTCGGGGCACTTCTATTCTTCTTATGTCACTGATCAATTCAGTTACTCCCCCTTTGTAGAATGATCTTTATTCTAAGTAAAAAAGGTTGAGAGATTGAGAAATGGCATACCTTCTCTAATGACATGTTCTTCAAGAAAATAACAGTGTAATTGCATTTAATACTAGATGGAGTTGATACTGATTGAAACAATTACTTTGGAAGCTTCTTTATTTTTTTCTCCCCCTCAAGGGAAACACACCTCATCATCTTCATCAAGAGTGATCCTTCATCATCGAAATCTTTGAATATAAATTGAATAATCTTCCAAGGATGGAAAATTCATCACCTTGGATATCAAGAGTTAATAGCATTCACTACTTCTCAGGTTCTCCCCCTGAGAGCATGCTTCACCTTCAATTCCCTACATTTTTAGCACAAATAAAATACACAAATGATTAATGGAATAAGTCGGTTCCTCCTTGCTTCATTAACATGAGATGCATGGTTGAGGTTCTTTTCTCGACCAAGTTCTTCTGTTCACCCCAGTCTTCATGCCTGCACATTTGAACATATGTTCTATTATGTGTTGATGTGGCATGGTTGCCTTCACATTTTCTTCTGCGTGGTATGGATAATTATTCTACTTAATAACCATTTGGAATGATGCATTCTTTAAAATTTTGAGGATTGTTTCTTGTTATAGTATTATGGTTAGACAACCTTTTGCAATGTGACCAAATTTCTTGTATCTCTCACACAGAACTTCTTTGACATATGTATTTTTCTTGGTTTGCAATATCTCCTGCACTATGTCTTCATCACGTGAATGTTTTTCTTTTCCTTTTTCACTAGCCTTGTCCTTTTAAACTTCTAGTTTCCTCATTGTTTTCAAATCCTCTGGTCGGATGACCAAAAAGTCATTTGGAACTGTTTCAGTTGGTTTGGATCTTCCACATGGGTTCATCTGAGTTTCATACCACTTACTTTTTCTTTTGGATGAATGACCCTTCAATTTCATGGATCTAAAATCACGGGTCTTATTAGCTTCCCTACTTGATATCTTCTTGGGGAAATGTGTGTTCACACTATTCTTCTGATTTCTTCCCAAGGTACTTGCTTCATACTCAGACGACATCAGAGGTCTTCTTCTTTTATCAACAGTGAACGCATGTTGAGATGGGCATGTACCTACCTTGTGACCACTATCGTTGCATACATCACAGATGTTATCAGGAATTCCAAATCTGTTTGTTGTAACCATATGCTTATGGACCTACAGATGTTTCTTCTTCTTCTATGGATTTCTTCCCATTGATACAAGATTTATTTTTACTTTTTCATTAAAGGGATTGTACCAACAATCCAGTGCACAATGCCCAAATCTGTTGCAGCACCAACATTGACCCAAAAAATCATTTCTTCTTTGCATCTTCTCTATGAGGCTGTTGGGACATATTCTTAATTTTTTGTGTTGTATTTGAGGAACCAACTTCCTCCTTTTTCTTCCCATCCAACCTAGCCATAGTGGTAGGTTTCTTATCCCCCTCATTCCTCACCCATACTTATTTATAATTTTTCTTCCAACCTACACTTCTTGAAGGAACATATTTAGAAACAATAGTACAGGTTTGTATGGACGGTACATTCACATTCATAGCTGCTTGTGATAGATCAAGGAGTTAATTAATGATCTTCTTATCACATGTTGGAGGTCTTTTGAAAGTAGAATCCTCCAGTGATCATTGAGCACCAGTACCAACTGATTCTTTTTCATTCTTTTGTGAAGTCTCAATATGTGTCTTCTTAAAATTTGTTAATTGGGCTTCCAATTTGTGACTTTCAATGTTGAGGATGATCTTCTAGTCTTCAATAATAATCATCTTCTCTTAACAAGTCTTCTTCAATATTTCAACTTCATCTTCATGAATCTTAACTTTGTTTTTTAACAAAGAGTCAAGTTCCTTAATTCTCTTGGAAGTTTCTTCCAAACAAAAACTCTTGACTTCAATACACTTCTTCAGCTCAGCTTCAAGAATATGGATCTTTTCTTTTATAATCTTAGGGACTACCTATTTTTCATCAAAAGATTTAATCTATTTTGTGAGCTGTAAATATTCAAGAATTTTTCCTTCCAATCCCTTTTCTTAATTATCAGCTTCACCTTCCAATCAGTTGATCTCAACCGGCATACATTGAAATATTCTAACAAAAAGAGCAACTCTTTCTTCAAGAATATCATGCAGACCGCTTATTAATTTCTCTTGATCACTTATGATCGAAGTGTCTTCCATTCCTATGGTAGAATAATGAGCCACTTATTCGATAATTTCCCAGCCTGATGTTTCTTCATTATTGGAAGGGCATGGAGAACCAGACACTGCATCTTCTTTGGATATGAGGTACTTCCTCAACTGCTTCTTCTCTTTCTTTTTCCTATTTTTCATGGTCTTGCTGGATGTAGGCTTATGCTCAGGAATGACCAAAACTTAATTAAGACTTCACTTCATTGATGACTTTAGGAAAGAAAATCAAATCCTCTTCTGAATAGAATTAATGTGGAGTATCCAACATACGTGAACCTGCCTCTGATACCACTTGTAGGACCCCGGGACACCCTGAGAGGGGAGGGGTGAATGAGGGTGTCAATATTTTCTCTTAAAGTGATGGATCTTATCCCCACGTTATTAGGAACTTGTAAAACTAGTATGATGGATATGATCAGCAATCAAACATTCAGATGCAATGATCTGACACAACACTTTTACTTGGTTCACCACTAAGGGATTTGTACAAGGAGCATATGCCGACAGGTTTCCGGTCATACCTAATTCCACTATACTTAACTGGTTGTACATTACAATGGTTTGGTCATAGTCACATTTCCATAGCTCATTGCCTTTACAAAATGTTAGGGATAGCTCACTGTGTCCCTCGGGTCACTCCCGTTGACTCCCCCTGGCTCACTGCCTTTGGTGAAGTACCAGTTAGTTTATAGACGTAAAGGTCTCTTCAATAGATTTTCATTGAAGTCGTTGTCTCCTATTCATCATGAGACAATGCTTGCATTAGATTCCTGAGTTGATGCTATTTTGTATTCAATCTTCTACTTTAATGAAATAACTAAATGCACTAAATCTTCTTCTTCTCTTCCTGTAATTACTAATAATGACACCTGATTGTATCGTTATACTTCCCTTTTTCTGTGTAGATCTGAGTTTAGTTTCACAAAACATTGTTCTTCTCTTCACAAATCACAATGAGGGTGTTAAACACCAGTCATGTGTGTGCGGTACAAATTCTCTTCTTAAAACCAAATGGTTCACTGTTCTTCTATCATCATAAAGAAATTTTGAGAGTGCTAAGCACCTATCAAAGGCCTGCGGGACCCCCAAATTTTTCGTGCACCCTTCCCAGTGTCTTGCACATAAAATTCAAACCATGCGCGTAAAAATACCTTCTGGGTGCGAAAAAGGATTTATGTGCAACTCTTCTTTTTCACGCAGAACTTCCCTTTTTCGCGAAACACCTTCTTTTTTGCGCAACACCTTCCTTTTCGCGCAACACTTTTGCTTTTCGCGCAACACTCTATACCTCAATTTTTTTATGCGTCAAAGATCGGGATTTGTCTTAGTATTGAGCCTTTCCCAATGAGATGGGTTCACCTCATATTTATAGGCGTTTTTGACCTTTCACATAAAACCCCTTCCTTCGCGTAAAAATGTCTCTCAGTTCCTTAGATTACGCACGCCTTCCTTTTATTATTGAGCACCACCTGGATTTTTCATGCACCTCATGACTTTTTCATTTTTCATCATTGTAAACATGAAGCCTCTCTTGTGCGTAAAACATCAAACCCACATTTTTCACCCAACAATCTTTTCACGCACAAGTTTGATTTTCTGCGCACATGGCTCAAACAACTTTGATTTTTCACGCACCTCTTCCCTTTGCAGATTTTAATTATTTCTGATCCGAGACTCTAATTGCGCGAAAAACTCACCCAGCTATTCTGCACACATTTTTTGTTTTTCATGCAGCCCATGCCTTTACCATTTTTCAACGTTCTGATTCCGAAACACCTCTTGCGCGAAAAACTTTGCTCCACTATTTCGCACACCATGCTGTTTTTCGCGCCCAGCTCAAGTATTTCACGCACAACCCTTATTTTTCACGCACCACTTCCTCTTTGCGTGCAACTACTTTTACCAACAATCCATGTATTCATTTTCTGATTTTGAGTCCCAATAATTTGGAAAACACTGGGAAAGGGTTCCACCTTCAATATAATCTTCAGTCATAACCTTCATGCTTATTTTCTGTGATTTTTATTCTTTAGCAACTCTTCTTCTTTATTCACAAACTCCATTATTGTAATATATATGCTTTGATAGATCAGCTTTAGGATCATCATTTTTTGATACAATGTGATGTGGATGGCCATCTCAGAGTTCCAATCCCTTCCACATTGTCTTCTTCTTCAACCGTCAATCTCCACTTCATGCAAATCATACGATTCTATTCTTCAAGAAGTCTCTTGCATGGTTCTCATGAAATCGTGGAGAATTTCATGGTTTTCATCAAATCCTCATTCTTCTTTAATCATCCCCAGATAGAATATACCTCACCATTCTTCACAATTGTAAACAATGTGTCACCTTTGACACAAGTTCTTTGAACTTATGATCAGTACAACAATCATCTGAATTTTGATTCCATTGGAGTACTTCTTGATCTCCTTCATGTTGATCTTCATTGACAACTGTTGACAAAAAATACAAACTTATACACAAATTGGTCCCAAAAATAAATAGATATTACTTCATTATTATGAATATTTAATACATTACACAAACACATTCTTGAGGATCATAATAGTATATTGTCTTTGGAAACATGGAAACATAATAATTAGTCAGTAGGTAAACTACATAATCTACTAATGGGATCCTCATAACTAGAACTATTAAAATATATATCATATATAATACATATCTTCAATACAGGGAGAAATAAAACAAAATAAAGGGTGATCGTAGATTCTCAATAAGGGAAAAAATGGAGGTACATAAGAATAACATGATTATAAGGGTATATGAACATGTTCATAACATTTGAATATGATCCTCCTCATATCAATGATCATAATCATGAGTCATGGAAGAAATATTTTATGATTATAAGACATAAATCATAAGGGAATCAAAGAACATTATCCCTGAGATAAAAAAACTAGCTTAAGAAAGGGATTTAAGGTGCACACATAAGCTTTAAAAATCATTTCCATAATAGTCAAGGATCCTAGCCAAGGCCACAACAGTTAAAATATTCTTTTATTTTACCAATTTCACTCCATGTTCTGACCATTTCATACAGAACGAATTTTATATCCCATTCCATCCCTATCTTATTGTATTTGGTTCAATCCACATTCTATAGATGTATATATCATGAGATATATAAATATTTACCAAAATAATTCAAGGGAGATATAGGTCCCACCCATCTTATAATAAAACCCATGTTTATGTGTTCCACAAGATCATCAAAATTCAACATATCATAAAACATGAAATGGAATAGGTATCATAAACATTTCATCATATCAAATCCAATGTAAAAGAGACAGGTTTCATAATCATTTCCTTATAGAATAACCAATTAAAAGAACTGGGTTTCATGAACATTTCATCATGGAATAACCTGTAGAAGATAAATGAGTTTCATAAACTTGATTCCATCAAAACATAAACCATTCAGGGAATGAATATGAATGGTATCCTTGGATTATATCCCTAGTAAGGAGATGGTAGAACCAACTCATGTCATCTTAGATACAAAATAATTTTTAAATATCGTTTAAAACATTATATAAGGAAAATATCCATTCCTATTTGAAAATGGAATTTTAAAACCTAAAATACGTTGAGAATAGGAAATAACATTGAAAACATATAATTTAATATTCAAATTATTGGTTTCTCAGGGAATTGGAAAACAAATTTCATATCATATACGTTTAAATGAAGATTCCATTCACATTTTTTTTAATGGTTGATACAAATTTTTTTGTAAAAGAACATGAATATTCCTTTCAAAATATTTTTTGAAAAAAATAATAAAATTAAAAAAATTATTTTAAATATTATAAGAGTGTATTAAAAAATTACAATGGTTTTAGTGGACAATATTTTGAATGAAAATATATTTCTTATTGAAGAGGTAAATAAAATTCGATTTTCTAAAAACATTTTTTTATTCATCATTAGTACGAAAAGTAAAAAACATATACTATTAATTTAAGACATATTGAATAACAAGAGTATAATAAAATTCATAAGTATTATTGAGAGGTATATCATGATATTTTAACATTGGAGACTTGATCATAATAAATCATGATAAACAATGAGATTATAACATAAAATCATTACCACATTTCTAACCTTGAATCATAAAAACCATAAAGTAAGAACATAAAATGAAACTTAAAATATCATGAGGATTTATAAATTCATTATATTATATTTAAATGGATATGTATATACATCTTGTGAAATAATTTATATACATAACATTATTTATGTCCCAAAGAATGAAAATTAAGAAAACCACCATTACTAAATGAGTAACTTTTCAATCGTAATCCCCATGAAATAATAACATAAATGAAAAAATATGTTATCAAGAAATGTGTTATATTCATGATATATCATGTAATATGGAATTATATACCCCCACATAAAATTAACAAGTGGTGAATATGGAATAACTCTCTCAGAAATAAACTTTTAACCTAAAATTCTTTTACCTTATGTCTTGAGGTCAATCATACTCATTAAAAAATCCTATATAATAAACATAATTTTATTATACTTATATAAAATATCCATATTAATATTTATCATACCATATATTATTTTATTATGACTTTATATTACTATTTATTAATAATTTCTTGTTAAAGTTATGTTTCAGGTAATAACTGGTTTGTTTTTCATATATTCTTTTATTTGTTATTCTTGGTCCTCTTACTTAGATCATGAAATAATAATCTCCCGAATGAAAAACATTTCATAAGTACCATATATATTCAGTATATATGTATTTAGATTAATATATAAAATTTAGTGTTTGGAAATGAAATGCACCGCTCATGGAGTTGGCAGGTCATGCATACATACAAATGTTTTTTTTTCATTTTCTTATCATTTAAAAAGAACAAATTTTCATATTTTAACATTAAATAATCATTTTTATTTTATATATACAAATATAAAATTTTTATTAAACCCATACTTAATAAATTTCATTTAATTAGTGAATGAATCATAATTCTTTGTCAGGCAGTAGTCTATTGAACACATGAATAACGTTATCATATTCCCAAAAATGGAATAAATGATGCATTCCATTATATAAAAAAGTATAGAACAATAATCATATAATTAATATCATAAATATAGTATGTAAATATTTTTTCCTTCATTATTCCCAACCATTATAGATGGTAATATAAAAATTAACAACATCGATTCGCGAGGTGATAGTCCTCCGTACACACAAACAATGATTTTGTAAACCATTCGATAGAAGTGTGTGTGGTTATAGGTCATAATATTAAAATAAAAATAAATTATTTTATGTACTATATTAATTTTATCATATATAAAAACAATTAATTGGGTTTCGGGATGAAATAATACATAAAATTCCATCGATGAATGTTACCTCTTCTTTAGGTATCCTCCTTGGATTGGAAAAAACACATTCTTTAGTTGGATTAATGTACAAAATAAGGACTATAATAAGAGTCTAGGGATTTTGGGATTTTATTTGGGTTGGTATTGGAAGATCTATTATTCTTTAAGGAGTGAGGAACATATTAGTGGGGGTGGCCATTTATAAGTGGGGTGAGTGGTGAACTTATAAATTTTATAGAGAGAGTTTCACCTACATTTTTCATTTGTCGCAAGGGTGAAAAATATAAAATTATTAGAATTAATAGGTATAATGGTAAAACTATTTCTATGTAATAGTTCTTATACAAGTTTATAGGTTAATTTTACCCATATATTTTTAGTTTAATGACCAATAAACCAATTTTTACCTTAACCGCAATAATTAAATTTTACTACAATCACTATTCATTTTGGTCAAAAATTAATTTTAGAATTATAATAAATTATACATTAATATGATTAAAAAAATAAATCCATTTTTTCAAATTCAAATCATATATATTGAAAATTTTAATTTAAAATTAATCCCACATATGTGACAAAAATTGGGTTTTTAAAAAGAAAATGATCAAAAGTTTTCAATATTTTTATATGCAATTTCAATATGTAATAGATTCCAAGTACATAAATTGTATTACTACATGTATTATTTATATAATTAAATGTCCAAAAAATATTAAAATATAATTTGATAATATAAATATGTTATATTAAAAGGCAGTTTTCAATTAAAACTCAGTATTTTTCACTATTCATAAAAAATGATTCTTTTTCAGAAAAATATTCAAAATTCACCATAAGATAATTTTCACATTATTACCTAAAAATGAGGATTACTTTATCAAATTAAGTTTATAAAATTTAAAAAAAATAACATTATTTTTCTTCCCAAAAGAAATAAAAAAAATTCTTTTAGAAAATTGTATTTTCAAAAAATATAAATACATTATGGAAAACTATGTATTTTATTATCATTATGTTTCCTTTATGTAAAACTATTATATTTAATAATTAAAAAATATTTATTACTATACATATTTATATGCCTAATAGATAGGTTCTAATGGTCTGACTTAAATAATATTAATTATATATCGTGGGTTTTTTAAAACGTAGTGTCATGTGTCACTCAAGCTAACTGAGTGTTGAGTGTAGTGAAAGATAACCTAGGGATGTGTGTCATAAAATCCTAACTATGTGTTTCCTATAATGAAAGACAGTAAATATATTTAATTTATTTGAAGAAAATATTTATAAAATCTTAGGGTGATACACTCAATAACCACCACTAACATTACTGCATGAATATTTCCACTACGTCATGATCATTCTATAATTTAATTCTTGATTTTTAAAAACAATTAACATGGCCTAATAAATTTCGTATTAAACAACAGAAGATAATCTTATAATACATAAATTTAACTCATAAATAATATTATTTATGACATGGTCGCCTCCTTTTTGAAACAGTATCCTTCTTTTCATTTTACTTGAACTACTCATTCAGGTGCATTGTATGATGTGAAAAAATGCTTAGACAAGTCTCCATAGAACCTATAATAAATAATATAATTCATTTATCATGGACTGTTTAGTATGTTTTTAATTAATAGAATTTAATTTTGGTAATAAAATCATCAGATTTTATTTTAAATCAATACATTAACCATTAGTTTGCAGCATGATTTACAAATTTAACAATATTTCAATATTACACATTGTACATTTAATATTACAAATTATAAATTTAATCTTATGAATTATTCTTCATGGTGCATCCCCCATCATTGTAGAAGTATTTAATCTACACCACCACAAAATCTCCAAAACACAATCTCTCCAAATTTTAACACCTTCAATTCTACAACATGCTTCTGAACACCTTCACCTAAATGTATCACTTATGACTAAATATTATTCACATAATATAAAAATTAATTGAAGAAAAAAAAATCTCAAGATTCATGGACCACATTCACATAACCTTCACTCCAAAAATAACCCTCTTCAACAAATATAATGTCAATTATTTGAGAATGACTAACCCAAACTATAGAAAACTAAACCAACACAATGGTATCGACAATATCATTCACATTATTCTTAACAATACCCCCCATTGATAATTTTTCGACTAACCATCCAACAATGCCAGAAAAATATTTTTTCAACAATTTAATAATGAATACCCTTACAATCTAGTAAGGAATCATCATTTAATTATTCAAAGTACACATTATTGAATTTGGTATAACAAAGAATAATAATGGAAAAAAATAAAAAATATTCTATTAGGGAACCCAATTTCACTTCCAAAACATTATTTCTAAACTCTACTTCTCATTTCATCTCCCATATATAAATTTTTTTATCATGTTCCAAAACAAAATTTTGTGCCCATGCTTAACCAAAATTATTATAATATTTAACATGTTTCACCAACTCACACACAAATACTTCATTTTAAGATTTAACCTTTTATATATTCACACTGAATATATTCTCCCTCTTAAATATTATATATTCTTTGGATTTTTTTCATGAATATTATTTTAACTAAAAAATACATAGATAAGAAGATATGGTATTTAATTACAATACCACAGCCTTGAATGAAACCAGTTTTATTTCCAATGATAAAACTAAATATTTGAAAAGAATCCTTTTCTGGATTATTAGTGAACAAATACATTATTTTTTATATAGTTGAAACAAACACTGGCTCCATCACTCTTTTATCCACCAACTCTTTGATTAAGTGATATCTTATATGTGCTTATATAGAGAAAATTGTGTTTTATTTCATGAAAAATTGATGTAACTATGATTATCACATATAATAAATAGGGGATCCTTCAAATACAACTAATGATCTTCCAATTTTTTCCACATCAATTATGTTTTAATTTTAATTTTTGTAACATACTAATCCTTGTATTTAATCAAGTTTAAATGAAACCATTTCATTGTATGCCACAACACTCACCTATATCCATGAAATAAAACTCCTTGTGATTATTATATAAAATCATAAATATTTCCAAACCAATCTATATATTTACATCCATAGAGATCGTGTTTTCGTTTTTTTATATTTCAACCCATAATTCATTGTCCCTTGAAATATTTTACAATCCTATTGACATCCACTACATGAGTTTCTTTTATGAAACTTTAAAATTTTTATAACATGTAATAGAATAAAAAAGACCATTTCATAAAGTAGTTATGTATATTATACTCCTAATAAGTTTTTCAAATAACCACTAATAAAAATTTCTTCCATATTTATCCTATGATATCTTTATTCTAATCAAATTGGTGTAAAAACATATTTTTCATTCTCAATTTTGTCCTTTTAAAAATGTTCTCAGGTATACTTCTCTTCAGAAAATAATATATTATTATTTTCAAGAGAAATCTCTCTAAGAATAGAAAACTCAAACAACATATTTATCTCCAAAGAAAACTCCTAAAAAATATATTTTTCATTTTTGGAAGATATAATATCATCTACGCAGACAATAACAATTAAAGATGCCTATTTATCATCTCTAATGTATATGTTATTTTCCACTATTCCTTTATTGAATTTATTTTCCTTAAATAATGAATCTAGAATTGAGTATCATGGACTAAATACTTGTTTCCAACCATAAAATTCATTTCAAACAGTAAACCATATTATTCATCTTCTCTAAATATGAATCAATTAGTTTTCTCAATGAACTCTTCATCTTACAATTTCAATTGAGGAATCCAGGTATGACATATAATTAAAAAGATTTTAATCACCTTTGTGTTGTTATAAAAGTAATGATTATAATGGTTTCATTTCTAGAAACAAGAGTGGTGATCTAATCAAAATAAATTTCTTACACTTTTAAGAATCATTTTAATGTGAGTATTTTTATATTTATCATATAAAAAAATTATCAAACTTTTTGGGGAATATAAAATTTATTTTGATTAAATTATTTTTTCTTGATTGGATATGAAAATCCATGCACCGTAATTTTTTTCTGATCTAAAATCTTATTCATATATTCAACTATTGATTCTCTAAAGATTGTTTCATGTTTATTGGATAAACCTATGAAAACAATATGTTATGTGATATTTATTTAAAAGTAATACTATTTTAATTTAGTTTTCATTAATATATAACAATATATTGGACATATCCATACTTTCTCCTTTTATTGGTTATACATGATTAGTTTCCATCAATATAAACACATAAATCACTAACAACAAACTATGTTTGATATGAATTCATATCTTTTTGTATAAATGTTATGGTAACGCCCTAACCCTATTTACCGAAAGTCGGTTCATTATTAAATAACATTGGAATGATCACAAAAGATCAAGTCTCGAAAGACCGATTAGTTTAGTAGCGTTGGAAATACTAGACACATTCATAAGTTTTGCATTACCTTATAAAATGAAAAACTAAAACAACATAGTCTCCATAGGCCACACTCATATCCCTTAGACTATCCCTGTAGGTCAGTCATAATATACTTCATCGCATCATGGGAAAAATAAAACATAGAAAGGGGTGTGCTCAGATGCATAGTAAGGATAACAATAGAGTGGAAACTTTCATAAATAAGCATAAACATTTAAAGAAATGTAAGACTAAAACAAAATCTTGTTAAACGTGAACTACAACATAATATGGAACATATAAAATCAAATAATTCCATTTACTTATTCTCATGGATATTTTACTAGTCGAATAATCACATGCAATATCAATAGCCACTTTCATAATGATGGAATGCATAATGCCAGACTTCATAACCACATAGTCAAGGCCTTGTGCCAAGAATACAAATACAATTTTTTCCATGCCTTATTCCAAGACTCTATTTTGTCTCTTGAGACCTACCGATGCATCAAGGAGCTATAGAGGGCTCCACCCGTCACTTACTAAGTCCAATGCATTCCTCATATGAAAAGGTTTAAACATTACATAAACATTTGTATTAAAACTAGAATACAAAATGTCAATACTTTATCCATGAAACATGAATGGTGTAAAAATAACTCATCCATAATCAAACATATCACAAAACCTTCAATACAGTTTGTAAGTTTCGTATCACAATAAATCAACTTCAAGTAAGCTTATAATCTATCAAAGGATGTTGATATAGATGAAACAAAAACTTTTTTTACAGAAATATCTCTTTATATTTTGAAAACATTTAAAAGTAATATAATTATAAAAGAAAACATTTATTTTGAAAATATTATTATAATTTTTTAAGGGAAGCTTCAACTATGTTATAATAGCGAAAAATAGCCGCACTCTCCAAATAAGTTAAAAAACATTCTTACCTTAATTTTGTCGAAAAGGTCATAAAGTACCTTGTTTGGAAAACAACAGAAAGATTTTTTTCAGAAAATATAATGTTAAATATGGGTACAAATGAGTTTAACCCATTGTATAGTAAATATTAAAAAAAATTAAATAAATTTTATTAAGAAAACACAGATGTGGATGATAAAGAGGTCCCAGTAGATACTTACGTAAAAACAACCTCAGATAGTAAAGAGATTGTTTAATTAACCCTTACCTTGTACTTTTCCATGGTCGAGGGTTCGTTAACCTAGTGTATAATAGTTAAATCAATGTTATTAAATTATAAAATAACTATATATATATATAATATATCATATATGATCTTCTAATATTTCTTTGTTAATGATATTTCATTAGTATCATCGTTTCAGGTGTTAAGTGATTCATTTTCCTTTATATTATTTGTTACATAAGTAATGTTTTTTATGGAACGGAAGTATATTATTCATATTCAGAATGATATTAAGTCTTGAAACATTATTTTTAATCATAAAATGAAAAATAGTCTTGAATGGATATGATGGGGAATGAATCTCATCGTGTTCATGGAGACGGTAATCCCCACGTACGCACGAGCGAAAATATCATTCATTTGATATTAATATCACAAATAATTGGATGTTATATCATATATACAGAATCATTATCATTTTATATTTTTTATTTACAACATTTATACTCATTATTATACCAATCCAAATGATGAAGTGGTTGAATAACAAACTACACCAAGAAGTGGAGATGGTAATTCGTACGTACGAACGTATGGTGACTTTGTATTTTAAAGGATTGATAGAATAATGAATATGGTTGTACCATTTTTATAATAACATCACATTATATAGAATATACTAGATTTATTATTTTATAATGGAAACAATAATGAAAGAGGAAGTGGAAGAAGAAAATAACTTGAAAGATGTGATGAAATATTTACCTCTTTTCCAAGTTTTTCCTTTTGATTTGATCAAAAGGGCTACATAGGATGGATTTATGACTACATTAATGACTCTAGGATGAAGGGAGGAATGTTTGGAGGATATTTGGGTAGGGGTTTTCTGAGAAAAATGGCTTTTATGGTCTGAATTTGAGATAAGGGAAAGTGTCGTTTTATAAGAGGGGTGAGGGGAACCTTATGAAAAGCTTGAAATATTATTTTATAATAAAATCATATTCAGTTTATAATGGATCCAAAGTGAATTATTTAAATTATAATGTGGGGATGGGTGGAAAAATTCTCAACAAATAAGTTTTACGCAGGTTTGGGTCACTATATTAACATTATCTTTTAGATTTAACTCTTAGTTAAATAGTTTGACATTTACCATGTCTCTTTGTATTATTATATTATATGGTTATTAAACTTACTAAAAACTTTTAAGAGAACCCCAAGTGGTTAATTATTGATATATATAACCTTATCTATGTCATTTGGCCGAACCGTATTTTCTTAGGAATAGAATACCAATTGATAATATAATATTTGTTTTAAAAACACTTTTATGTCAATTTTGACACTATTTGGTATTTTGTTTTTGTTAAATTCATAACAGCATTATTACTTCGAACAAAACTCATTTAGTCAACACAACATTTCATATTAACCTATAAAATTATTGTAATTCATTAAAAGTCTAAAATTATATTTATTTGGATATTTACAATATCAATTATTTTAATATTTCATTAATAAGGTAACTACTACCTCATCATTATGTCATAAATAAATTTAATTATTTAATATCTAAAAATTATAAATAAAATAAAATTATATAGGAAATAATTTTATCTTTCTAATAAATATTTATATTCTAATTTATCTTATGTATAAAACTATATTAAAAATGTATTAGTTTTTAATCTTTGATTTTAACTCTTTTAACTCTTCTTTAAATAAAATAATAATAAATTTCCAAATATAATACAAGTGGACCTAAAGTATCATATTTTATTCCTAAGGCTGTATTTGGTCTAATTAAACTTATCCAAAATAATTATGACATGTTTTATGGTAATTATGATATCATTTTTACCCTTAATTATCCTATTTACTTTTAACTGTGGTAAATAAAAGTAAAAAGTTACTATTAACCAAAAATTGTTTTTATCTTATTGAACCACATTTTACATACTGATATTAACCATGTCTCTCGGATTTTTGAAATTCAGCCCAAAGAAGTGGTAAAATTAAAATTTATAAAAATTTGTAAATTCTCCTAGGAGGTCGGTAAAAGACGGTAAATAGTTCGATAAAATTTAATATATCTAAACTTATTATAAAATGACTCCAATGAATTAATTTGAAAATATATATGTATTATGTATCTATTTGGACCTAAAATAAATTAAAATAAAATAACTTATTATGTAAATAAAAAGTCATTTTAACCAATAACGCAGTGTTTTTTCGCTATTCATCAAAAGTTGAATGTTTGCAGAAAAACACCAAAAAATCACCCTAAGATAATTTTGATATTACGAATCCAAAAATGAAGTCCATTTTTAAAGATAAAATTTATAAAATTTCAAAAATTGGGTATTTCTATTCATAACGGCTGGTTTGATTGCTTGTGGTGTGTTAGAATCTCAAAGTTGCATACATTTCAAGATAATGCATTATTTAAAAGGAAACTTACCGTGGAATCTTGGGGTGTTACATTCTTATCTCATTCAAATAATTTCATCCTAGAAATTTCTTTAATACTTCCACATAAAAAGATTCGGGTGGTTCTTCATTCTATGTTCCTCTGGTTCCCACATTGCCTCTTCTATCTTATGATTTCTCCATAGAACTTTTACCAGACGAGTCGTTCAGTTTCTCAGCACTTGTTCTCTGGTATCAAGAATTTTGACTGGAACATCACAATAAAATAGATCAGGTTCCAATTAAATTTCCCCATAGGTGAGTACATGCGTTGGTTCATTCATTTATTTTCTCAACAGTGATTTGTGGAACATATCGTGATCTTTGGAGAGACTTCACAGTATTTCCAAACGGTAAGCTACAGCCCCAATTCATTCTTGAATTTCGAAAGGTCTAATGTTCCTGGGACTGAATTTACCCTTCTTACTGAATCGTATAACTCCATTCCATGGATATACCTTTAAAAAATATTATCACCTACCTGAAATTCTAAATCCTTCCTTCGGTTATCCGCATAGCTCTTCTACCTACTGTGTGCTGCTTTGATGTGGGTTTGGAGAACCTTCACCTTTTCAATCGTTTCCTCAACAAGTTCTGGTCCTATGAGTTTTCTTTCACCAACATCATCCCAACCAGTTGGTGGGTGACATCTCGTCCCATATAACGCTTCATATGGTGACATCTAAATACTTTAATGGAAGCTATTGTTATTGTAAAATTCTACCAGAGGTAATATTGATCCCACATACCTTGAAAGTCAATTGACATGACCTCAACATGTCTTTTAAGGTTTGAAAAGTCCTTCATTATTATCCATCAGTCTGAGGGTGGTAAGCAATGCTCAAACAAAGTTGTGTATCCAGGTCCTTCTGAATAATTTTCCAAAATCATGATTTAAAACGGGGATCACAATCAGAAACAATCGATAGGGGTACACAATGAAGTCATACAACTTCATTAATATATTTTCCGGATAAATGTTCAAGTGGTAAATCGTCTTTTATAGAAGGAAAATGTGCTTACTTGGTAAGATGATCAACAATGACCCATATTGCATCATTCTATATAGGTGTCTTTGGTAGCACCATGAAAAATTCCATCGTAATATTATCCCATTTCCACTAAGGTATGGGAAGAGGTTGCATGACTCTTCCAGGATGTTGTCTTCCATCTTTCACTTGTTGAAAAAACCATACATCTTGACACAAAATCAGAAATCTCCCTTTTCATTTTGTCCCACAAAAAATGTTCCTTCAAATCTCTATACATCTTTTTGCAACCAGGGTGTATAGAGAAATTGGATCTATGAGCATCATCCAATAATTCCCTTTTTAGATCAGGTATGTTAAGAACACAAAAAAATCTTCCCAAATTTCAAATTTACATCTTCATATATGAAGTCACTCAATCTCCCATCATTCACAGCTTTAATTTTCTTTTGAAACTCCTCATCCTTAGCTAGAGAAATTTTTATCCTTTCTAGTAAATATGGTTTTGAAACCATTTGAAAAAGTATTGATATTTTACCTTCCTTGATTATTCCTATATCCATTTTCACTAGATCGATGAAAATAGGATCCCTTTCAACTCTCATCTTGTTCAAAACTCCATAATCCTTTCTGCTCAAAGCATTTTCCACCTTATTTTCCTTCCTGTGGTGGAAGTGTATTGTGAATTCACAATCCTTGAGTAGTTGAAGCCATTGCATTTTCCTCATGTTGAGTTCTTACTGTGAGAAAATATACATCAAAATCTTGTGATCGGTATATATCTCACATTTTTCACCATAGAGATAATGTCTCCATATCTTCAAAGCAAATAATACATATATTAACTCAAGTTCATGAGTATGATAGCTTTTTTCCTTAATTTTTAGATAATTTGATGCATAGGTAATAAATCTCTCATTCTACATAAGGACACAATGAATTCCTTTCCTTGATGCATCACTATAAATAACAAACCCACCATTCCCTGATGGTAGAGTAAATATAGTAGCATTGACTAATATTCTCTTTTGGTATTCAAAAAATTCTTCAGACTCTTTTGTCCCAATAAATTTAACCCCTTTACGTGTGAGCTTTGTTAATGGGTTAACCAACCCGTAAAAATTTTGGAAGAAATGTCGATAATAACCTGCTAAACCAATAAAACTGTGTACCTCAGTTATACTTGTCATTACTGGAAATTCTTGGATTGCCTTAGCCTTTGAAAGATCAATAGAGATTCCATCCTTAGAGATAATAAGTCCAAGAAAATAAATCTCCTTAAGTCATAATTCACACTTGCTGAATTTTCCATATAATTCTTTTCTTCAAAGAGTCTTTAGAATGATGCCCAAGTTATTTTCATGATCTTCATTGATTTTATATTATACCAAGATATCATCAATAAATACCACTAAAAATTCATCAAGATATTCCTTGAAAATTATATTCATTAGATTAATGAACATAGAGGGTGAATTAGTCAATCCAAAAGGCATTATTATAAACTCATAATGCCCGTACCTGGTTCGAAATGCTGTTTTTGGAATGTCTTCCTTCATCACACACAACTGATGATATCCAGATCGAAGGTCAATCTATGAAAAATATTGTGCTCCATGAAGTTGGTTGAATAAATCATCAATTCAAGCTAGGGGATACTTGTTCATTATTTTTATAGCATTGATCTCCCTTTAGTGAATACACAACCTCATAGATCCATCTTTATTCTTAATAAAAAGAATAGGGGCTCCCCATGGAAAAATACTAAGGTGAATAAATCCCTTATTACTCAATTAATATAGTTGTTTCTTTAGTTCAACTACTTCAACAGTGTCCATTCTATAATGGGTCTTCGATATGGGCCTTGAAACAGGAATTAAATCAATGTAAAACTCACTTTCTCATTCTAGATGATGTTTAGGTAAATCTTCTGGAAACACATCAACATATTATTGCAAAATAGGTACATCCTCTATTTTAACATTCCTTTCCTCACCCACAGTTATTTCATTCTCTTCCTCCCCAAAAATTTAATTTAGTTGAGCTACTAGGGGTGGATCTAGATAAGAATTAGGTGGTGACATTTCTACTCTAAAGATAAGGTACTCATTTTCATCATCGATAATTTTAACCTCCTACTTCTTACAATAAATTTTCACATCATGGTTCGAAATCCAATCCATTCCAAGGATTATATAAAATTCAATCATGGGTATGATGATGAGATCATCGGATAAAGAACATTTATATGCCCTAATGGGAACTAATTCCCAAAACATTGTTGCAATGATACATCCCTTAGGTGTTTTGACTAAAAACTCCCATTTTAATTCAAATTGAAAATATCAAATTTTCATAGCTAATTGGGAAGATATGAAACAATGTGATGATCCAAAATCAAATAATGCATTTTCTAAACATGATGAAACCTTTAAATTACCTACCATCGCGTCTTTTGGAGCTTTAACCCCAGCAGTAGTGATAGCATAAGCTTGGCCTTGATACATTGGCCTTTTCTGAGGTAAGTTTTCTTTGCACTTAGGACATTCATTTTTATAATTCCCCCTTTCTCTACAATTGTAGCATTCAGCATTGATAACCTCTTTCTTCCCCTTGCAATCACGAGCTTGGTGGCCTTTTTCACCACACTTGTAACAGACTCCCATTCCCTTTTGGAAAGTACTAGGGTGTTTCTTCCCACATTTACTGCAGGATGGATAATAAACTTTTCCCTTATTCCCCTTATTTCTATTTCTATAGTGTTCAGTAGATCTCTTCTTCTTAGGCTTTACTTTAAAGTCATAAGACTTAGAGAATTCTTTTTCTATCTTGATAGCACATGAGACAATATGTTTCAATGATAAAAAGTATTGTGAGAATAATTATAAACGAATAAATGGTTTTAACCCATCAAATAATCAGTCAATCTTACTCCTTGGGTTATGTATATATTCTTCTGTATGCATTGGTAACCTTGTAAAGTTAGCCTCATACTTTGCGACATTATCATCCTTCTTTTTCCTTAGAT
This sequence comes from Viscum album, assembly GCA_963277665.1. Taxonomy (NCBI): domain Eukaryota; kingdom Viridiplantae; phylum Streptophyta; class Magnoliopsida; order Santalales; family Viscaceae; genus Viscum; species Viscum album. The sequence continues at coordinate 1,832,142,059 of OY728127.1, read as the reverse complement.
TCAAGAATTGTCTTTCCATATCCGCTCAATGGTCATGCGGAATTTATTTTTCTACGAAAATATCTTTAAACTCCCTCCATTCCATACTTATTACTTCTTTATATTCCATTGTGTTTTCGATTAATGACCACCATTGATCTGTATCTCCCGTGAGGCGATACTCTGACATGAAAATTTTTCCCTTTCGATACTCCCCAAAGCGTGAAATGTTTTCTCTAAGAAATTTATCCATTGCCCAGCTACTAATGGATTTGTACTCCCTTTTAATGTTGGTGTTTTTTTCCTCATGAAGAATTATAACATTGATGCTTCATGTTGGGGATTAGGTTGCTCCATATGGGTAAGGTTATTATTCATAACCTGAGTGGGTTATCCCAGTATGATGATAAGATGATCAGTACTAGTTGCATCACCAGCTCCATAATAATTATCCTGAGTAATAGGGAAATCACTACATGTATTACGTGTATTTATATGGTTTACATTCCTTCCACTAGGTGCCATTTCTAAACAATGGCATACACTAGATTAGTTTATGAATCGAAATACATAATTCCAAACTTGTAAAACAGTTAACATAAATTGAAAAGTGTATGGATATAATAAATAATAATAATAAAAATTCTTTGAGGAATTATATACTTATAAACCCTTCATAATGATTTTTATAGAATATGAGAATTATCCTAAGCATATCCCCTGTGAGTGACATAACAAAGAGTGCAGTGAGGCCCGTTGTTTTGCACCAGTTCTCATTCAAGTCTAGATCAAAGTGGTGTTTTCAGGTTTTACTCCTAGGTACATATGTACCAGATTAGCCTCTACCTACTCGTATCCATACAGGGATATATTTCATTGAAAACACCCAAAATCACTACAATACAAAAATTATAGGAAGTTCTTCTATACTAATCCTCAAAGTCTATCTTAGGGTAAGATGCTCTAATCAGATTTTTTCTAAATCTATCTTCTAAGGTTTGTACTAAACTTCCTCTGATACCAACTATAACGCCCCAACCCCAATTACCCGGATTCAGTTCATTATTACATAACATTGGCATGATCACAAAATATCAAGTCTCAAAAGACCGATTAGTTTAGTAGCCTTGGAAATACTAGATACATTCAAAAGTTGTACATTACATTATAAAATGAAAAACTACAACAACATAGTCTCCATAGGCCACACTCATATCCCTAATACTATCCCTATAGGTCAGTCATAATATACTTCTTCACATATTGGGAAAAATAAATCATAGAAAGGGGTGAGCTCAGATGCTCAGTAAGGATAACAATATAGTGGAAACTTGTATAAATAAGCATAAACATTTAAGTTAATGTAAGACTAAAACAAAATCCTTTTAAACATGAACTTCATAATAATATGGAAAAGATAAAATAAAATAAGTTCATTTACTTATTGACATGGATATTCTACTAGTCAAATAATCACATGCAATATCAATAGCCACTTTCATAATGATGGAATGCATAATGCCAGACTTCATAACCACATAGTCAAGGCCTTGTGCCAAGACTACAAATAAGATTTTTCACAGCCTTATGCCAAGACACTAGTTTGTCTCATGAGACCTACCAAGGCATCGAGGAGTAATAGTGGGCTAGACCCGTCACATACTAAGTCCAATGCATTCCTCATATGAAAAGGTTTAAACATAACATAAACATTCATATTAAAACTAGCATAAGAAATGTCAATAATTTATCCATACACCATGAATGGTGTAAAAATAACACATCCACAATCAAACATATCACAAAACCTTCAACACAATATGGTTGTATTGTATCATAATAAATCACCTTAAAATAAGATTATAATCTATCCAAGGATGTTGACATAGATGAAATCAGAACTTTTTTTAGAGAAATATATCTTTCTATTTTAAAATAATTTAAAATTCATATAAATATAAAAATAAAATATTTATTTTAAAAATATTCTTAAAAGCTAGTAAGGGAAGCTTTGACAATGTTATAACGGTGGAAAATAGCTTCACTCTCCGTATAAGTTATAAAAAACATTATTACCTTAATTTTGTCTAAAAGGTCATAAAGTACCTTGTTCGGAAAATGACGAAAGGATTCCTTTAAAAACATATAAGTTCAAATAAGGGTATAAATTACTTTAACCCATTGTATAGTAAATAGTTAAAATGTTTTGAAATACATTTTTTTAAGAAAATGCGGTTGTGGATGATAAAGAGGTCCCAGTAGATACTTACGTAAAAAGAACCTTGGATAATAAAGTGATTGTAAAATTAACCCTTACCTTGAACTTTTTATTAGTCGATGGTACATTAAAATCTTGTATAATAGTTAAATATTTGTTGTTAAATTATAAAAGAAATATATACATAAATATGATATCATATATGATCTTCTAATATTTCTTTGTTAATGATATTTCAGTAGTATCAACGTTTCGGGTGTTAACTGATTCGTTTTCCATAATATGATTTGTTACATAAATAATGTTTGTTATGGATAGGATGTATTTTATTCATATTCAGAATGATATTAATTCTTTAAAAATTATTTTTAATCATCAAATTAAAATTATTCTTGAATGGATACGATGGGGAATGAATCTCATCTCGTTCGTGGAGATGGTAATCTGTACGTACGCACGAGGGACAATATCATTCATTTGATATTAAAATAGTATATAATTGGATGGTATATCATGTTTAAAGAATAATTATCATGTTATATTTAATATTTACATCATTTATTCTCATTATTATACCCATCCAAATGATGAAATATTTTAATAACAAACTACAGCACGACGTGGAGATGGTAATCCGTACGTATGCATGTATGGTGACTTTGTCATTTATAGGATGGATAGAATAATGAATATGGTTTTACCATTTTTATAATAACATAAAGGTATATAGAAGATACTATATTTATTATTTTATAATGTAAAAATAAATAAATAGGAAGTGGAAGAAGAAAATAACATGAAAGAGGTGATGAAATATTTACCTCTTCTTTAGTTTCTTCATTTTGATTTGATCAAAAGGGCTCCATAGGTTGGCTTTTTGACTATAGGAATTCCACTATGATGAAGGGAGGAAATTTGGGAGGATAATTGGGCAGGGTTTGGCCAATCCAAACGGCTTTGAAGGTGTGAATTTGAGAGAAGGGAATGTGTCATTTTATAAGAGGGTTGAGGGGCACCTTAGGAGAAGCTTGAAATATTATTTTATAATGAACTCCTTTTCGATTTATAATGGCCCCAAAATGAATTATTTAAAGGATAAGGTTGGTATTGGTCTAAAACCACTCAACTAATAGGTTTTACACAATTTTTGGTTCACTATATTAACCTTATCGTTTAGATTTAACTCTTAGTTAAATAGTTTAACATTTACCACGTCTCTTTGTATTTTTATATTATATGGTTAATAAACATACTATAAACATCCAAGAGAACCCAAAGTGGTTAATTATTGATATATATAACCTTATCTAAGTTATTTGGCTGAAACTTATATTTTTATGAATAGAATACCAATTAATAATATAATATTTGTTTTAAAAACTCTTTTATGTCAATTTTGACACTATTTGGTATTTTGTTTTTGTTAAATTCATAACAGCATTATTTATTCAAAAAAATCATTTAATAAACCCTAAAATTTCATATTAACCTGTAATAATAGTGTAATTAATTAAACGTCTCAAATTAGATTTATTTGGATATTTATGATATCAATTATCTTAAACTTTCATTAATATGGTAATTACTACATCATCAAGTTGGCCGACTCACCAAGTTGGCCCACTTCTTACCCATTAGAGAGCAGGGCTCAGTGGAGAGCTTGGGATGCCACTACGTATAGGAGATCATATGGATTCATGGTGTGCCATCATCTATCGTCTCTGATCGAGATGCTCATTTTACTTCCCGGATTTGGAATGGGTTGCAGGAGGCATTCGGGACGCAGCTACGTCTGAGCACCGCCTTTCACCCTCAGATGGATGGATAGACGGAGAGGACCATTCAGACCCTCTAGGACAAGCTCCGTGCATGTGTCCTCACCTTTGTTTGCAACTGGGAGGATCACCTACCCTTGGTGGATTTTTCATACAACAACAGCTACCACTCCACCATCGAGATGGCACCATACGAGGCATTGTACGGTCGACCTTGCAGATCATCTCTGTGTTGGAAAGATCCAGGGGAGATTGCACTTGTGGGATCGGAGATGGTCCAAGCTATGACAGAGAAGGTCCAGGTCATCCAGGAGAGGATGAGGACAGCTTAGAGCCGATAGAAGTCTTATGATGATAGGAGTCGGAGACCACTAGACTTTGAGAATGGAGACCACGTTTTCTTGCGGGTCTCACCTCGACGTGGATTATGAAGATTTGGTCGGGGCGGAAAGTTATCTCTGAGCATCATCAGACCATTCCAAGTTCTTAGTAGGATAGTTGAGGTGTATTATTTCCTGGATCTACCACCTCAGTTGTACCGGGTGCATGATGTCTTCCACGTATCTCAGCTGAGGAGGTAAATGCATAACCCGACGCATATCATCGACCATGGGGAGCTAGACATTGATGACGGGGTGACTTTTGCAGAGGTCCCGTTGGAGATCAAGGATGGACAGGAGTGGCTCCTACGTGGGCATTCGATTCCTCTAGTGCGCATCAGGTGGTAGCACGGGAACCTCCAAGAGAGCACTTGGGAGCGGGGGACCCAGATGCGTGCTCAGTACCCTCATTTGTTGCCCTAGTTTGTGATGTATCTTTATGGGGATGTAAATCCCTGAGGTGGGAGTAATGTAAAGACCCATAAATTTCAAAGATTTTTTTTTAATTTCTTTGGAATTTTATGAGTACGCAGTTTCTGACGGCACCTGATTCCGAGGTCCGGTGTGCCCGGAATCATTTTCCGAAGTTTAGCTCGGGTACGTTCAGTGAATGAATGTGCGGGTTTTCCTAACTTTTGAACCGGTGCTCAGAATCAAAATCCGAGGGCATTGATGAAACCGCAGCGCCGATAATTTCTTAGGAACACCTTTTTCGGAGGTTCGTTTTCTCGGGAGGAGTTGTTAAAAATGTGTAGAAAAAAAATATAGTTGTTTAACAATTATATTTTTATAACTCGACTAGTGGTTTAAGAGTTAAGGGAAAGTAAGTTATGAGGAATTGGGGTGGGGCCCACATGATCCCCCACCTCCTTAAATTTCCTAACACCCAATTTACCCCCCCCCCCCTCTAGCTTTAATGTGTAACTCATCCTCTCCCCCTCTTAATTACAAGTCAACTCTCTCATTAAATTTTTTGATTAAGTTAATCAATGTATTTAATTAAGAGTTGAATTTTGAATTCAGGGCTTGGGATTAATAAAATAAGGGTGAAACTTATTTTATTTGGGGGTTGTTGTGTGAGAGGAATTGGGAGAAAATACAAAAAGCCTTGGGGATCTTCATCTTCTTCGTTGGAGAACGTGAGGAATGTCAAGACCACGATGAAGAAAGCTGTCACCGCAAGGAGCGATCGTCATGCCTTTCTTCTCCTCTCCGCAGCCGGTGTGAGACACCACTCCACCTCGGACGATCTCCTTCAATGTGTACAGTGCCTAACCTTGTGACGTCGTTTTCCGAAATTCTCATCGATTGTCAACTCGTTATCGAGGTAGGGGTTTGTTTTATATTCATGGATTATTTTTGGAATTCATTGTTAAATTTTTCTTAGCCACCTATTATTAAATTAACGGGAGGAGGTCGGACCGCACGAACATGGCCGATCCTCCTCCCCCAATGATGATGTTCACTATTGTGGTATGGAACGAAGGTGGCACGGTGCAACGACATCACGCGGGAATGAGGAATATCACGTGGAGAAGGAGCGAGGCACCATCGCGCTGCGCCGTTGAGGCTGAAAGAAGCCACTGCCGGAGTCAGGCCGCGGTGAAGGGGTGCGAAGCCATCGTGCCCCGCCAGCAGGACCAAGGTCACGGACTTTGGCCGCGGCGGAGTAGCGGAGTGCGGCTGGAACCGCCGGCCACTGGTGCTCAGGAAGCGGGACTGGTTGGTCTCGCGCGGCACAACCGGCCGTTACAGCTGGCCCGATGCAGAAAAACAGGGGGGTTGAACCCCCCATCCAACTCAGTAGGGCAGACCCTCGGGTCCACCGTTTCGAAGAAAGGGGGGAAGCGCCTCCCCCCAAGTCCGCTCAGCACGCGGGCACCCCCGCCGGACCGGCCGCCTCGGGCCGGGCCGCGCCAGCTAGGCCGGGTCGTGCCCAACTGGGCTGGACCTGTACCTAGGTCAGGTCAACCCGGTTCGGGCTAACCCGGGGGGTATTGGGCCAAGTCGGACCGGGCCCAAACCCCCTATTTTCGGACAGATCCGTTCAAACGACCATAAATTGGGCTACGGACCTCTGATCGACGCACTGTCAGTTTCATAGAGATCCTCGGATCGAGAAGGTCATTTCGGTATATCAAAATCATTTTTTCAGAGAACTTTGGGTACGTCCAGGTTGGTTCGAACCCAAAACCAACCGGGCCTTCGGAGCTGAAACGCTTATAACTTGAGCTCCGGACGTCCGATTGACGCGTCATCGACTTTGTTGGATTCCTCTCAGTGAGACGGTTCTTTTGGATTACTCCTCTTGAGTTTTGGATGAAGTTGGAGTATGGTCGGGTTGGTTTTGACTTAAAAACCAACCGGGGCCCCTCGGACGAAAAATCCAATAACTCTCAGACCGGGCGTCCGATTGACGCGTTGTCGGTCACGTTGAGTTCCTATTGACGAGACGGAACTTTAGGATACATCAACTCCGGACTTCGTGTAATTTGATATATCGACCCCCCTTGGCTCGTGGAGCGGACCCTCCCAGAATCGATCATGCTGTGTGCGGGAACCCTAGAGCTAGCTACGACTACGACGACGATGATGACTGTACTTGGATCCTACTTGGGTTCGGCAGCGACGACGACCATACTAGAATCCACTGTGGGTTCAACGGCGATGACTACTGTTCTTGTATCCTATGTGGGTACGGCATTACATGACTATTGATCTTGTATACTATGTGGGTCCAGCAGTATATGACTCTGTACTTGTATCCTATGTGGGTCCGGCAGAGTAGCTGGTCTTGTATCCTTTGTGGATCCGACAGCTTAGCTGGACTTGTATCCTATGTGGGTCTGACAGCTTAGTGCAGTATTTGACTCTGTACTTGTATCCTATGTGGGTCTGGCAGAGTATCTGGTCGTGTATCCTTTGTGGGTCCGACAGCTTAGCTGGTCTTGTATCCTATGTGGGTCTGACAGCTTACATGAATCAGTGGCTACATCTGATCATCTCTATCGTCTTACGAAATGTATTCTTGTGTGATCTGAGTCTTGAATTTCAATCAATATCTTCGATATGACAGACTATTTTTCCTGTGTGGATTGGGTTGTGTTATCCTGTGTGAAATGGATTATGCTATCCTGTGTGGACTAGATCGAACATGGGCTCTAATGTTGGAGCCGAACTGGAATTGTTGACTTAGGTATATGTATGGGCATATACCTAAGTAGAGTTGGTTGTTACTTCGTGATTGTATCCTTCCTTTGTGGTTTATCCTTCGTTTATTCTAGGAGACCTTCGGGGGTCTCAGGGTCCCTACTAAGTAGCGTATACTCACCCCTGCATGGGCTATGCCCGCACTACATTGTGTTGGATGCAGATGATAGACATCGCTGATTGTGGTTGAGGCTTGTGGAGGAAGTCGGTACCTGGAGGTGGACCACTGGGCGGGACGTACACTGAGGAGACGGCTGGACCCGAGGAGCTGAGGAGACTATCTTGACCCACACTTCCGGTGGGATTTCCAGTCGACGGCTCGGCGTTGCTGCTTTACTTTTCATTTGTTGTACTTTCATTTCAGTTGTACTTTACTTTTAGTTCGGTTTGTATTCTGGCCCATTTAATTTCCAGCACTTACAGTTATACCCAGTTTACTTAGTGTTTACTTCATCTTGCTTACTCTTTGGTGTTTTTTTACTTTATAAAGGCAATGCCTTCCCTTTATTTTGGGATTTACGCCTTTGGTGCTAGTCGCCAGCCCCTGGCCCAGGGAAGGCGGGCTAGGGGTAGTCACAGCACGGGCCCCGAGGTCAGGTCATGAGAAATGTGGCCAGTCGGTATCCGGGAATCTTTAAGTGAAACCCAGTTTCCAGATTTCATAAATTTGTATCATAAATTTTATTTCATACTTTACAATTTGTAAATAATATATAAGAGACTAGTAATGATTTAAAAATTTGCTATAATCCATGATTGAGAGTCGTTATCCCATGTTTAGGGTAAATTCCATGTTTCTTGAAATAAAAATAATTGTTATGTATTTTTCATATTACAGTTGATATCACTTCACCATTGGGTGATGAACATGATATGTGATAGTTGTTATTATTTTTTGGATTTAGGTCTCCATTTTATCCTTGTCCAGTTGAGATGATGGAAATTATCATCAATCATGCATCATTATAGGCACATAAATTTATTTTATATATTCACAAGAGGGTAATTTGACATAATGGATTTATTTTCCCAAAAAAATTTCCATTATTTATTTTTTAGGACCACTAATCAATAAACCATAGGGAAGAATCAAAACAATTGACTTCATACCCATTCTGAACATTCATGTGGCCAAATTTGGGGATTAATCATAATTTTATAAAGAACCAATTCATTCTAAAAATGTTGGTGAATAAACAATTTCTTATTCAAATTGTAAATACTAATTAGGAAATTTAAATGAACCCAGAATCAAAATTATAATCCTTCCTTCCCTGCTAATGTATCCCTTCCTTGGGTAAAACCATAAACATGCAGTTTTCATTCGTCCTTATATTGAAATCCTAGAAAGGGGAAAGATTCTTTATTTCTTAGGTATGCCTATAGAAGCAACATGATCAACTATTTATGATATTTCATGGATTTTTCCACTCATATTAGAACATAATATTTTACATTAAACAAATTCTAAACAAAGAATAAATATCAATCTAGTATAATTATTGAAAAATTTGGTTCTTAAGATGCAAAAAAAATTATTGGGTATGTTGGGGGTCCAAGTCGATCTAATGACATTAAACTAAGTGATTTTATAGAGGTATCCTAGATTCTGCATTGTTTATCATTTTTTGTGTTTTTTGTTAAGGGAAACCACTTGGGGTTTCCAAACTAATCTAACATATCTTGTGTGGGAGATTTAATAGTTGAAGTTGTTCAAAATTTTTGAATAAAACAAATACCTTTTAGAGTTCAAACCAAACCATCAATCACCCCTAAGGATTATACATGTGACCTAAACCAATGTGATCAATTTCTTATTGATGGGTCATCAACTTTAAATGTGGTCATTTTTTACAATGATTTCATTTTAAGTATCATATTCCACTATTTCTTACCAATTATAATATATCCCTTCTCTTATATTTCAACACTTATAGTATTGTCATTATAAGTGTGGGGAGTGAAAATCTAATATTTTTTAAAATAATGGAGATCTTATTGAAAAAAAATCAATTTAATAAAAAAATTCATTTCAACATCATTTTATACATTAATGTATATTTTAAAACATGAAAACTCAATGTAAAATGATTTTTAATTCCTTGATTATGATTTTAATTCATGTTTTAGTTTATGAGCATATTTTTGGAAAAAAAATTGTTGTCGGATATTATTTTTAACTCCTAACATTTTCATACTTTCAATCAAAATTCTAAAATGAAAATCTATTGGATTTTGGGTGTAAGTTTTTTTTCTTGGTCCCATTTCATCATATCGAGGTCTTTTGGGAACCTTTTAGTTTAATTTGAGTATCTAATAAAAAATCAAAAAAATGGCAACATTATAAAGAAATATTTTATTCAAATGCTTCGACTACGGAACTTTGGGATCCAAACTCCGTATTTTTTATTCCTATAGTTTGGACTAACATCTTTATTGTGTATTATGGATTTGTAAAAATGTGTGGCATTTGGAACTTTGGGATCATGAATCCATAGTTTTATTTTCCATAGTTAGTATTATCATCTCCATTGTGGTTAATAAAATAAAAATAATAAATTAAACAAAAATTTAAAAAAATATAATATTGGATACTCATATTAAGGTTTAATGTTATTCCCACCAAGATATTCAGTTTTTCCCCTTGAATAAGAAAATGGGTTCCATGTATTTTGTGATTCATAATAAATCATCTTGCTAAATTGAAATTTGATTAAATATGACAATAAATTTAAACATAGTAATGGGATTTGTCTTGGAAAATTATTGTATACCTATATTCTATTAAATAATTTAGAAATGTTTCATGAATATTTGGAATGGGGTCTTGTGATGAGAATTATATGTTAAAACAAATTTGAAAAAGAAAATTTAATTTCATATTTTTGAGATACTTTTTGCTCAGGACTAGAAAAAATCAAGTTGGGGTGTGATTAACCATTGATAGGTTCATATATTCATTGATTATATTTAAATATTCAGGTTTTTATAATTCCATAACCACCAATGTTAGTTCATTTTATTTGTTGAACGTCATTTCACATCATTGTCAATTCATGTTTACAGTACTTCAATTTTGACCCAACTAGTCATTAACATGTGAAATTAATTTTTTAAATTATTTGAATTTGATATTTTGGGATAATATTGATAATTTTTTTTGAATTGTTTTTTATTTTAGGGTGAAGGGATGAATGATAAGGGAATATGATCATTTGTGGCTAGGGATAAATAAATTTATGAACAAAATAGATTGGACCTTTACCCCATCAAATAAAAGTGTTTCCCATAATTCAATCTCAATAAAAAAATTAATTTTAGATAGGGAAAAGTATGGTGATAGTTTCATTAAACTATCTATAAAGATAACTTTTTTGACTTCAAGGAGATCCAGGGAGCACGAGTTGAGGATTTAATTATGGGCCACATTTGAAGGCCTATAAAATCATTCCAACTGTTTTATCATAACATCCAAATTGAATATCCAATTGGGATAAAATTTACACATAAATTACCGCCCATAAGAATGATAATATTTATATTCTATGATAGTCCATGATTCATCCATCATAAATGTCCAATCTAAACGTCCAAAATGGGTATGAATATGGTTTGATTTTTCAGGTCAAAGTGGAATAGTCCAATTTCTATTTATTTCCCAATAAAATTATGACTATCCTAATTAATAGGGATGATATTGAATTATGGGGTATCTAAACTAGGAATAAAAATTTTCATTTTTATGATTTGGTATTGAAGGAATTGAGAGGTGGTTTTTATTCTTTCAATTTTAATGGTATGTAGACATTTTGTAACTGTGTTTTCAATTTCTATCTTGTATGTCATTTGAATCACATTAATTTCTCTAAAATGTTCTTATTATTTAATTATTTCTTCATTTTTATTAACTTGGTGTTATTTTGGAATCAATTTGTGAATTTATTTACCCCATTAATTTTGAAATTCCTCGAAGAATGGTGGAGGGTTCATTTTTCTTTGTTTCTCATCTTCAATTCTTCACACATGACTCAACTTCCCACTTCCATTCAGAGCATAACATAAATTTAGGAATAACCCTATTATGGGTTGACCCAAGGGAGTATCAAGGGGAATATTCGATTTTATTTCATGTTCTTCAATATATTCAATCAGTTCATTATTTTAAGAGTTCCATTCAATGAATTTTTATCTTCTTCACCATCATCAACTTTAATCATGACACATTTTCAGTGGTAGTACGATCCAAATCCTTAGAGTTATCCCTAAAGGCATCCTATAATTAAATTGATTATTAGATTTTTGATTTTATAGGTATTAATTTGCTGAATTATTTTGGGGAATTATCTTCTTTTTTGTGGATAAATCATGAATTACTGATCTGAAAATTTATAAGAAAAAAAATAAGTCTAATCTAACCCTAGCACAAAATGAGGATCAACTCGTATTTTTAAATTGTTTTAATTAAAATATTTAGTTGAATAATTATAAAATTAAATTAATTCTCTTATGTACTTTACTATTCTTTTTACCCAATTAAAATCAACCCCAAAGTTGGACACTTCTTAGCCAATCTTATCAATAAATCTAAGTGTCCCAAGGTTACTTTAGTATGGATTTGATCCCTACTTTTACTTCAAAGACCGCTTCTACCTATAGGGTAAATTTGGGCATCAACAGGACCTACCTTAGGATTATTTTGTGGATGTAGATGACATCCTACGTATACATGGATGTGTCTAGGTTCCTACTGATAAGATAGAAAAACTGATGCAACAGTCTCACTCTTCTCAGTGGGTAGTTCAACTAGGAATCTTCATGATGTATCTAAAAAGGATTATCCTAGTATTGTAAACCTTGAATGAACATCAGATATATGGATTTATCACTAGGTATTCAACAAATCAATAGGTTAAGGGGGAGAACTAATGACCTATAGGCTTGTTACAACCAATTCTATTACTAGAATAGAACTGGGAAGATGCTTCCAGGGACTTTGTAGTAGGATTACTCAGGTCTCTTCAAGGTAGTGACATTGTTTGGGTGGTCATTGGTAAAATGAATAAAGTATCCCACCTCCTTCCTATCTGGTATAATTTCCTAATTTATGAGCCTAGAAGACTATATGTCCATGAGATCATCTGACTACATAGGGTCCCTCATACTACCATTTCTAATAGGGTTTCTCATTTCACATCATGATTCATATAGAAGTTACAAATGTTTATTGTTACATAGGTTATTTTAAGATTATCATTTCACCCTCAGACAAATTTTCAAATGGAACAGATAATGTGGATTTTAGAGGACATGCTCTAAGAATGTTTCCTTGATTTTAATGGTTCTTGGGAGATGCATATCCCTCTCATTGAGTTTTCCTACAATAATAGAATTTTATGGATAATTTAGATGCACTATTTTGAGCCCTTGTATAGTAGGATGTGTCGTTAAACCCTTTGCATTCATGGGGTAGGAGAGGTAGCACTACTAGGTCCTCATAATGTGCAGGATACTTTGGAGTAGGTACAATAGATCAAGTTGAATATTTCTACTGCTTAGTCTAGAAAAAAAAATTGTATTCTGATTTTCATCGCCGACCTATAAATATTTACATTGAGGATTGTGTTTTCCTATGGGTATCACCAAGGATTGGGTATAGACAGATATGGAGGAAAGGGGAGTTACCACCTCTCATTGTCAATATGTTTGAGATTCTATAGAGATTTGGTTCAATGGTATATCGGTTTTCTCTAAACTAGAGGTATTCTTCCATGCACGATGTCCTCAATATTTCCTATCTTTTCCGTTATCATGCCATCCCATCTCATACATTTTATCCCAAGTAGGTTTAGTTAGATGACAATGCTTCATTTGAAAAGTATCCTCTACGCATCGTTGACCAGGGAATGAAGGCTCTACAAGGCCAATATCTTACTTTAGTAAGAGTACCATGGCAGTACGGTCATGTACATAATGAGACTTGTGTGTGATAGGCTGACATACATGATCAATGGAGAGATTTGTTCTCATAAATTTCTTCACCACCCTTGGATGGTGAAATTGAGGAAGAGTTCCTTCAAGGGTGTAATATTGTAGGAACTCGATTTTTATCTTAGTTTTGGATCATTTTAAATTTGTGATAGTTATTTATTTTTTGACATAATTTGGATTACCAATGATGTTTCAATGTTTTCAGGTGTGTCCATGGCTTGTGTGGAGCTCAGAACCCCAACTGGAGGTGAAAAAAACTAGGCCACATGGTTAGTAGAAATTGTGTGACCCATCCCTCATGGTCTCTTATAACTATGAGGAGATGGATAGTGGAATTAATTTGGGTGAACATTTGTTCCCCAACCATGAACCAGGGGCTACAAGACAGTGTGGAATGTCTGTAGTTTTAGAAGATCTGAATCACACATTTGTCACATGGTTCCCTAATCATGTGGCCAAACTGTGTGTGTACCCTTTCAACTATTTATCCTAGAATATTTGTTTAATGGTTTGGAAACCCATACGGCCAAACTGATTGACCCAAATATTTTGGATGAAATGAACATTTCTTCCTTAATGGATGTTTAACTTTCCCCTATTCCTCCTTGGATCATTTATGTGGAAAAAATACTCTTTCTTCTACATTTATTATCTCTCAAACTATCTTCTCATAGTTTTTGAACATTATCTCTGATCTGAAGTCTGATTTTATACTAGTTCATTATGTTTAATTCACATCGTTAGGTACTCAATTTCATTTGATTTTTTCTTCATTTCTCTTCTCCTCAAATGAGTTATTTTGATGTATGCTATTATGCCCTATTTTAAAGTCATTGATCTATTCATCATATTTATTCCATTCCAAGACTAACTAAATGGTGATACTAGATGTGGAGATTCATACAAGCTTATAGTAGGTGGTCTATGACTCATCCCTCATGTTTATGTGTTTTATAAATTATTGTAGTGTGTGGACATTGATTTACTTGTGTGTGGGAAAATTAAAGTAATGTTTCTTTCTTGTATTAAATTTTCTATTCATATAGATCTTGTATAATAAATTTTAGACATTGTAGGTTACAACTTCAAATTTATCCATCCCATGTAGGGTGTTACCCTTAATTATGATTTTAGTAGCCTGTTAAGACTACATGTCCCCGTTATAGTGTGTTGTGACTTGACCAGGAAAAAGGTAAGTGATTTAATTAAATGAATAAGTTAAAAATGTTTATTACATTTATGTATAACTTTACCCTTATAAGGTATTTTTTCCAATTAATCAATGAATCATTTAAAAGATAAAAGGAAAGTGTATTGATACATATCATTTAGAATATTAAAGTTAATGTAATTAAATAGTTTGTTTATGTGTCCATAGAACCCCTTTCCATGCCTAATGGAAGATAGAATAATGAACCTAATGAATTGATTATGTCTTTTATGAAATAATAAATGGTTGTATGCCTTTTTATGAATTATCACACTAATGAAATAAAATGTCTTTGACCAAATGACTTATTAAATGGAATGTGTAATACATAGGCCAATTCATTAAATTAATCAATTATAAGGTAAATATTGAATATGCACATGTTTTTTATTATAGGGGTGGTCAAACTCGAGCTAGCCTTGAATTATCAAGGGAATGCCTAAAACACTCCTGGACGCCATTCTAATTCAAGGGTTCTATTATCCATGGTTGATAACCACCTTGGAACTCGATCCTTGACTACTAATGGATGCCTTGTATGAAATAATAGGATCCCCAATTAGTATTTTTGGATGCCTTGAATACACACCTTGAATCCTCTTTAACATCTATGAACATGATGCACCAAGGATACACCCATTGGGCATTGTCATTGCTTATCCTGATTTACCTTAGATTAATTCATTGGAGTGAGCTAAAATCATGTTATAGTGGAGTGCCTTGGGCGATGGCCCTTGTATTAAATGCTGAACCTTTATCTAGGATATAGGTTATTACCGTGTTAGATTTACCCCTTAGTTCTGGGTTTCCTTAGTTATTACCTTATATCCTCTTCATTGTTTTCATCATTATAGAATGTCCTATTACATCTGGGATTATTTATTATGTGTTCATACACTAGATGTGGATAAATTGGGTACTAGGTATTTAAATATCTATACTATTTTACTTCATATATTCATGCCTGGACACATTTCCAGTTCATATTAGACAGACTAGATTGTATAAACATCCTTGGTGTTGAGCTACTAATATTTATCTAACAACCTATACAGACCGTCATTGGTACCCATGTATATTACATGTATATAGGTGTTGAAAAAGGGAAGTGTCCCACCTTGGAAACCTAATATTTCTTTCTTGCATTAAGATGGATCTTGTTAGTAGATGACTAAGAGGGAGCTGGGGATGCTTGGATAGTTTTTTCTTATTTTGTATATCATGTATTACCGACTGCCTTATACACATTTTTTCCTATTTTGTAGACACATTACATACATTATCATCATTATTTTAGTATTACTATAAATTTATTCTATTATTTATTATTATTTTCTACTTCTTCTATGGTGGGTTACTGGTATAGTTTCTTTAGTGT
The DNA here is from genome assembly GCA_963277665.1 of Viscum album. Lineage (NCBI taxonomy): Eukaryota > Viridiplantae > Streptophyta > Magnoliopsida > Santalales > Viscaceae > Viscum > Viscum album. The sequence continues at coordinate 1,832,125,921 of OY728127.1, read as the reverse complement.
ATGATTCTGTTGTGCCAGCTATTTATTTATAATTTTTTTTCTATTTACCAGTAACTTTAGTTATCAATTATGTTACACTCTAGTAATGGGGAAAAAGTATCCCCATGGTCACCCCTTATTCCTCAATCCTAGTCGACATACTACAGGGGAGATTCACTTGAGGCCATTTGGCCAACTGATCTTGTGGAACCATTGAGTGGCACCTGGGTTTAGGAAATCACAACTAATTTGGTCATGATATTAATTCCATAATATATTTTCATCCATTAATGGTAGGTAGATTTAATATTCAGAATCACTAACCTAAAAAAAGTTTCTCCATGTTTATTTTTCTATTTTCAAAACACATTTCTATTTATTCTAATTCATAAAGAATTAAATATTATGAAAACAATCCTTTTACCTATATTAAATAGCTATGAAGCACTTAATTTTTTTCAACCCAACTACAAATATTTGTTTCTTCAATTTCATCCTTCCTTCTCAAATAAATTCTAAACCAAATCCTTTTATCTAGAGTGTACCATAATTGTAAAATATCACTAATAATTTCTTATAATTATCACTATATTTTAGGAGATTCAACCCACCTATCAAACGTGAAGATATTTTATAATACAACATCCATAGACATCCCTTTTTATACTCTTAAATTTCCACTTCAATCGATAATTCCAACTCATTTATTTTTAATTTTTTTTCTTCAATAACATTTATATATAATTATTCAAATATAGTTTTTTTAGTAAAATAGATATAAAATCCTCATCAATGTTACTAGGTTGTTCATATCTTCCATAATCATTATTCACTGAATCAAACTTGTTTTCCAAATTCAATATTATGTTTTTATATTGATTCTGAATTTTTATTATTTTAGTAATTTATCACCACATAAAACCCAAAAAAAATCATTTACGATTAATGAAAACAAATTAATGAACCAACATCTCTATTTCATATTCCAAAATCATAATCAATTGAAAAAATAGACATAAAATGAGTTCTTCCATTTGAATACTGCATACTTTCCATAAGTAATCTCTTTTTGTACTTACACCTTATGGTATTCAACCTTAGTTTATTTGAATAAAAAAAATTATTTTTGGATATAGACAATTTATTCTTCAACCGACTCATATTTATTTTAATTTTAGAATTACCATAATAGAAAATTTTTATTTTAAGATAGTGAACATAGAATTTATATATTTTGTTGAATTTTTTTTCTTTCCATATACTCAACATTATACACATGTGTCTTTATATCACCCATTCTAATAAATTTCTTCTTTATGATTCATAAAACTTATGAAATATATTTCAAAATTTAATATTTATTCATGATTGATTTACTATTTTATTAAAACAATTTATATTGATCTACTTCCAGATCATTATACTTTAATTTATCCATATCTTCCATGTTACCACTACACCAATCCTCATTAGTGAGAATCTTCCCTAAGATGTTAATTTAATTAATAAACTATGAATCCTTATATGTATGTTAGGTTTAATTTTTAATTTATTATTTTACTTCTTCATCAATATTTTTATTATCTTTATCTAGATTTTAAATCTTTTAAATACATTACATTATTGACCACTTTATAATGAATTCTATTTGATTTTTCTCATCAATTCAATCCCTTCTATCATCACTGGAATTTTTTTATTAACTTTCACAATATCAAAAGTTTCACAACCTCAATGGAGACTCAATTTATTTTTCATTCACATTTTTATCATCATATTCATAGTTATGTAAGAAATTTATATACTTGTGTTTTGAAAAATTATTACCTTTTCCCTTTGAATGAAAATTTGATTTTTTTAATTTGGGTCATTCTTCTTTGAGGAACATCCTTGAATCTCGTATTCATCTACACGTTCATTATATCCTTTTAATCAATAAAATTTTTCTATATAATTTCCAAAAAAATACCATATTAAAACATTTTAATGGTATAATTCCAATAAAATGTCTTCCCCTTGACCGACACTTTATGAATGAAATTACATTTTTTTCAAATTTAGTTTCAATATATTGTTTCACATTAAAATATTATTATTATATACAATATTTATTTATGTTTTTTATTATTTTAAGGACATAATGTATATATGTCTATCATAATTTCACATCTACTTGAAAATATCCTATTTCCTTATTTCATAAGAAATAAAATGGTTATTTAATTTGTCCAATGGAACTATACCCAAATCACAAACATAGTGTACCAAAATTGTTACAACAAATATTTCCATCTCTATATTGAATGTCCTTTCAACATCCATATATTCCTTCAAATTTAAACCAAAACCCATAATGGTTCTCACAATTTCATTGACTTGAGAAAAAATTTCATCCATTGTTTTTTCATTTTATATCTTGAGATCATCATATTTCATCCTCTAAACCTATAGTTTTTATTTCTTCATAGTTGAATTTCCTTCATAAATGATTTTATATTTATACGAAATGCAGTTCTATAATATAGATCCTTTAACACTTTGAAACTAATTTTATATAATATATTACATGATGACATTCCATGAACAGCCAAGATCCCCCAAATTCTTCTAGTCAACTATTTTCATCATAGAACCTTCTCTACAAGGTGTAGAATCATTGGTAAAATCCTTTAATACAAAAAAATTTATTAATAAAATATGTGGTAGATTAGATATATGAGTCCAAGAAAATAATTATATGTAACCATATAATGTTATGACTAATTTGTTTACATTCACCATTGAACAAAAATTGAATTCTTATTTAGTTAATTAAGGTAAAAAATTTCAATAAAAAATGAAATTATATACAAAAAGTATTAATTCAATATGTCTAGAAAATTTAAAGATGCAATAAAAATATGTAAATTAAAATACAACAAGATTGAAAAATTGATCATTCTAATCTAACTCAATGATCATACCACTGATAATAATTATAGAAAGAAAAAAATATAAAATTGATAAACATTATTTGAATAAAAATAAGGGAATATATGAGTGATTTTGATGAAGTTTATGAGGTTAAATATAGGAATAAAATATGAAAATTGGGATTATATGATAATTGGGATTATATAATCATTTGGGATTATATGAAAATTGGGATTATATGGTTGAAGGGATTAAATGGATGTTGATATTGTAACTAGACATAATAATAATTAATGGGATTAATTATATGTGTAATTTTCTTAAAATATGATCTTATAAACAAATTCATTCAATTGGAGTCTATAAATAAAATTAATGGTATTTTGAAATCTGTCTTCAATGGTGAATAAATTGAATCGTGTAATTAAAGTATTCTTTATGAGGATTATTTTTATGAGATTTAATCTTTTGAAACATCACTATGTATTTACCTAGACAAACCCATGGTTAACTTAAATATGTTTGTATTTAGTGAAATCATTATTGGGAAATGTTCAAGATCATGACAAAAAAAACAATATCTATGCTAATAAAATAACCACTCTTAGTCAACAACAATGATTATCTCAACCATATGAATTATAAAATGTTCTTTAGGAATTTTATGTCTATAATTTATGAGGATACGAACTTGTAATTTTTAATGTAATAAATTATATATTTAATTTAATTATTTATTAAATTGTATAAAATTAGAATTTTAAAAAAATTATATTGAAGAATAAATTTTAATAAATGATAAGAGTTATTTTAAAAAAAACATTGATAAATTTTAATAAATTTCTATAAATAAATAATAGTTTTTTATAAATTTGTAAAAAACCATTTATTGTAAAAAAGGATATTATTCAAATAATGTTTTACATCTATAAGGTGTTTTTATCTTAACAGATTAAATTAATCACTATTAATGAATTATTATAATTAAATTTGCGGATAATATTTTAAATTAAAAAAAATAACAAACAAATAATGGTATTTCAATGTAATGTAATATTAATAAATTCATTAAATGATTATAAATAGATTTTTCTAATAAAAATTACTCATTATACTTTTTTATTTCATAAAAAAAATATCTTTCAAAAATTGAATAAAAAAATCCAAGTATTCAATTTTCTTGTTGAAATTAAGTAATAGGTTTCATCTTTTTTTTATTAAAAAAATAATTACCATTCTAAATTATTTAACGTGGTAAAAAGAGATAAAAATGGTTAAAAATAACATGACTCAAATTTGGATAACTAAAATGACATGAAATTATCCTGAAAGTTATTTTTCATTGTCTTCTTCCATCCTACATGTCTTATAAACATTTAATTTCCTAAATCGCATAACCCCATGTGCTTTCATTTTAACCATCACTTAACATATGATTTAAAAGAAATATACCTCATTTTAACCTATAAGTAAATCTCTCTAACTGCCACTCTATAACACTAATAACATTCATTTATCACAATAATAAATTCCAATTAGGCCTATTATAAAGTATTACGAGAAGTTTCATTTCCTGTTTTCATAATAAATATGCCTATGTACTTAATTTTGAAGTAAGAGGTTACGAGGAGAGATTTTTATCTATGAAATGAGATCATGTTCATTAAAGTAATTTAATTAAAATATCATATATCACATAATGTCCTTACATAATCAAATGATGTTATATTAGCATCACTATATGTTTTTAACAATGATATTATCATAATATAACTCTATGTTCTTTCTCATTTGTTACTTATATCATGTTCATTTTTGGGTCAGTGTTACCAAAAATAGGAATGATTTAATATCTGAAAACCATGAATGAATATATTAAATCAAATAATGGTAATATTAATATTTATTAATTTAATATGTTTAAAAATTATAAAACATTAATATGTGTGTGTGTATTCCTTTCTAAAATTAACTCTTTTTAATTGAAATGAAATTACCAAATAAATAAAATACAAATTCAATTCCATAAAATCATCATTATAATTAATTATTATAAATAAAAACATATTTAACACCAATGGCCATTATAGAGGTTATTAACACCTGAATAAAGGTAAACTATTGGAATTGAAATACCAATGCTATAAAAGAACAAACAAGACAATTAATACCTGAATACAAATTTCTAAAAAAATGATTAATGAATGTATAAAAAAATTATAAATTTATAGTACGAGTTACAATAACTATAAATATAGTTATGGTTCTTATTAATAATAAACCTATTTTGGTTATATTGGATATTTTAGCATGTCCAACCGAGATGGAGTCTATGGTATGGGTTTTTATTAACTCAATTTTCTTTCATTGAGATATAATCATGTTTCATGAAAGTTATTCATATATTTTGGGTCCATAATAAATCATGATTTTATTATATTTTAATTATTATTATTATTTTAATCCCTTCCTCATAATCCCATTTTCAAATGATTCCCATGCCATAAAATATTACATTTTAAGTGTTTCTTTTCAAATCCCACTTTTAAATCAACATTTTCTATAAAAAAATTTATATTTATGAAATTTTTGTTATTTATCTCTAATATCCCATTTATTTTTACTAAACAATTCTATATTCATTATTTTATTGATATATTTCTCAACAAATCATTGATTTATTAAGAAAATTTAATTTTTATTTTCACTTTCTTTACAAAAGAGGTAAAGGAATCTCTTTCCACTAACTCTTTCTATATGAACTCATTTAATAAATTTCATCTTTATTATACATTATTAATCATCATCTCTATGTTCTTAATATTTTATAGTGTTTTTTTATTCTCAACATTTTAATTATTATTTCCTTTTAAAATAAAAAACTACAATGATCGTACGTATTTCATGACTCAATTTTAATTTAATTGAGTTGTGATATTATTTCATTGATTAGGTTCCCATATGAAAGTTATATTATACCATTTCTCTATTTGTTGAGTAATTTTCCCATTATCCCAAGGTAAATTAAATTTTTTTTCAAAAATTCTTTTTTAAGGATTTTTTCTTCATACAAATATAATATTTTTTAGAATTATTGTAATCCTTAATGATATATTTCTAATACACTTCTATATTATTTCATACCATGAATGTATTATTTTATTTTTTTCAAATCCAAATATGTATTATCTATTTTACTCTACATATCATTATTTTTATAATTTTTTAAAAGAAATGTTTTATCTCTTTTACTAATGTGATTTTTATCTCAATCATCCTATAAATAATAAAAGGTAATTTATATTCTTTTTTTATTTTATATCTTCCATACCATATTTATTTACTTGAACATTATTTCCTTTCAATATTTTTTTATTGTGGATTTTTTTAAATTTATTTTTTAAATTTCTTCATATCACGTTCTCTGAAATGGTTTTCCATAGTGACTTGAAACATCACCTTTTATTGATAATGTTAAAAGATTTTTTTAATTATATAAATTATTTCAAATCCATTTTCCTCTCTATATCCAAATAATATATCTTTTGTGGGATTATTTTTCATGAATCTCCCTCTAATGTTTTATTTGATATAGTACTTCTAGGTCATATAATTTTTTTATCTACCGATCTAATTCTGGATATAAATTTATGAGATACAATTTGAGTGGGTTTTATAACCAATCTTATTACCATGGTTTTTTCATGACTATATATATAATTCATTTACTATGGAACAAATATGTATGGTATATCATTATGTGATGGGTGGGTCTCATATATCCCTCCAATACATTATGAAATGTTTTATATATTATGAGATTTTTATGAAATTTGAGTAACGATGGTAAATAAATTGTGGGATATAGGTAGTGATACCTGATCCAACATATTATGGGACATATATAGTGATGTCTAATCCACTATGTTATCATGGTATTCATTAGTAAACTTGATATATGTTATGATTTCTATGATTTTTTTTACCTAATCTACATGTTATATTTCTATGTTTTTTATTATTTATTCATGATTCCATTCCATTGTATATTTTTTATGCATCTTTAATGATCATTTTATCGGTCAATATTCCCATTTCATGATCCATGTTTCTTTATCATATCTTATGTTAATATTATATGATCTCAGGATCATTTTAATTAGATTCTTCTATAATGATAATGTTTTATCACATTCTTATAATATAACCTTTTATATCCCAAAGATATCCTTTCCACTTATTGAGCATTTTATTCTACTTTTTATTATGTTTCCCATTTCACTAGTCAATTATATATAGGAATATGTTTATATGGATGTAATGTTTGAATAATTTTATGAGAGATATAGAATAAAAAATGTGTAATAGAAAATTTATGTAAATAATATAAAATGAAACTAAACCATGGGGTAATATGATTGTGTTATTTTTTGTGAAATGTAACGTTTCAATTAAAAACATGATGTAAAATATGTGGAATTTATGATCATGTTTACATAGTTGAATTAAGATCTGGGTTTAGTTTTCTTTTGTGACATGGTTAATAAGTATAAGAAAACCCTCAATAACATAACCTAGGTTAAAATAAAACTATCATATGATTAAATGAGTTTTACATAGAGTAATACATTGTTATGTTCAAATTCTATAAGGTTATTTACACAAATTCTGTTAAGATATCATTCTTTTTTACTCATGTAAACGATTTTTTTTTGTATTTGATTTGAAAAAAAAATTGAAATTGAGTTGGTGACATGTACAATAATTATTGTAAACATATTATTTTATTATAGTTATATGAATTTCTTGTTATATTTTATAGTTAATATAACAATAAATTCATTTCATTAAAAATTAAAAATTTAATTATAATTGAAATAACATAATGGTGTGGTGATAACATCCAAGCTATATCACTCTTCTCTAATCAAGGACTGTATGATGATGTATCATGAAAATAAAGATCTTATTCTCGTGTTATATTTTGAGGTAATACTTGGTAATTGTTGGATGTCCCTACATAAATATCATATCTATAAAAACCCAAATGATCAAATATCGATTCAATTATTATAATTGACTCCTTATAAAAACATGTTCTTTAACCTGGTTCTTATACGCAATAATGATGGATTCTTGGATAAAATAATAGGGGAGTAAATAAGTGGTAAATAAGTTCCAATTAGTTAAGAATGTGTAAATGTATTTAAAATAAATTACATGGTCTTCCCCAAGAACATGATGTTAATTTTTCAATTGAATTCACTAATTTTTATTTGAATATATCAAAGAGACCTTAAAAATAACCCCCACAAAATTGTAATAATTAAATATGTAACTATAAGGTCAAATGTAAAAGGTTTTTACATAACCAAATTCTTCACCATAGAGTTCACTAATCCCCTTTGTCGAGAAAAATGATGGTTAAATGAGTATTTTCATTGATTATCATAAACATAATCATATCATGAAAAAGAACATGTATCTTATAGACCATATTGATCATTTTTTTAATCAATATAGAGGCTATAAAATCTTATTCCTAGTTTTTTTATTTTAATACCATTAATTAAGGGTAAAGAGAGTAGATATTCCCAAGAAAAGATTCCACACAAGTTATAGACACTATGAATACATAGTTATTCCATTTAGACTTACAAATGTCCCTTAAATATTTACAGAGTTTATAAATATATTATTTATGAGAAATTATATTCCATATTGAGGAAGTATGAATTATAAATATAAAAAGTAACCATCTATGGTCACATAATGATAAGAGATGGTAGTTCAGGGGATCCTACCAAGGTAAAGGTAATAGAATAATTCCCAAGACCAACCACTATGATATAGATCAGTTGTATTCTTGGATTATCTAGATGTTGTCAATGTTTCTTGATAAATTTCTCATGATTTTAAAATAGACAATCCAAGTTAACACCAAAAAGTGTAATATTAATATGAATGTAATAATGTAAATTTCTCATCAAGGATATTATGAAGAAGCAAGTCATTATGAATATACATACACATCCCGATTATATGGGAAGGGTTTGTGATTTGTAGTTATATTACAATAAAGGGGTTTCAATGTGTTATTATGCAAAATGAAATGGTTATTTCATATTCCACTCATTAATTAAACACCAATGAGTAAACTTATCTAAGTCTTGGTCTAGAGTTGGCAGTGATAATTTTTTTATTAATTATTTTTTGTCATTATCCCTATGGTGTAAAGTGTTATATATAAATAAAGATCATAATATATTAATGAAAATATTCACAAAGCATGTGAAAATGAACAAAAGGATATGACTAATGTTAATAAATTGATATGAGTGATCAGTAAATTACCATACTATGAAGGAATACAAGTTGGATGATTCTTTGAGATGAATGGTTCTTGCTAACCTATCCCTAATAAGGAATAAAAGGGATGTGGTCTTCAAGTAATGGATATAGAAAACATAGTGTAAGGGATGAATTATAGCCTATTCAAAATTATTTATTAACCACCTATTTCTGTAAAGATTAATGAGGCCTATAAAGATAATATGGAGATCTAAAAGAATACAGAAAATATTCTAAAGTTGAAAATTGATGGAGATGGTTTTATATTACTTAGAACCTGAATAGGTGTCTCATTCAAATTAAAATTGAAAAGAGAGATTTTGGTTGATGCACAAAGATCATCCTTCTTTATTGAACCAAAAAGAATAATGATGTATAGACATCATAAGGATCAAATTGAGAGGGAGAACATGAAGAGGGACATTGTGAAGTTATACATACCTTCTAAGTATTCTTACAAATGAAGTCTGAATAATCGAAATCTAATGGGGGTGATGCAGACATTATCTGTAAAAAAGTAAATGTGAGATCATCACCATAGTTTTATTAATTTTTCATTAAAATACATCAAAAGTAAATAATTCCATTTTGTTAATATTGGATGAACCTATAGGTTTGATAGAAATCATTTCTATTGGATATTATTTCTCGCATGATCAACTAGATGAGCCATATATGAAGGAAGTGGAAATTGTAGATAGGGTACCACATTCCATTATATCTTATTGAGATCCAAGGTTCACAAAAAAAATAGAGATATCTGCAATAGACAGTATATACATAACTCTACTTTATTATATCTTATCATATTTAAACTTATGGAAAATCTAAAAGGACTATTATGAAATTGGATGATAGTTTATTATATTACACAATCGATTTCAATTGGAGTTGGGTTTTACATATTCCTCTAGTTGGGTCCTAAAAAATAATATTTTCCACTATAGAATCCAAATGAAACCATATAAAAAACTATATGGTAATAGATGTAGAACTCTATATTTATATGATGATGTTAGAGAGAAGAAGATATTAGGAACTGATATTTTCCAAGAAATGATGGAAAATATTATAATTATTCCTCAATATATCAAAATAATAAAATGTTGAAAAAAGAATTACTTTTATGGTAATTGATGAGATCTTGAGTTTCATGTTTTTGATATATTATAACTTTGAATATCTCCTAGGAAGAGGGTAATGAGATTGTAGAATAAGGGAAATGTGAACCCTAGAAACATTAGTCCCTTTGATATTTATGATCATTTAGGGACTATATTTTTTTCTCTTAGCACTCCATCCAAACCTATTACAGATTCATCATGTCTTCCATATATCTCTTTTGGGGGATCTTATACAAGATCCAGGACATGTACTAAACATAAAGGTTATTCTATTTGAAGAATTTATCTCTTATAGGGAATAACTGTTGTAGATCCACGATTGAATATGTAAAGTTCTCTGAAACAAGACCACACACCCAACCAAGGTTTAATAGTAAAATCAAAAATTCATGTAAGAAACATGGAATCCTAAAGACATGATATAAAAAATGTACACACATTTTTTTATAGTAAATAAAATTGAAAGGGAGGAATTAATTTAACGGCGTATAATATAACACCCCATACTAATAATATTAAATCTTCCTTTAAAGTTATGAGCTATTATTTTACAATCAATATTAAATAAATTATCATTCACTAATACCATTATGTTATAAATTATAATGCATAATTAAATATATTGATGATTTCTAAAATGAAACGTATCTATAAAATTTATAAAAGAAATAAAACCAATGGTAAATAAAAATATAATATGATTAAAATATTATATATCCTATTCTATCTTTTGGATTATACCATCCATAATGAAAATGGAAAGGATTTTTTTTGAGATATGATAAGAATACATGGAATGAAAATGATAGAATTAGATGAGTGATTTGGATGAAGTTTTTGAGGTTATATATTATAATATATCATGACCATTAGGCTTATAAACCATGGGGATTATATATTCATTGGGATTATATGGTCATTATGATTATATAGATATTGGGAATATATTGACCTTGAAATTATTATTATGAAAAAAAATTAATGAGATAAATTATAAGTTTTATTTTATTATATTATTATTTTTGTATCAAAGTCGTTGAATTAGAGAGAATAAATAGATGTAAATTCATTATAAAATATTAAAAGAAATAGAAGGTACAAAAATTAAGTAATTAAAATATTACTTATGAGGAAACTTTGTTTGATCATTGAATGGAATAATAATCACTCAAAATGTTTTTAAACCATGTCCATGATAAACTTCAATGATTAAAACTTGATGGAATGAGTTTGTAAGAGAAGATTGATGTCATGGACATCACTGTGAGATTCATGTTAGCTAAATCACCACATGCGATAACCACCATTTCTTATCTCATCCTTTGGTATTATGAAAATGTATTGATATGTTTAGTAAGAATAATATAGAATGATATAGAAATTTAATAATTAATTTAAAAAAGATATATATATTCATTATTACATATATTTCATATATTTAGGGTTTTAAAAAATTATATTTTTATAATGAATTTAACTAAATGATAAATGTAGATTTTAGTAAAAATTAATTGATAAATTAAATTAATGGTTAGTAAATAAATGTTCAATTTCATGTAATTAGGAATTAAATCATTTAATATCCAAAATATATAATTCTTAGTGATTTTTTTATGTGTGTAATGTATTTTTATGTTAATAAATTAAATTAATAACCATGAAAGAATTTATTTGACAAATTTTATTGATAATATATAAAATAAAATAAATTATCATCAATATAATTTTTATTAAATGTAATGGAATAATAAAAAACTTTCTTATGATTAAAAATACATTTTTCAAAAAAAATTACCTATTATTCAATGTTAAATTAAAATTTATTATTTCCATTTTCATAATATAAATTTAATAAAATGGAATAAAAATTTTAAATCATCGTCTAAAAATTAGGTAATATGGTTCAACTTTTTTTATTTAAAAAATAATTTCTTTGGAAAATAATTAATCTTCGTAAAAAGAAGTAAAAGAGAGTAAAAAATTATATTGTTCAATTTTAGATAAATAAAATGATATAAATCATTAGATAAATATTTTTTCACATATGAGTTACATGTCTCACTAAAATTGAATTACCCAACTCACCTAACTCCCATTAGTTTCCATCTTTACCCTTCACCTAACTTAAGTTTCTAATGAAATATCCGTCACTTTCACCTATAGAAGGAGATATATTCCACCCCTTACAAACCAATAATATCATTTGTTTATCTCTTTAAAACCTACCCATTTTTATGATCATAGATCTATCTTATAAGTTTTATAGACTTTTATAAATATAATATATCCTAAGTCCTTCACTATAAAGGATGACGTTGCAAGGAGTGATTTATATGAAAGTAAAAAAGTTCCACTTCAATGTGTTTATTTAATTCATCATACCCACTATTCAAAAATATTAATTAACACTGAAATTATGTATTATAATAATAATTATTCTTTTCAAAAAAATGTTATTATAATTATAAAATTTTATGTTCTTACTCATTTATTAGTTATAACGCATTCTGGTTTGGGTGGGTTTTTCCACCTACCTGAACGATGCTATAATGTTACCATCATGAATGATTAAGATAACATTAATATATTAAATATGATTTATTAATGATTAATTTAAGATCTTTTAATCATTAATGAAAGGTATTTTATATGTTTGGGTGTGTATTCACTAATAAAATTAACTATTTTTGGAATCAAAAATCGCAAAAAAAAAAATTAACCACTCATCCATAAAATGATCATTGTAATTTTGAACTCTTTAATAAACACACATGTGAACTCCATGAACATTCTATAGGTGATTAACATATGAACTGGGATAACATATTAGAATAATAATATTGAAACTATCATAGAATAAATAGGACAATTATCATCTAAATGTTAATTTATAAAAAAAATGTTTAATAAATGTATAATAAGAAACTGTAGATTAATTGTATAAATTAAAATCAATATATTTATAGTCATTATGTGTTTGGATAATTGATATAAATTGATTATAATGTATTTTATGGTGTGGTTGACCAAGTAGGAATCCAATATAAGGGTTTTTGTTATTATAATTTCATTTCATTGAGTTATAATCAATTGCCATAATGTTTATTCATATATGTTGGATAAATTATAAATTATGATTTTATTATATTTTAGGTCCTCTTATATTTATTTGTATTTTAATTTCTTTCTCATCATCATCTTAATGGTTGACTAAAACACCATATAATATTACATTATAAGGGTTTTTATTCTTATCTTAATATTAAATCAATATTATCTATAAAAAATTATTTAAAAAATTATCTGTTATTTATCTCTAAGACCCCATCGATTTTATACCCTTTATATTAAGATCCATAAAATTATGGAATTATTTCTTTATACATTAATGATTTCATATGGTCATTTTTAATTGAAAGTTATTTTATTTAGAGAAGTGTAAAAGGAAACTCATTTATTAATGCTTTTAACATATTACATTCTCCTGAAATATTCATCTTTTTAATTACAATGATTAATCGCCAATTTATAGTGGTTTTAAAAATTAATTTTTATTTTCATTATTTTATAACTTATTACCTTTTAAAATAATGATTATTTAAAATATAAGGTTATTAGTTGAAATAGTTTCTATTTCATTAGATTGTACTCTTTATCCATTACCTGTGTTATTATAATTATATTATATTCTACCATATATCTATTTATTATGTTATTATGTTATTATATCTTTCATATTTGAAAAAAAAATACATTTTTATTTCAACATATTCTACTTTTATGGACTTCCTTCATTATAATATTGTCAATAATATTTCTCATCCCCACTATTAGCTAGTTAACCTAAAAATTCATATTATTTCTTTCAACCTATGTTTTATTTTATTATTCTGAAACATAAATATTTATAACATTTTTTACTCTACGTATATATCTTCATATCATTATAAAAAATTATAACACCTTTACACTTATAGTTTTTTAGTAAAACTATCCAAAATGATTAAAAAGGAATTTCATGTCAATTATATACATTTTGAATCATTCAATAAACATTTCTATATATTACCATGATTTCATTTCTTGGTTCCATTATATGGTTTTCTTTTAAAATATTTGTTTTCAATGAACCTTCATGTCACCTTCTTAAAAATTATTTTTGAAGGTGACTTCTAACTTCATCTTTTTACTATAATGGTAAACAATTTTTATGAAAATAATTTTTATGTTTTTTCAATGGTATTCCTTTATGTGTTTGAATGATATATCTTTTATAGTGTTATGTTTCTGGAATCACGTTCTAATTTCACTTATAATATACTTATTTTTGGAGATTTAATTTTTTGAATCGACTAATCTCATTTTTCATGTCATTTATGTGATATAACTGGAAAGTGTCATCTAACCCATCTTCTTGAAAGGTTTTTTATAAGATATATTATTGATTTATTTTGTAACACATATGTATGGTTTATCATTATTTTGTGGGTGTATATGATATATTCCTTAAATTCATTGGGTAATGTTTTATATTTTATGAGATTGTATTGCAACATGAATAATGTTGTTCATTACATTATGTGACATAGATAGTGATCCCCGATACACTATGTTATATGATAGATGTTGTTATTTTTGATCTATTATGTTATGATTCTCTAGGTTTTTAACCATGATGTGTGTTGTGATTTCTATTCTTAGGATTGTTCCATATTCCTAAAATATATTTCCTTGGTGTATGATTATTTTCACATGATTTGATGTTCTATTATATGTGTTACTTATATATGGTGAACCTTTTGTGGTTTTTTGTTCCAAATCCAATACCTATTTTATTCTATTATGTAAAATGATTAACTCGTCTAATCCCATAATCATTTTAAACATATATTTCTCTCATGCCTTTTTTATGTGTTTATGAATTAACCCTTTATGACATGTTGATATGTTTTCTTGTTACAGAGTATTGGAGTTTACTCATTATGTTTATCCTTTCTCAATGTAACAATATATAAAAATATCTATAGAATGAAATAATATGTGGGTCATTTTTTTGGGATATATTGAATAAATAATGTGAAATAAGATATTTGTGTAACAAATGTATAAATAAACTAATCATTTAGGATATTGTATCATTCATTAAATTTTTACATGTAATATTTAAATTATGAAACTAATTTGAAATATATTTTTTTATATTCATGTCATCACATTCAATATTTACTAATTTAAAAATTATTCCCAAATAACATCGGAATTCACTTACTATTTACAAAATTAATGTGATCTATGTTAAACCTAGAAATTCAGAAATAAAATATTCAAATGTAAAGGAATAATTATTTCTCTCTTAGTCCCACAAAACTCTAAATAATTTATCATATTAAATGGAAACCTATGTTATTTGATGCATTTGGAAAACTGTCCCACACAAATTGTGAAAATTTAATAAGAGGGGGTATGAATCAGTGAATTTTCTTTATTTAATAGTTTTTATTTTAAAAAAATTAAATAATCATGAAAATATCATTATACTAACTACTTAAACACTCTAATCCAAAAACAAGGAAACCACAATTGATTATTATATGGTTCCCTAGTAAAAACATGGGATGTTATATCCTTAGTATTATCTGGTAAAACTCATGATCCCACATGCCCCTAGAATCACCAAATGTATTACAAATAAGAAATTATTATAATTAAAAATATGATTGAAGATATTTCTATGGAGTTTTTGTAATGTGATCTAAAAAATATGGAATCAAAAAAAAAATTAGATTCTTCCCCAACTATATAATGTCCTCAATTTGTTTTTTGTACTTCCTCCACCTCCTATTCTCTTCTAGTGTTTTCTCCTTTTCATCTTCATCCTATTTATTCCTCTATAATTATTTAAACATTCATTGTGTAATGTTCACTCTATTTATCTATCTATACCAAATATGAATTCCATCTAAATTTTTAAGGGATAAATTTTACATTAACCATTCTCACTTCTTTTCTAGAATTCAAATCAACCTTGACCTTATAGACACCCATGGATATGATTAAGGGTCATCAAGGATTGATTTATAGAAGAACATAGACAATGAAATGGGTTACATCTATAAAAAATAAAATTGTAGATTTTTTATTTATCATTTCATTATGCTTATTCTTAAGTAATGATGATTTATTTCATATATTATCAATTATTTTAATGATGTGACCAAAAAAAATTTCTCAAATTTCATGAAAACAAACACATATAAGGTTGTGTCAAAATTTACACTCTGGAATGATAATTTATATCATCAATTATTAAAATGTACTTAATTCTTATTTCTTAATCACTTTTTCATAACACTCAAGATATTACTCATACATTACATGAGGTTTACTCCTACATAGGACCAACTATGGTGTGGTAACCTCCTTCATGAGAAAACATCCTTCCTCTCACTATAAATAAACTCTTTATCAAATTGAATTATTGTGTGAGATATACTACTATTTCATGTCTCACTAGAACCTTAAATTTATAATATCATTGATTTCTTATCTCCTCTTCACTATAGGGTGATTTCTATGACATGAAGACACATTTAGAAACATTGTCATATTTAATCATAAATATTAGGATGAACCCTTACGTTTGTGGGATTTACTCTTCTATTAGTAAATTTTAAAATTATGATATATATATATATATATAATATTTTCAATTATTATTATTCATTATAGTGTAACCCCTTACATTATAGTATTATTTCATATATAACACAAAATATTCCCAAAAAACATAATCATTCCATATCCAAATATATTTCATTATATACCAATATTCCAAAACACATAATCCTCTACTAGAACAATATAAAAAACATGATATAGAATTTTACTCATATAAGAAATAGTTAATTTCAAAAAAAATATCTCATGAGTCATTATAAAGACCTTTGATTAAATAATCCAAAAAATTGATTATTTATAAAATAATTCATTTTCTTAAATTCCTAAAGATATTTTAGTATTATTGATTTATATAATTACTTATTTATCCTTTAAAAAATAAATATTACCTCAAAATGAGGACACTTCCACTTAGTATTCATTTTTATAACAATGCAACCAATTTTATGATTTTAAATTTTATCTTTTCATGAAATTTATTCAAAATTTACATTTTGGCCTCATCCATATCTCTAATCATTCTTAAAAACGATTGAAAATAAATTGAAAAAGTTAGATGAAAAAATAATCTTAGTAAGGGAAATATAAAAGGAAATAAAATATCACATTATTAATTAAATGAATTTATAAATTTTATATTACAAAATAAACATTAAACTCAAAATAATAATTTTCTTATCCAAGAAATCAACTTTTCTACCCAATTATTTTCAGAAAAAAAAGTCGTAAAAAATTATAATGTAAAATAAAACTCATAAATTTTTCATTGAAAAAATGAAATATTTTTCCCTACGATATAAATTTCACCCTAATGAAGTAGTGTAAACTTCACTTTAAACTTAATATTTTTGTCATGAATTGGTAAATCAAAAGATTATCATAAAAACTCATATAAATCAGAAATATATAATATTGTAAACATGAGATATAATTTTATTATGGGACATAAAATAATGCATACCAATGCAATGGAATACCTTTTAAATTCCAATAATCTATTAGTATAATACTATAACTAGTTTACTCTATCCCTTTACCCAATGGATTGGAGAGATATATCAAGTTCACCCATCATTATTATATATATTCATCTCACCCATTATTATGATCTATAACAGGATCACCCATGATTATAAAAAGTTCCAATGAACCGTACAATTATAATAACACATATAATATTTCATTTCCATCATTATAATTATAATAATATTCCTTTCACCCATAAGATAATTATTTATGAAAATTGAAATATTCATTCTATTAAAATCCATTTTAAAAAAACCCCATCAAAATTGAAGTATGGGTTTCTATTGAAAAAAATAAATCTCTTAAAGTATTCCAGTCATCAAATAATGGTTATGGTTATCTTAAAAAAATCATTATAAATTAAAATTGAGTATTCCTTCAGAAATTTTTTTATAAAATTTTAATATAAAATATATAAAAAGAATCCTTTTGAAAAAATTTTAAATACTGTAAAAATGGATATAAAATATAATTAATAAATCATTTATGTCCATATAAATACATCCATAAAATTATTTTAAGATTATTTTTATGGAAGAAATGTATTTCAAAAATGAATCATTAAAACATTTAAAATGAGTTTTCTAATGAAAGGTGTCCCTTTCCTCGAGTATAGCTCATCTTTTTTGTTCATTATCATAATAACTAATAAAATTTTTAAATTATTTACAATATAAATAGAAAATTTTCATATTTATTATTATATTTGATTTATTTATCACCATTTAATATTAAATTACTCAATAAATTAATTTCATGTCGAACATTTTGTTGATATCAAGCTCATATATCCAAAATGAATTTGCTAAGATGATTGTTGTTAAATAATTAATTATTATATAATATCTTAAATATTAATACTAAAATAATTATCATTTGACACATTAATTATTATTTTAAAAAACAAATTAATATTTTTATACAAAATAAAATACTTAATAATCATAGATATTTTGGGTCAAACATGCACCTGAGTAACATTATATTTTTTCATAGGGAATGAGGGGAAGAATATAAGTATAATTTTTTTATTAAATCCTTATTATTATATCTTAAATATCATATTTTATCCATAAATAAACTTATATACATCATTCATGTGATTTGGTGATGAAAAACAAATCACTTCTCTTTATGGAGGTGAAGTCCACGTGTACACACAAATGAAAATATCATTTTTTTTTGGAGGAAGAGGTTTGAAATTAGAAGTTATTTTATATTTAAATGAATATATTTTGATATTTAATATCATATATATATATATTAACTCTATAATTATAACTATTCAAGATAGGTGGTGATGGAAAATGAATTACATTAGTTTGCAAGGTGGCAGTCTTCTATACACACGATGAATGGTTAGATTTCCCATTTTATGGAAGAGGAGATGAAAATAAATTATGAAATTAAATTTATGACATATAATTGTATTATATATACTTATTTTAATATTTAATCATGTTTTAATAACATTTTAAGGATGTATAAGAAGTAATAAAATGAAAACATTCAGTTAAGATCTTTAATTGTTCTTCGAACAACCACTTTCGGTTTTTGACTAAATCCTTCCTAGGATGGATTTGTTATCAATACAATTACTTTATGGAATGGAAAACTATTTTTAGGGTATTTTTGTGGGTATTGTTAAAATAAAATGGTTCTTAATTTGTGAAGAGTAGGGGAGAGGGTTTGTCCATTTATAAGTGGATGAGAGGATATATTTTTAATTTTTCAAAATATTAAAAAATATTATTTTGTATTTTAAGAAAAATGGATCTAAAATGGACTATTTAGGAATATGAGAAGATTTAAAATCTAAATATAGACATATATTACTATTTAGATATGTTTTTAGGTCATTTTAACCATTATAACATTAGTTTAAATTCATTTATTTCATTGAAAATTATTTAAAATTAAACCACAAAATGTGATAAAAAAGTATTTATTTGAAAAATAAAATTTTTAAGTATAAAAATATTTTTATACCAATTATTTATATAATACTGATTAAAATAAAATTTGTTGGATTTTTATTTTTATAATGATTCTAATTATATAATAAAACTAATCCAATATATGATTTGACCTTTAAATACCCGAAAATTAAAGTCATTTTCAATAAAAATGATTATTTTTAATTATTCATTGAATAAAACATTTAAGATATTTCTAGAAAATTATTCTTAATCTAATTTATAAATGTTTAATTCAAAAATTAAGGTAATTTTTTCATATTAAAATTATCTAATTTTTAAATATTGTTTTTACATAAATCTATATAATGCATGAAAACCCAATTTGGTAAGAAATAACACTTTCTCCCCTTCGACAGAAATGTTACCTAACATTATTATAGTGAATATAATTATTTAAAGAGAAAGTAATTAATATTAATAAGAAACAATTTTTTTTTATTTTTATGTTACCGTGGATTTTCTAGTCATGAACCATATCCAATTCATCTTCACTCTAATAAACTCCACCATTAACAAACATCACATCAATGTTCAAGGATTCATCTTCTTGGCCTCATGAAAACTTCACAAAAAGTCTATTCCCAATAATATCCTTCCTATATTCCTAAAAAAATTTAATTAATTTTTATCTTCAATGGAAACCATGTAATCTTATATTTCTCTCCACCATAATTACATTCCTACCTAAATACAAATTATATCAATATTTATTCAAACTTTAGGGCCACAAAACCTATTTTAATTACTCTAAAGAAATCAATATTATAAAACACTCATTGGTTATAATTTAATGTAAAACATGTAACATATTATTACTAATCTATTTATCATTATTGAAAAACCAAATATTATAGATCAATATATATTATTCATAAAACATAAAAAAATATTACAAATTGTTATACAAAATAAAGCTAAAATAAAAAATACGTCGACACTAGAAACCTATATATAATTTTTCTAAAAAAACCTTGGTAAAATTTTATTTATTAAAATACAATTACATTAGGATTTTAAATAAACTATATTTATTTAAAATATTAAATTTAAAATATTCATCTTCTATTTACTAAAATAATTCTATAAAATTATGATTCCCTATAAATTCACTAGATGGGGTGATTTGTGATTCAAGAATATTTAATAGATAAATTAAATCATTAAAACAATTTTTAATTCTAGTAAATTAAAAAACATTTACCAACAAAATTATTAGTGGAAAATATAATAAATATTATGAAATATTCTAAACATAACTGATCAGTACTAAGTAATATAATTTATAGAAAATATATAACTTTTGAAGCACATTTAATTATTCTAAATTCACCACTCACAATGGAATAATCATAATACCAAGGTAAAATATTATTCACATAATAAACAAGATTTATAAAATTCCATTACACAAATAAATCTTTGATAAGTATATAAATAATTGAAATCGATTAATATCCATAACAACCAATCACTGTGAAGATTGATGATAAATTTTAAAGTAATAATATAATAATAGAAAAATATAAATAATTATGTTTTCTATATCTAAGGAATATGTTAACTCCTGATGTGTTATTGAAACCATATCCAAGAGCACTATTATTTTAAAATATTATTTTTTCATCTAATAGGAGATTATTCAACCTAGAAATGATCTCATAAGTATAAAAAATAAAAATGGGTAGTTTATAATTAAAAAACACTTCTGTAATTTTTTTCACAAAAAAATATATCTATGGAATCATTCAAAAGGATTTAGATAATATTTTTCACAAAAAAAAATATTTCAAACATTATACAAACATGATTACTATAAAATATCATCAAGATAAATGTATTAGAGAGCACATTTAGTAGTCAGGTTTCTCTTCTTATCTCATGAATCAGATGGTCCTGATGATACAGTGATTCATCCTTCACTATTTAAATTCCTTTGTAAAATATATTGATCAGATGGTTAGCTTGGATATCATAGATGTGTGTGTAACATCCTAAATATGGGTGTCACACAAAGGTTCCCCAAACCTAGATGGTCATACAAACACAAATGCATTTCCCTAAACTCTAGGGGATTCCGACAATAAATGTGGAACAAGGTGTGATAATGGGGAAAATATGCCCTCAGTGGCTAAGTATGCACAGAAGAAAACAAATAGTAAATAATAGCAGAAGTAGTAATACCATACAATAGAAGTAAACAGCAGAACACTGATAGTGATAAAACAACTGGAGCATATATATATATATATATATATATATATAAATTATTCATGTACCATGTGTCAAGTAATGTAGCTAAACAAGTCACATTGTTGGAAATACAATACAGAAAACAAAGTATAGAAAAATAAGAAAACTCCAACAACATCGCAATCCTTAGTTTGGTCACATGCTCTCCAACTCCAACAGCAATCAAGTACCTAATGAAGAAGGGTTATTTCCCTTATCAATACCTATTTGGGTCCAATAGCATAACCCAAACAGGGTGTGAGAAGAATCCCAGTACACATCCACCAAAATATATGTGCCTAACTGTCAGTGGATATGTAGCCGTTAATATGCATAAATAAAGTAATAAACTAGGAAGTACTCAAGAGTAAAGAATCCAAAAATTTTCAATTAAAGTTATTTTAAAATTATTATTCGTATCTTGAAATATATAACCATGGGATATAGCCTAAGCCTTGTATCATCCATGTAAAGTAACGAAACAAATGTCTCAGAAGACCGTCTAAATAATCATGTAAGACTAAGTCCAAGAATTTTCTTTGTCTTGGAAGATTCGTCACAATTATTAAATTATTCATACGTGACCTTTTGGGAATTTCTCACAGTCTATCCCCTCTAGTCTAACATAGCATCCATTCACTAAAGAATGACCCACTATTAAAGCTCTCACGGTCTCACCCGTTTGGTCAAACATAGCATCAATCAATTACAAACGACCACCTGGGAAAACTCTCACAATCTAAACCCTTCATTAAAATATTCATTCAATAAAATAATAATGATCACCTAGGTAGATCTCATGATATAACACAAGAAATTATAGATAACCACCTGGGTAGCTCTCATGGTCTATTCCAAACAATTGTAGATGACCACCTGGGCAGCTCTCATAGTCTAACCCCTTTGGGATGCTCTCATTGTCCAATACTCTTTGGTCAACATTCATAATTCATATCACCGGAATTTCATATAATCAGAAACTCCATCCTAAAAACACTAGTCATGGAAAATAAGGCATGCCTAATTGGTATTCTAGACCAAACAGGAATAAACAATTAACCAAGGGAAAGGCACCTGTGGGGTGTCCCATAAACAAGGTATCTAATTTTACACTTATGCTACTACCCTTTATCAAAGAAGCAAAATAGAACAGGTAACAAATGGGGTTAAATTCCAATCATGAAAAACCCAATATGTGGGTATATGGAACTTTTAGCATATATAATCCAAATACAAATAATGAAAGGGAAAAACACACCTTCATCGATGTCAAACGATCTATATAATTCAGTGTCGGCCCTTGAATCCACCTAGATTGGTGTAGATCTCCAAAAAGGTCAAAACACCCCAAATTGAATAACTCATGAGAGAGGATGAATAATGAAGAAATTATCTTGAAGGTTTTTGGAACTCACCAGTGGGATTCCAATGTACCCGATGATGTCTCAATTGGAGCTCAGATGGAGAATATAGAGGGGTGTGAAGATCGGTGGTCATTCTGTCACTCTCCTATAAGAACCATGAGGAAAAGTAAACATTGGAAGACATAAGATGTGACCCATCTCCAATGTATCAAATAAAAAGAGAAATACCCAGCATTTTCATTAAAACAACACATCATGTAATAGCCTTAACCATCTCCTGACTTAAGAGGTCTGATAAGCCACCACAAGGCCATGTAATCAGCCGTTACACGGTCACTACGTAGTTGTACATGGAATGTTATGTACACGGTGTGTACTCAGGAGTACACGACATGTAAATAGAAAAACCTCTTCTATTCTTTTTTATAAAAAGACAAACAAAAATTAAGATACATACATGAAAATAATATCATTGATCTTACAAAAAATCATCCTTAATGTAATTTGTCCCTGAATTTCCTTTCCAAGGGTGGTGAAGAAAAATATACGAACAACTCTGGCCACTATGATCATACATCCACCTCCCTCTCTAAATTCTCCTCCTGCACTCAAATATGTTTCCATAGCACCTGTACCAGAGGAACAGACTAGCTATGGAGAACCTTTGTGATGCGATCCACAATCCAAATAGGGTGCTCCTTAAAGGATTCTTCCACCTCCAACTCAACCTCATCAGGTTAAAAAATGTGATATAGGTCTGAAAAGTTACATTGTAGCTGAGAAACAAGAATGAAATCATGCATAGATTGGTACCACTAACATATCTGAAACTGATGGGAAAATGGCCCCACTCTCTCCAAAACCTCAAACGGTCTGACCTGTCTCATTGAAAGCGTCCCTTGTCTTATAATCCTCCTATGTGACAACCTCGGTTTGACACACAAGAAAACCTAATAACTGACCTAAAACTCTATAGGTCGTCTCAGTTGATCAGCATAATATTTCTCAAAATACTGTGCAGTAGTAATCCTCTTCTGAATCCACTCCACCTTCTAAGTGGCCTCCTAGACAATATGAGGTCCCAACATAACTTCCCCTCCTACCTCCATCAAAAATAACAGTGATCGGCATGGACTACCATAAAAATATTCAAAATGTAGCATTTGAATCATTTCCTGAAAAATGTTATTGTATGAAAACTCCCATTAGGGGTATGTGTCTCTCCCAAGACCCCCCAAAATTCAGGACGCATGCTCGAAGCATGTCCTCCAAAACATTAAGTGTGCACTCAGTCTGAATATCTGTCTGGGGATGGTAAGTGGTACTCAAAAGTACATGTGTACCAAAATCCATCAGCAGTCCCAACTAGACACAAGAAGTAAACCGGGCATCCTTTTCGAAAAATATAAACAGGGGAACCGCATAAAAACGTACAATCTCTCAGATGTACAACCTTCCAAGCTCATCAACACTAAAGTTCTCCTAGATCGGTAAGAAATGTGAAACCTTTGTGATCTTATTGATAACAACCCACAGCACATCATTACTTCACATCGATCTTGGTAATCTTGTTAAAAAATCCATCATGACATCATTCCACATCCACTTGGGAAAGGGTAACTGATCTAAAAGACCTATTGGTTGCTGATGCTCAACTTTCACCTACTGACAGGTGGAACATCTCATAAAAAACCATTTACATCCCTCTTCATACCTAGCTACCAATACTAATGATGTAGATCTCGATACATCTTGGTGACACCAAGATTAACTTCCCATACAAATGCATGAAAATTTCACAACATCGCCTCACTCATTTATGCTAACACCCATACGTGTTCATAAAAATTAAAAACCTCATCCTCACCTATGGTCCACCCATGAGTAGGGTCCTCGCCTAACACACTCTCTTGTGTGACTAGGCCTTAGGGATCTGATAGATGCCTCATTATCACTCAATCCCATAGAGTATAGCTAATCGCTATAGAATAATGAAAAATAATCCCTTGTATTTCATGCAACATCATTTGCATCTCAAAGAACAAAGCCATAAGCTGTCACTCACTATTGGACTCCTGAACTATCTGTATCTGAGTCCTCCTTCTCAGCACATCATCCACTGTGTGGCCTTTACTAAGAGTGTAGGCAAGGTCAATTTCAAAAGACTAAATGTACTCAACCCATCATCATTGTATGAAATTAAGATTACGCTGACTAAATATATACATGATGATTTTTTAGTAATTGTATACCAAAGAATAACCTCCCAAAATATAATGTCTCAAATAGTGAAAAGCATGTACAACTACAGCTAACTGAAGATCATGTGTCGGTTAATTACTCTCATGTGGCCTTGACTTCTAAGACCGATACGCAACGAATCCTTCCCCCTTCATAAGCACAACTCTCAGATCGATACCCGATGCATCGTAGTAAAAAGGGTAACTCTTCTTAGCTCTAGAAAAATATGGATATGTGCTGAAGTCAATCTCCCCTTCATCTCCTGAAAGGCTGAAACACAATAATCTGTCCACAATTACCTCTCACCCTTCTTAGGTAGGCCCTTTAGTGGTGTTTCTAAGCATGAAAATTCTTGAATAAAGCATCCGTAGTACCCATCCATCCCTAGAAAACTCCATACCTCAAAAACATTCTTCTATTTCTCCCATGAAACTATTGTTATCACTTTCTTTGGGTCTACTAATACTCTCTTTTCTCAGATAACATGACCTATGAAATGAATCTGGTCAATCCAAAAGTGTAAATTTTTGAGTTTTTCATATAAATAATGCTCTCACGATGTAATACATATTATCTCAAGATGGATGGAATTGTTGTTTCATGTGTGATGGTACACCAAGATACTAGCCATAAAGACTACTACAAAAGATTTCAAATAAGGATGGAACACTCGTTTCATTAGTGCCATGAGAACTATCGACACATTTTTGAGACAGAATGGAATAACAAAATACTCTTATAGACCATACCTGCTCTGAAAGGCTGTAAGAGTTATATCTGATGGTCTAATGCATAGCTAATGATTACCAGATCTCATGTCAATCTTCGAGAACACCGAAGCTCCTAGAAGATGGTGAAAGATGTCATAAATCCTTATAAATGGATATCTGTTATTGACCATCAACTGCTTCAGCTTCCTATAATCCACACAACCTCTGAGGGTACAATCCTCCTTCTTTTCAAAAAGGATAGGTGAACCCCATGGAGAAGTAATCGGTAGGATGAAACCCATTTCAAATCACTCCTCCAACTACTTCTTGAGCTCCTGTAACTTGGGTGTACCAATCTTATATAGAGGAATAGACACTGGTGCCACTCCTTGTATGAGATCAATAGAAAAATCCACCTGTCACTCTAGATATAACCTGAAAATTCGTCTAGAAATACATCTCTAAAATGATCCACCACTAGAGGAAAGTTTATCTATGAAGTCCCCTTGCCATCCAGATATAAACTAGAAACATGGGTTGTAATTCCACCTAACCCATGATGCTAATGCCCAACTCTACTCGCCTGGACATCCTATATACCCTTGTGTAGAAACGTTCTTCCCTCTGGTGACGTGAAACTCACCCTGCGGCAATAGCAGTCAACAAAAGCTTGAAAAAAAACCAACCAGTCCACTCCAAGAATGACATTGAATCCTATAATCTCTAATACATAGAGGTCCCACAAGAAGTGACACCCACCAACCTCAAGAGGGAACTCCTTGAACTGATGTACAATAGTTTTCTTAATCCCTAATGGAGTGTCTAGCATTATAACTCCATAATAAGTAATGATATAGAGTCCAAGGCTCTCCAAAATGGCAACTGATATAAAACTACGGGAAGATCCGGTATCAAAAAGTGTAGAAGCTGAAACTGAGGCATCTAGAATTGTACCTATAACCATAAAGGGTCTGGGATCCCACTCCTTTTGGGAAGGTTCCATTGAAAGTGTTTAAAATGTATCACAACCTGGTGACCCTGCCTGGAGACATTGATTTTATCTACCCTATTGTCGTTGAAAACCATTCATTTGTCTACCATGGAAACAACCACCTCCTTCGCCTGAATTTATTAAAGAACTCATGTTCCCTAACTGAAGAGAAACTGGTGGCCCCACTCTTATATGTGGAGTCATAATAGATCCCTTTTCACTTGTTGCTGGTGAGAACATCCTACAAAAATGCAAAAGATGACCCATCATTCCACAAGATCAGCACTCAGCTGGGTCTCTCAGTCACTACGGTCTCATGTTCCCACTCTTTCCGCACCAGTAACATGCCACTTGGATACCGAAAGAAACATACCTGCAGTGCTTTCTGTTATCAGTTGAATGAGTACCAACCCTAGATGTTGAACCGCCCAGTTTCGCAGCTCCAAACTCCCACAAATTTTTCTGGGTAATCAGTGCCAGGTTTACTCTAATAGTCACCAGATTCAACTTGAAAACATTCACCTATAATCAGATATTATACCTAAAACCATCCTCAAATTGCATAGCCAGTAATAACTCATCACGTCCCAAAACAGGTGCAAAGTGTTGAAGCTCTGTAAAGTGAGAAGAATAATCCATACCTGAAAGAGTGCCCTTCTCTAAGTGCATGAACACCCAGGCAGTATTTCCTCTCAACATCTTGGGGTAGAAATAATCATAAAAGGCCTTATGATGCTCCTCCCAAGTCATATCTTGTTGACATCTCTCCTATGAGATAACATCCCACCATCTCTTAGTGGAATCAAATTGCATGTAAGTCGCGAGCTTCACCCCACTAATGTAATTTGAGGTATTTGTGATGAGCTAATGTTGACGGGATCCTGTCACAAATAGGCTTTAGTGACGGAGTCCCTTTTCAAATTGCCTGTTGCAGAAAACGGCATCGCAAATATTATTTTTTGAGATAGAAAAGTTCCCCATCGCAAATAATCCTCCGATTATATACATTATATATAAATAAACCTTTTGTGATGGGGCCGTCACAAATAGTAGTTGCAACGGGACCAAGGGCCCCTCGCAAATTCTATTTTAAAAATATATATCTAAATTATCTGCAATGGGCTCTCATCGCAACAGGTCATATCACAAATACTAAACAAATTAAAAGATATATATTTAATAAAATTATGATTAATGAAAAAATTAAATTAATATTATTAAAATAATAAAAAAAATCTCGAAAAAATATAAAAATTCATCAAATATTATTATTATTATTAGTAAAAGAAACAAACATTAAAAAATATAATACAAAAAAATATATATTTAACAAAATTATGATTAATGAAAAAATAATATTAATATTATTAAAATGGTAAAAATTATTAAAATATTTAAATTCTCAATATTCACAAATAAATCATAAAATATTTTTATTTTTATTTTTATTTTTATTAGTAAAATAAAAAATACTAATAAATAAAATACTAATAATAAATAATAAAATATTAAAAAATAAATAAATTATGCAATATTCGCACAAAAATAAAAGACGGAAACAATAAATAGTTCATATTACAATAAATCTTGAATTCAAATGTTTTTAATATAAAAAATCACTGCAAGGTCATCTTCTGGAGGAGGTGGAGGAGCTGTAGGAGATGGTGGAGGAAACTCCATCCCTAAACTATGAGTCAGATGGCGCCTATACTCTATCTTCTCATGATGCTATTGTTGTTGTTGTCATCGACGCATATGCTCCACGTACTGCTACTGTTGCTACTGTTGACGCGTCTCTTCATGCTGCTGACATATCTCTTCATGCTTCTTCTACAAACTCTCTATTTATTACTATTTATAACTATTTATTACTATTTATTACTATTTATTACTATTTATTACTATTTATTACTATTTGATACTATTTATTGCTAGTTATTTCTATTTATTACTATTTATTATTATTTATTACTATTTATTACTATTTATTACGGATAATTACAAATCATTACTATTTATTAATATTTATTACAAATTATTACTAATTATTACTATTTATTACTATTTATTTCTATTTATTACTAATTATTATTAATTATTACTAATTATTACTAATTGTTACTATTTATTACTAATTATTACTAATTATTACTAATTATTACTAATTGTTAATATTTATTACTATTTATTACTTTTTATTACTAATTATTAATATTTTTAACTATTTATTAATTACCACTAATCAACAAAAAATAAAATTAACAAAAAAATGAAATAAATACTAAATTAAATAAAATATTAATACCTTTAAACTTGATCTTCTTATTGATGTAGACAACTTCACCACTTCTTCACAAAATAATCTAACGCAGAGAATGTTTCACTCTAAAAATATATTTTAGAGAGAGAGAGAGAGAGGAAGTGAGAATTGAGAGTAAGAGTAGGAAAATTTAATGGGGGTATATATAGGTTAGATTAGTTGTGATGGTCCTATTTGTGATGGGTATCCCATCACAAATACCTTTTCCCGCAGTAATTACTATCAGTGGTTAAAAGGGTATTTGGGATGGGTCTCGTTGCAAATAGTTGCCTACCGACACACTTTTTGCGACGGGACAACATCCTATTACAAAAAACCTATTTACTGCCCCCGGTATTTGTAATAGGTCCCATCGCAAATACCCTCCAATTGACGCACTGTTTGTGATGGAGAAATTACCCCGTCGCAAATAACCTTCCTGTGGTTTCACGCACAGACCGAGCCAAACAGCACCTTACTTTTTGCGACGAGACCCCAAATCCCATCCCAAATAACCAATTATATGTGACAGGTCGAACCCCCGTCACAAAATAACCTTTGGGACGTACTATTTGCGATGGGAATTAATCCTGTCAGAAATAGACCATCGGAAAAAGCTACTTTCCCCATAGTTCTCTTCTTAGGAGACGTATCCAAATGCCTGAAGATAAAATAAAGGGCCTCTAACTATGACTCTGCAGCCTTTGGCCCTCCACCCCCAGAAAAAAATTGGAGGGTGATGTTGTGGAAACACCCGCATCAACTCTACCATAGTCAGTGCAAGATGTGGTGCTCCCTAAATAGTTGGCATCATCCACATAAAGCCTTTATAGAACTGTGCATCAGCACCTACATCTGGAATAATAGCTGGTTCCAAGGAAGGCATGGTGGGAGGATCTGCTGGTAGTCCCTGATCTACCATTTCTGGTGTCGGATCATCGGATGTACTTGGTGTACAATCGGAGGAAGTCTTGGTGGAATGACTCTTCAAGATCATGCACACACCTCAGTACATGATTATCAAGGACTTAAACATAGAAGTGCAAGAATATAACAGGAGAAGGAAAACAATCACATTTTACAAAATAGTGTTACACGACGTGTAGAACTACAACACAACATGTTCCCTTAAGACTTAGTATGGGCATGTACCTCTTCCTACCTAGTCTTGTAACACCCCATACACACGGCGTGTTCATCATGAGACATGACATGGACTTGAATATTCTCTCCTTCCAAGGCACTTCTATATGGAAAAAAACAACATGGTCCTTCTGGTGAAACACAACATGGAATGTTCACCCTAGACATGACGTGTACTCAAAAGTTCTATCCACCTGTGTCATTAGTCACACGACCGGATACACGGTCGACTATACCACATCGTGTACTTCCAGTACATGGCATATTATACTAAAAGATCACTAACCCATTGTATCTGATCACACAGTCTATCACATTGTCAAAAACTACAAAGTGTGTGCATACGGTAAGTAGAATATACTATAGAAAGGTCATTTATTCCAGAATATAAGAACGCATGGTGTGTGTTCATAACATCACTAGCTATGTTTTCTTGGTTTTTCGAACAGTAATCCTATGAAACTTCTTTGACGCCCCAAAAAATCTTAGAATTTGTCCAACACATGCCATGTTCCGATCCGTGAGATCCCATACACTCAAGGAATCAATGTTTTACATCCTTATTCATATCATATCTTAACATAATTCATCTAAAGATCAATTATGATCCATAAAATTCTGATCCAAGAGGGACCTTAACACCTCAAGGGCCAAAGATTGGCATCCATCCAAATGAAACTTTACACTTACCAATACCCTATAAAAAATTTTAGGTATTACAATCATGGAATCTATCACAATATCATTCATTTATAGCACAACATCTATCATAGTAGAATTCAATTAGTAATGCACCCTACATGGCAAGATAAGAATACATGAAATGTGATATCTATAAAGTACCTATATGATGCATGAGATGTAATACCCTCTACTCATCAAGTTACAATAGAATAGAACCTCAATAATGTCAATTTTAACAACACAAAACAAGTGAATCGCCCAAAGGTGAAATCAAATCAACTGTAACAATTGAAAAACTAGAATAATTGCAATATTTGGGGTAACTTGGATTGTTCATATACACGGGTTAGCTACTCTTAATAAAAACTTATTACCAACTATATATTCCTTCCTATCTCAATATATTGGCTCTAAATAGTATGGAAAAGTAGGAAAGAAAATCCTTTTATAAAACATTGTAACATCCCGAATCTAGGTGCTGCCCAAAGGTTCCCTGACCCTAATTGGTCACTTAACCTCAAGCGCTTTTCCCCAAATGACATAAGCTGCCGATAAGAATTAAGGTAAAAGGTGTGATAATGGGGAAAATATTCCCATATTGGAAGAGTATGCACACATTTAGACAAATAGTGAACAATAGAAGAAGTATTAATAACATACAACTAAAGTAAATAGTGGAAGACTAATAGTGATAAAACAACTGGAGAATATATATATAAATGATCCACGTCACATGTGTATAGGAGAGAAGAACAACAAGTCCCAATTCTTGAAATATTATACATAAACCAAAGTACAAAAAATCAAGTAAACTCCAATATCATCACAAGCATCAGCTTGGTCCCATGCTCTCCAGATCCAACAGCAATCAAGTACCCGATTAATATGGGTTTTTCCTTTATCTATACATGCAGTCATATAATATGTTTGGGTCTAAAAGCATGAACCAAACAGGGTATGAGATTTATCCCAGTAGGAAACCACCAAAAGATATGTTCCTTACAATCAGTGAATATATAGAAGGTAATAAGAAAGAATAAAGAAATAAACTAGGAAGTACTCAAGAGTAAACAATCCAACAGTTTTCAATTACATTAATTTAAAATTTATTATTCATCTGCTGAAATATTTAGCCCTAGGATCTAGCCTAATCTCTATATTCCGATTGTAAAGTAATGAAACATATATCGCAGAAGACCATTTATACAATCATGTAAGATATAGTCCATGCTTGCGCTTCAGCTTGGAAGACTCGTCGCAATTTTTCAATTATTCATACATGACCCTTTGAGAAGTTCGGACAGTCTATCCCCTCTGGTCTATCATAGCATCCATTTATTAAAAAATAACCCACTGTGAAATCTCTCACGGTCTAACCCCTTTCGTCTAACATAGCATCAAACAATTACAGACAACCACTTGTGCAAGCTCTCAAAATCTAAACCCTTTGGTCAAACATTCATTTAATAAAATAATAATGATAATCTAGGTATCTCTCATGGTCTAACACAAATAATTATATATGACCACTTGGGTAGCTCTCACAGTCTGACCCAAACAATTATAGATGACCACATAGGAAGCTCTCATGGTCTAACCCAAACAATTATAGATGACCAACTAGGCATCTCCCACAGTCTATACCATTTGGGAGGCTCTCACAGACCAATTCCTTTTGGTCAACATTCAAAATTCAAATCAAATGCATTTTATATAATCAGAATCTTATTCTTAACTAGACAAGGCATGGAAAACAAGGTAAGCCTAAAATTTCTTCTAGACCAAACATCCATAAACAATCAACCAAGGGAAATGAACCCATGGTGTGTCCCATAAACAAGGTATCTAACCTTATGCATATGAAAAAACCCTTTATCAAACAAAAAAACCATAACAGATAATAAACAGGGTTAAATTCCAATCAATCAATACCCCAAACGTGGGTATGTAGAACTTTTAGCATAAATAATCCAAAGAAAAACAACAAAAGGAACAAACTACCTACCTCAATGTCAGATGATCAATATAATTGAATGTCTTCCCTTCAATCAGCCTACATTGGAACAGATCTATAAAAAGGTGAGAAACACCACACATTGAATAAATCATATGGGATGAGGAATCCGGAAGAAATGCTTTAGGGGTTTCGAGAACTCACCGGTGGGATTCTAATGCACCCTACAGTGTCTCAAGTAGATGTCGAATGGAGAATTTGGAGGTCTTCAAACATTGTATATTGTTCCATATCTCTCATGTACAAACCACAGGGAGAAGAAGACGTTTATGAAAATAAGATGTGAATCTTCTCTGATATATCAAATAAAAAATGTCGTGTAGTAGCCTTTTTTAGCACCCAACATAAGTGGGATTCTAGGTCACCACACGACCGTATAATCGATCATTACATGGTACCACTACTGAAAGAATACCCTATAACAACGGTTTGGAACTGTTGGTATAGGCCTCCAAATCGTTGGTATAGCCTATACCAATGGTTTGGAGAACCGTTGCTGAGTAATCCGTGGGGATTGGTATATACCAATGGTTTTGGGAAAACTGTTGATATAACTAATATGAAATTCCATACAAACGGTTCCATAAAACTGTTGGTATATGTAATTCAAAAAATAATCACTCGGTTGGTTTTGATCCCAGCACCACCTGTTTGTGATTGAAGGACCAAACCAATAACCTAACTTATTTTTGTGAATATAATTTCATAAATATATATATATATATGTATGTGTGTGTGTGTTATCATAAGTATTTTATATTTTGATTTATTTAATGTGCTCTATAATAATATTCCATTAAAATACATGTACCTATACCAATGGTTCTCAAAACTGTTGGTATAGACCTATACCAACGGTTTTGAGAACCTTTGGTATAGGTTCTTTGATTTTGGGATGTATACCAATGGTTTTGGCCAAACCATTGGTATAGGACCAAATTAGTGAACTATACCAATGGTTTTCTCAAAACTATTGGTATAGATCATATTTCAAGTAGTGTCAGTACGCAGATGTATGCAGCATGCTAGGTACACTGCGTATACTCATAAGTACACGGTGTGTATATAGAAAAACCTCTTCTTTTCCTATTTCCTCAAATATAACCTGAAATCAAGATCCATACCTAAAAAGAGGATCTTGGTTCTTACAATGTGAAACAAATCCATTTTAAAACAATATTTCACTACAGTAGAGTGTATGATTGAGTTTAATATGAATGAAATTCCATAAGGATTAATACATTAATATAATTATCTTTTATAAGTTAATATTTTAAAATATATTTTTAATTCTCTTCTATCCATGACGGATTGTTGAAATATCATAATAAATATCCAATTCTCCTACTGATCGAAGAGGTAAAAACTATCTTTAACATCTTTCTTTATGTGATCATAAAAGTTCTCACAAGTTCCTCAGCTCGGTTCATGAGGAATCGACAAGTGCATTCAAGAGACCTGATATCAAATCAAGGCACAGAAATATTTCTGGGTCACTTTAGAGGTACTATAGTAGTACTGTAGGAGAACTATAGTAGTACGGTATTAGAACTATAGTAGCTGTCACTATTCACCTGTTTGGGTTTTTGGGCCCCAGGTTTGGTCTTCTAGTCCTTCAAGACCTTCGGGCCACCCAAGTCCTTCGGCCAGTAAGGCTTGGAAACCACCATAAGGCCTTCCGGCCACCTCAAGGACTTTGAGACATAAGAATTCATGCTTAATAGACCCGTAAGATTCTACAAGGAGGAGGATCCAAATGAGGATATAGAGGAGGCGCATTCACGAGAGTAGAAGCTATCGGATTTGAAAGAATGAGAGGTTGTGGAACATCAAAACAGACCTATGATGGCATGGGAAGCCTAGCCGAACAGCCATACGAAGGTGGAGAGATGGTATCGTGATGAAGATGCCTGGGAGGTGCAGTTCCATGTAGTTATAGTCTGGATGAATTCCTCTATGAAATTTGGGTATTATAGTGTCACGAATCCTATGGGACATTTAAGGGCTCCCCTTAGACCCTTAAAAGGGGGATTATAAAAAATTAATAAAAAATAACGCCTTCAGGGCATTCAAGTGATTATAATAATTCAAGGTATTTCAAATTGTGTTTGAGACTATTGTGACAAATTATTTCAAAATAATAAATGAATAATCAATATCACTTAATTGTAACTTCACTTAAGCATTGAATACTATTTTTTTCACGTACATACTTTGAAAAAAATTGGTCTTAAATGTTTTTATACTAGACTAATTTGTGCGGAATTATCACTTCTCTTGTATTGTATGGTTGAATTGATCACTTCATTGGAGAATCTTCCTCTAAAAACTCATCCATTATCTAATAACATGTTATATACGATTAAAACCATTAAACTAAATAGATAATGATGAATTTCATCATAATTTACTCATCAAAAATATTTTATAGACTCAAATAAACCATACAATCAACTAACCCATTTTTCATAGTTGACTGAGTGTGTCTTAAAAATTGTAAAATCCACTCATGGTCACCATAGTTGTCATTAATAGACATATATGGAATGAAAAACATAAAAAATAATCCATTTATAGGAAAATTATTAATATAATCTATTTTTGGGGAAAATATACTCTATAAAAATAATGAAATAAAATCCTATAAATATTGATTTAGGAATACATAAATAATGAAATAATGGTTAGGACAAAAAACCCTGATTTTTATATTGAAAAATCACGACATTAAAATATAAATTCATATATAATAAATCGTGTTATTTTACCAATATAATGTCAAAAATAATAATCATGCCATATATTTCCCTAATTTTTTCTCCTTTATGAATTTCTAATGTATATTTAAGGTAAAAATCCATAATGGTGAGATAATAATCGTATGAACATGGAAAGATCATAAAATATGTCATTATATATTATAATTGTTGTAGTTATATAGTAAAGTATTTAGAATAATGTTTTAAATATATTTTAATATTAAGTTTTAAAAATAAATTCAAAATAAAAATGGAAAAAATAAATAAAAATTTTATCCTGATATCATTTATAAGAATATATTTCATATCTTTTATTAGAAAGTAAAAAAAATTGAATTATAGAGAATTATAACATAAAAATAAAAAATATATTTTTCATCGGAGTCAAATCCATGGAGAAGGGCTTAAGTCTTTAATTGGAGCCCCCCCAATGTTTGGAGGGTGTGGTAAAGGAACTTCCAAGAGGGATATATGATGTAGTTAGGGGTACAATAGAATTAGAAACTAGAGAAGGGGAGGTGTTAACAGTATTCACAATATCTCTTATATTGTGGGTTTGAAATTAAATGGGGATGATGATAGATTGCATCTCATAGCCTTGATCCCATACACTATTTTAGAAATAATGATATTATAATTTTTAATTATATAACATATAGAAAATACAGTTTTAATGAACATAGACTCAATATATTTTAACATTCCAGGTGTATGTGTTAACATTTCAAATCAATATATTCTCATCTTTAGATAGGTTTTTAGGTCATTTTAACCATTATAACTTTAGTTTAACACCTAGTATGTCAATTTTAACCTTAATTGTGGAATAGATTTTTACTATTTTACTATTCACTATGACCAAAAAATAATTTTAAATTATTAAATTATATTAATTATGTGGATTCAAAATATGTACTCCATTTTATCAATGTAAATTTATTTATTTCATTGAATATTATTTAAAATTAAAAATAACAAAATGTGATGAAATATTTTTTATTAGAAGATAATTTCTTTTAAGAATAAAAATATTTTTATACCAAATATTTATATAATACTGATTAAAATAAAATTTATTGGATTATTATTTTTTAATCATTCTAATTATATATTAAAACTAATTCAATATATGATATGGCCTTATAAATACCTAAAAATAAAAGTCATTTTTCAATAAAAATGATTATTTTTCATTATTCATTGAATAAAACATTTAATAAATTTCTAAAAAATTATTCATTTGTTAATTTTTAAACATTTAATTCAAAAACTAATGTAATAATTTCCTATTAAAATTATCTAATTTTTAAATATTGTTTTTACATAAATTTTTATAATGCATGAAAACCCAATTTGGATAGAAATAACACTTTTTTCCCTTCGATTGAAATGTAACATAACATTATTATAAGGAATATAAATCTTTAAAGACAAAGTAATTAATATTAATAATAATTTTTATTTTATTTTTTAGTTACCATGTATGTTTTAGTCATGAACCATATTAAATTCACCTTCACCTTAATAAACTTCACCATTAACAAACATCACATCAATGTATAAGGATTCAACTTCCTCAACTCTTGAAAACTTCACTAAAAATCAATTCCCAATAATATCCTTCCTATATTACTGAAAATATTTAATTAATTTTTATCTTCAATGGAAACCATATCATCTTATATTTCTCTCCACCATAATTACATTCCTACCTAAAGACTAATTATATCAATATTTCATGAAATTGTAAGTCCACAAAACCTATTTAATCCCTCTAATGAAATCAAAATTAAAAAACAAACATTAATTAAAATTTAAAGAAAAACATGTAATATATCATTATTAATCTCTATATCATTATTGAAAAACCAAACATTATAGATCAACATATAGTATTCACAAAAATTAAAAAAAAAATCTTACAAATTTTTATACACAATAAAACTAAAATAAAAATACATCGACACTAGAAACCTAAATAAGGTTTTTTCTAAAAACTTTGGTAAAGAAATTTTTTATT
Organism: Viscum album; assembly: GCA_963277665.1. Classification (NCBI taxonomy): domain Eukaryota; kingdom Viridiplantae; phylum Streptophyta; class Magnoliopsida; order Santalales; family Viscaceae; genus Viscum; species Viscum album. Next base: position 1,832,087,417 of record OY728127.1, on the reverse strand, counting down.
TAAATACACTTACATTGGGATTTTAAATAAACTATATTTATTTAAAATATTAAATTTAAAATATTCATCTACTATATACTAAAAGAATTCTATAAAATTATGATTCCCTATAAATTCTCTAGAGGGGGTGATTTCTGATTTAAGAATATTAAATAGATAAATTAAATCATTAAAACAATTTTTAATTCCATTCAATTAAAACACATTTACCAAATAAAATAGTTGTAGAAAAGATTATAAATATTTTGAAAGATTCTAATGATAACCGATCAGTACCATTTAAAATAATTTATATAAAATAAATATCCTTTGAAGCGCTTTTAATCATTCTAAAATCATCACTCATAAAGGAAGAATCATAATACCAAGGTAAAATATTATTCACATAATAAACAGGATTTAGAAAATGTCATTACATAAATAAATCTTTGATCAGTATATAAATAATTGAAATTGATTAATATAAATAACAACCAATCACTATGAAGATTGATGATAAATGTTAAAGTAATAATGTAATAATAGGAAAATATATATAAGTATGTTTTCTAGATCTGAGGAAGATGTTAATCCTTGATGTGTTATTGAAATCATATCCAAGTGCACTCTTATTTAAAAATAACTTTATTACATATAATTGGAGAGTCTTCAACCTAGAAATGATCTTATAAGTATAACAACTAAAAATGGGTAGTTTAGAATTAAAAAACACTTTTGTAATTTTTTTTCATAAAAAAAATCTATGGAATGTTTTAAAAGGATTTAGTTAATATTTTTTACAACAAAAAAATATTTCAAACATTAAACAAACATGATTACTATATAATATCATCAATATATATGTATTATAGATCACATATAGTAGTCAGGTTTCTCTTCTTATCTCATGAATCATATGGTCATGATGATACAGTGATTCATCCTTCACTATTTAAAATCTTTAGAAGGATATATTGATCAGATGGTTAGCTTGGATACCGTGGAAGTATGTGTAACATCCCGAATCCGGGTTCCGCACAAAGGTGCCCCAAACCTGGTAGTTCATATAACCACAACTACATTTCCCTAAACTCTAGAGGCTTCCAACTAGAATTGAGGACCAAGGTGTGATAATGGGGAACATATGCCCTCATTGACTGAGTATGCATAGCATAAAACAAATAGTAAACAACAGCGGAAGTAGTAATACCATACAATAGAAGTTAACAGCAGAAGACTGATAGTGATAAAACAACTAGAGAATATATATATATTATTCATGTAACATGTGTCTAGTAATGTATCTAGACATGTAACATTTTTGGAAATACAATACAGAAACCAATGTACAGAAAAATAAGTAAACTCCAATAGCATCGCAAGCCTTAGGTTGGTCCCATGCTCTCCAGTTCCAATGACAATCATATACCTGATGAATAAGGGTGATTTCCATTATCTACACCTATTTGGGTCCACCATCATAACCCAAATAGGGTGTGAGAAGAATCCCAGTAGGCATCCACAAAAAGATATGTGCCTAACTATCAGTGAATATGTAGCAGGTAATATAAATGAATGAAGCAATAAAACCGTAAGTACTCAACAGTAAATTGTCCTTCAGTTTTCAATTGCATTCATTTAACAATTATTATTCATATCTTGAAATATATAACCATGGGATACACCCTAAGATTTTTATCCTCCATGTAAATTAATGAAATAGACGTCTAAGAAGAATATCTAAATAATCATGTAAGACCGAGTCCATGCTTTTTCTTTGGATTGGAAGACTCGTCACAATTATTCAATTATTCATACATAATACTTTGGGAATTTCTCATAGTTTATCCCCTATAGTCTAAAATATTATCCATTCATTAAAGAATGACCCACTGGGAAATCTCTCACGGTCTAACCCATTTGGTCAAACATAGCATCATTCAATTATAAACGATCAGCTTTGAAAGCTCTCACAATCTAAAACCTTGGTTAAAAAATTCATTTATTAAAATAATAATGATCACCTAGGAAGATCTCATGATCTAACCCAATCAATTATATATTACCTCCTAGTAATCTCTCATGGTCTAACACAAACAATTATAGCTGACCACCTGGGTAGCTCTCGTGGTCTAACCCCTTTGGGAAGCTCTCAAAATCCAATCCCCTTTGGTCAACATTCACAATGCATATCATAAGAGTTTCATATAATTAGAAACTCCATCCAAAAAAGACTTGGAATGGAAAACGAGTCATTTCTAATAGGTGTTCTAGACCAAACGGGAATAAACAATTAACCAAGGTAAATTCACCCATGGGGTGTCCCATAAACAAGGTATCTAACCTTACACATATGAAAAAACACTTTATCAAACAAGAAAACCATTGTAGGTAATAAACAGGGTTAAATTCCAATCAAGAAATACCCCATATGTTGGTATGTGGCACTATTAGCATATATAATCCAAATACAAACAACAAAAGGAAAAAACCCACCTTCCTCGATTTCGGACGATCGATATACTTGATTGTTGGCCCTTGAATCGTCCTAGATCTGTGTAGATCTACAAAAATGTCAAAACACGCCACCTTGAATAACTCACAAGAGAGGATGAATAATGAATAAATTCTATAGGGGTTTTGATAACTCACCATTCGGATTCCAATGTACATGACGGTGTCTCAATCAGAGCTCACACGGAGAATATTGAGGGGTTTGAAGTTTGGAGGTTGTTCTGTCACTCTCTTGTATGAACCAAAGGGAGAAGAAGATGTTGGAAGACATAATATGTGACCCCTATACAATGTATCAAATAAAAATAAAAATACATGGTGTGTTTATTAAAACAACACATCATGTAGTAACCTTTATCATCCCCCGACTTAAGAGGTCTGAAAGGCCACCACACTGCCATGTACTTAGTCGTTACACGGTTAGTACACAGTTGTACACGACATGATATGTACACTACGTGTACTCAAGAGTACATGACATGTAAATAGAAAAAACTATTCTTTTAATTTTTCCTCAAAGACTACCCAAAATCAAGATACATACATGATAATAATATCTGTGATCTTGCAAACATCCCCCCTTAAAGCAATTTGTCCTCGAATTTCCCTTCCGAGGGTGGTGAATAAGAATCTGTGAACAACTCTAGCCATTGTGATCATACGTTGGACTCCCTCTCCCTAGTCTCATACTACACTCGGCTATGTTTCCATAACACCTATACCAAAGGAATAGACTGGCCATGGAAAACCTTTGTGATGTGATCCACAATCCAAATAGGGTGCTCTTCAAAGGATGCATCCACCTCCAACTCAACCTCATCAGGTTAAAAAGTGTGAGACACGTGTAAAAAGTATCATTGTATCTGAGAAACATAAAAGACATCATGCATAGCCTAGTACCACTAATGTAACTGTAAGAGATGGGAAACGGACAGACTCTCTCCAAAACCTCAAACGGTCTTACCTATCTCGGTGAAACTGTACCTTGTCTTCTAATCCTTCTATGTCTGAAGTTTGGTTTGACACATAGGAAAACCTGATATCTGACCTCAAGCTCCAGAGGTCATCTATGTTGATCAGCATAATATTTCTTGAAATAATGTGTCGTAGTAATCATATTTGGAATCAACTCCTCCGGCTCAGTGGCCTCCTAGACAATATGAGGTCCCAACATAATTTCCTCTCCTACCTCCATCCAACATAGGTTATATCGTCATGTCCTACCATACAAAGCCTCATAATGTGTCATTTGAATCATTTCTTTAAAACTGTTATTGTAAGAAAACTCCCTCAGGGGTATGTGTTTCTCCCAAGACCCCCCGAAATCTAGGACTCAGGCTTGAAGCATGTCCTCCAAAAAATTAATTGTGTGCTCAGACAGACAATCTGTCTAGGGATGGAAAGGTGTACTCAAAAGTACATGTGTACCAAAATCCCTCAGTAGTCCCAGCGAGACATGAGAAGTAAAATGGGCATACCTTTCTGAAACGATAGAATGTGTAACCCCATGAAAACATAAAATTCCTCGGAATTACAACTTCCCAAGCTCATCAACACTAAAATTCTCCTAGATCGGTAAGAAATGTGAAACCTTTGTGAGCATATTGATAAAAACCCACATCACATCATTACATCACAGCGATCTTGGTAATACTGTTACAAAATCCATGGCGACGTCATTCCACATCCACATGGGAAAGGGTAACTCCTTTAAAATCCCTATTAGTCTCTGATGCTCCAATTTCACCCACTGACAGGTGGAACATCCCATAAAAACCCATCTACATCTCACTTCATACCTAGACACCAATACTGACGATGTAGATCTCGATACATCTTGGTGACACCATGATGAAGTTCCCCTAAAAAGGCATGAAAATCTCACAACAGATCCTCACACATGTCTGTTGAAACCCATACACATTCATGAAAACAAAAACCCTCATCCTCACCTATGGTCCACCCAGGAGTAGGGTCCTTGCCTAACACACTCTCCCGTAGGACTAGGCCTTCAGGATCTGATACCTACCCCATTCTCATTCTATCCTGTATAGTATAGGTAATAAATATAAAAGAAAGAAAAATCTTCCCTTGTTTTTCGTGAAACTTCAAGTGAATCTTAGAGAACAGAGTCATAAGCTTCCAATCACAACTGGCCTCCTAAACTGTCTGTATCTAAGTCCTCTTTCTCAGCACATCAACCATCACGTGGCATTTACCCAGAGTGTAGACAAGGTTAATTTCAAAAGACTAAAGGTACTCAACCCACCTTCGTTGTATCTAATTCATATTATGCTGTGTAAATATATACTTGAGTATTTTTTGTTCGGTGTATACCACAAAATAACCTCCCAAAATATAATGTCTCAAAAAGTGCAAAGCAAGCACAACTGCAACTAACTTGAGATCATGTGTCGGTTAATTCATATTATGTGGCCTCGACTTCTGAGACCCATAAGCAACAAATCCTTCCCCTTTATAAGCACTGCTCTTAGATCAATACCTGATTCATCATAGTAATCATGGTAACTCTTTTTGGCTCTAAAAAATCAGGATCAGTGATGAATTCAATCTCCCCTTCAACTCTTAAAAGGCTAAAACACAGGAATATGTCCACAAGTACTTCTGACCCATATTAGTCATGCCCTTCAGTGGAATTTCTAAGAATGAAAATTCTTTATTAAAGTATATGTAATACCCATCTAGTTCTATAAAACTCCATACCTCAAAAATAATCTTTGACTGCTCCCATGAATCTACTGTTATCACTTTCTCTAGGTCTACTAATACTCTTTTTTCTCAGATAACAAGACCCAAAAAATGAATATGGTCCATCCAAAAGTGGAAATTTATGATTTTAGCATATAACTAATGCTCTCTCGGTATAATAAATATAATCTCAAGATGGATGGCATGGTTGTGTTGAGTGTGATGGTACACCAAGATACCATCCGTAAATACTACTACAAAAGAATCCAAATAAGGATGGAACACTCATTTCATCAGTGCCCTGAATACTATCAGCTCATTTTTGAGACTGAATGGCATAACCAAATACTCATATAGACCATACGAACTCTGAAAGGCTATTAGAGTTATATCTTATGGTATAACATACAAATAATTATAACTGAATCTCATGTCAATCTTCGAGAACACCCAAGATCAACGAAGATGATAAAATAGATCATAAATCCTCGGAAACGGATATCCGTTATTGACCATCAACTATTTCAGCTTCCGTTACTCCACATAATGTATGAGGGTACTATCCTCATTTTTCACAGAAAGGATAGGTGAACCCCAAGGATATGTATTGGTTCAGATGAAACACATTGCCTACAACTCCTCCAACTACTTATTGAGCTCCTATAACTTGGGTGTATCCATCTTATATGGAGGAATAGAAACTGGTACCACTCCTAGTATGAGATAAATTGAAAAATCCACCTCTTACACCAGAGATAACCAGAAAATTCATCTGGAAGGACTTATCTAAAATGATCCACCACGAGAGGATAGTTTATCTATAAAGTCCCTATGTCATCCAGATATAAACTAGAAACCTGGGTTGTATGTCCACCTAACCCATGATTCTCATGCCCAGATCTACTCGCCTGGACATCCTATTCACCCTTGTGTAGAAATGATCTTCCCTCTGGTGACGTGAAACTCACCCTACGATGATAGACGTCAACAAAGGCCTAAAAAGAGACCAACCAGTCCCTTCCAAGAATTACATTGAAGCTTATCATCTCTAATACATTGAGGTCCCACAAGAAGTGACACCCACTAACCTCAAGAGGGAACCCCTTGAACTACCGTAAAATAGTTGTCCTAATCCCCAACAGAGTGTCTAGCATTATAATACCATCATATGTAAAGATATTAAGTCTGTGTCTCTCCACAATGGAAACTGATATACAACTATGGGAAGATCATGTATCAAAAAGTGTAGAAGCTAAAAATGAGGCAACTAGAATCGTACCTCTAACCATAGAGGGTCTAGGATCCTGCTCCTTTTGGGAATCTTCCATTGAAAAAGTTTAAAATGTATCATGCCCTGGTGACCCTACCTGGCTACATTGAGTTCATCCACCCTATTGTCACTGAAAACTTATTGTATATCTACCATGACCATGACCACCCCCTTGTCCTAAATTTCTTAAAGAACTCTCATTCTCTGACTGAGGAGAAACTGGTGACCCCGCTTCTATATGTGTAGTCACAATAGATCCCTTATCACTTGTTGCTGGTGAGAACATCCTGTAAAAATGTCGAAGGTGACCCATTATTCCACAAGATCAGCACTCAACTAGGTCACTCGGTCACTACGGTCTCATGTTCCCACTCTTTCCGCACTAGTAACACACCACTTGGATAACTAAAGAAACATCCCTACAACACTTTCTATTATCGGTCGAAGGAGTACCAGCCCTAGATGCTGAAATTCCCTATTTCATAGCTCCAAAATCCCTTAGATTTCATTGGGTAATCAGTGCTAGGTTTACCCTAGTATTCAACAATGTAAACATTAAAACTTTCACCCATGATTAGATATCATACCTAATACCATCCTCAAATCACCTAGCCAGTGATAACTCGTCACCTCCCAAAACAGGTGTGAAGTGATGAAGCTATATAAAGTGAGAAGAATAATCCATCACCGAAAGAGCACCCTGGTTCATGTGCATGAACTCCCAAGCCCCATCAGCTCTCTACATCTTGGGGTGTAAATAATCATTAAAGGTCTTATGATACTCCTCCCAACTCATATCTCAATGACATCCCGCCTGTGAGATAACATCCCACCATCTCTTACTGGAATCACATAGCATGTAAGTCATGATATTCACCATCTCCTCTCATGAGATGTCTCCAGATACTTGAATAAATAAAGAATTGCCTCTAATTATGACTTTTCTTCCTTTGTCCCTCCATCCTCTTAAATAATGTGAGGTTTCTGTTGTGGTAACACCCATGTCAACTCTGCCATAGTCAGGGAAAGATGCGGTGCTCTTCGAAAAGTGAGCATCATTCTCATGAAGCCTTCATAAAACTTTTCATCAGCACCTACATCTGGTATAATAGCTGGTTCCAAGGTAGGCATGGTGGGAGGATCTGTAGGTAGTCCCTGATCTACCATTTCCGATGTCGGATCATCGCCATGTACCTAGTGTACATATAATGACCCATACTTTACATACATTGTTATTAATTCAGAATTAAAGCATAAATATTACAACATATAACAAAACCATGATAGGACCGTATAGGTATAGTGTCTTTAGAAACTGGGAAACATAAACAACTGGTTCATAAAGCATCTACATTGTCTCCCGTTAATTTCATCATATCTAGAGTCCCTTTTGGCATATCCTACTTAATACCCTTCTTCCTAACGTGGGGAATAGAAAACATACAAAAGGGTGAGCTCAAATGATTAGTAAGGGTAATAAAAGGAAATATCAATCATATCATATTCATAAGAACATAACATTTTTAAAATTTTAACCTGCAAAAGAGATCATAATATCATAAAATGGGATAAATAAAAGTAGTGAAATGCAATCCCAATGATCATAACATATAACTTGAAACTTTCTGGCATACACAAATAATCATATAAAATCATTTTCTATTAGTCAAGACTCATTTCCAAGACTATCATAGTGGACAAAGTCCATTTCTGAACCAAGATCATTCCTCGTTCTAGTCCTGTATCACTGAACTGGATTATCTTGTAATTCCAGCCATGTCTATCTCATGAGATATAAATCTTTACCTGATTCATTGGAGGTAGATATAGGTCACACCCATATCATAATGATACCATTATTATCTATGCCACAAAATCATAAATCATACATCGTAGCATAACCTATGTAATAAAAATGGGATTCTTAAACATCATGTCATCATAACATAATCCATATAAGAAAAAAGAACTTCATAAAAATAATTCAATCATAACATGATCAAATCAATGTAATAATAGGGATAGAAATAGAACCCTATATTATCTTATATGGATAATAATTTTGATAAAACACTTGAACTCCATTCTTGAGGAAAATAACTTTTCCACTTAAAAAACATTTTTCCTTTCTAAAAATGTAATAAAATTTTAAAATAATAGAAGTTAATTAAAAATAATCATGAAAACTAGTAAAGGAAGCTTCATGGAAATAATTTTTTGTGAAATCATAAAAATCCATTCATTCCGTATAAGTTAAAAAACATTCTTCTCGTACTATTTCTAGAAAAGTCAAAAAGTATCTCGTACTGAAAACAAATAAATGTCCCTTTCATATCTTTTACTAAAATTTCAAAAAGAGGTAAAATTGGATTTAAACAATTTTAAGATGATAATAATAATATTACATATTTTGGAAGCATGGATGTGGATAATAAATATGCCCCGGTAAATTCTGAAGTATAAACAATCTCGGATAGAAATGAGATTGTGCGATTTCCCCTTACCTTAGGTCCGATATGCTTTGTATGTGTCCGAACCTCATGTATAATGATTTAAATAATGTCATTGACTTATTCCAGAATCATACTCATTGTTATGATATCATATATGGTCATTTTCTTAGCTTCTTATTAGTAATATTTTATTTCTACTTGTTATTTGGGTGTTCATTGCTTTGTGTTGTTATGTGTGTTTTGTCGAATAAATTCTTATTCCTATTTTTTGGTTATAGCTAAACCATTTACAGAATGGTATTAGTATAATATATATCATATTTATTCATTCAAATCATTTATATAAGCATTATTCAATGAAGATCATGTATAACGAGTCGCATCACATCGTGCAGACGGTAGGCCGTACGTACGCACGAGCGATGATTTCATTCCCATAATTATTGAATAGTATTGGAGTGGATGATGGAATGTATCAGAATTAGTATCATGTTATAATAATTGTAAATATTTATTCTTTACACCATTATACCCATCTAGTAATGTGGTGGTGGAAAACAGATTACACCACGGCGTGGAGACGGTATTCTGTACGTACGCACGTGTGGTGATTTCATTTTCCGTAGGATGGATAGAATATGAAATAGGGTTGTTTCATATTTATAATAACATTTAAGTATATGAGTGATACTTATGTCATTAATTTATGATGAAACATATAAAGAATAAGAAGAATTAGAAAAAGAAATAAATTGGAAAGGATTGGTAAAGGATATTACCTCTTCTTTGACACGCCTCTTCTTAACCTCCTCTTAGGGCACTAATGTTGGTCTTTAAAGAAGACAAGGACCTATAGTATGTTTATAGGGAAGTGGAGAAGGGAAATTGGCAGGGTTTGGCCGAGATTTAAGGCTCAAAGGGGTGTGAGGAGGAGAGGGAGGAGGTTCCCTTTTATAAGAGGGTGAGGGGAACCTTAGAAAAAACATAAAATATTATTCTATAATAAATTCATATTAGGTATAAAATGGTTACAAAGTGACTTATTTAGATACTAGGGTGGGGATGGGTCGAAATCCTTTCATCCAATAGGTTTTAGACAAGTTTAGGTTACCATTTTAATCTTATCATTTAGATTTAACTCTAAGTTAAATAATTTAACTTTTACCATGTCTTAATGTATTCTAACACTATATGGTTAATAAACTTACTATAAACTTCCAATATAACACCAATTGGTTCATTTATGTCATATATGTTATTATATAAATCTTTTTTCCGAACCTTAGATTTTTAATAAAAGAATATCAATTAATAATTTAATATTTGTTTTAAAAACTCTTTTATGTCAATTTTGACACTATTTTGTATTTTTGTTTTTTATAAATTCATAACAGCATTATTACTTCAAAAAAATCATCTAACAAACCCTAATATTTTATATTAACCTATAAAATTAGTTTAATTCATAAAAAGTCTCAAATTACATTTATTAGGATATTTATAATAACAATTATTTTAATATTTCATTAATAAGGTAATTAATGCATCATCATTGTGTCATAAATAAATTAAATTATTTAATGTCTAAAAATTATAAATAAAATACCATTATGTATAAAATATTTTTAACTTTCCAATGAATATTTATAGTCGAATTTATATTATATATAACCCTATATTAAAAATTTTTAACTTATTAAACTTTGATTTTAACTCTTTTAACTATTCTGTGAATTAAATAATAATAAATGTCCTAATCAAATCCATGTGGACCTAAATGGTCATATTTTATTCTTAAGGTTGTTTCTGGTCGAATTACACTTATCCAAAAGAATTAAGACATGTTTTAGGGTAATAATAATATCATTTTTACCCTTAATTACCCTATTTACTTTTAACCGTGGTAAATAAAAGTAAAAAGTTACTATTCACAAAATATTATTTTTATCTTATTGAACCATATTTTACTCCTTGATATTAACTGTGTCTCTCATATTTTTGAAATTCCACTCACAGAAGTGGTAAAATTATGTTTTATGTAAATTTTAAATTTCTCTTAGGAGATGGGTAAAATACGGTAAAAAGTTCAATAAAATTTTTATATATCTAAAATTGTTATAAAATGACTCCAATGAATTACATTGAAATTATATAGGTATTATGTATGTATTTGGACCTAAAATAAAATAAATAATTATTTAAATAAAAATTCTGCTTTTAAACTATAACTGAGTGTTTCTCACTATTCATCAAACATTTAATGTTTTCAGAAAAATACCAAAAATTCACCCAAGGATAATTTCGATATTCCGAATCCAAAAATGAAGTCCATTTTGAAAGATAAAATTTATATAATTTCAAAAAGTGGGTATTACTATTCATAACAGCTAGTTTATATAATATTTTAAAAACATATCGTTGTTTATTGAAACTCGGTGTTGCGTACAACACAAGCTATCGAGGAAGGTTGCTCTTGCGTGTAACGAAAGCCAAGACAGTGTTGTGTGTAGTGAAATATTCCTTTGGTTTTGCATATAACATAATACATAAAAACAAAATATTTCTCATAAAATATCTGGGTGTTACATTTTACCCACCTTAAAAAGAATTTCACTCCCGAAATTCTTCACTTCGTAAAAACAGATGAGGATACCTCTCCCTCATCATATCCTCAAGTTCCCAAGTAGCATCTTCTAATTGGTGGTTCCTCCATAAAACTTTAACCAAGTGAGTGGTATTGTTTCATAGAACTTTTTCGCTAGGATCCAAAATCTCTATTGGCTGTTCTTCATAAGAAAGATCCTACTCCGTCGGTACAACTTCTGAGCTTAGTACATGTGAAGGATCAGGTATGTATTTTCTCTGGATAGATACATGGAGAACATCATGAACTTGAGAGAGATTCGGTGGAAGAATCAATCGGTAATATACCTTCCCAACATGGTAAAGTATTTCAAAAGGACCAATATACCTAGGGATCAGCTTGCCATTCTTTCCAAATCTCATTACTCTCTTTCAAGGAGATATTCGTAAGAACACTTTATCACCCACCTCAAACTCTAGGTATTTTCTTCAGTTGTCGGCATAACTTTTTTGTCGACTCTTAGCTACTCTTATGTGTTTTTGAATAGATCTTACCTTTTCGCCCATCTCATCAACAGGATCAGGTCCTAATAGCTTCCTTTCCCCAACTTCATCCCAGCAAGTTGGAGTTCTGCATTTATTTCCATAGAGAGATTCATAAGAAGCCATCTGAATAATGGAGTGAATGCTATTATTATAAGAAAATTCTACCAGAGGTAGGTGTTGATCCCAACCACCTTTTAAATCTATAGATCATGCTCTCAAAATGACTTCTAGAGTTTGAATTGACCTCTCAGACTAACCGTCTGTCTGAGAATGATAAGTCGTGCTAAAACACAACTCTGTATCTAGAGTATGTTGAAGACTTCTCCAGAACATCGAGGTAAACCTCGGATCCCGATCAGATATAATGGAAATTGGTACTCCATAAAATATTACCACTTCCTTTACATATATCCTGGCGAGTTGATCAAGAGAAAAATCTTCTCTAATAGCAATGAAGTGTGTCGACTTCATAAGACGGTCAACTATAACCCAGATAGCATTATTGCCTTTGGATATTTTAGGAAGTCCAGTTACAAAGTCCATGGTGATGTTTTCCCATTTCCATTTTGGTATGGGTAAATATTGTAACATCCCCTTAGAATTCTGTCTCTTAGCTTTAACTTGCTGACAAACCAAGCATCGAGAGACATATTCAGCAACATCTCTTTTCATCTCATCCCACCAGAAGTACTCCTTCAGTTCCCTATACATCTTCGTGCTTCCAGGGTGAATAGAGAATGAAGAACTATGAGCATCATCCAATATTTCCTTCTTTAATTCTGGGATGGGAGGAACACAAATCCGATTTCTGAACTTTATTATTTCATCACAATCAATATGGAATTTAGGAACATTTCTCACCCTCTTTTGTAACTCTACATCTTCTTTTTGTGCCTCTTTAATCTTCACATGTATAGATGGTTGAACATTCATTTGAGAAAGATAATATTTTTCCCCTTCCCTTATAATTCCAAGATCCATCCTTTGTAAATCCACAAATATTGGATCTTTTGTGATCCTCATCATGGATAAGCTAGCATGGTCTTGTTGACTTAATGCATCCACCACCGTGTTTTCGTTCCCATGATGGTAATTAATTGAGCAGTCGTAATCCTTAATAAGCTCCAACCATCTTCTTTGGTGCATATTCAGCTCCTTTTGTGTGAAAATATACTTTAAACTTTTATGATCTGTATAAATATCACACCTTTCACCATAAGGATAATGCCACCAAATCATTAATGCAATGATTACTACATCTAATTCCAAATCATGAGTTAGGTAATTTTTCTCAGGGATTTTCAGTTGTTGTGAGGTATAAGCTATCACCATATAATTTTTCAAGATAACACACCCCAATCCCTTCTTGGATGCATCACTATAGATCACAAACCTTTTTCCACTACAAGGCAGTGTGAGCACAGGTGCACTAGGTAACCTTCTTTTTAACTCCATGAAATTCTCTTCACACTCCTCCGTCCAAACTAACTTAACTCCTTTTTGAGTCAACATGGTGAGTGGATTAGATAATTGTGAAAAATCTTTCACAAAACGTCGATAATATCCATCCAAACCAAGAAAACTTTGGATCTCATTTATTGTTGTTGGTCTCAGCCATCTTTCGATAACCTATGGTTTTGCTAGATCCAAAGATATCCCCTCTTTTGAGATTATGTGACCCAAAAATGAAACTTTTTGATGCCAAAATTCACACTTTTTAAATTTGGCATAAAGATTCTCCTTTCATGGACTCTTTAATACAATTCTCAAGTGATCTTCATGTTCTACATTTCTCTTTGAATAGACAAGAATATCGTCTATAAAGACAACCCCAAAATTATCTAGATAGTCTCTAAAGACTCTATTCAGTTGATCCATGAAGATAGCAGGGGAATTATTAAGACCAAATGGAATCACTATAAATTCATAGTGTCCATACCTTGTACGGAAAGTCGTCTTTGGTATATGCACCCTTTTGACCCTTAATTGATGATACCCTGAATGAAGATCAATCTTGGAAAAGTATTGAGCTCTGTATAGTTGGTCAAATAAGTCATCAATGCATGGGAGAGGATATTTCTTCTTCATAGTGATCTTGTTAAGTTCTCGATAATCAATGCAGAGTCTCATTTATCCATCATTCTTCTTAAAAAATAGAACAGGTGCTCCCCAAGGTGATTCAGTAGGGCGTATGAATCCCTTATCAATATAATCTTAGAGTTTCTTCTTCAATTCCTACAACTCAATTGGTTCCATTCTATAAGGTGTCTATGAAATTGGAATAGCAACCGGTATGAGTTCTATTGAAAACTCAACTTCACAATTTGGTGTAAGACCTGACAATTCCTCTGGAAAGACAACATCAAACTCCCATACAATGGGAATATTATTAATTGATAAAATCTCTCCAACCATTTGAGATAAATAACCTTCATTTATTGGAATCAAGACCCATAATATGGAAGCAATTTCCACTAGAAGATTATATTCATCCTTGCATCGATAGATGATCATAGATTGATCAGGAATATGAAATGTGACTTCCCTTTGTTGGAAATCGATATGAGCTCCATATAAGGAAATCCAATCCATGCCAAGGATCACATTCAATTCTAGTATAGGAAGGATCACAAGATTTGCAGGAAGCACTTTCCCCCAAACATCAATTGGAGAAGAATTATAAACTTTTGATGCAATAGTTGTGCCATTAGGAGTTGTCACAGCTAACTCAATAACTAATTGTCGAGGTAGTATAACGATACCCTTAAAAATTTCTTCAGAAATAAAAGAGTGTGTGGATCCAGAATAAAATAAAACATTTTCTACTTTAGATTGGATGGTAAGTTTACCTTTCACCACTTTGTTATCATACTCCACATCACCGATAGAAATTTCATGTGACTTTCCTTTGTCTTTGGCCTTAAGAGTTTGTTGATGTCAATCATCATCATCAACCCTTGGATTTGGGAATTAATTAGCATAATGCCCCATTTCCTTACACTTGAAACATTGAATTGTAGGAGGTGAATTCTATGTATCCTTTTCTTTGTTCGCATCACTAGACATCTTTTTCCAATCATTGCGGCATTCAAATGCCAGATGACCTTATTTTCCACATTTGAAACATTTACTTGTACCTTTAAGACAATTCCCTCCATGTTTCTTTCCATACTTTGAGCATAAGGGAAAACTCATCTTCTTTTCAGTGTGGTCTTTAGATTTCCCTTTGAATTCCATTTTCCTCTTCTTATCAAACCTATATGACTGATGGGTTACTCCAATCTCCATCTCAACCTTGAGATCACATCAAACAATTTCCTCGTAGCTATTGAAGTCCCTTATGGCTAACGCCCTTCGAAGACTTGGTTTTAAGAAACTAAAGAATCGATCGATCTTACTCTCAAGTTAGATAATAAATCTGGAAGCATACCTTTCAAGTCTTGTAAAATTTGCTTCACAGGTACCAATAGATTCATCATCCTTTTTCTTTAGTTCAAGAAACTCCTTCTCTATCTTTTTTCGAAGAATACGAGGGAAGTACTTGTTGAAGAATATGTTCTTGAACTCATCCCATTCCATGGACTAAATTTCATCTCTTTACCTCATATTCTTGATAAGATTCCACCATTGATCAGCTTCACCTTCCAAACGATATACTGCTAAGATGACATTATCATGTTCAGAACATTGAAGAACAGAAAATATATTTTCAGTGGTATTGATCCATTGTTCATCCACTAATGGATCAGTAAACCCGTTGAATGAGGGTGGACTCTACCTCATGAAGGATTCAACTGAATGGTGATCCTTCATTTGCTCGTTTGGAAGTCCTTCATGATTTATAGCTTGAGAAAGTTGTGTGAGCATGGATATAAGATTTTTCATTCCATCTCCCATAACATTTGGTTGCTCAGGGGGACAGTCATTGCATTTCCCGTCGCATTCCACATTAACACGGTTCCTTCGGGTTCTAGCCACTTACTAAAACCAATAATCATAGTGTGACAAACACTAATCATAATAGGAAAACAACATAATCAAGAATAAAATTTCACACTTAAGGTCTTATCATAGGTTATTCATGGCCATTTATAAAATACTAAGATTGTGTTCTATGCTTAGACATATCTTTAGGGTTCTTACTAAGGCTTTCACATCCTAGTTTCCAAAGGTTCACTATACCTTTCCTCTGATACCAACTATAACGACCCATACTTTACATACATTGTTATTACTTCAAAATTGAAGCATAATTATTACAACATATAACAAAACCATGATAGGACCATATAGGTCTAGTGTCTTTAGAAACTGAGAAACATAAACAACTGGTTCATAAAGCATATACATTGTCTCTCGTTTATTTCATCATATCTAGAGTCCATTTTGTCATATCCTACTTAATACCCTTCTTCCTGAGCTGGGGAAAAGAAAACTTACAAAAGCATGAGCTCAAATGCTCAGTAAGGGTAAAAAAGGAAATATCAATCATATCATATTCATAAGAACATAACATTTTGAAAATCTTAACCTGTAAAAGAGATCATCATATCATAACATGGGATAAATCATAGTAGTGAAATGTAATCCCAATGATCATAACATATAACATGAATCTTTGTGGAATACACACATAATCATATAAAATCATTTATTATTGGTCAGGACTCATTTCTAAGACTGTTGTAGTGGACAAAGTCCATTTCTGAATCGAGTTCGTTCCATGTTCCAGTCCTGTATCACTGAACTAGATTAACTTGTCATTCCAGCCATGTCTATCTCATGACATATAAATCTTTACCGAATTTGTTGGAGGTAGATATTGGTCCCACCCATCTCATAATGATACCATTTTTATGTGTTCCACAAAATCATAAATCATACATCATAGCATAACCCATGTAATAAAAATGGGATTCATTAACATCATGTCATCATAACATAATCCATGTAAGATAAAAGGACTTCATAAAAATAATTGCATCATAACATGATCAAATCAATGTAATAATAGGGATAGAAATAGAACCCTATATTATCTTAGATGGAAAATAATTTTGATAAAACACTAGAACTCTATTCTTGAGGAAAATATCCTTTCCACTTCAAAAATTTTAAACTAAAAGAAGTTAATTAAAAATAAACTTGAAAACTTTTAAAGAAAGCTTCATGGAAATAATGTTCTATGAAATTATAAAAATCCATCCATGCCGTATAATTTAAAAAAACATTATTCTTGTACTTTTTCCGGAAAAGTAAAAGAGTATCTCGTACTGAAAACGACAAAATATCCCTTCCATATCTTTTACTAAAATTTCAACAAGAGGTAAAATTGAATTTAAAAAAATCTTGGAGGATAGTAATAATATTACATATTGAGGACGCATGGATGTGGATGATAAATATGCCTCAGTAAATTCTAAAGTATAAACAATCTCGGATAAAAATGAGATTGTGAGATTTTCCCTTACCTTAGGTCCAATATGATTTGTATGTGTTTGAACCTCCTGTGTAATGATTTAAATAATGTCACTGAATTATTCTAGAATCATACTCATTGTTATGATTTCATATCTGATCATATTTGTAGCTTCTTATTTGTAATATTTCATTGTTATTGTTATTCGGGTGTTCATTGCTTTATGTTCTTATGCGTGTTTTGTCGAATAAATTCTTATTCCACTTTTTAGGTTATAGCTACAGCATTTAATGAATGGTATTAGTATAATATATATCATATTTATTCATTCAATTCATTTATATAAGCATAATTAAATGAAGATCATGTAGAACGAGTCGCATCACATCGTGGAGACGGTAGGTCATACATACGCACGAGCGATGATATCGTTCCCATACTTATTGAATGGTATTGGAGTGGATGATGGAATTTCTCAGAATTAGTATCATGTTATAATAATAATAATATAGTTACTCTTTACACCATTATACTCATCCAGTAAGGTGGTGGTGGAAAACATATTACACCACGGCTTGGAGACGGTATTCTGTACGTATGCACACGCGGTGATTTCATTTTCTGTAGGATGGATAGAATGTGAAATAGGGTTGTTTCATATTTATAATAACATATCAGTATATTAGTGATAATGATGTTATTAATTTATGATGAAACAGACAAAGAATAAGAATAAGTAGAAAAAAAATAAATTGTAAAGGATCGGTAAAGGATATTACCTCTTCTTTGACGCGCCTCTTCTTAACCTCCTATTAGGGCACTAAATTTGGTATTTGAAAAAGACCAGGACCTCTAGTATGTTTCTAGGTAAGTGGAGAAGGAAAATTGGCACGATTTGGCCGAGCATGAAGGCTCAAAGTGGTGTGAGGAGGGGATGGAGGAGCTTCCCTTTTATAAGAGGGGTGAGGGGAACCTTAGGAAAAACTTAAAATATTATTTTATAATAAATTCATATTCAGTTTATAATGGCTCCAAAGTTACTTATTTAGAGGATAGGGTAGTTATGGGTCGAAATACTTTCAACCAATAGGTTTTAGAAAAGTTTATGTTACCATTTTAACCTTATCATTTATATTTAACTCTAAGTTAAATAATTTAACTTTTACCGTGTCTTCTTGAATTCTAACACTATATGGTTAATAAACTTACTATAAACTTACAATAGAGCTCCAATTGGTTCATTAATGTCATATATTTTATTATATAAAACTTTTGGACGAACCTTAGATTTTTAGGAATATCATTTTAGTTGATAATTTAATATTTTTTTAAAAAACTCTTTTATGTCAATTTTGACACTATTTGGTATTTTGTTTTTTCTCAATTCATAAAAGCATTATTACTTCGAAATAAATTCATCTAACCAACCCTAATATGTCATATTAACCTAGAAAATTATTTTAATTCATAAAAAGTCTCAAATTACATTTATTTGGTTATTTATAATATCAATTATGTTAATATTTCATTAATAAGTTAATTACTGCATCATCATTGTGTCATAAATAAACAAAATTATTTAATGTCTAAAAATTATAAAAAAAATATCATTATGTAGAAAATATTTTTACCTTTCTAATGAATATTTATAGTTGAATTTATATTATGTACAACCCTATATTAAAAATGTTTTACTTATTAAACTTTGATTTTAACTCTTTTAACTATTCTTTGAATTAAATAATAATAAATGTTCGAATCTAATCCAAGTGGACCTTAATGGTCATATTTTATTCCTAAGGTTGTTTTTGGTTGAATTACACTTATCAAATAGAATTAGGACATGTTTTAGGGTAATAATAATATCATTTTTACCCTTAATTACCCTATTAACTTTTAACCGTGGTAAATAAAAGTAAAAAGTTACTATTCACCAAATTTTATTTTTATCTTATCGAACCACATTTTACTCCTTGATATTAACTGTGTTTCTCGGAGTTTCGAAATTCCACTCACAGAAGCTATAAAATTATATTTTATGTAAATTTGCAAAATCTCCTAGGAGATGGGTAAAAGACGGTAAAAAGTTCAATAAAATTTTTATATATCTAAAATTATTATAAAATGACTCCAATGAATTACATTGAAATTATATAGGAATTATGTATCTATTTTTACCTAAAATAAAATAAATAATTATTTAAATAAAAATTTGGTTTTAAACTACAACTCAATGTTTTTCACTATTCATCAAAAATTGAATGTTTTCAGAAAAATACCAAAAATTCACCCAAGGTTAATTTCGATATTCCAAATCCAAAAATGAAGTCCATTTTGAAAGATAAAATTTATAAATTTCAAAAAGTGGGTATTACTATTCATAAAGGCTAGTTTATATAATATTTTAATAACATATCATTGTTTAGTGAAACTCGGTATTGTGTACAACCCAAGCTATCGAGGAAGGTTTATTTTGCTTGTAACGCAAGCCCAGATAGTGTTGTGTATAGTAAAATATTCCTTTGGTGTTGAAAATAACATAATACATAAAAACAAAATATTTCTCATAAAATATCTGGGTGTTATAGTACAATTGGAGGACGTCTTGGTGGAATGACTCTACAAGATCAACCACACACCTCTGTGCATGATTATCAAGGAGTTGAACATAGAAGTGAAAGAATAGAACAGGAAAAGGAAAAAATTCACATTTTACAAAATAGGGTTACACGATGTGTAGAACTACTACACAGCATGTTCCATTAAGCCTTAGCATGGGCGTGTACCTCTGCCTACCTGGTCGTGTAACGCCCCAGAGAGATGGCATGTTCCTCATGAGACATGAAATGTTCTTTAATATTCTATCCTTCCTAGGAACTTCTACATGGCTCAAAATACCTGGTCCTTCTGGTGAAACACAACATGGTATGTTCACCCTAGACCCGGCGTGTACTCAAAATTTCTATCCACCCATGTCATTAGTCACATGACCGGCTACACGGTCGACTATACCACATCATGTACTACCAATACACGGTGTATTATACCAAAAGATTACCAACCCCATGTCTCAGATCACACAGTCAGTCACACAGTTAAAAACTACAAAGCGTGTACATACGGTATGCGACATATACTAAAGAAAAGTCATTTCTTCCAGAAAAGAAGAACACATGGTGTGTGTTCATAACATCACAAGCTTTTTTTCTAGTTTTTATGGCGAGTAAGCCAATGAAACATTTTTGGAACCCCAAAAATCATAAATTTTTTCCAAGGCATGCCATGTTTTAATTTGTGAGAGACCATACTCTTAAGGAATCAATTTTTGACGTACTTAATCATATCATATCCTAACTGAATTCAATTAAAGTTAAAATATGATCCATAAAATTATGATCCAAGAGGACCCATAACACCTCAAGGACCAAAGATTGGCATCCATCCAAATGAAACTTTACACATTCCAATACCCTATCAAAAATAGTAGGTATTACAATCAAGGAATATAACACAATATCATCAATGTCTATCACAACATCTATCACAATTGAATGCAATCAGTAATGCCCCCTACATGGAATTATAAGAATGCATGAAATGAGATATCTAGCAAGTACCTATATGATGAATGAGATAGAATACCCTCAACTCTATGAGTTACAATAGAAAATAACCTCAAAAATATCAATCATAACAACCCAAAACAATTTAATCACCCAATTGAGTAATAAAATCAACTATAACTATTGAAAAATAAGAAAAATTGCAATATTCAGGGTAACATGGCTTTTTCAATTACACAGGTTAGCAACTCCCATGCACAAATTATTTCCAACTATAGATTCCTTTCTATCTCATTATATTGGATCTAAATAGTAAGGAAATGTAGGAAATAAAATCCTTGTATACCACTTTGTAACATCCCGGATCTGGGTGTCAGCCAAAGGTTCCCCGAACCCAATTGGTCACTTAACCTCAAGCACATTTCCCCAAATGCCCGAGGCTTCCAGCAATAAGTAAGGGAAAAGGTGTGATAATGGGTAAAATATTACCTCATTGGAAGAGTATGCATAATGGTAAACAAATAGTAAACAACAGTAGAAGAATTAATACCATACAAAAAAAGTAAATAGTGGAGGACTGATAGTGATAAAACAATTGGAGCACATATATAAATGATCCATGTCACATGTGTCTAGGAAAGTAGAACAACAATTCACAATTCTAGAAATATGATAAAAACCCAAATTATAGAAAAACAAGTAAACTCCAATAGCATCACAATCCTCATCTTGGTCCCTCTCTAGCTCCAATAGAAATCAAGTACCTAATGAAGAAGGGTTTTTCCCTTATTTATACATGCAATCATATAATATATTTGGGTCTAAAATCATGACCCGAATGGGGTGTGAGACGAATCCCATCAGGAAACCATTGAAATATATGTTCCTAACTATCAGTGAATATATTGTAGGTAATATTCAATAACAAATAAATAAAGATGGAAGTACTCAAGAGTAAACAATCCAACAGTTTCCAATTACATTCATTAAACATTTATTATTCATCTATTGAAATATGTAGTCCTAGGATCTATCCTAAGCTCTATATTTCCAGTGTAATGTAATGAAATAGTTGTCTTAGAAGACCATATAGACAATCAATTAAGGCTGAGTCCGTGCTTGTGCTTTGGCTTGTAAGACTCATCGTAATTATTCAATTATTCATACATGAACCATTGAGAAGTTCTCACAGTTTATCCCCTCTGGTCTATCATAGCATCCATTCATTAAAGAATGACCCACTGGTAAATCTCTCATGGTCTAACCCCTTTCTTATAACATAGCATAAATCAATTAAAATGACCACATGTGCAAGCTCTCACGGTCTAAACCCTTTGGTCAAAAATCCATTTAATGAAATAATAATGATAACCTAGGTAGCTCTCACGGTCTAACCCAAAAAATTATAGATGACCACATCGGTATCACTCATGGTCTATCCCAAACAATTATAGATGACCACCTAGGAATATCTCATGTTCTAACCCAAAACAATTATAGATGGCCACTTGGGAATCTCTCACGGTCTGACCCATTTAGGAAGCTCTCACAGTCGAATCCCTTTTAGTCTACATTCACAATGCATATCAAAGGCACTTCATATAATTAGAAACTACATCCTAACATGAAAAGGCATGGAAAACAAGTTAATACTAAAAAGTATTCTAGATCAAATGGCCATAAACAATAAACCAAGAGAAATGAACCCAGGTGGTGTCCCATAAACAAGGTATCTAACCTTACGCATATTCAACAACCCTTTATCAAACAAAAAACCATATCAGGTAATAAACTGGGTTAAATTCCAATCAAGAAATACCCCAAATGTGGGTATGTATAACTTTTAGCATATATGATCCAAATACAATCAACAAAAGTCACAAACCACCAAACTCAATGTCATATGATAGATATAATTGAATGTCTACCCTTCAATTATCCTACGTTGACATAGATCTATAAAAAGGTGTGAAAAACCCCACCTTGAATAAATCATGAGGGGTGATGAATCTGGAAGAAATTATCTAGGGGTTTTATGAACTCACTGGTGGGATTCCAATGCACCCTACGGTGTCTCAATTAGATATTGAATGTAGAATTTGGAGGTCTTCAATGTTTTTAGGTTGTTCTGTCGCTCTCATGTATGAACCACGGGGAGAAGAATATGTTTACAGACATATAAAGTGACTCATATCTAATATATCAAATTAAATATTCTGTGCAGTAGCCTTAATTGGGACCCAACTTAAGCAGTCTTTCAAGTCACCACATGGCCATATACTCGACCGTTACATGGTCAGTACGCGGTAGTATGCTGCATGATAGGTACACGGCGTGTACTCAAGAGTACAAGGCGTGTGCATAGAAAAACCTCTTATCTTCCTTTTTTCTCAAATACAACCTGAAATCAAGATCCATACCTGAAAAGAGGATCTTGGTTCTTACACTGTAAAACAAATCCTTTTTTTAACAATTTTTCATTCCATTAGAGTGTGTGGTTGATATTAATATGAATGAAATTCCCTAAGGATGAATACATTAATATAATGATTTTTATATGTTAATATTTTAAAATATATTTATAATTCTCTTCTACCCATGATGGATTGATGAAATATCATAATAAAAATCCATTTCTTAGGTAGATCGAAGAGGGAAAATCTATCTTTAACAACTTTATTATGTGATCATTATAATTCACACAAGTTTCTCAGCCCGGTTGGTGAGGACTCGAAAAGTTCATTCAAGAGACCTGGTATCAAATCAAAGAATAGACATATTTCTGAGTCACTTTAGTGTTACTATAGTAGTACCGTAGTAGCACTGTAGTAGTACTGTATTAGAACCATAACAGCTGATACTATTAACACATTTCATTTTTCGGGCCACTGGTTTGATCTTCTATTCCTTCAAGACCTTCAGGCCAGTAGGACTTTAAAACCACTATAAGGCCTTTAGGCCACCTCAAGGCCTTTGGGACATAATAATTTTTTCTTAATATACCAGATTCTACAAGGAGGAGGCTTCAAATGGTGATATAGAGCAGGCGCATTCACGAGAGTAGAAGCTACCGGATTTGGAATAATGAGAGGGTATGGAACATTCTATCAAAACTGTCTTATGCTTGCAAAGGGAATCCTAGACGAATATCCAAGCAAAGGTGGATAGATGACATCATGATGAGGATTATGGGGAGGTGTAGTTCCATGTAGTTATATCCTGGATGAGTTCCTTTAAGACCTTTGGGTATTGTAGTTTCATAAAGCCTATGATCCATTTAATGGTTCCCCGTAGACCCTTAAAAGGAGGATTATAAAAATTAATAAAAAATATGGCCTTCAGGGCATTCGAGTGATCATAATAATTCAATGTATTTTAAATAGTGTTTGACAATATTGTGACTAATTATTTAAAAATAATATAGAGTCAATCAATATCACTTAAATTTAACTTCACATAAGCATTGAATCCTATTTTAGTCACTTACATACTTTGAAAAAAAAATTCGTCTTAATTTTTTTTGTACAAGGAAATTTTGTGCTAAATTGTCACTTCTCTTTAATTATATGGTTGAATTTGTCACTTCATTGGAGTCTCTGCCATGGAAAAATCATTCATTATCTAATAACAAGTTATATATGATTAAAACCATCAAACTAAACATTTAATTATGATGTTCATCATAATTTACTCATCTAACATTTTCGATAGGCACAAATAAACAACACAATCAACTAACCCATTTTTAATAGTAGACTGAGCATGTTTTAAAATTTGTAAAATCCACTCATGGTCACCATATTTGTTATTAATAGACATATATGGAATGAAAAACATAATAAAAAATCCATTTATAGGAAAATTATTAATATAATCTATTTTTGGGGAAAATGTACTCTATAAAAATAAAGAAATAAAATCCTATAAATAACGATTTAAGAATACATAAATAATGAAATAATAGTTAGGACAAAAAACACACTTTCATATTGAAAAATCATGACATTAAAATATAAATACAAATATAATAGATCATATAATTTTGTCAATATAATATTAAAAATAGTAATCATAACATATATTTCCCTAATGTTTCTTATTTTTGAATGTCTAATGTATATTTAAGGTAAAAATCCATAATGGTGAGATAATAATTGTTTGAACATGGAAATATCATAAAATATGTCATTATATATTATAATTTTTGTAGTTATATAGTAAATTATTTCAAATAATATTTAAAATATATTTTAATATTAAATTTTATAAATAAACTCCAAATAAAAATAAAAAAAAATTATCCTGATTTCATTTATGACAATACATTTCATATATTTTATTAGAATGTTAAAAAAATTGAATTATATAGAATTATTACATAAATATAAAAAAATACATATTTTCCGTCGGAGTCAAATCCGTAGAGAAGGGATTGAGTCTTTAATTGGAGCTCCCCAATGTTTGCAGGGTATGGTAAAGGAACATCCAAGAGGGATATAATATGTAGTTAGGGGTATAATATAATTAGAAACTATAGAAGGGGAGGTGTTAATAGTGTTCACAATATCTCTTATATTGTGGTTCTGAAATTAAATGGGGATGATGATATATTTCCTCCCATACCCTTGATCTCATCCACTATTTTAAAAATAAGGATATTAATAATTTTAAATATCTAACTTATAGAAAATATTGTTTTAATGAACATAGACTCAATATATTTTTCATTCCTGATGTATGTGTTTACATTTCGAGTTACTATATTCTTAGCATTATTATGTTGGTTACCTTTTGAATTTTTAGGTTATATTTAAACTTCTTAAACTGATTATTTTTATCAACCTTGGTATATAAATTACCTTTCATTTTATTTAAGTTCTCCTCTATAACATCAATCTTAATATATTTTATACTGATTTTTATCTCTATATTAGATAGGATTTTTCTTTCTATTCCTTCAATAATAATTCCATTTATCTTTATATTATCAAAAAAATTAGTTATTAATCTTTGGGAAATTAATTACCTCTATATTTTAAAATATCATTTCATATTATCTCCTTATAAACAGACACTCAACTGATGTAATAGATGAAACTAGAGTCACCTTGAGGAAAATCACATTCTTGATCCCTCTTAATGAGAATCATGTTTGATAACCTAAAAGTCCAATCTGAGTAGAATATTAGGAATATATTAAAAACCTAATTATAATGCCTCTTTAATCACTAAATTGATCTCTTAATAGTTGAATTAAATTTATAATATATAAAATTTTGTAATGGGAACTAATGTTAATGTATAATGTAGTCCATAAACTAATAAAATAGTTATATTATCTATTTTTCATCTACAATATCCAATATTGAACTAATTATTTTTTAAATTAAAAATAACATGTTAAATATCCCTATTATAATGGACTTTGAAGCTAATTGCATTCTCCATTACTAGTTTCTTCAAGTGAACATGCTTAATCATTTTGATAGAAATTTGAAAACTCATTCATTGCATATTTTATTCTATCGATTACTAATATTGGTAAAGGGGGATTGGAGAGTTTGTTTAGAATAGTTTTACAATTAGAAAATGATTTATGTTTTACAAAATCTCATGGAATTTTATTTCTATATATATATATAATATCTTATCATTCATGTTTAATTGTTCTGCATTTTTTTTCATATCTTAGGAAATTATTTGTGGGTTTTTATAAATAAAATATGAGTTTTTAATATTTCTATAATTAACTTCAAGATAATTCTGAATAAATACTTTAGGCTATGCATATTTATTTATCCCAAGTATCATTGGAGTAGTTATTTTATAATTAATAACCAATGGTTTAAATTCCAAAGGCTTATTCTCCATTATTTCTTCATGTTCATAACCAACTGGAATATACTGCTCAAAAGCTCACTTTTTATCCCAATCAATAGGTGGATTTTATAAATAAGATGTGACCATTTCTTTAGAATAAAAATAAGACATATATGAGCATTAATGAGATTATCCACAACAATTTTATCAACCATAAAGGAGTCAGCATGTGTTATAGTGGTTCTATTCATATTATTCCATTCTTCCATTAATTAAGCATGAGTAAGATATTAACTAGCCTAATCCACTTCTATATAATCCCTAAATAGTTTATAATATTTCAGAAATTAATCATTATTGGTGAACTACAAGAATTATTTTAGCTAATTGAGTGAGTATATCCTAATAGGATTTTAAATTTCAACTAAATAACTTTTTTAAGTGGATGAAATCGCATATATGGTTTGATCTATCATCAATAGAATCAATATTTATTTTAAGAATAAAAAAATAAATCATAACATAAGTATTAAATTCTCAAAATATTAATTCTCAACATAATATACTTGATAAGGACCACTAAGAAATAACTGAATGTCTTCTACCTTTAGGGGGATTAGATCATATTTTTATCCTTATTCAGAATTTTAGGAATCAACTTATTCAATGGTGTTCTATAAATTTCTATGATGATGATGAATAAAGAACCATGAACTGAATAGTGTTTCATATTAGTCTATTATATGTCATAGTACCCATCAATATGGGATATAATCCCTTCTATAGACTCTCTACACTAAATGAATAATGTATGAGCATTAGCTGCAATATGATGGTAGCCAACATGCATTATTGTAATTATTTCTCTATTGTAGTTTTATAACTAATGTACAATTCAATGATTATTATATAAATTGTTATATATATATAAACTAATAAATCTCATTGATTCATAATCCATGGGAACCATTTGAGAATATGTGGTAGAATACATGCAAGTGATATCAAATATCACATGTTGATTATACACTGTGACAGAAACCAATCATTATCTATGATTGAGGAAGAAAAATTAAAATATATGATACTATGAATTGGGGATATCATGATATAATATATAATTACATTTATTGTATTTCCAAAAATATCACACTTACACAAATAACCCATAAGAACTTTATGAAAAGTGTTACAAATCATTATGAATCCATCCAAAACTCATTTAGTCAAGGTTTATTAAAATATAACCATGAGTTTTTCTGAATTTTATTCATTATCATAAGTTATATCTATGTGACATTATAGGCCTTTATAGTGTTAAAAACAAATAAAAAATCATGATTTCATAATTTTAAGAAGGTAGTGGCATTAAGAAAATAATTAGTGATCCTTAGGCTATAAAGTGGTGAAGTGTGATCTCAATAAAACATACTCATATCTCTATATGAACATTTCAACCCCCAAATATATCATATAAACCATATATATATATATTCTTTTTTCCATGAAATAAAGTGATACATAATCATTGAACATGTTAATATACTATAAGATATCTCTTAAATTCATGATCCTCTAAAATAGTCTTACAATGGTGATGAATACATACCATGTTATTCAACTATTGGATGAGAACATCACATGTTGGTAATCAATGTAGTTAAATTAATCACATGTCAATGACCAAATATTTTCCATTAATTTCCTATATCTAATTAAATCAAGGATATTATGTATTTTCTCATCATATGAGTGGAAAAATATAGTCATGGTTGATCTCTAATTGATGAAATTATCAATAATGAACACAACCACCCCTATATCATCTAATCCTAATGGATTTCTTTAGAAATATATAATAATATGAAGATTATATTTCTTGGAATCTCACAAAACATTGGTCAGCATGATTCATAACATGTACATAACCCTACATATATTGATGAATATTTGAAATTCCATGAGATATACTTTGGAAGTTCATTCCAAATAATAAGCCTCTACTCATTATCTCATGAGTCCCGTACTCATTCTAATATTCTCATATCATCAAGAACCACAACACATAATGATTTCCATCAATTAGGTATATCTTAAAGGAATAAATTAAGGGGATATTATCATGACACTATTCCTAAAATTTAAATTATGGAATACATGTATGAATGATAAGTGGATATTTCTATTATTATAAAATCTTGATACATTTTAATACCCATTACATTCATATATCAGGTATATCAAACTAATATATTTAACATCAACCTCATTATATTTCTACAGTTATAGTTTTGTCAATGCATCTTCAAGATCCTCTTATTTTACACCCAACTGATCTCTACATTTCCCCTCCTCGTTATCTCTTGAATGAGATGTAATTTTTGACTTTTATGTTTGATTTTTTAGTGAAAATATAGTTCTTTTTCCAGTGAAATAGTTCTATTGGTGTCAAGTAAAATATAAATTTATCCATTTTCGCTAAGGACTACCCCAATTTCAAAAAATGTGATTCTTAATGAAAACATCTTCCTTCCAGATATCAGATGCAATGATATACACTACCTCTACTTTTTATTACACTAAAATGGAATATTTGGAACACTGACAACTAATAGGTCAATTATTTTAGTGAAACACAAAACCAAGTTGAGTTCCCATGTCATAATTATTTGATTGGAAAATATCCCTCATGTAAACCTTTACATAGATCTTATCTTCTCCTCCAATGAAAGAGAACAGATAATTAGTTCTTATCAATTACTTGAGTATTTTTTTCACAGTAATCAAGTATCCATCACCATGATTGGATTGGAAACTATATGTAATTGTCAAATAATTGAAACATCGTAACAAGTACCAAACATAGTATTCACAATAGATATTATGTAATATGAATATGAAACTCTATCCATCCATTATATCACTTTAAAAGGATCATCAATCTTCCTTTTACTCATGTAATATAATATAGGTAAAGAACCTTTTTGGAGTTCTCCATGAATTTTTTTTACAACTTTACCAACATATGTGTTCTAACTCTATCCAATAAACCTCTTAGGTCTATCACTATATATCTTCATACCCATTTTATATGATACTTCACCCATATATTTTATCAAGAATCCTTTACCCAACAACATCTTTTAAAAATATAATATGGGGAAATCGTTTTCTATATGATTTATATCATGTAATACAATATTATAAATACTAAAACACTCCCACTAATCCACTTGTACACTCATGAACCATATATATTCATAATGAATCCTAAATCATTGAATTCATCATCAAACAATATATTCTAAATTTGAGAAGAAAACTACAATCCATAAATAGACTAGTTCAACTTGAGAACATTATAAGACTCATATTGTATATCAAACCCTTTAGATTATATAATATTCATTTTCCTTGAATAAATTAACTTTAAGGAAATTTGTTTTGGAATATATTTGATATATCTCAATATCATATTGAGCATCTATAGAATGAAATATCTAAATAGACTTTATCATTATTGCAGGAAACAATGTTCCTTTAGAGTCATTTCCATAAATATTTTTACAACAATTTTTCCCCAAGTGTAATTTATAGGCAGAAAATCCCCCATTAGTTATTTCCCTTATGGAAAACCCACTTTTACTCTATAGTCCTGACCACTATATGTTTATATACCAAGTTTCAAACCCAGTTAGGGTGCATGGATTCCATTACATATTCAATGAATTTTAACAAAATGTTAGAATTTCAACTCTAAATGGAATCTTTCAAGGTAGTAGGTCCATCACCAATTACCATTACTTCATAATAATTTATGATCGGAAATCCAAATAATTTTGGATTCAGAAAAATCTCTCCACACCTATAGGATTATTGTATTACTTGAGTGGCTCATCATCCACATCTATTTTTGGAACCAACACAACTTCTATCCAAAAATCATATTATGTTTTTTGGAATAAAAAATCTACATGTTCAACTATACACCCACTAATTCCTTGATTTATTTTATCTTTATTGAGGAAAACACCATATCTATCCACAAAGGCATTGTGTTCAATATGTTTATTGAAATAATATCTCATAGTATCTTTTAGATAATAAATAAAAAATAATTAATATGACTTGGGGTAATATTATAATAATATAATTTTAATAAAATTCCATTAAAACCCCTAATTATTGTAGAATACATATTGTGTAATTTCATATTCCATATATAATATGGCTTAATTTGGACTATTTAAGATGTAATATGGTTATGTATGAATGAAATGGTCTCTAAATCATACCACATTATGAAATGTGGAGTTCATAATATGTAACTGAAACATCTCGGTTCTGAAAGCCGCCCAGAGGTGCCCCGTACCCTGTTGGTCACATGGCCTCAAGTGCCTTTCCTCTAACACCAGAGGCTGTCGACTAGCAGCAAGGGCCTTGGGTATGATAGTAAGGAAACTATTCCCTCATTCGTAGAGTGACACAATGGAAGATAAACATATAAAAATAGATCAAGTAGTATAAATTCCAAACAATAGTAAACAACGAAAGACTGATAAAGAAACAATTAGAGCACATATATAAATAATGCATGATACATATGCCTAGGAAAGCATCCAACCAAACCAAAATTCTATAACACAATAGTAATAAACCAAAGTACAAAAGAAAACAAATAAACAACTCCTCATCATCTCAAGCCTCAGCTTGGTTCCATGCTCTCCAGCTCTAAAGAAATCAAGTACCTAAAGTAGTAGGGTGTTTTCCCTTATCTATACTTGAAACAATATAATCTTTTTGGGCCCAAAAGCATGACCGAAATAGGGTGTGAGACTAATCCCAGTAGGAAACCACCAAAAAAGATGTGCCTAACAGTCATTGAATATATATGTGGCAGGTAATAAGTAAAAGAGTAGTAAACAAGGAAGTACTCAGCAGTAAACAATTCCACTGTTTCAATGCATTCAATTCCACAAATCAAGTAAGCATATAATCAAAGTAGGTGACCCTTTGGGAAGTACACACATCCTATCCCCTCTAGTTCAGTTAAAAGGATATACAAAGACTCTCTGAGGAAGCACTCACATTCCATTCCCCTTATAGTCAAAAGTGATTAAAGACTCTATGAGAAATCTCACACAGTCAATTCCCCTTACAGTCAAAAGTTATTAAAGACTCTCTGAGGAAGCGCACACAGTGAATTCCCCTTAAAGTCAAAAGTGATTAGAGACTCTCTGAGGATGCTCACATGGTAAATTCCCCTTATAGTCTACTACACCAGGTTCTCAAGGCTTGTGTAGGTCAAACGAGCATAACAATGCCAAACGGCCAAAGTAAACCTCAAGAACTACTTGGAAAATATTCTATAGCATATCAATCATGTCAGATAAAAATAATCACTCCATCCTATAGTACTAGGAATGGAAAAAACATCAATGAATCCTAAGAAGATAAATAGACCAAACGGTAATAAATAGAACATGCATGGGAAAACACATCCAAATCATATCAATAAACCCTATTCACTTCCAATTAAACTCTACTCATGCATACCATCATAGCAGGAAAAAACAAGGTTAAAACAGTAAACACATAATACCCCGTTCAAGGGTATTGGACAAAATTTCACATATAACACAATGAATTTCAATGGAAAGGCAATAACCACCTACCTTGGAGTTGGGTAATCAATATATGTGATCTCCAAGCCTTGAATCACCCATTGATACCATAGATCTACAAAAAGCTCTAAAACATTCAATTGAGGATAACATGAAAAGGAGGAGGAATCATGAAACGAATCCATAAAAGAAGGAAGAGCTTGCCTAGGTGATCCCAATGCAATCAACGACGGTCAAATCAAAGATAAGATGCTCGGTTGGGGTCTCATAGGAATATCGTAGTCGTACGGGTTCTCTCAGGTGAACTAGGTTAAGAAAAAAGACTTTCTGGCAATTAGACGTGACCCCGATACATTTAATAAAAAAAGAAATTCATGGCATGTACTTTGTAAGTACACACTATGTACTTGCTATTTTTTTACTCTGCTTTAGGCGGTCTCTGGGTCACCCCCAAACGGCCGTTTGTGCGACCATTACATGGCCCGCACACGGCTTCATGCTGCAACCAAGTACATGGCGTGTACTCATAAAGTACATGGCGTGTACTTCAAAAATTTCCAGAAATTCTTCTTTTTCTCAAAAACAACTAGAAAAAGAAAACATACCTGTGAATAAGATCTGGGTTCTTGAAACCATCCCCCCATAAAGAAATTTGTCCCTGAATTTCCCTAGAAAGGCACCATATAAGAAGAAACATCGAATAGCTGCGGCCATTGTGATCGTACATTGGCCTCCCTCTCCCAGGTCTCATCCAATACTCACCTGTGCTGCCATAGCACTCATACTATAGGAATAGACCAACCATAGATAACCTTCACACATCGATCAACAATCTAGATAGGATTCTCCCCAAAAGATGCATCCACTTCCAACTCAACCTCCTCGGGTTGGAAGACATGAGACGGGTCAGAGAAGTAACATCGAAGCTGAGAAACGTGGAACACGTTATGCATAGACCGGTACCTCTGAGGTAACTGAAATCGATAGGCAACTGGACCAACTCTCTCCAACAAATCAAACGGCCCGACGTACCTCGGAGAAAGCTTACCCTGTCTCATAATCCTTCTGTGCCCCAACCTCAGTGTGACACGCATAAAAACCTGATCCCCGACCTCAAACTCCAGAGGTCATCTCCACTTATTAACATAAGATTTATGTCTACACTGTGTGGTATCCATACTCTTCTGAATCAGCTCTATCTACTCTATGGTCTCCTGAACAAGACAAGGTCCCAACATAGCTGTCTCTCCTGCCTCCAACCAACATAGGGGTGATCGGCATGGCCTACTGTACAACGCCTCATAAGGTTCCATCTGAATAGTCGCATATAAACTATTTGTTGTAGGAAAACTCTACAAGATGTCTGTGCTTCTAACAAGAACCTCCAAAAACTAAAATACATGATCGAAACATGTCCTCAAGCACCTGAATCATATGCTCAGACTGGCTATCTTTTTGAGGGAAGTATTCTATACTCAAATGTACATGGGTACCCAAAGCCTTCTGTAGCCCCTGCCAGACCTGAGATGTAAAACGTGCATCCCTGTCTGAAACAATGGAGTGTGGAATCCCATGTAGATGTACAATCTCTTGAATGTACAACCATCCCAGCTCATCAACACTAAAGGTTTCCTTGATCGGCAAGAAGTGAGAAACCTTCGTGAGTCTGTCAATGACAACCCATACTGCATCAATCCCTTGATGTGAACTTGGTAACCCTATCACGAAATCCATCGCGGCATCATTCCACTTCCACTTGGGAATGGGTAACTACTACAAAAGCCCTGATGGTTGTTGATGCTCCACCTTCACTTGCTGACAGGTGGAACACTTCATAATGAAACCAGCAACCTCTTTTTTCATACCAGGCCACCAATACTGATGGTGTAGATCACGATACATCTTGGTGATACCAGGATGAACTACCCAAACTGAGGAATGAATTTCCCGCATCATCTCCTCTCGTATGTCTGCTGTCACCCATACGCACCCCTAAAAACACAAGATCTCATCCTAGCCTATGGTCCATCCAAGAATATGTTCCTCTCTTGACACACTTTCCCATAGGATTAGGCAATCAGAATAAGATAGCTAACTCATTCGCACTTGATCAATAATAGCAGAGATAACAGATACAGATGAAAGAAAAATATGCCCTTGTCTATCGTGCACCTCCAAATGCATCTCAATTAACAAATACATAAGCTTTCACTCACTATTGGCCTCCTGAACTACCTGTATCTGAGTCCTCCTGCTCAGTGCATCAGCCACAGCATTTCCCTTCCTAGGCATGTAGGAAAACTTGAAGTCAAAAGATAGAAGGTACTCAACCCACCTTTACTATCTCAAATTCAGATCACACTGAGTGAAGATATACTTGAGACTCTTGTGGTCAGTCAAAACTAAAAAATTATCTCCTAGAAGATAATTTCTACAATAGTGTAAGGAATGAACAATTGCTGACAACTCAAGATTGTGTGTTGGGTAATTTCTCTTGTGTGGCCTCAACTACCGAGACTCGTACGTGACGACTCCTTCCCCCTACATAAGCACTAATCTAAGACCAATACCTGAAGCATCACAGTAAACAGTATAGCTCTTTCCTGACTCTGGAAAGACTAGTATCGGTGTTGAAGTCTATCTCCCTTTTAGCTCCTGAAAGGATGAATCACCATAATCTGACCACGAGAACCTTTCACCCTTCTTAGTCAAACCCATCAGTGGTGATACTATGCATGAAAAGTCATGTATGAAACATCTGTAGAAACTAGACAGCCCTAGAAAACTTCGTACCTCAAAGACGTTATTCGGTTTCTCCTAGGAAACTACTGCTCTCACTTTCTCTAGGTCGACTGACACTCTGGACTCTGGGATAACATGACCCAAGAAGTGAATCTCGTCCATCTAAAAGTGGTATTTTGAGAGCTTATCATATAACTAATGCTCTCTTAGTGTACTCAGAACAATTTCAAGATGGGAAGAATGGTCGTGTAATGTTTGAGAGTACACCAAGATATCATCCACGAAGACCCCCATGAAATAATCCAAGTATGGATAGAACACTCGGTTCATCAGTGAAATAAAGACTGAAGGCACGTTCGTGGGACCGAACAGCATAACCACATACTAGTATAGACCACACCTGCTCTAGAAATATGTAAGAGGTATATCAGATGGTCTAACTCCTAACTGATGATAACCAGATCTCAAGTCAATCTTCGAGAATACTCGGGCTCTTTGAAGCTGATCAAAGGGATCATCAATCCTCGGAAGAGGATATCAGTTCTTGACCGTCAACTAGTTCAGCCTCTGATAATATAAAAAAAACATGAAGTGACCATCTTCCTTCTTCACAAACAGAATAAGAGAACCCCATGTGGAAGTACTAGGTCGGACGAAACTCTTTGCCTGTAACTCCTCCAACTACTTCTTGAGCTCCTGTAACTCTGGAGTAGCCATCCTATAAGGAGGAAGGGACACTGGTGTCACTCCTAGCACGATCTCAAAAGAAAATTCTACCTACGATATGGAGGTAAACCTAAAAATTCCTCTTGAAAGACATCTCTAAAATGATCCACCACTAGAGGAAAGTCTATCTGTGAAGTCCCCTGGTCATTAAGATATAGACTAGCAATCTGGGTTGTAACCCCTCCCAACCCATGATGCTTGGGTCCCGCTCTACTCTCCTTGACATCCCATTCTCCCTTATGAAGAAAAAATCTGCCCTCTGGTGATGTAAAACTCACCCTACAATGATAATAGTTAATGACTGCCTTGGAAGGGAACTAACCAGTCCATTCCGAGAATGACATCAAAGCCTATCATCTCTAGAACATAGAGATCCCATAAGAAGTGACACCCGCCAACCTCTAGAGGGAACTCCTTACACTAACTCACACTATCATTTCTAGTCCCCAACGGAGTGTCTAGCATCAAGGTATTATCAAAAGAAAAGATGCAGAGACCAAGGATCTCGACAATAGAAACATATATAAAGCTATGGGAAGCCCCTGTATCGAAAAGAGAAGAAGATAAAACTGAGGAAACTAGGATCGTACCTCAAACTATAGAGGGTCTAGGATCCTACTTCTACTGGGTCGGCTCTACTGAAAAATTCTGGCCTACACCGCTGCCCTGTGACCCTGCCTGTCCACCCTGAGCTGATCCACCCTGTTGTCGCTGAAAACTTTGCGACCGACTACCAAGACCACGACCTACACCTCGACATGAATGGATTGAAGAACTCCAGTTACCAGACTGGAGAGAAGCTAGTGGTGCTCCTCCTACACAAATAGTCATAGGAGAACCCATATCACCAGCTTCTAGTGAGAATAACTGACAGAAACACTAAAGATAACCCATCTTGTTGCACGATCAGAACTCCAGTGGGTCTCTCGGGCAATGTGTCCTTGAATTCTTGATATTCCCACA
Organism: Viscum album; assembly: GCA_963277665.1. Taxonomy (NCBI): domain Eukaryota; kingdom Viridiplantae; phylum Streptophyta; class Magnoliopsida; order Santalales; family Viscaceae; genus Viscum; species Viscum album. Next base: position 1,832,050,506 of record OY728127.1, on the reverse strand, counting down.
CTGGTAGCACACCACCTGGCTACCAGAAGATGCATGTTGCCTACTCATATATCCACGTGCATTATCCTTACAATGTGTCCTGCAATTAGATGGTGGAGAACTAATATTGGATGCCGAACCGCCCTAGCTCACAGCTCCAGAACACCTCAGATTGTGCTCGGTGATCAGTTCTTGGTTGACTATAGAAGATATTGAAGTCAACCTGAAGTTGTTCACCTAAGATAGTATATCCTGCCTAATACCATCCTCAAACTTCAATTCAAGTAATATCTCATCTCCTCCTAGAAAGGTTGTAAAGTGATGCAGCTCGGTGAAGCGAGAGGAATACTCCAGAACATAAAGAGTACCCTACTCCAAACTCAAAAACTCTCAAGCTCGATCGACCCTCAACATCTCAGGGTAGAAGTAGTCATAGAATATGCACTAAAACTCATACCAATCTAGGAATTGATAGCATCCTGCCTGTGAGATCACATCCCACCACCTCTTGGCAGAGTCTCGAAGCATGTACGTAGCGAGCTTCACCCTCCTCTCTAGAGGTGTCTCCAGATGCTTGAAGATCGTGAGCACGACTTCTAGAAATGACTCTACAGCCTGAGATACTCCTTCCCCTGTGAAGGTGGGAGAATTTTCCTACAGGAAAACCCGCATCAGATCTTCCATTGACGGGGTTGGAGGCGGTGCTCCCTGAAAGGTTTTCATTATCCTCATAAATCCCTCTCAAAACTGGGCATCAGCCCCTTTGTCCATAATGATGAGTGGTGCCAGCACTGGAACAACTGAAGGATCTGCTGGTAGTCCCATATCAGTCATGTACAATGTCTGATCACTGCCTTGTAACTGGCGGACAACTGGAGGACGTCTCGGTGGCATGACTCTGCAAGGTCAAGCACACACCTTAGATCAAGATTAACTGGTACTGAAACCTAGAAGTGTAAGAAGGAAACAATAGAAAGAAAGAATTCAAGTTTTTCCAAACATGGATACATAGCATGTATAATTCCTACATGGTGTGTTCCCTTAAGCCTTTCACATGGGCATGTACATCTTCCAAAACTGGTTGTGTAACACCCCATACATAGCGTGTTGTCCTAACACACAGCGTGTAATTGAATCATCTTCCCATGCCTGAGATCACTTACACGGCTAACCCAGATGGTCCTTTTAGAACGAGACTACATAGTGTGTTCGTACAAGACACGGTGTGTACTAGAAAAACTTCACCGACCTGTGTTGTTAGTGACACGGCTGGATACATGACTTCCACTACACGGTGAGTTCCACATAGAAATGGCATGTACCAAAGGATTTTACAACCCCATTTCTCTGCCCACACAGCCAGTGACACGGTTAGAGAATACACAATGTGTATATACAGTACGCATCGTGCACTTAAAAAAACATTTTCTTCACGAACAGAAGAACACATGGCATGTATTCATCATTACACGACGTTTATTCTAGGTTTTTCAGGATAGTAAGCCTGAGAAAATACTCTAGAACCCAGAAAAACATTTAAACGAACATTAAAGTGCCCAATTCCAATCTGAGAGGGCTGATACTCTACAAGAATCAAAGCATGGCATCTTATATGTGTCTTATACAAGCATAACAGGTTAATGATCCAGTAAATTCGGATCCATGAGGGCCCATAACACCTCAAGAACCAAATTTTCACATTCATTCAAAAAAAACCATACACAATTCGATAACCTATCAAAATTAGGTATTCTATCAAGGCATATATCATAATATCATGCATATCTAGGAAAACATCTATCACAACAACATACAATTTCTAATTCTCTCTAAAATGGCATGGTAAGAGTTCATGACATGTGATTTCTAGCATGTGACTATATGATGCATGAGATGGAATACCCTCATCTCATTGGGTTGCAACAGAAATAAAACCTCAATATCATCAACAATAACAGCACAAAACATGTGAATCACCCAATGGTGGAATAAAATCAACTGTAAATTTACAAAACCAGAAAAATTACTGTAACGAGGTAGATTGGATCTTCCCTGTACACGAGTTAGCTACTATTGGGCATAGATTATTACCAAGTACATATTCCATACTATCCTTGACTATAGGCTCTATAGAGTAGGTCAAGAGAAAATAATTCCTCTGATTCCACTTTGTAATGTCTCGGTTCCGAAAGCCGCCTAGAGGCGCCCCGTACCCAGTTGGTCTCATGGACTCAAACGCTTTTCCCCTAACGCCAGAGGCTGCTGACTAGCAGCGAGGGCCTTGGGTGTGATAGTGGGGAAACTATGACTTCATTGGTAGAGTGAAATAGTGGAAGACAAACAGATAACAATATAGGATGCAGTATAAATGCCCAACAACAGTAAACAGTGGAAGAATGATAAAGAAACAACTGGAGCACATATATAAATGATGCATGATAAATATGTCTATGAAAGCATCCAAACAGGCCATAATGCTTGAAAAAAATATTAAAAAACTGAAGTACAAAAGAAAATAGATAAACAACTCCTCAGCGTTGTAAGCCTCAGCTTGGTCTTGTGCTCTCCATCTCCAAAGCAGTAAAGTACCTGAAGTAGAAGGTGCTTTCCCTTATATATACCTGCAACGATATAATATGTTTGGGCCCAAAAGCGTGACCCAAAGAGGGTGTGAGACTAATCCCAGTAGGCAACCTCCAAATTATATGTTCCTAATAGTCAGTGAATATATATATGATAGGCAATAAGTAAAAGTGCAGTAAACACAGAAGTAGTCAACAGTAATAAATTCCACAGTTTCAAAGCATTAAATTCCACATATCACGTTAGAAGCTATTTAAATAAGGTAACTATATAGGATTTACACACAACCTATCCCCTCAGGTTCAGTTAAAAGGATATACAAGGAATCTATGAGGAAGCACTCACAGTTAATTCCCTTTAGAGTCAAAAGTGATTAAAGACTCTCTATGGAAGCTCACACGGTCAATTTCCCTTATAGTAAAAAGTGATTTAAAACTATCTGAGGAAGCACACATGGTCAATTCCCCTTATAGTAAAAAGTGATCAGAGACTCTATGAGGAAGATCACACGATAAATTGCCTTTATAGTCTACTACACCAGGTTCTCACTACCATGTGTAAGTCAAACGAGAACAACAATGAAAAACAGCCAAAGTAAAACTCAAGAACTACTTGGATAAATAGTCTATAGCATGTCAAACATGTCAGATAAAAATAATCACTCCATCATACAGTACTAGGCATGGAAAAAACATCAAGAAAGCCTAATAGGCTAAACAGACCTAACGGTCATAAACAGAATATGCATGGGTAAACACATCCAAAGCATAGAAGTCAACCATATTCACATCCAATTAACCTCTACTCACGTATACCAGCATAGCAGGAAAAAACAGGGTTAAAACAGTAAACGGGCAATACCCCATTCAAGGGTATAGGACAAAATTGCACATATAACTCAAAGGCTTTCAACAGAAAGGAAGAAACCACCTACCTCGCTATTGGTGAATCGATATATGTGAACCTCAAGCCTTAAATCGCCCAATAACACTGTAGATCTATAAAAACATCTAAAACATTCAACTGAGTATAACTTGAGAAGGAGGAGGAATCATGAAACGAAGACCTAGAAGAAGGAAGAGCTTACCGAGGAGATCCCAATGCAATTGACGATGGTCGAATCAGAGATTAGATGTTCGGTCGGGGGCTCGGAGGAATATCATGGTCGTATGGGTTCTCTCAGGTGAACTAGGTTGAGAAGAAGGCCTTTCTGGTGATTAGACGTGAACTCGGTACGTTTAATAAAAATAGAAATACACGGTGTGTACTTTTCGTTTCTGTACTCTCCTTTAGGCGGTCTCCAGGTCACCCCCACACGACTGTATGTGCGACCACTACACAGCCAGAACACAGCTTCATACGACAACTGATTACTTGGCATGTACTCATAAAGTACACAACGTGTACTTCAAAAATTTCCAAACATTCCTCTTTTTCTCAGAAACAACCATAAAAGAAAAACATACCTTAGAAGAAGATCTGGGTTCGTACAGTAAATCCTTGGCCAGAACCACTATGTCTGATCTAGAGTGCCATAAGACCTTGTGTATTCTACCTTATACACAATTGGCCTTAACTACCATGAATTTTATATAGAAGGATCAATTAGTTGGACTTGTCCCGCCATTTAGTACTCACAATAGTAGTAATTTTACCACTAATATGAGTGTAACTACTACTAGTATAAAAATATAGATTACATATGTGTACAAGGGTAGTGGTATGTAGGTTAAGAAGAGTTTGTATTCTTTAGTTCCCTTGTTTGGAGTTCCAAAAATCTTAAACTATGGGATGGTCATTCATTATTAAGGGGTCTTTAAAACACTTCAGAGACAATGGAAGAAGTGTGGAAAGATGACCCACCATCTAAAATTAAGAACCCAGTGTTTGAGTATATGTTTCTATAGGGGATTAAGGTAGACACATTCTAAGAGCCAAGGATCTTGATGGGGTCCTCAGTATCCATCTTGGATGACAACATTTTGGGTGAGTCGTGTACCTCCGGGACATAGTCATGGAGTTGAGTGTTTCCTTTTATTTATAGTGGACTAGAATCTATCACACGGTGTTGAAGGATCATCTACTATTTTTGGTATTTCCCAAATCACTTTAATTTTTCCTAAAACTTTTTTGATATAGGTGATTCCAATTCCTTTATATCTTTACAATTTGTTTTTGGAAAGACATATTGGTCGTGTTTTCTTCTGAGTTATATTCCCTTGATACACTATTAGGATTGAATGTGGACCATATTTATTGATTCCTAGAGTAACCTGTAGTCATTTTTAGTTATGGAAATATGCGTGACATTATAATTTTGGAGGTGATGAGCATCGATGTGGTTCTTGGTATGGATTCATCGACCAGCTTCCATGCTCAAATTGATTTCTATTAGAGACTGGTATCATTTACATCACCCAATCATGAGTGGTACATGATGATAATATAATGGGAGTTTTGTGAACGTTAATGTGGTCCATACATAATCCAACATGGGTTGATCATGGAGAAGATTAAAATATTTTTTCCTTCACTAGGATCAGTGGTAGTCCCCTTGTATATTCTTCTAGCTATGAATCCCTATCTGTAAATATTTCTAGATGAAATCATAGGACTTACCCCATATAGTGCTGTTCAATTTGATATATTACTCATATGTAGAACCCCCATTTTCAAGTATGTAACCATTAATTTATGTATTTTAGGTATATAAATTTTTTTTGAGAATTTTGGGAGGTTTTGGAAACCTCTTTGCATGCTTTTTGTGTTTTTATAAAGGTAAGCGATCAGTGAATGTTTAGTTGAAACTATCAAAATCTTATAGGAAACCTTGCATAATGATACATAACTAAGGGGAAGGTGCATGGGTAGGCTCACAGTTTTTCTAAACCGTGCGGCAGCCTAGGATAAATGGTGAAATTTGGGAAAGTGGTCTTTTGCATAGTTGGTGCAATGTTTTAGAACTGTGTGAGAAAACATTGAGAGGCCCATACTTGGGGAAAAGCTAGTGTATAGTTAGAAAATGGTTTTCCTAACCATGTAACTAACCATGAAAAGTTTAAAAACAAGATCCACATAATGTGTATCTAGGTGGGATTTCGGTTTTAACACCCCTTTTCTCTTCCATTTCAACCCAAACATAGGATTTCACCATCCCAAAGTCCAAGGAAGTTTCCCCATCAATCCAGAGCAAATTCAAAGGTGTTTATTGATGCATTAATTCCCAAAAATCATCACAAATCATCTTTAATGGTGGTTTTTGGTGGTTCTCCTTAGATATACTTCTCTCACTCACTCAGATTATTATATCAACTTCAATTGTGGATAGATATAAGCTATTTAATCCTAAATGTGATGATATTTAGATTTTTGATGATAGGGGAAGATATATAAAGATGGTTTTTGGAGATTAAACCCATATTTTTGGTCATTTAAGTGTCGTTCTTCATTTTCTCCATAACCCCCAAGGTATGTGGCATCATTCTCAACTCCTCTATTTAGAAATTGAAAGATTAGTTTCAAATTTATTTTTTTGATTGAAATTGGTTGTGAAATTGTTTTCAATTGGTTTTTAGAAACCCTATTTGGTAATGGTTTATAGAATTGTAGAATTTGAGTGTTTTGTGGAACTTGAAATTTTTTTCTTGATTTTAAAATGGTGATTTAAAATGGTGATTTGGTTTTGATGCGTGGAATATGGTTTTCAAGAAAAGTTGTGTTTTATTGAAATGGTTTATATGGTCCCGGACTTCAATTACCCAATGTTGGAGCCTAATTTTATTACATTTGAATATATACAAGTATGATTCATCCTGAAGGACTGAATAGTTTAGTAGTTTTTGAAAACCAGATACATATATAAGTTTTTCATTGCAACTTGAAATGAAATAAAATATATAAATTCCATTGGAAACATCCAAAACTCCTATATTATCCGTATAATTAATTCATAATATAATTCCTTGCATCCTGGGGAAAAATAAAACCTAAAAAATGGTTGAGCTCAGATGGTCAGTATGGGTAAGAAATATATAATGGGAATAAATAATAATGCATAGTGAATATCTAAAAGTACACAAGCAATTAAAACATAATCTTGAGCATAAAATTAAAGGAATAAAAGAAGATTAAATAAATCCATAATAAGACATGAACATGGATATTATACTAGTTTAATAATCACATGGACTATTATTTACCAGTTTCATAATGACAGAATTCATAATTAAGGATATCAAAAACATACTGTCAAGGCCTTGGGCCAAGACCATACATAAACAGATAAAAACCAAAACTAGTTTGTCTCGTGAGACCTACCGATGCACCAAGGTGATATAACGGTCCCCATAAAACACTTACTAAGTCCAATTCATTCCTAATATGAATTGGGTGAAACATAATTATCATATACATTCATATTTAAACTAACATATGAAATGTAAATAGATTTCCCCAATTAGTAAACATAAACACTTACCATTGGGAGTAATATGGTGAATGGTCATAGGATATCACATCCATAGTGAAAGTAATCATAAACCATTCAGTAAAATATATTCTATAATATCATAAAATACTAATCCAAATTAAACATAATAATCAACAATAGTGTTTAAATTGATGAAAATACTCTTATAAAATCACCAAGTACTTCTTAAGAGAAATACTCTTTTACTTCGCAAAGAATAGTTATTTTGGAGAAATGTTTTTATAGAACCTGAAGTAAACTAATATATTTTTTCATAATAAAATTAGTGATTTTAGAAAAATAATAGTCACTTAAAATAGATTGTATGTTTTACATGAAAATATGTAAGAATTTGAGAAGTTCCCTTTGGGCTTGTTTATCGGGAAGAATTTGAGGTTACTCCCCATAAAATAAATACGGATTTTTATTGCTACATATATATATAATTAATTCATAATTTATGAGTACTAAAAAATAATAATTAATAATTTAATTAGGGTGATGAGAGAAAAAAATTTAACCTAAAAGAAAATGGAGGTTCGGGTAGAAACCCTTATTTTATATCTGAATGTGTTATGAACATGACCTTAAGGTCATGGAATATGAAATTAGACTAATAAATAATTTAATTAATAACCTATTAAAAATGTATTTATTTTATTATAAAGTTATTAAGTTATTTTTTGTCCTTTTTGATAAGTTATAATATTGAATTTCGTCATTCTGGAGTGTGTGTTTCCTTGATTTCATGATCGGTTCACATGATTATAAGTAATGGAGTTCATGTAAATGGGTATAATTATAAATAATTTAAATTAGTTTTTATTAATGAAAAAACTTATATTTAATTGGTATTATTTATTTTTTTTCCATATATGAGGATGAATCATGTTAATGATAATCATTTTGCATAATTTTAGTAGTTTTTAGATCACAATGAGCTGGTTTTATTCTATTAATTAATTTCATGTATGTTCAATGGTTCCAAAAAAACGATAAAATAAATATTTTATAATCTTATTTAACCAGAAAAATTGTTTCTTGAAGAGCCATGAAGGATAAATTAAGGAATGAAAGTTAATCTTCCATGAAGGTTGTAAATTGGCACCTCCCGGGCGATGATTTCATATTTAAAATAAAATGGATAGAGTAAAGAGATTGATAATGGATATTAAATTAACATGATATCATTCTAGTATATAGATGATATTATATTTATCATGATAATTTGTACATAAGAGGTGAGGAGATGACAAGAAAATAAAATAAACTGAAATGAAATTAAAATAAAAAGGTAGAGGGTTTCCTTCTTAAATTATCATCCCTGAGAACCTCCTTAGTGGAAGGGGTTTTGGTATTTTGTAATGAAAAAGAGCTCAGAGATGTCGGGAGAGACTAAGTAAAATTATTTGGGAGGAATTTTGACATTATTCAAGGCTTAGAGGTGTAAGGAAAGGAAGGGGTCAGGGGTTGTATTTATAATGGAGGATAAGGGGTTTCCTTGGATGTTTTATTAATTAGATTACTATTTGGCTCAAGACTAGGAATATTTTTTAGAATTATCATAAAATATAATAAAATAATTAAGGATAGTTCTATATTATGGGATTAAATCATCTGTACATCATCTATGACTCTGTAAATCATGTATTTATCATTTATCATAAATTATCGGATTTTACTATTCACTAAAAATTAAATTATTTTATAAAAATCATAATAATTATCCCAAACCATTTTTCAACATGTAGAATTAAAAACTGAACTCAATTTTATGAAAATAATTTTATAAATAAGAGAAATCTAATTTTTAATTAAATCCATCCTTTACTCGAAAAATACCGATTTAAAATTTGGAACAGATTTTATAACACTTTAAAAAATTAAATAAGGTCCCATAAAATAATCCTAAAATAATAAGATAAAAAAAATATTCATATATGAATAAAATTTATTTAAATAAAGTTTCTTTTAAATCATATTATTAATTATAAAATTGTAATTAAATTTTTATGACTTACCAAAATATCAACACTTAATTGGTAATTTTTAAAATATTTGTTTTCCTATACCATGATATAATTATATGATACTTTCATTTATAAGGTGTCCAAATTTTATTTATATATTCATGGGTGAGGTTACTATTAATTTTTCTAATTTACTATTCATAATTTTCATATAACTATTTCTTAGATCAAGTTACTATTTCATCATTATAGGTTCCTTAACTTATAGAAATACCTATTATTTCATTAATTATTCATTTATAAAGATTTTATTTTGTTATCTATGTGGTTTTATATGATTTATAATATATAAAATAAACCTATGAATGTAAATCTCATTGATAAATTTCCAGGTCATTACATTTTCCCCTCATGCAAAAAATTTTTCCTCGAATTTTCTAGAATGTTACCTCACAAAAAGATTTTGGTAGTTCTTCATCATAAATTCTTTAGGCTAGCATGTCTCCTATTTATTTTTATGATTTTTCCGATGTTCCATTACTAGAAGAGTCATCTGATTCCTCAACACCTATTCTTTAGTGTCCATAATCTAAATATTCTCTTCATAATTAAATAATTCATGTTCCAATTCGATACCTTCAGAAGTGGGTACATGGGTTGGGTCTGGCATGTACATCATTAAAAAAGACATGTGGACCACATTGTGTACATTAGAAAGGATAGGTGCCATCACCAAACAATAATCCACAACTCCAATTCTCTCCAAAATTTCAAAAGGTCAAATGTACATGGGTCTTAGTTTCCCTTTCTTCTCATATCTTATAACACCCTTCCATGGAGATACATTCTAGAAAACATGATCTCCCACTTGAACTTATAAATCCTTCCTTTGATTATCAGTGTATCTCTTTTTCCTGGTTTGAACTACTTTGATATGGGTTTGAATAGTCTTTACCTTCATTGTTGTTTCCTCTAAAATCTTTAAGATTACAAGCTTCCTTTCACCAACTCCATCTCAACGTGTTGGTGTACGACATCTCTTTAAATACAATACTTCATATGGTGCCATTTGAATACTATAATGGAGACTATTATTGTAGCAAAACTCTACCAAAGGTAAATAGTGATCCTAAAAACCATGAAAATAAAGCGATCATGATATCAACATGTCCTCTAATGTTTAGATCATCCTTTCTGACTGCCCATCAGTTTGAGGGTGATAAGAATTACTCAAATGAAGCATAATATCCAATGTTTTCTAAATACTTTTCCATAAATTTGAGGAAAATCATGGATCATGGTCAAATAAAATTGGGATACAATCTCTATTAAGTCTTATAAATTCATTAATATATAGTCGTGCAAGTCAATCTGGTGTAAGATCATCCCTTATAGTGAGGAAATGTGTAGATTTGACAATTCAATCAATAATTACCCATATGGAATCATAAATTCTTGTAGTTTTTGTTAATTTGGTGAAAAAAATCCATAATAATGTCATCCCATTATAGGTAGGAATAGGTATATATTGAAAGACACAACTAGGATGGTGTGTTTCTGCCTTCACCTTTTGACAGACTAAACATCTTGATATATAATTTGCAATTTCCCTCTACATATTATCCCACCAAAAATGTTCCTTTTAATTTCAATACATGAGAGTACTACTAGGGTGTATAGAGAAATTCAAGCAGTGTACATCATCCAATAACTCCCTTTTTAACTTTAGGATAGAGGTAAAACATATCCTCTTACCAAATTCCATAATTCCATCATCACACACAAAGTCTGCTGACTTCCCATTATTCACATTATTAATTTTCTTTTGAATATTATCATCATATAATTGATAACTTTTAATACTTTCCATTAAAGATGGTTTAGAATCCATTTGAAAAAGTAGTGATTCTTCTCCTTAATTCATTATTTCAATATCCATCCTTACTAGATCCATATACACAAGATCCTTATCAATACTCGTTTTTTTCATAACCCCATGATCTTTCCTACTCATTTCATCTTCTACCTTATTCACCTTCCCTGGGTGGTAGTGTATTAAACAATGATAATCATTGAGTAACTCGACCCATTTCCATTGCCTCATGTTTAGTTCTTTCTGTCAGAATATATATTTCAATATCTTTTGATTTGTATATATCTCATATATTTTCCTATAAATATAGTGTCTTTATATCTCTAGATAAAAGATTACAGTTACTAAATCAGTATCATGAGTATGATTGTTCTATTCATGATTTTTTAAAATCCTTGTTGCATAGTCAATAACCCCATTATTCGACATAAGGAAACATCCATGTCCTTTCTTTGACACATTACTGTAAATCAAAAATCCACTATTCCCTGATGGTAGAGTCATTATTATAGTATTCACTAATCTTCTCTTAATTTTTTCAAAACATTCTTCACCTTATTCTGTCCATAAAAACGTAACCTCTTTATATGTAATCTTTGTTAACGGGTTATATTACTAGGAAAAATTCTGAAAGAAACATCGATAGTAACCTGTTAAACAAATAAAACTATGTACCTCATTTATGTTTTTTGGTGTAGGTCATTCCTAAAATGTCATTATCTTTTCATGATAAAATTAGATTCCATCCTTAGATATAATATAGCTAAGAAATAAAACTATTTGAATCCATAATTCACACTTTCTAAACATCCCATATAACTCATTTCTTCTAATAGTCTTCATAACAAGTCACAAGTGATTCTCATGATATTCATAGCTTTTAGAGTATATCAAGATATCATCAATAAATACAAAAAAAATTCATTAATATATTCCTTGAAAACTCTATTCATTAGATATATGAAAATATAGGGTGCATTAGTTAGTCCCGAAGGCATTACTATATACTCGTAATGCCTATACTTGGTTTGAAATGTTGTATTTAGAATATCTTCCTTCATCATATGAAACTGATGATATCTAGATTGAAGTTCAATCTTGAAAAAATATTGGGCTATGTGAAGTTGATCAAATAAATCATCAATGTGAGGTAGGGGATTATTTTTCATTATCATAATAGCATTGATCTCCCTATAGTTAATGCAAAGCCTCATATATCAATCTTTATTCTTAACAAAAATAAGAGGAACTCCCCATGAAGAAATACTAGGGAAAATAAACCCATTAAAACTCAAATCCTCTAGTATTTTCTTCAGATCCATTAATTCCATTGTGGACATTCTATAAGGATTCTTTGATATATTACTTGCACCAGGAATTAAAACAATAGAAAAATCAATTTTCCACTCTAGACGGTATCTAGGTAAATCCTCGGGAAATACATAAAAATATTCTTGTACAATAGGTATATCCTCAATTTTAAGATTTCTTTCTTATACAAGAGAAATTTCATTCTCTTACTCCCCATTAATTGCATTCAATAGTGCTACAGGGGTCGATTCTAGATAAGAATCATATGGAAAGGTTTATACTCTAAATTTAATGGACTATATATCATTCTCAAAAAAATTAACTTCCTTCCTCTTATAATAAATTTTAACATAATAATTTGAAATCTAATACATGATTATTATTATATCAAAATCAATAATAGTTATGATGATAAGGCCAGAAACTGAAGCATTTTTATGTGTCATAAAGGGGACTGATCGACACATCTTTGTTGCAATGATACTTCCATTAGGAGTTTTGATTAACAACACCTTAATTAAATCAAATTGTAAGTGTCTGATTCTCCTGGAAAATTGTGAGGATATAAAAGAATGAAATTATCCATAATTAAATAAAGCATTGGTTAGGTTTGATTAAATGATTAAAGTACCTGCTATTACATCGTTTGTAACTTCAACCTCCACAGTTATGATCGCATAAGCTTGTCCTTTCTTCCTTGGACATATCTGAGGAATTTTTCCTTGATGCCTAGGACATTTATCTGAATAATGTCCCATATATTAAAAAAATTTACTTTGAAAATTGGAATATTATTTCTTTCCCTTGCAATCATGTTCTTGGTTTCCTTTTTCTCCACACTTTTTACAAAATATTATTCCCTTCAAGAAAGTAGCTCGATGTTTCTTACCATAATTACTGTTGGGTGAAAATTCAAATCTTCTCTTCTTCTCAATTTCCTTATTTCCTTTTCTAGAGTTCTCACCATCACTATTCTTCTATTTCATTAATTTAAATTCATAATACATAGAGAATTATTTTTCTATCTTGATATCACATGAGTTTATAACTTCGTATGATGAGAATGTTCTCCAAACCAATTCCCTTTAGAGGAATGTTTTAAAACATAAAATAACCAATCAATCATACTTCTTCAGTTATGTATGTAGTATGCAGAAATCATTGATATCATTGTGAATTTAGCTTCATACTTTATAAAATTATTATCCTACTTTTTCCTCAGACTCAGAAACTTCCTTTCCATATCTGCTTCTTGTTCATGAGGAAAGTATATTTCTACGAAAAGTTCTTTAAATTATCACCATTCTATGTTTTATATTTTTTCCTCCTTATTTTTTTTTGAATAAATGACCACCATTTATACACATCTCCCAAATTATGATAAATTTCCATAACAAACTTCTCCTTTTCATTACTTCCCAAAGTGAGAAATGTCTTCTCTAAAGAACTTATCCATTTTTTCAATACAAGTGGGTTCATAGTCTGAATAAATGATTGAGTATATTGTCCCCTAAATAATTCTAACATTTATCCTCCATGTTTTGGATTATGATTCTCTATACATGTAAGGTTATTGTTCATAACCTGATTTAGTTGTCTCAGTATAGTTATAAGTAGTTCAACACCAGTCGTAGCTCTAGAGCCAACATCATTATCTTACCTTGTGTATGAATGTGTTTTGTACTTGACCTTAAGGTCCTTTAATATAAAATTAGACTCATTAATAATTTAATTTAGAATCTATTAGAAATTTATAAAGTTTATTATGATTTTATTATGTTCATGTATGTCTTTTTTTATAAGTTATATGATTGAATTTTCCCATTCAGGAGTGTTTGTTTCATTGATTTCAATATGGTTTTCTTGATTATAAGTAATGGAGTTCATGTAAAATGGGTATAATTTTAAAAAATTATAATTACATGTTATTTAGGAACAAAAATAAGTTTAATTTGTATTATTTTTTATTTTTTTCATATATGAGGATGAATCATGTTAATGATAATACTTTAGGTTAATTTTTATAGGTTTTCGATAATAACGAACTATTTTTGTTCTATTATTTAATATCATGTACATTAAATGGTTCAAGAACCTTAAATAAGATATAATATATATATTTTTATATTTTGAAAATATAAAAATGGTTTTATTACCATACTTGAAGGCTAGATTACATAACGAATGTTCTTCATCCACAAAGGTTGTAAATCGGCACCTCTCGGATGATGATTTTGTTTTTAAAATAAAATAGAGAAGTAAGAAGATTGATAATGGATATTAAATTAACATGATATAATTAAATTTTATATATTATACTAGATTTATCATGATTATTTGGATATATTAAGTGATTATAGGATAAGAAAATAAAATAAATTTAAATGAGATTAAAAGAAAAAGGAAGAGGGTTTACCTCCTGAATTATCTTCCTTGAGAACCTCTTTAAGGGAAAGGGTTTTTGATCTTTTTGAAAGAAAAAGAGATATTGAACATGGGGAGAGACTAGGGTAGAGTATTTGGTTAAACTTTTTACCAGAATCATGTCTTAGAGGTTTGAGGAGTGGAGGGGGTGAGGGTGGTATCTATAGTGGAGGAGAGGGGGTCCATGAATTTTTTAATATTAAGATTATTATTTGGGTCAATAAAAGGAATAGATTGAGTGTTATGATAAACTATACTAAAATAATTAAGTATAGTTTGATATTATGGACTTATATCATCCATACATCATTTATGACTCAATAAATCATGTATTTAGAAATTATCATAAATTATTTTATTTTACTAGTTAACAAAAGTTCAAGTATTTTAGAAAAATCCCAAAAATTAACACTAACTATTTTTTGATGTGTAAAGTTAAAAAATAAAATAGATTTTATGAAAATAATTTTAAAAATAAAATACATTTAATTTTTAATTAAAACCATCATTTACTCAAAAAAAATTCATTTTATATTTATAAAGGATTTTATAAAACTTTCAAAATTTAACTAAGGTCTCAAAAAATTATCCTGAAATCAAAAGACAACAAAATGTTAATATATGAATAAATTTTATGAAAATAAAATTTCATTTAAATCAACTTATTTATTATAAAATTGTAAATAAATATTGTTGACTTACAAAAATAACACTTAATTGCTAATTTTTAACAAATAAATCTACTTGAACAATTATATAATTATAAAATACTTTCAATTTTAAGGTGTATAAATTTTATTTATACATTCATGGGTGAGGTTATAATTCATTTGCCAATTTTACAATTCATAAGGTTCATATCACAATTCCTAAGGACATATTATTATTTCATCAGTATAGGTTCCTTAATTTCTAGTAATAACTCTTATTTCATTCATTATTCATTTATAAATAATTTATTTTTTTGTCTATGTGGTTTTATGTGATTTATAATATATAAAATAAACATAAGAAGGGAAATCTCATTGATAGAATTCTCCATCGTTACATGGTTTGAAGGGAAAGTGTTTTTTCAATAAAAGTGTTTTTATTGAAATGGGTTGTCATTGTGGTTTTCAATAAAAGTTTGGATTTATTAAATTGATTGAATTGGTTTTTAAATGGATTTATTACCAATTTTTATGGTTTAAATGGTAATTTGTTTGTGGAATGGATAGATATTTGTCATGAAGTACCACCATTTATGGGTATGGGTTATGGATGTGAAGCTCCACTTTAATGGTAACAACAAGCTTGTGTGTGGGTGTGTATGTGTGTGTGTCTATGTGATATGGAATGGGAAATTATGATTAAATTCGTGACATGGTTATAATGGCATGTTTGTTTTCTTTCCTTGAAAAATTGTTTATTTGAGAAAACTTCTTTGGTATGCAATTGTTTGGTTGTGAGATAAATTGTTGAACTATTTCAAATGGTTTTATATAAATTTTTTAAATTAATTGTTTATATAAATGTGATAACTTTTTCTATCTAAGTGGAATGAGTTGGGGAGTCATTTGGTAAAATCATGTTGAGTTTTAGTACTAACCCATACTTTGTCACCTTAGTGCTTTTGCATAGAGAGTTTACCACAATACAGGAAAAGGTAAAGTATCACATTTCTCTAGAGATACCTAGTGATAATTTGTCTATTTTGTAGAGTTGGAGTGTGAATATTGTTAGAGATTTGGAGTTATTTTTTGGGAGTCTTTGGGTTTTGTTGGGTATGTCTTACACTTTTTATTTAGATGTTTTTTAGTCTTTCATTGTGGTACACTTTTGTACTTCATATTAATATAAATGGTATAGCTTTGAGTTGTCTTTAATTTATATCATCCATTATTTAGTGGTTTATTTGGTCATGGAATGTTTTGTTGGTTGATTTATTTCGAAAAGGTAAAATCGTACCCCAACTATTAATTAAGCCCTTGTAATTTATTTTCAAACTTTAGAATATTGGGGATGTCACCTAATTTCATGTATTATCCTTCCTCCTTCTCAAGCTAGTGAGGATGTTGGGATGTTACAAGTGGTATTAACTTGTTCATTCATTACCTAAAAGGTAGTCTTCAGTTCTCTCTGACTTGGATTTGATATTTATTCTATTCTACTCCTGTTTCAGATTCATAGAAAGGAGTAGAATCATAGAGACATGAAATGTAGATCATAAAAATATATAGATAACCTTTTTATACAGAACATGAATTCACTAGGTAGTTGGGTACATAAGTGTTTTTGAGACACATATAGGAATGATAATCTCATTTTCAAGGTTTTATCCAATGAGATGAGCATGAAATTCATTAAAAATAACTTCCCAGAGTGAGTGAATATTTAATTTTGATTATTGATATATGATTTGGTGCAATGTGTTGATTTTTGAAAAATGATGTAATTGTTTTCAGATGATTGATTTTGAAAAAGGGAATGGTTGTGGTATTTTAAAAATGGTATGATTTGCAAAATAAATTCCAGATTTATAAAAAATGATTGAACATGGTAAAATTTGTATTTTGGAAAGTATTTTTTGTGATAGTTTTGATGTGGTAGAATTTGAAATTGTTAACACTTTAGTTGATAGAGAGTGAGAATTATAGTGTTTTTTGTTTGGTTTGAAAATGGAACATAGTAGGTGTCATAGGAACCAACCAGAAGAAACTGCTAAGAACGTGGTTTCACCAGAGCCACAAGTGAACCAACAACTAATTTAGATTATTGTACAAGATTTTCAAGCAGTGGATACAGGGAACATAAGGGATGAACCTAGTAAAGTTGATCACATTGTCTAGTTGTAGGATAATAATCCACCTATCTTTTAGGGTGATTAGGAACCATAGAAGGAAGAGGTGTGGTTGAACATGATGAATCGAATCTTATATTTCATTGACACGCCAGTAGAGTTGAAATTCAAAATTGTGACATATATTCTAGAGGATCTTGCACACTAGTTGTTTGATTTATCTGTTCAGGCTAAATTGGAACATGTAATTTCATGGGAGGATTTATAATAATTTTTTAACAAATAGTTCCATCCTCACACATTTAGAATTTAAATAATTATAGAATTCTTTGGCATGAAGTAGGAAATTATTTCTGACATAGAGTACGTTTCTAAATTCATGAAATTCGTGTGCTTCTCACTCGAAGTTTCTGCAAGTTCATCCTTGAAGGAACGTATCTTTAAATTATGGATTAGGTTGGAGATTCGCTTGATGGTTGTTATGATCTATAATACAGATTATACAGACATGGTCAATAGAGAAAATGAGGTGGAAAAGGACATCTCTAGAGGTACAGCAGGAGGATGTATGTTGATACCTTTGGGAAATAGTGGGAACCCTAATGCTGGGAGTAAGAAAAATAGGGAAACCTACTTCCAAGGTGGGAGAATTACTCATAATGAGATGGAGGGATTGGTATATATTTCTCTAGGGCCCAAAAAATCCTAGATATGTCCATTGTGGTTCTCTTACCCATATAATGTGATAATTTAATGAACGACCAAGAGTATGACACAATTACAATCAGATGGGGAATCTTTAGTGCTATTATCATAGTTCTCTAAGGTTGGGTTCTTGGGACACTTCTAAGGTGTTTCAAGCATCGTATTATTTTAGGGGGAAAGTGTAATTGACTACCTCTCATTAGTATACTAGATCAGGTCATGGTGATTCAAGGCATACCATGACTCATCAAGAAGTGTAATCTCAACAAGAAAATAAGGAATAAAGAGTGTCGATCAATAAATTTTATGGAGCTAAGCAGTTTACAGGGGATGATCAGTCTAGACCATCAACCATGAGAGGTATCATTATTTTTAATGCTACCCTTATGAAATATTTTTTTGATATGGTTTCATTCCATTCCTTTATTTCTTATCATGATATTAATTTCTAATGTTTAAACTTTGAGATGATTCCTTCGGTGTTGAAATAGAAAACTCCTCTTGGTTAATGAGAATGTTGATCCTTGATGTGTAGATCATGCTCTATAATTTTTGATGTAGTTGAGAATATATGGGACTTATTTATTCTTGATATGTATGTTTATGATATAATCATTGGTATATATTGGTTGAAAACGTTCAAGTCTCACATCGACTATTATACCAGAAATGTCCATTTTACAATTGAGGATGGCATCAAGCATCTCTTTTTAGGATACTGGAATGTAAAAGGAGAAGTAATAGGCTTGTTGGTACTATTAGTTGGAATGATCTCATACTAGTTGGTAGAATTGAATTTGGCATCGATGGAAGAGATTGAGGATAGAATTTTTTCAATGGTTGTGGATAAGTTTCTGGTTGTTTTTCCTGATAATTTCTATGGGTTGCCACCTATAAGGGAAGTGGAGTTTGATATTGGTATCCTTCCAAGGACCACTACAATTTCCATTTCATATTATTTTATGGAATCACTATAATTTATGGAATTAAAAGTTAATTTTAAGGAGATATAAAACCAATGTTTCATTCTACAGAGCATGTCTCTATTGGAAGCACCGGTCTTGTTTGTCAAGAAAGAAGATGGAACTCTTTGGCTGTGTGTGGATTATCATAATCTTAACCAAGTTACAAAAATGAAATGTTATCCTCATACACACCATGATTATTTGTTCGATAAATTCAGGGGAGCTCAGTGGTTCTCCAAAAATGAATTTCAATCAGGATGTCTCCAATTGTGGGTTTGGAAGGATGATATTCCAAATACATCTTTCAGAAGTAGATATGGCCATTATGAATATGTTGTAATAAATTTAGATCTTATGAACGCTCTAGTGTTATTCTTGCATTGATGAATCAAATATTTTAGTGATATCGGGATTATTTTGTTTGGTGTTTGCAGATCACATATTGGTGTATTCAAGGACAATGGATGTGCATGAGAAACACTTGGTTACAGTGTTTGGAATCCGTCAAGATCGTTTTGTGTATGAAAAAAATTTCAAAGTGGGATTTCTGGATACAAGTGGTACGTTTACGTGGCTATTTAATCTCTAAAAGAGGTGTTTCTATGCATCCAAAAAATATAGAAGTTGTTATCTCTTTGAAACAGCCAAATAATGTCTTTAGTATATTAAGTTTCTTTATCCTAGCTAGTTATTACTAATGTTTTGTTTGTGATTTCTCATGAATAGCTTCTCCTATAAAAATTATGATAACGAAAAATGTTTTCTTCCAATGGGATGAGGGATGTGGAAAATAATTTCATGATATGAATTTTTTCATTATATAAACACCAATCAAGATTTTTCCAAAAAAAGAATATGGGTGTGTGGTGTATTGTGATGTTTCAGGATCGGGGTTGGGATTTTTTCTCTTGTAGGTAGAACATGTTGTTGCTTACGGCTCATGAAGTTATGGTTGCATGAGAATAACACCCCAACACACAATGTGAAGTTCTCTATTGTAGTTCATGATTTGAATACATGGTATCATTATCTCTTTTGTGGTAAATTTACTGTGTTTATAGATCATGAGATCTTGAAACTCATTTATCACAAAGGGACCTAAACTTGAGACAAATAATATGGATAGAATATCTCCAAAGGTTTGACTTTGACTTGATGTATACATAAAGAATGGAAAATTTAGTTGTTGGTGAATTAACCTAAAATTCAAATTCTCAGTTGGAAAAATAATCATTAGATGAATGGAAGTTGATGTTAGTCCTAGGTGACATGCACTTGGAATGTGAATATTGAGGTGCAGTTGTGGCCTTCATTCTAATATCATTCATTCCTAATGTAGAGAAGACGGTTAACGGGTAATAGGAATGTGATACAAAATGTAACACCCAAAATATTTATAAATAAATTTATTATTGAATGCATGAAACACTAAGTCTCTAAAAAACACCACTTTTTTATAACCTAGCTATTAAAAATAATTTTTCCACCTCTATGATTTGAATTTCGGAAAACTGACATACACGGTTTCATTTATTAATATATTTAGAGTTTGATAAGACAAACATAATTTTTTGGTGAATAGTAACATACACTTATGAATAGTAATATGAATAGTAATATAACCCTTATATATAGTAAAACATATTATTATTTTTCTGCATTAAGGTTATAAGATAATGAGATATTGATTAATTTTTCAAGGTGATATAAAATGAATTTTTGTTTTAAAATTATTATTTTTCGAATTAATTATGATTTTATTTATAAAATTATTTTCAAAAAAAGGATTTCATTATTGAATTTTAATGGTCAAAAAATGGTTTCGGTTAATTTTTGGGATTTTTCTAAAATACTCGAATTTTTTATTAATAGTAAAATATGGTAATTTACCTTATATATAAATTATCAGTTAAATTCACTATTCCTAGAATCATGGATGATATAATCACACATTCTTTGAACTCACATGAACATATTACTATTATGGTTCACATTAATCAACACTATTGGTTTTCTGGAGGGAAATAATTAAATAATGAATAAGATATTTAAAAATCACCACTCTCCTCCACTATAACCCCCCCCCCCCACACTCCCTCTTCTCTTTACACCTTTAAATCCTTGTTCCTTGTCTAAATTCTAATCATATATTCTCCCAATATCCTCCCCCACGTCTAACAACCATTGGCCACATAAAAAACCCAAGACTCTCCCCAAAAGTGGATCTCAAGGAAGATAACTTCAAGAGGTAAATTCCAATTTTCATTTCTTTTATTTTGAGTTCCTTTATTTTCTTCCTATTTACTCACATAATTTCATCCAAATTTCATGATAAATTCAATAACTTACATGTAATTTAATTTTTTTCGTAATTTAGTAATTCATCATCATCTCTCCTTTCCCCATATTTTATATTAGATATGAAATCACCATCCAAGATTTGTTAATTTATCTCATTGAAGGGAAAAGGGTTTTTCAATTTCTATTACCATATTCAATTTTGGTCAGGAAACCATTTTTATGGTTTAACAAGACTATAATATATGTATTATAACTTATGTAAGGTTCTAGAATCTTTTTTTACACATGATGTTAATTTATAAATCAAAATGAGTTTGTTGTGATCAAAAAATTCCAATTAACACAAACAATTATCATTAATGATTTTTATAGTGATTCACCTTCACTCTTAGTAACCAAATGAATTTTATAACCATGTAATATTATATATGTTAAAAATAAAATTCAACTTCTATTCTATACAACCATTCTCATCTTACATGTTTATCATTAAATGTATATAATTAAATAGGTCATAAATTCCAAGGAAAAAAACACTCCCAAACAACAAAATTGAACCTCTTAAACCCATAAAGAATGCCATGAATAAAGATAATAAGTCTATAATAAATATATTAAATAAATAATAGGTTCTATAAATATTAATTAATGAATTTAATTTGGTTATCCAGGACACTAAGATCATGTGAATAACACTGCCTGGCATAAGGTATGGGTTTTCTGTCCAAA
Organism: Viscum album; assembly: GCA_963277665.1. Lineage (NCBI taxonomy): Eukaryota > Viridiplantae > Streptophyta > Magnoliopsida > Santalales > Viscaceae > Viscum > Viscum album. Next base: position 1,832,028,419 of record OY728127.1, on the reverse strand, counting down.
CCTCCATTTTCATTTGGGTTATTCTTATTCTATACTTAACTCAATTAAATTATTATTTATTAATATTTAATCCTCATATATTATGTTATAATGATCTATATATGGGTACCAACCATAATCCTACTTTCATTTATGGGGAGTTATATGTTCTCACCGAAATACAAGCCGCATTCAAGGGAATTTCTCGAATTCTTACCTATTTTCATGAGCACTCTATAATCGGTTTTTAGCAACCATTATTCTTCTAAAATACATAATTTTATTATGAAAATTATATCTTAATAAAATTATGGTTTTATACAAATAATTTTCAAAATAACTCTTCTTTTTAAAGTAAATGAGTATTTGTCTCAATAATTACTCGATGATTTTATTAGTGTATCTTTATTTATTTCAACACTCTTGTTGATTATTATGTATTTTTGGGATTATTATTTTACGATTTCATATACCATATTTAATTTAATGGTTTATGATTTGTTTGATTGTTTTTGTTCTATCTTAAAACCATTCACCAATTTAATTTAAATGGTTAGTGATTATTCTCAATGTTCAGGGAAAATTATTAACATTTCATATGTTAGTTTCCATATGAATGGATAAGCTATTTATGTATATAACTATTCATATGAGGAATTAATTGGACTTTTATGTAATGGGTGGGGCCCGCTATATCCCCTTCATTCATCAGTTGGTCTTATGAGACAAACTATGGTCTTAGCAGAAGTCCTTGACAAAATGTTTATTTATGATCTTCACACAAGAACTTGATGGTATGATTTTGATGTATGGAATTATAGATTCCCTCATTATTAAACTAGTAATTGAAATTTCATGAGATTATTTGACTAGTATAATATGCAGTGTTATGCTTTATTATTTCATTATTTATTCATCTCTTATTCATTCCATAATGTGTTCAAGTTTATTTTTAAAGGAATGTGTTTTTAGTTATTTACCATGCCTAGTGTTTATGTTTATGTTTATGATATCTTCCACTGTATTGCTTACCCTTACTAGGAATTTTATCTCACCCCTTTCTTGTGATTCATTTTCCTAGGACATGAATCGGTATATTATGAATGACATGCATACATAACCTATGGGTTATAGATGTTGAAAAAGTTAATTCTATATTGTATTTCTTTTCAAGTTTTAATGTTGAACTTGTGTATGTATCTGGTTTTCCAAAATTATTAAACTATTCATTCCTTTGGAATATGAATTTCTTGTAATCATTAAAATTTAATGAATTAAGGCACAAGCTCTGGGAAAATGGGTTCGGGTCTTTACACAAAATGCACGGCAATTAGGTCAAAACTCAATGGTGGGGAAAACATTGAGGGATGGAAGTATGATGAAAGTTTAGTTTTGTGGTTCAAAAATTGGATGGTTGGACATATGTCTTGTCAGTAACAACTTTTTCTTACTTACCACCTTTCAAGTTGGGTTTTTCATGTAAAAACAGATGTAAGGACTCGATACATAAGGCTCATTTTGCAGCATTGTATGGGGTTCCTTGTCATTATCCACTTTGCTAGGTGAAAATAGGTGATACTTCACTAGTTGGGTTGAGCCTTTTCAGGAAACAGAAAAAAAGATTCAGTTGATCCAGAAATGGATGGAGATTACTCAGAGTAATTAGAGATCATATTTGGATCATCATCGATGGTATTTGTCATTCGAGGTGAGTGATCATGTGTTTTTTGAGATATCTATAAGGCTTGAACAACATCATCTAGGAAATTAGGCAAAGTTATATCCTCAGTAAATAGGCCCTTTTTAGACACTGAATAGGTTGGTGAGGTCATATACCAGTTGGAATTTCCACCACTGTTCTGTGATGTTTATAATGTGTTTCATGTATCTGAGTTGAAAATGTATCATCCTAATCCTGATCATGTGATCATATGGGGTCATGTAGATCTAGATATGGATACTTTGTTAGTGCATGTGCCAGTGCAGATTATGGATAGGAAAGATAAACTCTTGCATGTAAAAACATTGTTCTAGTGTAGTTTCTATGGAACCATGGTCAGACTTTGAAGAGACATAGTAATCGTAGAAAGAGTAGAAAGACCAATATCTAGAACTCTTTCTCGGAAATGATGTTTTTCTAATTTTCTGGGAAAATGGGTAAATGGTGGGGAGAATTTATCACATGTGGTTTCAAGTAAATAATCCTTCATTTACATATTTTATGTATATAAAGTGTTTGGGTGAAGTTTGAGGGATTTTGGAAACCTTTTTTTATACTTTTGGGGATTTTATAATGGTTCATGGTTGGTGTAGTTTTATTGGAAACCATGTAACTACTACAATAAACTATGTACAATGAGATAGAGGCTAAGGGAAAGGTGCATGGGCATGTGCACAGTTTGTCCAAACTATGGGGTAGCCTAGGAGAAACCATGCAATTTTGGACAATGGTATTTTGCATGGTTGGCAAAAAAAATTACTAACATTGTAAGAGAACCATGTGAGGCTCCACCTTGAGGTATAATATGGTGCATAGTTAGCACATCGTTTTCTTAACTATTCATCTAACCATGCAGAGCTTAAAAACAAGATCCACATAAAAGTGTATCTAGGTCGTATTTTTATTTAGGCACCCTTTTTCTCCTCTATTTTGACCCAAACATAATATTTCTACCTCCCGAAGGCCACAGAATCTTTCCCCATTGATTAAGATCTGATCTAAAGGAAATTCTTGGTGCATTGAAGCCCAATGGTCATGGTAAATCATCATTTATAATGGATTTTAGTGGTGTTCCTCAGATCTACATATCTCTTTCTCTAGGTTTCTTGTATCTACTTCTTTTGTGGATCTATATAAGTATTTTATTCCAAATATGATGAGATTTGTATTTTTATGATATGGGAAGAGATCGAAGGAGTTTTTTTGGAGATTCAACTCATTTTCATGGGTGGATAATAATCATTCTTCATTTTCTCCATAAATCCTGATATAGATGGATACACTATCGACTCCTCTATTTATAACATGAAATAATAGTTTCAAATTTATTGTTTTCATTGAAATTGGTTATGAAATTTTTGTGAATTTCTTATTTGAATCCCACTTTTGTGACAGTTTATATAATTATTGAAATTTGTTGTTTTATGGAAAAATAAATTTATAACTTGATTTCAAAACGATGATTTAAAAATGGTGATTGAGTTTTGATGCATGGAACATGGTTTTCAATAAATGGTTAGTGTAATTGAAATGGTTTTTTGGTAAAATGTTTTTTCAATAAAAGGTTGGTTTTTTTGAAATGTGTTGTTGTTATGGTTTTCAATAAAAGTGAGGATTTATTGAATTTATTTAATTGGTTTTGAAATGGTTGTATTGACATGTGTTATGGATTAAATGGTAAAGATTGTGTGGAATGGATGGATATTGTTCATGAAGTACCCCTATCAATGGGTATGGGTAATGGATGGAACTTACACCATAATGGTAACACCAAGATTATGTGTGGGTGTGTATGTGTGTGTAGATATGTGATATGGAATGGGTAATTCTAATTAAATTTAATAAATTTTTATAATTAAATGTTTGGTTTCTTTCCTTGGAAAAGTTTGTATTTGAGAAAAATTCTTTAACATGGAATTGTTTGCATGTGAGATAAATCATTGAATTGTTTCAAATGGTATTATATAAAAAAAATTATATAAATGTGATAACTTATTCTATCCTAGTGGTATGACTAGTGAAGTCATTTGAGGAAATGATATTGTGTTTTATTACACACCCCTACTTTATAATATTGGTTATTTTGAAGATATCATTTATCAGGATACGGGAAAAGGTAAGGTATCGCGTTTCTCTAACGGTGCTTAGTGATACTTGGGCTGTTTTGTGGAGTTTGAGCATTGATATTGTTGGATCTTTGGAGTTCTATTTTGGGAGTCTTTAGGTATTTTTTTGGTAAGTCTTTCACAATTTATTTGGATTTTTTGTAATCTTTTGTTGTAGTAAATTCTATAGTTGGTATTGATATAAATGGTATTTCATTGAGTTGTATTTCACTAATGTCATACTTAATGGGGTGATTTATTTGGTCATTTCATGATGGGTTTTATGTTTTATTTACAAAAGGGAAAATTTTCCCCCAACTGTTAATAAATCCCTTTTCATTTATTGCCATCATTTTGTGTCTTGGGGATTCCACCAAGGGTCAAGTATTGTCCTCTGGCCTTCTCAATCAAATAAGGAGGGGTGGGATGTTGCATAATAACTGGTGTGTAACCAATATTTATTCACCCTAATCATATGGTGTCATTTGATTTAAAGGATTTCAAGGTACACCTCAAATACTTGGAGCACAATGTCTTTATCCAACTGAGTACTTCATCATGGGGGAACCTATTTTATTTACCAAGTTGGTGGATTGTATTTTGTGACTTGGAGTATATTATTAGAATCTAAATCAGGTAATATTTAGTAATATATATCTTTTTCCTGGTATTTATGATCTATTCAATCAATAATCTGGATCGTAGTGGTTTTTAATGATTGATCTTCAATCAAGCTATCACCAGTTATAGGTGAAAGAGGAGTAAATCATGAAGACGGTGTTATAGAGTTGCTATGAGTTATATGAGTACATGGTGATTTCATTTGGAATTGATAATGAACCTTCATTGTTCATTTATTTGATAAACATGATCTTTCAATCATATATTGAATCGATCGTTATGGTGTTCATTGATGGAATCGTCATATACTCACTAACCCCATAGAAAAGTTATATAAATATTGATATTGTCCAATTTATTCTTCGAGAACATAGGGTATATTCCATGTTTATGAAGAATCACACATGGATTTGGGAGGTGAAATTCATTGAGTATGTGGTGTATGAAAAATGTATATTTTTTAACTTAGAGAAATTTATGGTAGTGATTTGTAACAACCCAAAAATTCAGTAATGAAAATTCCTCTTGGTATATTTAAATGTATTCTTATGGTTATGTAAAACGTATACACATATTTGGTTCTATGTTTTGGATTTTAAAATAAAATTAATAATTGTAATTGTTTCTAATATTGTATTTGAAGAGTGATCACATGATTAGTATAAAAATATGGCTTAAACAAATCCTATTTACTTAGAAAAAGGAAGCGATGGCCACATCCAGTAGAGTTTCCCCGTACGAAGACCACTTTTCAGAGTTCAAAAAGGATGTGGCATCATTCAGCTTCACTCTTGACCAAGCCCATGTTGAGCTTCAACACGTGAATCTTGAATGGAACCGCCTACAGGAGAAGTGGAAGTTGATAGAGATTACCACCCGAGCGATGTTTCCTGAGCCACCCCAGGAGTCTTTCACCATCACACACCTTAACCTAAGGTTTTATGCAGGTGTTACAAGGGGTTATGTAACAAGACCTTATCACTATGATTATGTGCATTATTTTTTTATATACTAAAGAATATACATTCATTTTATTATTGTTATGTTGTAAATAGTTTTTAAAGCACAAATAGTAATTTTAGTTAATATTCAACTAAGAAATCCATTTTGAAAAATTCACTATTTTTATAATTAAATAATATTTTCATAAAATATTATTATTAAATTACTTTTATTAACTATAAATGATCGCATAATTTTTATGAATACAATTGTAATTTTTATTATGTTTTGAATTCCATTTTTATCAAAACCCATGAATTTTCGATAAATGTCGGTTTTTATTTTAAAAGTGAAAATTCACATATTTAAATAATTATTTAGATAAAACGAATATAATTTTTGGAATTAGGACATTGAAATTATCCAATGGTGAATTTTTCATAATTTTTGGAGACAATCGGATTTTTGGGTAAAAATTCAATACTGTTTAAATATATAATGTGTTTTATGACATCATAATGACCCAATAGTGACGTAATAAAATACTATAAACATTATTTTCGGACAATATATGTTTTACCATTAAAATAATTTGATTTTCTGTTTTTTTGATTTATTTTTCAAAGCTTTAGTATACCCTTCAAGACTTATAAAACATTTTGTCTTTTTAAATTGTATTCCATGAGAATGTGACTCACCTCCACATAAGCAACCCTATTATTTTAAGAAGTTATTCCATTGGCATTATAAAATATTTATTTCCACTCCCCTTTAGGAAAAACCATGGGCAAAAACAATAATCTGGTTTGTGGTTTTGATTAGTTTAATGTGTGGTGTCACAAACCTAAATAATAAATAATTCCCTCTCCTTCCCTATATAAACCCACAAAAGCTCCCACTTCCTCTTAAATAAAAGACTTTGGAGTTCATCCAGATTTTACCCTCCTCTCTCTAGAATCCTCCCAAGACACCCCAATCTCCCAAGAATCATCTCCCAAGCCATTAGGATCACACTTCCAAGTAAGGGATTCTCACTTTTCTTATTTTTGTCCAAGTTTCCTTAGATTGTTATGCCCTTTTATTTTCAATTATAAATGTTGGGGTATGATTTTAAACCTCCCCCATACTTCCTTATTCATGTTTGAAAAATGATTGATCCCCTTTCCATCTCATTAATTCCTCCCATGTAAACCTGTTACCATGCCGAAATCCTGTATGGAATTTCTCTCTCCTCATTTACATTCAAGAAATTCATTTGTATTACGTATCTAAATTACATTAAATTTGTTGGGACATGTATCTATATGATCCCCCCCCCCAAATTTCCATTTAATGTACATATTCTGAGACACTCATTTATCTCTCATCAACCATTTTTATTAATTATTATGTGACATCATTGTACTACTGAAATTGCACTATGTTTTTTAAGCCAAGATCATTATGTAGTGAATACCATACCCATGTCTCTATCAAGGGTACTCACCTTTATGCACACATACATATTTAATTGTACTTTCATGTATTTATTCAAAATTAATTAATCTTTTAATAACTTATTATATTGATTGATTCAATGTTATATGATCCATGTGGCACACTTATGCATGAAATGAAATGATTAAGAAGGGTTCACCCTAATAGTGCTCCAATGCATTGGGTAAAGTATAGTATCATGATACATCAAGTGAAATGAGTTTTGACTCATGATAATTTAAGGTCAACGAGTGTTTACTTATGCTTCAAGTGCAATGAGGGTTTACTCTTGCTCTATGTGCAAAGAGCCTTGGATCATACTAATATCATGTTAAATGTTGTTTCCACATCTCCATGTTATGGTTATCATGATTTATCATGTTTTTATGTTCATGTTTCTCTTGTGCTCTATTGATATTCTTATTTTCTAACATGTATTGTATTCCTTGTGTTATTCCATGTTTATTCCCTTAATGGGATTTATAGTTCACCCTTTTCTTATGCATGTCCTCATGTTATCCTATGCAATGCTAAGTACGATGGAATGTAGTGGTCATGTAAAGGAATTTTTCAATAATATGTTTCATTATATTCTTTATGTGGTTATTTAATGTTACTAATCCCCAAATACACTATACCTATCAATCTTATATTTTGTATCAAGTGAAGGTTTTATGTAATAAATCATGTTTAAGTATGTAATAAATAGTAGGGTTGTTATAGCTGGTATCAGAGGATAGGTTTAGTTATTTTTGGGATTAGGACTAGAAAACCCTAGTGAAGCCTTACAGAAAATACTAAGTACAATAAATAAATCTATATGTTTTAGTGAGTATTGAGTTTGTTTTTTATCAAGAAAATACATCTTTGTCAGGATACAAGTAGGAAAAGGTTGCTTTTCCACAGATGTACCTAGGAGTGAAAACTCCGACAAGGAGTTATGGTCTTGACCTAGGGTATCCTGGTACACAACAATGGGCCTTACTGCACTCTTGGTTATGACACTCCAAGGGGATATTATTTGGTAAATTAAGAAGCTTAGTATGAACCATTATTAAGGGAATTTAAAAAATGCCTCTAAGAATACATGTTATAAAGTAGATCATGAATATCATTGATTGAAACTTATAGATTCATAAGTTAATAAGATAAAAGTAATTTATAATTCATCAATTTATGTCTTTGGATTACCCTTTATGTGTTACCCCTAACATTCCATTTACTCCAGACAATGGCCAGTAATCGGAGGACTTGGGATAACAACCGATGTGAAGATCAATGTGATGACTGTTCTAATGAGATCTTCAATCTGATGGGAGCAGGAATCACAAACTTTGTCATGATACTCTCTTAGTAAACTCACACTTTGAACTGAAACATGGGTCAAGAGGAATTTTCAGCTCCCCCAAAGAAATAACAAGTCTCAATTGAAATCTTTATAAGACAAAGGCCTCCTACTTTTAATGGATCATCTAATCCCTTAATCACCGAACAATGGATCAATTCCATTGAAAATATATTATCCATCATTCAATGTTCCAAACAAGAGAAGGTTATTATGGATACTTATAGTATGGAGGGTGAAGCCGATAAATGGTGGACATTGATCAAAAATACGAAGCCTGAGGAGAAGATCGAGGCATTGGAATGGAAGGATTTACAAAAAAAATTGATAAATTTTTTTATGCACCCAACAGATTAAGATGGAAATGGACTTCATTGACCTCAAGAAAAAAAGACGACGAATACATTGCAGCGTATGAGGAAAACTTCACAAGGCTTGCACGATATGCCTCCAGCTTTGTCGTTGCCCCCGAATGCATGGTTGACCGCTTCTTTGGTGGCCAAAAACCTAGCCTGCAGAAAGACCTGGTGATCCATGACATCAAAAGATCTGCGGATACTTTCTGATGTTCCCTCAAGGTTGAAATGGATATTGGGGAATCTCAGGGGTACCATGTGGATAAGAATCATAAGGTGGATTTCAATTCTGGTGGTCTGGAGAATAAATTCAATAGTGCTAAGAAGTTCCATCACCCCACTAGCCAATGGTGCGGGAAGAAGCACCCCATAAATCTCTTAAAGGGGGTGAGGAAATGCTTTAGGTGTAGAAGAGAAGAACACCTAGCTATTAACTGCCGACAAGATAAACCCATGGCTACGATGGAGGATAGGAACGCTCTGTTTGACTCTCAATGCATTTTTCATATCTTTAAATGAAAAGAACCATGACATATTTTAAATAAGTGCCTTAAGACAAGGTTTTTTTAGGTAACCAACAACCTCCAAGGAATCAAGGGATATATTTTTCCATCAGTACCACTGAAGTGAACCCTGAAGATGAAGTGGTGACAGGTATGCTAGTTATTTATTCAATAATAGTTAACGTACTTTTTGATTCAGGTTCTACACATTATTTTATATCCTGAAAGTTTAGTAGAAAAATCCCGACACCACCACAAATCATGGAATTAAAGATGTCAGTGAGTAAGGAAAATGGGGAAATCATTGCATCCAATGAATATAACTCATCCCATTTCATAATCAGTGCATTTAAATTCCCAAAAAACCTCATCATACTCCTTATGTAGTAATTTGATGTAATGCTTGGCATGGATTGACTTTCCCTATATAGATCCAACATAAATTGTCATGAGAGGGAAATCACTCTCTATGTGGAGAATTGACCCCCGATTCTGTACAAGTGTAAGGAGGAAGATGAATCTTTATAGCTCCATCATCTCAAGAGTGGAAATTACAACCCTATGGGCACATGTATCAGGCTTAGATGATTTATTCTAAGGAGGAAACCATCCTTGAATACAAACCTATTGTGAGATAATTCACTACAGTGTTTCCGGAGGAATTTCCTGGTCTTCCTCCTAGAAGAGATGTTTAATTATCAATTGATCTTATACTTAGGGAATTTCCTATATCCAAGACTCTATATAAAATGGTTGTTTTAGATCATGAGGAGTTTAAGAAACAACTATAGGAGAATCTGGATAAAGGTTTTATATTCCCAAGTGCTTCACCATGGGGTGAACCAATCCTCTTTATCAAGAATAAGGGTGGAACAATGCACCTTTGCATCGATTATCGTGATCCTAACAAAATCACGATAAAGAACAAGTATCCTCTCCCATGAATTGATGAATTTTTCAATCAGCTGCATGGAGCACAATACTTCTCTAAGGTAGATTTGTGGTTGGGATATTATAAAGTAAGGGTGGAGAGGGAAGATATCCCCAAGACTTCGTTTCGTACAAGATATGGTCACTATGAATTCATAATAATGTCGTTAAGACTCACTAATGCTCCACCAATCTACATAGACATAATGAATAGTGTCTTTAGATATTACCTCGACAAATTTGAGGTATTCTTTATAGATGATATTCTAATATACTCCAAAACCAAGGAGGGTCATGAGGAGAATCTAAGAACTGTACTAGTGACCTTGTGGAATGAGAAGATATATGAAATGTACAACTAGTGTGAGTGCTGTTTAAAGGAGGTTTCATTCTTGGGTCATATCATCACAATAAATTTTATATTTATGGATCCCTCCAAGATAGCTATAATTGACAAATGGTCGAGGCCAAAATCAGTAATGGATATCCGTATATTGTTGGGGTTATCTGGACATTAGCGCTGATTTGTGAGAAATTTCTCCTGATTGTCAAACCCTCTTACCAAGATAACGCAGAAGGGAGTAAAGTTTTCTTGGAGTTATGAGTGCGAAGAGAGCTTAGAGGAGTTGAAAAGGAGGCTTATCACTGCATCGTTCTCACATTAACCACAAGTATAGAACTTTTTGTGGTGCTTCTAATAATTTCATGGGTTGTGTGTTGATGCAGAATGACAAAGTGATAGCCTACACCTCCAGGCAGTAGAAAATCCATGAGCAAAACTATCCCACGCATGATCTGGAGTTGGCGGCTATGATCTTTGCATTGAAAATCTGGCAACTTTATCTTTATGAGTAGAAGTGTTACATATATACTGATCACAAGAGCCAAAAATATATTTTCACACATAAAGAGATTAATATGCTCCAATGAAGATGGATAGAGCTCATCAAGGATTATGAATTCCCAATCTATTACCACCCTACGAAAGAGAACATGGTGGCGAATGCTATAAGTAGAAAGGATCCAGCGATTTTTTCATTAATGAGAATTGAGATGGATCTAATATTATTTGATTTTTAGAGAACGTGCATGGGAATCAATAAGGGAGGAACATCATCAATCCTTTCTCAAATGATTGCTCAAAAATCCCTCTTGGAGAAAATCAAGGATGCTCAAAGAAAAAATGTGGAAATTATAAAAAGGGTGGAAGGTATCAGAAATGGGAAATCCTCAAAGTTCATGGTTGACAAGGATGGAATTGTGAGATTTGGGTCATGATTATGTGTACCATCAAATCCAGAGATAAAGAAGGAGCTTCTGAATGACGCACATAGCTCAACCTTCTCTATTCACCCAGGGAGCAAAAAGATGTATTGAGATCTTTGAGAAAATTTTTTGTGGGATAATATGAAAATGATGATTGTTGAATATACATCAAATTTCCTAGTATGTCAGCAAGTGAATGGTGAGAGGAAAATGTCTAAGGGGGTGATGCAACCACTACCCATACCAATATAGAAGTGGTAGAACGTTACCATTGATGTTTTCACTGGACATTCAAGGAAATCCAGAGGAAAAAATTCTATATGGGTCGTTGTGGATCGTCTTATGAAGATATGTCACTTTATCACGATTCGATAGGACTTCTCATTGGATCAAATTTCATAGATTTACATCAAATAATTGGTAAGGGTTCATGGAGTACCACTATCTATTTTATCCAATGATGATCCAAGATTCACCTTGATGTTCTGGAAATGTCTCTAACATGCTGTAAGCACTAAACTGAAATTTATTATAGCCTATCATCCTCAAACTGATGGCCAATCAGAGAAAACTATTCAGACACTAGAATATATGTTAAGATCATGTTCAGTAGAATTTAAAGGAGGATGGGATCAAACTCATCCTCTTGTTGAATTATCTTATAATAACAGTTTATACTCAAGAATCATAATGGAACCTTATGAAGCCCTATATGGGAAGAGGTGAAAAACACTGGCATGTTGGGAAGAAGTCAGTGAGCATAAGCTGCTAGGACCAAAAATGGTCGACGAAATGGTGGAGAAGGTGAAAACCATTCAGCAGCATAACAAGGCAACCCAGAGTCGACAGATTAGTAATGCAGATAATCGTCGATTAGACCTTGAGTTTAAAGTTAGAGACACTATATTTCTATGCATATCACTATGGAACAAGTTCATAAGGTTTGGAAATAAGGGGAATTTAAGTCTTAGGTATATCGTCACATTTTAGATTCTTGATCGTGTTGGGGTTGTGGCCTATCAACTAGCACTTCCACCTACCATAGACAAAGTACATGATGTCATTCATGTATCCCTCTTAAGTAAGTACATACCAGACCCTTCAGATGTACTCTCTTCAGAGGTAGTACAACTAGAGAATGATCTTTCTTACGAGGAGTAACCAATGAATATCTTATATCGTAGTGAAAAATTTCTACAAAGTAAGACAATACCCCTCATCAAGGTGTTATGAAAAAACCACTAGTTTGATGAAGAAATGTGGGAATCAAAAGAAGTGATGAATCAGGGTTACCCGCATCTATTTTAGTGTGGGAAAATTAAATTTCAAGGGAAAAATTTCTTAAGAGGGGAAGATTGTAGTGACCCAAAAATTCATTAAAGAAAATTCCACTTGGTCGATTTAAATGTATTATTATGGTAATGTAAAATGTATGAACTTATTTGGTTCTATGTTTTGGATTTTAAAATACCGATAAGAAGTGTTAATGTTTCTAATATAGTCGTTGAACAGTGATCACTTGATTAGTATAAATATAGGGGATAAACAAATCCAATTTACTCAGATAAAGGAAGTGATGGCCTCATCTAGTAGGCTGGCCCCATACGAAGCCCATTTGTCAGAGCATGGAAAGGAGGTGGTGTCATTGGGCTTCGCACTTGACCAGGTACAAGTAGAGCATCAACACATGAAGCTTGAATGGAAACCCCTACAAGAGAAGTGGAAGTTGATAGAGATTACCAACTGAGTGATGTTATCCGAGTCACCACAAGAGTTTTTCACCATCGTGCACCTTACCCTAAGGTCTTATGCGGGTGTTACAAGGGGTTATGTAACAAGACCTTATCACTATGATTATGTGCATTATTTTTATATATAATAAATAATATACATTCATTTTATTATTCTTCTGTTGTAAATAGTTTTTAAAGAAAAAATATTATTTTTAGTTAATAGTCAACTTAGAAATATATTTTGATAAATTAATGGATATCTGAATTAAATAAAATTTTAATAAAATTATATTACTAAATTTATTTTATTAAGTATAAATGGTCATATAATTTTTAGGGATAAAATTGTAATTTTTATTCAGGTTTGAAAGTCGTTTTTGTCAAAACCCATTAATTTTCGATAAATGTTGGTTATTATTTTATAATTGAAAATTCAAATATTTATAAAATTATATAGATAAAATGAATATTATTTTTGGAATCAAGACATAAAAATTATCCCACGTTGAATTTTTCATAATTTTCTGAGACAACCAAATTTTTGGGTAAAAATTAAGTACTCTTTAAATATATAATATGTTTTATGACATCATAATGACCCAATAGTGATGTAACAAAATAATATAAACATTATGTTCGGCCAATATATGTTTTACCATTAAAATAATTTGATTTTGGGTTTGTTTTATTTATTTTACAAATTTTAGTGGATCATTCAAGACTTATAAAACATTTTGTCTTTTTAAATTTTTTTCCTTGAAAGTGTGACTCACCTCCACATAAGCAACCCTATTATTTTTAGAATTTAGGCCATTGCCTTAAAAAATATTTTTTTTCACTCACCTTTGATAAAAACCATGGGAAAACCCATGGTCTAGTATGGGGTTTTGATTAGTTTAATGTGTGGTGCCCCAAATCTAAATAATAATGAATTCTCTCGCCTTTCCTATATAAACCCAACCAAGTTACCACTTTCTCTTCACTCAAAGCCTTTTTAGTTCATCAAAACTCTGCCCTCATCTCTCTATAATCCTCCCAAGGCACCCCAATCTCCCAAGAAACCTCTCTCAAGCCTCTCCCAAGCCTTTTTGATCACACTTCCAAGTAAGGGATTCTCACTTTCCTTATTTTTATCCAAGTTTCCTTAGATTGTTATGCCCTTTTACTTTAAATTATAAATGTTGGGGTATAATTTTTCACCTCCCCCATACCGCCCTCTTCATTTTTGAATAATTAGAGATCCCCTTTCCTTCTCATTAATTCCTCCCATGTACACCTGTTACCATGCCGAAATTCCGTAATGAATTTCTCTCTCCTCATTTACATTTAAGAAATTATTTTGTATTACATATATCAATTCCATTGCATTTGTTGGTAAATGTATCTATATGACCCCCATACTATCCATTTCATGTAAATATTATGAGACACCCATTTCTCTCTCATCATCCATTTTTATGAATTCTTATGTCACGTCGTTATACTATCGAAATTGCACCATGTTTTTCCAAGCCAAGATCATTGTGTAGTGAATACCATACCCATGTCTCTATCAAGGGTATTCACCTTTATGCACACATACATAGTGAATGGTACATTCATGTATTTATTCCAAACTCCTTAATCATGGAATAACTTATGATGTTGATTGATTTCATGTTATATGATCCATGTGGCACACTTATGCATGAAATGAATTGATTAAGAAGGGTGTGCCCTAATGGAGCTGTAATGCATTGGGTAAAGTATAGTGTCCGGATATGTCAAGTTCAATAATTTTTGACTCGTGATAATTTATGTGAAATGACTTTTTACTCATGCTTCATGGTCAATGAAGGTTTACTCATGCTCCATGTTCAATGAGCCTTGTCTTATACTAATATCATGTTAAATGTTGTTGTCACATCTCCATGCTATGGTTATCATACTATATCATTTTTCTATGTTTGTGTTTCTCTAGTGATCCATTTATATCCTTATTGTCTAACATTTATTGTATTATTCATGTTATTCCCTATTTATCCCCTTATTGGGCTTTATAGGTCACCCTTTTCTAATGCATGTCCTAAGGTTTTCCAATGCAATGCTAAGTACGAGGGAATGTAGTGGCCTTGTAGAGGAAGTTTTTAATAAGATGTTGAGTTATAAGATTTACGTTGTTATGTAATTTTCCTAAGACCCAAATACACTAGACCTATCAATATTCTATGTTTTATCAAGTGAATATTTTATGTAATAAATCATGTTTAAGTATGTAATCAAGAGAAGGGTTGTTATATGATCTCTTAGACATGTCACAATAAACATGTTTCAGATTATGATATTTTTGGGTTTAGTGGGATATTATTAGTGTTTCATCCAGGAAATCTCCAATTTATCATCACTCGTGGTCATTATAATAAATAAATTAATAAATATTTATTTGTCAAACTAGTATGAGGAATAATTTCTTAAGCTAAAGAGGTGGTTTAATACAACTCTAGTTTTGGAACTTCCTAATCTAGGGATTAGGTATGTTCAATATGTAGATAAATTATGAATTGGTTTGGAAGTAGTATTGATTTAGTGGAACAAGATTGTAGTATATGGTTCATAAAAGCTATGAATTCTAGATAGAAACATTCCTATCAATGAAATGTATTTGGGATCAATTTTCCATGCTTTAAAGCATTAGAGAAACTATCTCATTGTCAATAGGATTGTTTTCTACATGGTCAACATGAGCCTCTACTACATATTAATTTAGTGGGATATAATCATGAATAAGAGAAAATAGGTATAGTATATAAAGATTTTATATAGTGATATGGCCTATTCACCATGTAATGGTAACATCATTGAGGATTGTATTAGCAATAAGTTGCAAGAATCTCATGAGATTAGTGAATGATCCTTAGAGGAATAGTGGTTCCTAAAGATCTTTTTTCCTGATTGGAGGATGGATACTTCAATTGAATAGGGATCAACGATGTTTCATATTGGTGGTAACAATACCCATAGGTGACTGGGTAATGGATAGATAAGAGACTAACCCAATGTTCACTGTTATTCATCTAAAACCAGATGAAAATGACCTGATACATGGGAGGTTGTTGGAGGGTGATGATGTGATCCTCATACGTGGGAGAATTATAGTACCAACTTCCATTAGGTAATATGTGATATGATACTTCCATACATCTATGTGTGAAGAACATTATAGTGAAACAAATATGTACCATGACTATAGGTGGTGGTATTGGTATCCAAGGATGATGAAAGACATTGCTGAATTCGTTTCTTGATACCATACCTGACAGAGGATAAAGGCTGAGTACCAGCATTCCATTAGACAACTATAACCACTTTCTATTCCCATGTGTAATTTAGAGGATGTAAAGATAGAATATTTTGTAGGGTTACCCAAGTACCTGATGAGACATGATAATGTTTGGTTGTTTTTTTATCAACTAACAAAAGTTTCACATTTCTTATCAATCTGTAAGACTCACATAGTATTCAATGTGGGAATATTGTATGTCTATGAGATTTTATGCTTACATACCTTGATAATTTTATCTAAAAAATAAACACATTTTATATCACGGTTTTGGAAGGTAAAGAAGGCCGTATGGACTTAATTGACACTGAGCACATCATACAATCCCCATATAGATGGACAATCACAGAATATGAACCGCATGATGGAGGATACACTTTAGGATTTCTCACCAGACTTTTGAAGAGAATGTGATGATCATATTTCTTAGTTAAGTTTATATTCAAAAACCATAACATCCTGAACTCTGGAGACCCATATCCTATAGTTATATTACATTATTAGTATAAATTTCAATGGTTCCCAAAGGATTGAATAGTTTTGTAATCAAGGATGATGAGATATATACATATTTTACACTAGAAAACATATGATACAAACTGATAATATTATGATAACATGATTAGAATGTCAATCATATAGCTAAAAAATACACATAGACCTCCTCTTGGTTTCCTAAGGAAAGTAAAACAAAAAAGGGTGTCCTCAGTTTCTCTATAAGGGTTAACATACTATTAGATAATACATAACATAAAAATGGAATAAATTATATAGAAATATTAAATTAAAAGCATGAATATATAATCCAATGAGACTAATTATATCATATTGATGGAATCCATAATTCCATACATCAAAAATATAATGTTAATGACTTATTACAAGAACATTAACTATAATTTGAAGATGCATACACCAAAACCCAACATGTTTTGTCTTGTGAGACCATTCAAAGCATTGAGATTATATATAATTATATCCCTAACCAATCACCGGATTAAGTTTAATTCATTAAACATAAGTTTCATCAAGAACGTTTACACCATTCCTTGAGGAATATCTCACTGAATAAAACATTGATATCAATATATTATGAAATATTCATATCAAATACTTCCACTTCCAATAGAATAATGTGGACTTCTAGTATAACATCCCTTAATCAATATAGAATATATGGATTTTCATCAATGTAACAAGAAATACAGTTATAGAAAAATTGTGGAGAGGGAACTTATAGTGTGTTAGGTAATCTATGTAAAATAGTAATTAGCTTCAATAGATTGTATTGATAGGATACCAAGGACATGGTATAAAAAATCCTTGATCATGGTTTATAAAGAGAATGTGAATATTCCAAAGCATATCCCTCGGTAGTATCTCACCTGGCATGGAATATTAGACCACTCATCATTCATTAGGGTGATGATTGATTAATTTATCAATAAACCATTTTCGAGGTGATTACACTAAGTTCATCTATGTTGTAGCTGTTTCTCTTCCTAGTATCTAGATAATATTTTTCATTTTAGGAAATTAAAAATAATTTTACTTAATAAAAACATATATTGGGTTTTCCCCATGGAAAGGGTAACTCTTGAATCAAAAGTATCTGAGAGTGTGATAACACTCTTGAGTTTTAATCCCTTAAATTTCATGATTTATATGGGAAAAATATTCCATGGAATTTTTTTCACCATATAAATGAAAATAGTTTTTATTTATGACATGTGTCCCAAAGAATAAAAATTGAGTTGGAAAACCCCCACCTATGGATTTGGTAGAAATTCAAACATAACATCTTGAAATTGAGGGACTAATCATGATATTATAATACCAATAATATTTTAATTTCTTAATATAACATCTCAAATAGTAATTTTATACACTGCATAATGGAAATTAGGCATATAATACATAATATGTCATAAAGAGAGGAATTTGAGATGGAAAACACATACCTCTTGTCCCAAATTCATAAAAAAAATATATTAAACTCTATTATCATTAACATAGCTATCTTAATAAAAAAATATAAAACCTTAATCATATTTTCTTCTTTCATAATCTTCCTACATAGACATTATTTATTTTAATTCTCTTGATTTCCCACATTGGGTGTTTATTGTTTTGAATGTGTGTACTTTTTTCCTAATAATGGTTTTTACATTCTTTATTCATCTAATGCTCATCATTAATATGACATTAAAGCTAAATTTAGGGATTAATTAACATAATTTATTATTTTTCAAATCACTTCCATTAGTTTTTAGTCATTATTCATAAATATTAAATCAATAATTAACATGTTTCAGTGATTCTTGATGATCTGAAAATGTTTTCTTAATTAATGAATTAAATATTTACATAACAGTGTAAGAACTAAAAATAGAACTCTATTTATAAATTTATATCATAATATACCCATTTTATGTTCCCATATTTATCTATGAGACAAATTCATTTTATTATTCTAGTAGGATATTTGAAGTAACCCAAAAATGAAAATACATCAATTTAACGAATGGTTAAGAGGTGGTTTGTTGTAATATAATTGTACATGGAAAATAATGATCTCATATAGTTTTTATTAGAGTGATGAATCATAATGAAAAATAATTATAAGAATAAATAATAGATATGATAATATCACACATTTTTAATAAATACTTATTCTCTATGTATGCTAATTTTATTTTATTTAATTAAATATGATCATTTTATTTACATATCAATAATAGAATATCTAAAATAACATAACAAAACCATAATTACCAAAAAAAGGTATTTATCCTTTAAACCCATCATCATATTCTTTCTTGTATAGTGGTGAAGAAAAATGATACACATTGTGTCATGGAGGCTGTAGTCGGCACAATGAACTTAAAATGGTTTTGTTTTTATTAATGGATGGGTTATATGGATAAATAATTATAATACCATTAAAATTATAACATTAATGAATATAAATGAAAATAATATCATTATTCTAGTTTTTCTAGAATAAATTTTAAATAATATACTTAAGAATAAATCTAAGTAGTTGATAATACTGCCATCGGGGCTTCACTTTCATCTAGATATCTCCTTGAATTTGTAGGGATTAGGATAAATATGAGTTACAAGGGGATGATTTTCATGGTATAGGGTTCTAGGTAGAGTAAAATTGTAGAGTTTTAAAAGGTAATTTGAAGGAGATGTGAGTCTTTACGTGTTGAAGGTTCTACCCATTTATAAGTGAATGGTGGGTAGTTTTAGGAGTAAACCTCACATTTTCAATAATTTAATGTTAGAATTCAAATTTAAATGAAAAATAAAGAGAAACAATAGGAGATGAAAATTATTTTTGGTCTAAACTCACCTGAACCACTCATTATTTAAAAAATTGAGTGATTAAGATGTTTTTGTTTTAGCTATTAAAATTTATGCTAATTTTCTTTTACCTTTATATCTAATTTTTATCATTAGTAATTATTTTTAATGATAAAGTTAAATATTTACATTTTCACTATTTTTATAAATCTAGTTTTTTATTTTTAAAATAATTTAATAAAAAATCATATCATGTGAAAATTTATTTTTAAAATTATCATGCTTAATCACATAAAAACTATTTTTATAGTAATAATATTTCTATGAATTAAATATATATGTGTGTGTGTGTGTGTTTGCATAAGGTTAAATAATTTTGGATACTTATTTTAAAGACCAAAATTAATTCATTATATAAAAAATATATGTTATAAGGCATTGAATGAAATCCAAAACCAAAACTCCATTAAAATTACTTGATTTAATTAAAATACTGAAAATGGTTATTTATTAATGTAACCTTCTAATTAGTCACAAAAATATTTTATATAGGTTTTAAAATAAAAAGTATATTTTAAAATTAATAATATCATTCATTGAATTTTTATTTTATTACATAAAATTTTTTCTATACTCTTAGGTCATTCTTATATAATAGTAATGTCATGAAAAGTACAGGTTCCTAATAACCAAATTTTTTTACATAAAATATGCAATTTATAAAAAACTAAAAAATTACTAATAAAATAATTTCAATATGATACATTCAAAAATTAAAGTTAATTTTTCAATTGAAAAATAATGAATTTTTATTTTACATAATTTCATGAATAAAAGATATTTTAAGGGAACACAGTGTGATAGTTTAGTATGCAGTGTTTACCTACTAAAGAATACTCTTAGGTGTCATGTTCTCCCCCAAAAAAAATTCATCTTTTAAATTGTTGTAAATATTATCTATTGAAAAAATGTGGATACTCCTTCCTTGCAACATTCTCATGTTCATAGTTTTTCACATCAACATTGTAATTTCTTCAAATGTTTTTCACCAAACGAGTTGTCTGATTCCACAATACTATATCTCTCATGTCAGGAACCAATATAGGTTCCTCACTATAATAAATGTAAGTCTCTAACTCTACTCCCCCATATGTGATCACATTTGTTGGATCCACCATGTATTCCCTTTTTAATGAAAAATGGAGGACATATTTTATTTTATAAAGGTTTCTTGACAAAGCTAATCAGTTAGTTAAAACCCCAATTGTTTCTAATATTTTAAAGTGACCAATTTACATTGGGTTTAATGTCCACATTTTACGAAACCTTAAAAATATCATTCATGGTGAAACCATTAATAACACAAGATCCCTAACTTAAATCTCTAATTCCTTCCACTGATTATTAGTATAACACTATTGTTTACAATGGGAAGCATTAAAATGATCCTAAATAATACAAAAATTACTAATTTTACCCTCCATAAGCTCTAGAATATCTAGAATTGTTTCTCTAACTTCTTACCAATAGGTTGAGTATGAAACCACTTTATATAAAATTCTTTTAATGGTTCCATTTAGATTCTCACCTTGGAATTTTTATTGTGTAAAAATTTCACCACATGTGGATATTTATCCCACATACCATGGAACTCAATAAAACATGATATCATCTTTTATTCAAACGTTTGGATAGTCCTTTCAAACATCCAATCAGTATGGATTCAATTGGAAGTTTAGAAATATATTAATGGGTTGAGATAATTTTGAAGACTCTTATTGAATTTTTATGTAAACCATGACTCATGATCAGATACAATTGATGATGGTGATCCATGAAGCCTTATGATTTCATTTATATAGAGTCGGGGAAGGTGATTAAGTGATATATATTCCATTATCACTATGAAATTATAAATGTTAGTATGTTGATCAATAATAACTCATATAGAATCTCTATTCCTTGAAGCCTTTTGGAGTCCATTTAAAAATTACATTGTAACACTTTCCCACTTCCATATAGGTTCATTAAGATGTTTCATGACTCCCTTAGGATTTTTTCCTTCATCCATTACCTATTGGAATACTATGATTCAAGACACATAGTCCAAAAATGTTCTATTATTTCTATCTGAACATATATGTTTTCATAAATTCCTAAATATAATTTTTATAAAAGTCTTTATATAAAAATTTCATCTATATGATTCGTCTAACAGTTCCCTTTTTAACTCTAGTACGGATGGAACATATATCATCTTCCATAAATTTGACAATACGTATTTGTATATTATGTTTTACAATTTCCCATAATTCACTACTTTAATCCTCCTTTGTTAGGTCTTATTTTCCTACTGGTAATTCTATATTCATTCAAGGAAATATTGTTTAACAATTTATAAGAAAATTAACGATGTATCCACCTTCCAATAAATCACCATATGAATATTTAAATGATATCAATATATGGAATCCTTGTTAATCATCATCGTGGGTTAATCCCCATAGTCTCTTATACTGAATGCATATTCCACCTTTTTTCCCTTCATAGGGTGGTAGTGTATTGATAAATCATTGCCCTTGAATTTTTCCAGCCATCTTCTTTTCCTCATGTTGAGCTCTTTTTGAGAGAAGATATACTTCAAAATATTATTATATATATATATATCACATTTTCACCATAGAGCCATTGTCTCCATATTTTGAAAGAAAATATTATTGCATCCAACTTGAGTTTATGAGATAGAAAATGCTTTTCAAGGATACTCACTTCCTATATTCATTGGAAATCAATCTAAAATTTTGTATAAGGATATAGCCATGTACTTCCTTTGATGCATCCCTATAAATTAAAAAACCTTCCTCACCTAATAGTAATGTTAATACTAGTTCATTAATTATTCCCATCATCAAATATTCAAACCAATCCACACATTGCCTTTCCATGTAAATATTACCCCTTGGACAATAGTTTGTCCAATAAATGTTAATATTGAAAAAAACTTTTGATAGTAACATAATAAATTGATTATTCTTTAGATATTAGATATATTCATCATGTGTAGTCCATTATTTTCAACTATTTCCTCTGTAGGGTCAAAAAAAATTCCATCCTTAGAGAAAATATGGCCATGATAAGAAAGTTCATTGTTCCATATTTTAAGATTATTGTAATTCCTATATACAACTTTTTTTATACGATATTGAGATTTATTAGATGATAACTCTCTTGATATTCACATCATATACATTATATAAAGATATAGTCAATGAATACTATAAAAGAGTTGTCATAATACTCCTTGAATACTTTGTTCATCTTATCCATGATGATAGAATGTTCATTAGTCAATTCAAATTTCATTAGCGTAAACTCATTATTTACATATCTTTTTCAAAATATTTTCTTCATTATTTCACCCATCATAATCGTTAATAAATGATAACCAAAGGTAATATCAATTTATAAATTTATTATGATCCTTTAAGATTATCAAATAAGTCATCAATTTATGGATAGGGATACATATTCTCTATATTGATGACGTTGATCTCTTAATAATAGATGCACAGTCATGAGGACCAGTAATTATTTTCCAGAAATGAAATATTGGATCCCCCTGTGAATCTCTAGGTCATAGAAGACCCTTATCACGCAACTCCATTAACTATTTCTTTAGCTCCCCCAACTCCATTGGTACCATTTTGTAATGAATTTTGGATAGAGGCTTTGCATCAAGAATTAGTTCCATAGATAACTCATCACCATGTTTTGGTTAAAGGAAAGGAAATATTTTTTGAAAAAATCAATGAAATTTCATACCATGGGAACATATTTTATTCTTTTGATATATTCATCATCCATATATCACACTTTATCATCTTTTCAATCTAAAATTTTATTATTTAGAGATACCATGGGAGGATCTTGACATGATTTAGATAAAGAATTTTCCCCTCTATAGATAAGATATTCCATTACATCTTCACAAATTAGTATCTTATTCCCTTAAATATTTTTTCATTATACATTGAATGAAAATCCATAAAAATTATCATATTAAATTAAACCATAGGTATGATAAAAAAAATTCAAATAGGCTATGACCCTGAAAAATTATTGTAACATTCTAAAATATATTTTTTCCCATAAGGCCCCCACTTAGTGGATTAATAGATAACTCCCTTACTATAGTGTTCAGGATGTATCTGAGGTTTTTGGAAAACAAGGTTACTATAGTTTTTGAAGATCTAGAATAAAATAAATCATTAGATAACTATGATGAAATTATTAATATACCATCAAATATGTCATTAGGAACTTCAACTTCACTTATGTTAATTTCATAATCTTTACCTATATACCTTATCCTTTTCTAGGGTAAATCTCATTAATGTTTGGGGAATTGGTTTTTATAGTGTCCATTCTACCCCTAGTTTAATCTTTGAACATCAACAGTGTCTTACACTCCTTGTATTAGTGATCTTGATGGCTTATTTCTCCACAGTTATAAGAATCTCTAGTTCCCTTCCTATAAGAACTAGGTTGTTTATTCCCACAATTATCTCAAATAGAATATCCCATATTTTCTTTTTATCCTTTTTTGCATTATTATTTCCATGATTCTTAAATGGATTATTCTTATCCTAATTTTCCATGAATAAATACATCTCGAGGAACTCCTTTTCTAGATTAATAGAAAATAAGTCTATAGACTCTTATAATAAAAAATAAAAAATAGAATAACCCTTATTAAAGGATAAAAATTAACCCATAATAGAAATCATCAATTATTTTTTTGGTCTATGTACATAGTCCATAGAATGCATAGATAACCTTTTATTGTTATCCTCATACTCATCAATATTTCCCTCCTCAATTTTCCTAATATTTAGGAACTCTCTTTCCATTTTTTCTTTTTTCCTATGAGGGGAAATTATTATTAATAAATTAAATCATAAAAATCTCCCCATTCAATACACCTGATCTCATCTTACTCTTTAGTGTTTTGAATTATAGACCATTATTGGTCTATATCTCTCATCAGATGATGTAAGGCCATGATGAATTTTTTCTTTTCATTACTTCCCAATGTGAGAAAAATATTACCTTAGGACATGATCCATTATTCATCTACCAATGTATTTGTAGTTATGCTGAATATTGTATGCCATTGTAGCATGAAAAAATCTAGTTTAGTTACACTGTGTCGGGGATCAGAAGGATGCTCTATGAAAGCATGATTTTGTTCATAACCTCATACAATAATCCCAATATGGTTATGAACCAGTTATCCTTATATCCAAATTTGTTAATATTTTCATGGGTAATATCCTTATATTTACTGTGTTTGATGATATAGTTCACATTTATCATGTTTGTCTACAAAAATCAATAATATACAATATATAATTAACTCAGGATGATGAATTGTAAAATGAAATCCCCATTAATTTTTCTTGAGAATTCCATATAAATCATGAATTATTTTAATATTATTTATTTTATATTATGTATTTTTTCTAAATATAATCCCTTTTATTGCAACTAAACTACCTTTGACACTAACAATAACATCCCAGATTCCAGAAAACATGTAGTGGTAGTGATATTAAATTTTTTTTACAAAGTACTATATTTCCTGAATGATAGAACAATTATGGTTTCTTGGAAGACCAGATACATACATAAATTACTTATTATAACATAAGATACAACATGAAAAAATTATGAGAATATGATTAACCCTTTATTCATATAATTGAAAATTTCACATAGTCATCCTCATTGCATCCTATAGAAAGGAAAAAAATATTTGAGCTTAGATTCTCAATAATAGGTAAGACACAATAGAACCTTATATAAATAAACATGGAATAAGTTATATATAAATAATAAATCGACAAAAAATTATATAATCAACTATAAAATTGGTCATTATATATCAATGATAATAAATGATAACATGGATATCAGTAATAATTAATCTCATAATGATGCAACGAGACATCAAAAAACATTATCAAGGCCTCATTCTAAGATAATTTTCTATCACTAGAAGAGGTATACAGAAAATATAAATATATTTTATATAATGAAACCTAGCTATGTATAAATCACCTATATAATTATGGTCTACATCCATAACTTGATTATGTACTATACATTTTCTAAAGATTTCTAAAGACCTTTCATATCGTTCCCCAAGGAACCTCGTACTGAATAAAATAAGGAATTATTTATATTGAGAAATTCATATATCCAATAAATCCTTATTCAATATAATAATGTGGGTTTATAGGAAAACAACCCTTAATCAACATGGAATTTTTGGGTTACCATTAATGTAACATGAAGTAACATTATCAAATAAATATTGGGATGTTGTTTGCAACAATGTGTTAGTTTATCCCTGGAATATAGTAATTGGAATAAATATATTTAATTTTTTGGTGAATAAGGAAATTTTTAAAAAAATACTTAATCATGGTTCATTAAGAGAATGTGAATATTCCAAATAATATCCCTCAGGAGTGTCCCACTAAGTGTGCAGTCTTAGGTCCAACGGTTGTGCATAAGGTTGATGATTGAGTCAATGATCAACCAACCCTTTTTAGGGTGATTACCCCTAGGTAAATATCTTTATAAATCTATATCCACTTTACAATATCCTAATAGTGATGTATTTTCTATGAAATTAAGCACACATTAACATTACTATAACATTTAAGGGGGTTTCCACCATGGGGATTCTCATAAATCATCTATACACTTTTTAGTATTTAAAATTTTGACTTTTTAATTTAATTGAAAACCCTTCCTTATATTTCATTTTCTTGATTAATTTATGTAATAATACAAATTATTGATATAAAATTAGAAATAATAAAAAATATAGCCATGATTTATATTATGATAATATGTTCCTTGACATGGGGTGTTAGGGGAATGTTTTAATGTCTTGTGACTAAAGAAAAAAGTTTACACAAATTGAAAACATCTTAAAAAAATCAAATAACATTATTTATTGTATATTTACAATGTAAGAGGTAAAAAATCATGACATAAACACTACTTGGAAAAAAACTCACTTGGATAAGTAGGCTAAAAATTGATATCATGACACTATATGTCACATTGTGAATCATGTGGATGGGAAACAATTTTTATTTAATAATCAAAAAAATATATAATGGTGTGTTGTTTGACTTGAAACCTCCACAGACACCCCATAGGTTGAATCGTGATTAATAAATGGCCACATTAATGGATAATTAAATAAATCATGATAACCTATGTTTCCAATAAAATGAAGACCAAGTATATTTTATAGGGAATCATTCATTTGGATACTGAAGCTTGGAGTGTGGGGATGTGATACTATATAATCTTTCACCAGTTTTTCTCCTCCATTTCATTTATATTTTATTTTCCTTTCTACTTATCTCCCACTACCCCATGGATAGCATGATGGGGTAACAAAAAATATCATCTAAGTGATATAGATAAAGGGGTAAGGTTATTTTAATTATATTCCAATTATATTGGTCATGTTTTGTGTTTCTGTAATAGTTATTTCAATTCCAATTTCATTCTGCCTACTATTTTATGACCATTGATTTAATAATTTTGAAATTTTATTTTTAATTTTGTGACTAGTTACACTAAATTAGGAATGTACATTTAATATTTTAGTGTATTTATGTTTACAATTATACCATGAAAACTTAATTCACTAATACCATAAAATAATAGACCACTGAAAATAGGGAATTTATGTGTTAATGAGGGGATACCATGACCAAGAATCTCCCTCGTCTCTACTATAACAATAATTATGATCATACATTTTAATTTATAAATTAATTATATCCTAAAATAGGAAATTTCAAGCCATGTACATGCTTTCTCCAACAATTTTCAAAACAAAAAACTTTTTCTCTCTTCTCTTTCTCCAAAACGACTTCAATAAATTTAAAATTTCTATATAACCATGTGCATCATCTCATATTTTTGACCTAAAACTCATCATTAACTACAATTAATTAGTCAGTCACACAAGTTTAATTTTTTATAAATTATTAAATTTTCATAATCTAATAAGAAATTAATGATTCCCTTCAGGATTTCATTTTTTTTCTCTTTCCAAGGATGGTGACCAAGTAGGATTATGAAATTTTTATGTTTTTATTTTATTTTAATTTTTTTGATTTAATTTTTCTATAAACATTAGGATTTATCTTGTTGTAGGTTTTATATATAAATCATTAAATGCATTATTATCACACTCTTACCAAAGGAAAAGAGATCATTTTCCTTGAACCTAAGCTGGAAAAAACCTGAGAAAAATTAGTGTAACTATAACCATCGATGGTGTATAAGTGAATCAATATATTTTAGATATGAATACAAGAGATCATGGACAAAAATCACATGAATATTATAGAAGAACATCAAATATAAAATCTCATCTGAGCAGACTCATATCAATGGTGGCTTCCATGGACTTCAAGATCAATCCATCTACTATTCAGATGATCTCCAACATAGTGCAATTCTCTAGAAAACCTCATCATAATCCAAATATGCATCTACAAGTATTCCTTGATCTTTGAGGCACATTGATATTTTTTAATGTTTCAAGTGATGTGGTAAGAAATTATCTTTTATAATTTCCATTAAGATATATTTCTCAAGAATGGATCCAAAGCTTGTCCAGACAATCCATCACAGCATACGATAAGTTTAAATAATATTTTATCACCTGATTATTTATTCCCTATAAATCCTTTGAAATATGATTCAATGATTTAAATTTCTAGAAATATGTGGATGAGACGTTATATTATGTGTGGGAGTGTATCGATGAAAAAATTGTGAAATTATTGCTTCATGATATTGATTTCTAGATTTTAATTAAAACTTTCTATAAAGGTATTACTCAAGGAAAGAGATCTATTGTTCATTATATATCTAGAAGATCATTGATGATGGAATAATCAAAGGATAACTACATAATAATGTATGATAGGGAAATCAAAATATTCCTATGGTATATGGAAGTAATGCAAGAAAGAGGCATTCTCAAGTAAAAATTGAATATATAGCAGTGTAGATAGAATCACTGAAAAATATATAAAAACCATGATGGGAAAAAACAATAACCGCAAAGTATGTATGTCAAAGAATATAGATACACTAATTATAATAATGGTAATAAATATTAGTGTTGGTTTCCCCATCAGCAAAAAAATCAAGGGTGTTAGCAGGGGGTGTCGATATTTCAAAGATAAAAAATAAAATAATTATACACCCATGCCCACACATTAGAGGAGTCCATGGAAACATTTAGAACTACCTCCAGAGAAGCAATAAAATAATTAAATTCTTACTCAAAATACACAAGGGTGTTAATAAAATTGCTAACAGATGGTTTTATGGATAAAAATAATGCATTATGAAACCTAAATATACATGTTGGTCAAATATTAGAGATATATAGGGGGTCCATGAGTAACATTCCTTATTCACCCAAATATCAACCCATGAGGAGAATTGAAGTCCACAATCTAAAGAAATAAGAAAAAATGGTTCAAAATCTAAGAAATAATAAGATAAATGGTAATAAGGTAAGGATAAACTGGAAATAGTATCTCTATAAGAATCACCTGTCAATAAATCGAGACTACCTTTTTCAAAGTGGTTAATACAAAGGAAATATTATTCACAAAAAGGTATGTTTTTAGAAAATTTCAATAAAAAACTTATTAATATCCATTTTATAGAATCCATTGGAAACAACCCAACATATTCCAAGTTAAAAAATGATATTGAGACCCGTAAGAAAAAATTAGAACAGATTGGAACCACTCCACACACACAAGAGTTCTTAACTATTATATAAAAATTCTTACTGAATAAGAAACAAGTCCCAAGTATCATTTCCTTTCCAATAAATACTGGGTCTCACAAAATTCAAAAATCACTATGTGATTTAGGTGAAAGTGTAAAAAATAATTCATATAACAAGTTTAAGAGATTTGGGATAGAGAATATGAATAACACTATAGATACACTCTAGTGGGTATATTTAATAATGAAATACCCCCATGAAATGTTTGAAGTTATTATAGTCAAATTGGATAAATTATACATCTTGTTGGATTTTGTGGTACTAGTAAGGATGAATAGAGGGCTCCCCATATATTGGGAATAAAATTCATGGATTTTTAACAAGCATTGAAAGATAAAAAAAAGTATAGAACTAGTCTTGATAGTTGGTAAAGAACAAGTAAGATTTAACATAAACATGGTGATGTGGAATTATTAGGTGAAGGATGATAATGAGCTAGAAGAGAATAGTATACCTAAATATGAAAATATTAATTTATTTGAAGTTAAGAATGAGTTGTATAATCTCATAAAAAGTGATAGTTCTTAAAATAATAGAGTAAAAATTGAATCCCCTAGAGTAGAAAACAATTCCACTATGTTTAATAATGGTGGGAAGCTATGGTTGGTACACACCCTTCCATTTAGTTTTTTAGTTTTATAGAAACACCAGTTGATCAGTCTAATAAAAATTGAGAAAGTTCTACTTTCTGGAATGGTTAAGATTTATTCTTACTAAATAAAGGGTCAACATTTGTAGAAATTTCATAGATAAACCCATTTGTGGAACTACACTATGTAAAACCTTTCCAATATCCTATCACATGAACTAAAAAGGTATAGTATAGACAACGACATCAAAAACAGTGTTTCCAAGAGGAAAATATAGTTTTTTAATATTTTAAATTATCAATTTTTAGTTAATTCACCCTATAAAAAATATATAAAATTCCATTTTAAATGGCCTACACTTTCAATTTATTCTAATCATTTTATGATCCAAAATAAATGAACTGGAAAGAAACGAATATGATTAAAATTAAAAAGCTCAATACAATAGATTCATGTCATGATATTTTTATTAATTACATGAAATTATAATGTAAGAACCTAAAAAAAATATTTAATTTTTCCAATTCAAAGGTAGTATGGTTTTTAATTTCTTTTTTTTTCTCCCATAATTTTAAATTTTTTAGAACATTTAAATAAAAATTGAAAATGCTACATTGAATCATTCTTTAATAACTGGTCTAAGAGAAAGATTATACTTTGGATAACTCCATACCATATTTTTAAATATATTTTTAAGTTAATATGAATAATAAAAATCGGATTTTAATTAATTATAGATAAACATGGGGATTTAGATTTGACAAGTGATGATTTGGGGGAATAGGTTGATTTTTGTAACATATATTTTTCTAAGATTTTTCTTCTTTGATTTTATTATATTTTTTTAATTTTTTTATATAAATTTCCATGACTGAATTTCCCCACCAATTTTTCTCATTCTTGAGAAATTTTCTAAGCCTAATTTTTTCTATTAGTTTCTTGAGTATTTTTCTTGAGTGAAACTCTTGCATAAATTCATATAAAATATTCATAACATCTTTTCAAATATATGATTATGAAATGTAACATTAAATATAATCAAGGAATATTTATATTAGATGATATCATTATAACCACACTTAAATTAATACTTATAAATCCCATATAATCCATTAATACCTATTAAGAAATATTCACATTACAATCCTATTTTTTATCCTTTTCTTCCCAACACTACATGATTTGAATGATTTTAAAACATTTTTGTGGGGGATATGGGTCCATGTTGTAGGGGGAATCCAATAATGAAATTTATAAGTGTGGGGGAAAATAAATGGGATTTTCTAAATGGAATATTATTTTAATATATTTTACCCATTTCTCTCCCTCTCAAAAATAATTGAAAAAGAAAAATTTGGGTCGTGTATTGGGAAATTCAAATATCTCCATTTCAAGAACAATGATATTATTATATCTACTAAAATATTTAAATGATTAGAAAAACTGGGGTTATATGGTGTATTTTATACTTTTACCAAGAACGAATTTTAAAAAAAGAGAAAAATAAACGAGGGTATTTCATTCCCTTTACATTATTTCTTTTTTAGACTGCATTGATATTTTTATGTAATAAGGGTGGTGAATTTTATAGGGGATATTTCTATTGAGATCTTATTGATTATCATAAAAATTAATTTAGAGTCAAACAACTTTTTATTATTATTTATTTAACATCATTTAACTAAAAAACCTAGTTCCTCCAAGTCATTTGATCCTAATGATGAATACATTATAATTATTTTTTTAACTATATAAGGTGAATAATGTATATGTATTCTATGGTTATGGTAATTATTGTAATTTATGTTATTTTAATGACTATACTTATATATTTACCTTGATTATGAGTGTAGATACTAAAAAAGTGGTAAATTTCAAGTGGTATTAGTATTAATAATGAATTTCAAATGTTGAATGGAACAATGCAGAGGAATTTACAATTAAAATGAAAAAGATTATAATACTTGGTTTAAATTTTTATTCATAATGTGATGAGTTTATGAAATTTCCATGTGTGATTATTGAACATTTAATATAATATTTATATGAATTTATTTTATGAATATTGAATTTAAATAAGGGTAATGTGAGCATCAATTATATAATTCTGATAATTCATTTGTGAGGAAAATCTTGAATTAAATGGTGGGGGGATTTAATTCTCATATTTTATGTATAAATTTTTCTATATTTAAATTAATGATTATTATTATTTAATATATAATTATTTTATATATTTTATTGTCTGATTATTTTTTGTAATGATAAAAATTTTAATGTAAAACAATCAAAAATAAAAAAGAGGTTGATGATTTTAAATTAGATAGATCCTTACTGAATATGGGGTGTCCTTAGCATGTTTACAAGGTTTAAAACTGATGAAACAAGTTGAAATGGATCCAAAAAAACTATAACATCTATAAAATTCATTAAATGTCTTCTAATGTTGTGAGAGGTGATGAAAATTCATGATTTCAACACACCATGTGAAAAAATCATCCTTAGAAATATGCAAAAAATTCAAGACATAATAAATTGTGTTGTAATAAGAATCATGTGGATGGGAGTTTTTTCTTCATCATTTCTCATACCAAAACCAAATGTTGCAGAATTCGTACCAAAACCACCCTTTACCAATGATATTTACTATGGAGAAATCAACATCCACATTAATGTAGATTAAAATCCAAACAAGAAACCATTGATTTCTATAAATTGATGACCTATCTGATGTTTTATGGAATCATTCATTCAAATTACAATGCATGGGGAGAGGTGTTTCGTCACAATATATTTCATCACATTTTCTACTCCACCATTTCATTTCCTTTATTTTTCTCTTTCCATCTCACTCCCACATGTCTATAATGAGGTGGTAACTCCTAATAATTTTTGGGTTATGTTGATAAAGTTTGAAGGTTATTTTAATTGTACTTTTTTTCCCACATGTTTTGGGTTTCCACAATAATTATTTAAATTCAAATTTATTTTAATTTATTATTTTATAACCATTTATTTATGAATATGGAGAGTATATTTTTAATTTCATGACTTATTAACCTAAATTAGGAAGGTCAATAGAATGTTTTAGGGAAATTAAATTTTAAAATAGTGTCAAGAGAACTTAATAAATTAATACCCTAAAGTATCTAACCTTTGGAAAGCTGGATTTTATGCCTTATGGTGTGGATACCTAAAACATAGATCCCCCTAATATTGACTCCAAAAATAATCATGATCAACCAATTTAGTTTCTATTTTTATTAACACAAAAAAAAATAAACTAAAAAACCCTCACACACTTTATCTACCTTTTTTGGAAACAAGAAACTACTTTTTATCTTCCCATTCCTCCATAAAAACATAAATCTATCATTTTTAAATATATAAATATATACTTTAATACTCTCATGTGTTAAAAGTAAATCAATATGATTACTATATTTAATTAGTTATATAGACATTCTTGAGTTTGTATCAATTATTAAAATTTTGTGTCCCCATAGAAAATTAATAACGCCCTTTATGTAATCATAAGGAAAATGTGACTCCTGAATCAAAAACTATAAGAGATGGATATAAATATATAATTTTAAACACATTAAATTACATGATCTTCATTAAGAAATATTCCATTGAAATTTATACACCAAAAAATGAAATAGTTCGTTATTATAACATGTCTTCTAAATAATGTAAATTTATATCAAAACCCCCATTTAATGATTTTCATAGCAATTAAAACATAACCAATTGAAATAGAGTCCATATATATGATCATAAAATTACATGAATAAATTAATTTGAAGACCAAAAATCTATAATAGGAATTATATATACCGTATAAAGGAATTTATGTGCAAAACACAAAATTTTTCCCAAAGAGAGGAATTTTAGAATTGAAATCATTACCTCATATCCTGAATTCTTAGAATGTACATTAAAATCAGGTATAATTGTAACATCCCAGGTAAATAAAGAATAAGAAATTTTCATATTTATTAGTATTTTTGGATTAAATATTAATTAATTTTACTTTAAATGGGTTTCTATGTTCAATAGCGTACCTGATACGCAACAATAGGTTTTTTTGAAATCTTACGTTGCACACTAATAATAAAATATTATTATTTTAAATGGTAGTTAACTCTTTGCCATTGTATTGGAGTTAATGAACAAAACTAACTATAATATGATTATACATGTTTGTTAAATTTATTCACATTTATCCAATAGAAGTTACAGGATTAAAATGTGAATGAATCTAATTTTAATCAAAATTTACATTAAAAGGTCGATTTACCGCCTTTTAATGGTGAACCATCTTCAAATATAGTTTTTCTGACTTTTATATGTTCTATTTGACCAAATAAAATTATTATTTAGAATCTAGATACCAAAATTTACTTTGGGTAATTTTTTGGTATTTTTCTGATAAAATTCAATTTTTAATGAATAGTGAAAATACTGTATTTTAATTCAAAACTATGTTTTAGTCTAATTTATTTATATGGTTAGATTATCATTTTAATTGGTTTTAAAGTTTAATTAGAATATATTTTTACCATTTAATCCAATTTTTTTTATTGGAATTAATTTCACTTTTCAATTGGACATAAACAAGTATCAATCTATTGATAGTTATTGTTTCTTAAAAACACGCTATTTGTTTTGATAATGGGAATTAATTTTTAAATTAATTAACCCAGATTCTATGTTTATAATTTTATAAAATAGACATAATTTTTTAATTCGGAATATCAAATATATCTTAGGCTGAATTTTTTGTATCTTTCTGAAAATCTTCAATTTTTGACGAATAGTGAAACCACTTAGTAGTAGTTAAAAACTGACTTTTTCATTTAAGTGATATTTTACCACTTCTATGGATTGAATTTAAAAAATATGATATACATGGTTGTTATTAGTAAAGAAAATGTGGTTCAATATGATGAAAATAATTTTTGGTGAATAGTAACTTTTGACTTTTATTTACCACGGTTAAAGGTAAATAGGGTAATTAAAGGTAAAAAGAATATAATAATTATTCAAAATTACCTTAAAACATGTCCTAACCTTATTGTTTGAGTAATGTCTGACCATGTGAATCCTTGGGTCTATTTTGGGACCTCATGGAGCCACTTATTAATGATAATGACACTTTATTTTAAATAACTTAAAGGGAAAAATGACAAAAAAATATCTCATTGAAAATTAATTTCTACATTGTGTTATATAAGTTATATTTTCGACTATAAATATTTATTAGAAATATAAGAATATTTCCAACATCATGGTATTTTTATTATAATTTTTAGACATTGAATGAATTAAATTATTTATGATACAATAATGATGTATTGTTTACCTAATTAATAAATGAATTAAATAAATAAGATTATAGAGATTAAAATAATATCCAAAACCTGTTAAATTCTTATTGGATGATTTTATTTCGACCATTATTTATCTTATCGTTGACCTTAATTATTTTTGGACCTTTAGAAACCTAATATCATTATATAATAAAATCATATTATCACACTTTCCTAAAGAGCCCCTCCTCCCCCTTATAAAATCCCTCACTTCTAACCAATTCCTCACACCTCTCAAGCCTTTTGGATCGTCCAAACTCTGCCCAATTATGCTCCCTACATCCCTATACTTCTTCTAGAATCCTTAATTTAGAAAGAAGGCACTTCAAGAAACCCTTTTGGTTCATACCAAAGGGAGTTACCCAAATTAAAGATAACAGTTTCTCTTAACTTCTTTTCTCTATTTTACTTCTCCAACCACTAAAATATTTTTATTCATTTATTTCATAACAACACCAGTATCATAAATATACTAGGATTTTATTGTGAAACTAATTCAAACTACATTTACACACACCTCCATCTAATGGGTGAAGAACATACTATTTCTGTGGATGGAAAACTAACGCCTCATGAAAATGATGATTGTTCGATTATCTCCTACCACCTGTCATGGTGGCCATTAATATGACACAATATTTATATATGATATATATTATGTTTATGTTTTCTTTATGCTTATGTATTTTTATTTTATAACATACCATTATGGTTTCCATTATGGGTAAACATGATAATTTCATTTGAGGAAGTGCGGACAACCGCCCCCTAAAAGTGATATGACTCGTTAATTCCATATGTGGGATGTATAAAGAATGGTGTTAATGATATTATATATGATATTATAATTTAATTATAATATAACTATGTATAATTATGTTTTCATTCCAATGAAATATGAAATAGAAATGAAAGATGCGTTTATGCGTACGTACGGCTTACCGTCTCTATGAACGGTGCATTTCATTTATTGTCTATAAATGATATGTATGATTATAAATTCATATATATATTGGATATATATGATATATATGATATCTAAATAATTAATATCATTCTGGATATAATATTCTATGGACCAAATGGACAACTTGTAAATATAAGGTGTTCATTTTTTACTCAAGTACCAGATATCGACAAAACGACTGTTATAAACTTAAATGAGTGAATAATGTTTATAACATGGTAATAAGTGATATAAATAGAATAATAAACTTTAAAAAGGTTCTTAATCAAGTATAAATTAACTTTAGTTTATTATTCAAGAGATTAAAGATTGATCTATCCAAGTCGGACACGAGGTAAGGGACTTCGTCTCAATCTCCTTTCATTGAGGCATATTTTGTTATAATACATGACTTTTTTTTATAAGTTTTATAAACACATTTGACTTTTCATTTCATTCAAAGGGAATATTTTTCTATGAAGCGTTTTACTAAACAAAAAAAAAGAATATTTCTTTTTAACGTAAGCGGTGACAACAACCTTTCCATCGTCGCAAATATTATTTGATCTTTGGCTTCCTTAACAAGTCGTAATGTTTTTAAAAGGAAAATAAATACCATATACTATTTTATTTATTTTTGGAATTGAAAATGGTTTTGATAATTGTTTTGATATGCTAATATATTGAAATTTCATATTCTTATTTCAATGTGGAAAAGTTATCTTTCCTTCATGCTTATGTTATGTGTTATGATCATGTTATGGTTCTTGGGAATTATTTACATATACGGGTGGTTCTGTGATAAACCTAGGGCATGTAAACCTGAGATAGTTCTTCAATGCATTGGGTAATGTGAAGGAGGTAAACATGAATGTTTCTCCAAAGAGATTTAGGGAATATACTGTAATGGGTATTCCAAATTAACTCCCTATGTAGTTGTGATAGCTACAATGTAAGTATGTCATGGATTCCACAAGTTTCCTTTATGATTTATGATTACCATGTGTTATTCATAAATCTTATGATTTCATGAGGTAAGTAAAAGATTTTATGTTTTTTATGTATTTATGAACAAATTTTTTCTTTCTTTGTTTTATAAACTTTACTGAGCTTTTTATGCTCATCCCATGTTTTGAAATGTTTTCACAGGACTTAATGATGAATAGGGTCAAGGATGGGATCAAGGAAAAGTCATGATGTCTAAAACATGGAAATAGACCTGACTTTTTTTCAAGAGTTTTTATTTTATGAAAAAATTGAAACTGAGTAGAAGTGTATAATTTGTACTCTTTTGAGATGTAGTAGTTATGCCCTAATTCTCTAAAACTCTAAACCTGAAAAGATCCTCAATGTGAATTATTCATTTAAATAAATATTATGTAATGTTTTTAGGCTGATTCCTTACAATAATAATCCTCTATATCATAATAAATAAATTCAAAACCATACACATATCCACTTTCATTCATATTATTCATAAATAGTAATTCTCAATATGATTTCTCTCGATTTTCCACATTGGGTGTTTATAGTTTTGAACGTATGTACTAGCTTCATAATAGTAGTGTTTTTATTATTTATTCATATATATATAAACATTAATAGGTATTTAATGTTATTTTTAGATATTAATTTTAATAATTTATGTTGTCTCAATTCTCCTGAATGAATTATTTATTCTTTATTTTTGGAGATGAAATTGATAATATTTGAGTTTTGGTGATTCTTGATGATCAAAGCGTGTTTTCTCAAATAATTAATTAATTAATGGTATAAAAACTATATAAAAACCCTATATTTTTACATTTTTATGATATTAAACTATTAATTATTTTCACAAATTCATTCATGATACAAATTCATAGTATTGTTCAAGTATGTGGTTAAACCGACCAAAAGATGAACTTGCCCTGATTTAATAAATGCCTATGAGGTGGTTTTTTTGTAATATAATTATAAAAGGAGAATAATTAACATTAATAGTTTTTATTAGTGTTATATATCATATTTTTAATTGATAATAATAACATGTAATGTGAATGAAATTATTACATAGTTGAATAAAAATTTATCGTCTTAGTATGCTTATTTAAATTGATTATACTAAAGATGATTGTTTGTTGTTATTCTCATTAATAGGGACTATAATTTTATAAAATGGAACATTAATTTCATTATAAAAATAATATTTATCCTTTAATATCATCCTTATATCCATCGTTTTATGTTTTTGAAGTAAAATGAAACACATTACTTCATGGAGGTTGTAGTTCACACAACACACAAACCATAGTTTTTTCTTCCTTATGGATTCGATATTTGAATAAATAATTATAATAACCATATTATAGTAACATTAAATTATATAAATAATAATA
Source organism: Viscum album (assembly GCA_963277665.1). Taxonomy (NCBI): domain Eukaryota; kingdom Viridiplantae; phylum Streptophyta; class Magnoliopsida; order Santalales; family Viscaceae; genus Viscum; species Viscum album. The sequence continues at coordinate 1,831,989,610 of OY728127.1, read as the reverse complement.
ATATAATTATAAAATTGTCTCTAGATCAAATTTTGAAGATTATAGTTAAGAATAAAACTAAGTTGTTGATAATACTCATGTTGAGGACTTGAATTTTCTTGTGAAGTATACATGAATTCGTAGGGTATATATAAATATTAGTGAGAAAAAGATTATTTTTTTGGTATAGGATTATAGTGAAAGTACTGTATCATAGTTTCAATTTGAAATTCAATATATAAGTGAGTCTTGAAGTGGAGAAGGTATTACCATTTTATAAGTGATGGGGAGGTTAGTTTTTGGAGTGACCCTTACATTGTTAACAATATTGGGTTTCTATTCAAATGTAAAAGGATAAAAAAATAGAAAAAACTAGAAAAGAAAATGATTAAAGATATAAAATCACCTAAACCACTCCATTTTATAAATAATTAGTTAATTATTGTTTTTTATTTAAACTTCGAACTTTTACACGAATTAACTTTTACCATGGTAAATAATTTTTAACATTAGTAATTAATTTTAAGGAAAATATTTTTGATTAAACAATAGCCTAATTTTATAACAATAATATAAAATTTAAAATATTTTCATCAAAAAAATATCTAGTTGTGAAAATATAATTTTAATATAAATACTCATAATCACGTTAATACTATTTTTAGAGAAATAAAATTTTTATGGTTAAATTTTTATACATAATGTGGAATTATTTGGGATACTAATTTTAATGAAATAAAATGATTAATTATAAAATATATAAAGGATATTAGTATTTTAATGAAATATTAAACCAAATATCCCTTGAAAAAACAATATTCAATGAAAATATTAAAAAATATTAAAGTAACATTTTAATTAGTAGTAAAATGATTTTCATAGGTTTTATAAGTTCATAGAATACTAAAAAATGTATAATATTATTATATAAATTATTATTTTATTTCCTAAATCATTTTCGAAACTCTAATGTCATTCTAATATAATGTTAATATTATATATGCTAAATGTTTTGTGAAAACCATATTATTTGACTAAAAATTGGTCTTTTCAAAAAATGATCATAGATTCATAAAAAGATAATTTTTATATAATCATTTCAAAAACTATGTTATATTGGTATATTTAAAAATATTTAATTAATATATAAAATAATTTTGTGAATAATAGATCTATAAAGGTCACATTGAATAAAAATTTAGGATATGGTGTTTTACTAATACAGTAGTGTCTTGGGTGTTACAAAAATAACTATAAGTATTTTATTCAATAGTTACATTATTAGGATCTCTATTATAAGATATAGACCATTCATCAAGGTACTTACTTTTTTAAATTTTTTAAACTCCTTTTTTTGTATAATGAAGTGATTCTTGGGATATGGGAAGTTTCGAGGGTGTTCTAAAAGTTTTTTGATGTAATAAAGGGTGAAAATGTCCATCTAATGCATGTTGTATAGTTACCGCATGGTTAGTACTAACAGTGATCCATACTGTGTGATCCTAGAAAGATAGGTTTATGGTTTGGAAAACCAGAAAAGGGAGATCCTAAAACTATGTGATCTTAGACAGAGCTAACCAACAAGGCTACCGCATAGTTCATTAAACCATACGGACCTCCAGAAAAATGTGAAACCCAGGCCTCCCTATAGAAAGAGGTTGGAAAAACATTGGCACAGAGTTTGGAAAACTATGTGCCTTTTTAAATAAGAGAAATTTTTTAATTTTCCCCCAGTATTTATGAAACCCCACCCAATTTTCCTCTAATTTAACCCTATTGTAGCAAGGGATATGAATCTATCTCCTCTAAGATTCCAAGGGATGATCCTCCTTTATTTCTTGAATTTTTGGAGTTCCATTATGTGTGGATCAACTCTTTTGGTAAGTCTAACACTCATCCTTCATTCTTTTTCTAGATTAGGGTTTTTGTAATCATTCTCCTTCTTCTAAAACCCTAAACCCATATTTTTCTAAAATATTCTATATTAGGGATTTAATTGGTGTTTTAATTCAAATCATGGGAATAGGTTAAGAAAGTGTTATTTAATGGACATGAGGTAGTGGTATTAAAAACATTTCACACAGACTTGTTGTGTTATATGTGTATGTGGTTGTGAAAATTCACTTCCTTGATACATTTTGATGTCTTGGGTTAAGGAAATTTCATTTTGGTCTTAGATTGAGGTGTGAAACCCTTCCCATACCCTGTTAGGTTATTTTATGTTGTGAGAATGAAACTATGGCTACCCTTGGGGTATACGTAACCCATGAAATGGTGAAATAAATTGATGAATATTTTGATAAGGTAAATATGAGAGTGAATGGGTTTTAAATTGTGATCAGGTATGTCGTATTGTTTAAAGAGTAAATTGAATTGATTTTATGTTGAATTTTTTGAAATTCATAAGTAACTTCTTAAATGGTTTAAATAATGTGTTTTATACCTTGATCTAGTTATAGATTTTAAAATAAATAATCTTATTTTTTGAAAATGGAAAATGTTTTAAAAAGATGAGTAGCATGCAAGGTGATTTATAAAATTGTTTTCTAATTAGATTTAAAATGATGATTTGATGTGAGGGTATGGTTTCACTTTTGAAAAAACTCCTTAATTATTTTTTGAATATATGGGAATGGAAATGAAATCCTTGAGACATGGTGCAGTTTTCAAATAGTAAGACCCATGTTTTAAATGGGTGGAATCAAGATGATTTTAAATGATTATTTTGACTTATGTGTTCTCCTAGATTGTGAAATTAATTTGATGTTAATTATTTTATAGTTTTTGGTATTTAATAAGAGGAAATTTTGTATTATGGTGTGTATTCATAATGATTTTTATTCATAAAATTTATATTTTTTTAAATGATATAAGGCATGTAAATGGTAAATGTGTTATGGTTAATTATGTGTGTGCACATGGCTTGGTGGTATGTGGGGTATTAACTTGATGTTCTACACCCACGAGTCTATCTAAACCCAACCCCGAGAATGCACGAGTTAGGGAGTTTGACTGAGGCTCTATACCCATAAATGTTTCCTTTGATTATACTACCTAGACTGAGGATCCAAGGTAAGTTTTATGTAATGTATTTTTGGGATATCAGACTAAGGATCTGTACTTACCAATGTATGGACTTGGTGTGGTTTATGATGTCAGACTCAGGCTCTATTCTTCTCAAACACATGGAAATGGATGGACTACCAGATTGAGGCTTAGTGGCATGTTGATAAATTATGATTAGTTAATTTAATTTTGATTTAATGTGGGTAAAACCTTATGTTATGTCTTATTATCTTGATACAATGAAAGCTAGTTTATTTTCTTGGATGACCCTAGTGTGTTTAAAGGATAAAATGGTTAATTAGTAATTGATTAAATTTGAAACCTATTTCTTGATAAAAATAGTTAAATGGGAAATTGTTAAATGTGAAACATGTTCCTTTCATTGGATTGTTTACTTATGGAACATGTTTTATTCCATACACAATTTATCAGACTTGTTATTACTTTAAACACCATTGGTGGTGGCCTACTAATTTGTACTCACACCCTTCTCAGGCTGCCATGACACATGGTTACCTAAGTAGATTTTACTTATTTTAAGGTATATTTTTAGCATAGGTACTAAGTGTTTGGTACAATCATGGAATTTTTAGTTATATAATGGGATTTTTTGGACCGGTTTAGGACTTGGGTCCATGCTTGGGACATTTTGGTAGTTTTGGTTTGGGTATTTTAATTATATAACTGCCTTTCATGTTGTGTATTCATCATATTGTCATATAATGTGCTTCTTGGTTACCTATTAAAATTTGTCCCTTTGTGTCCATTTTTTATTCCTGGTGGTTATTATATCTATTAGTATTATTTTTTGTGTCTTTCCTCTGATAAGAGTTTATAGTCTCCCCAACATTTCTCTATAGACCTGTGCTACTAGTCTGTAGCCTCTGGTGTACGGGGAGGCACATATATGGTTATGTGACAACCTGGCTTAGGGAACTAGATAGTTTCCACTAGGATAGGGATGTTGTATCTATTTTAGGCCATGTGAATTACCACTTTTTTGGAAATAGGATGGTGTGGAAAAAATTATGGAGCTTAGTATGATACATGAGACCTCTAATAGAGTGAAACTAATTTAGAAGAGGTTTATCGTAGCTTGTAAAAGGAAAAAAGTCATATTCCAAATGTAAAAGCGTACCATTGTAGTTTGATGTAGAAAATGTTATTTTTCTAATGTTGAATCATTGATGTGGCCACTATGTTTGAGGTATAAGGGTAAGCTAGCCCTAAATTGTTTTACCCGTTGAGATCATCAGACAGGTTGGGAAAGTGGTGTACCGTATAGATCTCCCTTCATATTACTAAGGCTTGAAAGATTTGAATAATATTTCATAGCTTTATAGGTACATGTTTGATCCCATGAAAGTCATGTAATATGAGTATGTTTAGCTATATCCTGACACATCGAGCATAGAATGTCTAGTGAGGATTATAGAATAGTGTGACAAAGTACTATGAGGTAAGGAAATACGCCTTTTCAGGATCCTATAGAGTCATGGAAAAATAAAAAGAGGGGTATTGGGAGTGCTCGGTAGATGTTTGGACTCATTGGACTGTTTTTCAATTAGTTTTTATATAGATTCTTCTGAGGGATGACAAGTCATTAGTGGGGGAAATTATAATGTAATGGATCTTTTTTCCTCTTTTATTAAAATATGAAAGTCCTTATTTCCTCTCATACCTTTTTAGATTTTAATTGGATCCATTCTTGTGTAAAAATCAAGAGATATTGGAGTAAATTAAATACATTTAAAAGATATTTTTTTAGTTTTTTTTGTCCAATATGGGTAACATCATGACCTGAATAAAGTCGTGGTGGCCTTAGTGTGTACCTTAGTATAAAATAGACAAGGGGTAAATGGATTGGAAAATCCATGGTGTAGTAGAGGGAATAATATCATACACATATTAGGAGGCCCAAACAAACCCATTATAGATGTTTTATTAAAGGTGAAAATAGATTCATTTTCTTGGATACACTGTAGGGTTGGTTGTTTCAACTTGTACTATTCTAGATCACCACAACCATGGCTAGGTTGTGGTGAAGGATAATTTATAGAAGTGGTTAGTTTTTCAAATTCCAAATATATTCTCCATTCTTTTAGAATTTTAACCAAATTAAAAGGTAAATTGATATGGATTAAATTTGTTTCCATAATAAATTATTTAATTATTTCTAACCCATTAATAAAATCATACATACTACACATTTAAATTCCTTGATTCCAGTGAATTTTAGATGACTCTTAGATTAACATGGGGTGTGAGGTCAAACATTCTCGCATTGAGTATTTTATACTTATTTATTTTCATGTGTCTCTATCCATTTTTTCGAACAAATGTCTCATTCCACCTTCCATTATTGGCGCATATGGTATTATGTGTTCTTAATTTTTGAGTTTAATTATTTTTCTCCATATTTAGAAAATCCTAAAATGGGACTATTTTTCTTATGGATATGATATATTATGAGATCTGTTTTTGGTTTAAATAAATGTATACATATAGTAACTCTTCACTATAACAATTGGAATTCATAAACTACTTTTTGGTTGACCTATAAAGAAATTATTCCTTGAAGATTATCTCATTGATTTTTCTATTCAACTAGACTCAAATTATATATTAATGAAGGTAGTAAGTAGAAGTTATCTGGGTTGGTATTTTTTTCATTTATTTTTTGAAGGTTATTTCGAATAGTACACCATTGATGAATCTAGAAATTGACATTGAAAACCTTCAGGTTAGAATTTCATTAACATTTTTCAATCATATATAAACATGTTTCCTTTGTATGATTCCTATGCTGGAATAAATTGATGATCATGATTGATTTTGATCACATGAGGGTGTGTGTATCATGTGCCATCTATTTATGGAACCTTATTCCATGAATATTGTTGTGTATTGTTTATCATGTTTTATGTTGATAACATATATTTTATTTAACTACTATTATCTCATGAATATATTTTATTCTTTTCTTTTTATGATTGACCCTAATATATGTGAAACCATGACATTAGATGTATCATTCATGGTGAATGTAATTGGTGGACCACTATGATATGGTTATCCCTTCTAGGGGGAGTGGGGATCAATTGTGATATTAGTGGAGATCAACTTGAGAACAGTGTGGGGATACAAAAATTCCCTGTAGATACTGTGTGATTCACTTAAATCATAGTGGATGTCAAGTAACATGTTTAACAAATTACTAGTATATGTCTTGTAGTGTGGTCAAATGACTCATAGTGTATGTCGAGTAATGTGACACACATGATTCATAGTGTATTTAGAGTTTCATTTTGTGATGATTCCATGATGAATCCGAGAAGTATGTCTACCAGCCTTGTAGCTAGTTCTTTATTAAATTAGATATCATTATATTCCTTCTAGGATGGATATTAAGAGGGAATGATTGGGGATCGTGGTGAATTGGTTATCACATGAGTTATTGGTATGTGACTTTTTATTATTCCTTTAACATTTATTATTATCATATATTACACATGTAATAAATATGCACATTGTAACAACCCGAAATTTTGAACAAATCTTGTTTCCTAATTTTATGTGCTATTTGGATTTTGTTTTTTATCCTCAACAAAAATGTTTCATTTGATAACATGAGTATAATTAAAATGAGACCATTGGGATTTGACTGTTATATGACCATTTGTCAATATGACCCCTGGAAACTATACATTTTGATTATTGTCTCTAAATACAAGTAATCTTGGTTAATTATTATAAAAAGAAGATTTGATGGCCACAACCAGTAGTCTTGGACCGATCAAAGCCCATCTAACAGAACTTGGGAAGGAGGTAGTACCACTGGGCTTTTCTCTGGACCAAACCCAAGCCGAACTTCATCGTGTGAAGCTAGAATGGAATCGCCTTTGCGAGAAGTTCAAAATAATAGAAATTACTACTCGTGCGATGTTGGCTGAGCCTCCCTCAGATTCTCTCACCTTAGAACACCTTACACTTAGGTCCTATGCTGGTGTGATAAGGGGCTATGTTAGGAGACCCTAACTGCCTTGTGTAATCCTTTGTTTTAAATAAAAATTGGGATTTCTTCTTATGATGAAGTTTATGAATTTTCAAATGACCGGATAAATATAGTATGCATATTTTTGATTAATTTTAGAAAAAGGATATTTTAAAAATGTTTATGTAAACCTTCAATAATTAAAAATGTGTAACTATTTTCAAAAAATGGTCTTCTACAATTATGCTCAGTACGAAATTTAGAGTCTAATAAGATCAACATAATTTTTTATGAATAGTAAATTATGAATAGTGATTTTATGATTATGATTAGTAATGTGTCCAAATGGATTAGTAATCTCACTTAAAGAAAGTATTAATATAATCTAGGCACCTTGATTAAGTAATGTGATTCAATAAAATGGTTAAATAACGATTTCATAAATTATTATTCAAGTATTAGTTTTTTCAAGTGAATAGTGTTTTTTTAATTAAAAATTAAATTAAAATTATTTAAAAAATTATTTTTATAAAATGGATTTCATTTTTGAACTCAGAGCACCGATATTATGTTATGGTAATTTTTGGGGTTTTTTCTGAAAAAAAAATGAATTTTCGGTGAATAGTGTATTTATTAAACAAATAAATTAAAAATATTTAGAAAATTATTTTTATAAAATGGATTTCATTTTTGAAATCAGAGAATTGATATTTGGTTAAGGTGAAATTTAGGGATCTTTCTGAGAAAGTTGAATTTTCAGTGAATAGTAAAAAAAGCAGTTTTAGGGTTTTAGTATGTTTAATGACATCATAATTGTGTCATGGTGATGTAATGAGATATTTTAAGGGTTGTCAGACCTAAGGTGATGGATATTTGTATTGGGGGCCCCATGTGGCCAAACATAATGGGAAATATCATGGGAGAGCACATGGTTTTGAGAAAAGCACATGTGAGGTGTCCCTTGGCCATTAATGCCTTGTCCCCTCACTTTCCCTATAAATACCAAGCCAGCCTCTCATCCATTCGACTCCCCACTCTCCCCCAACTAATTTATGGTCTCATTACCTCCAAATGATTCCTCACAAGGTTCCCCCAAGCCCTCAAGGTCCCAAACATTGAGTTTTAAGAGTTACGTTTTACGGTTAGAGATCTGATCTCTCTCTTTCTTTTCAAGAAATCTCTTTTATGTAATTTCTTTTATGTTCCATGTTCTTATGTTAAAGGGTGTTATTTTATACTCCTCTTACTTCCCTTTTCATTTTCACATAATGAGATATCCCCTCTTACTCTCATTATTTCGTTTTATGAAGTTTTAAGTGGCGCCGTTAGGCTGCCGAAATTTTTGTAATGGATTCTTTCTCCCTTCTCATTTTTCAAGATCTATTTTCATGTAAAGTATTTCAAGTTACTTTTTATTATGTTGGGGTATGATATCTAAATTTATCATACTGATCTTTTATGATCATATGATGAGAGACCCCATTTGATCTCTTCAATTCAGCATTTTGAAGTTTTAAGTGGCGCCGTTAGGCTGGCGAATTTTTAAGTGGTTCTTGCACCTTTCTCCCTTTTCAAAGTTCTAATTCCATGTCAAGTCTTGAAAGTTCCTTTTTATTATGTTGGGGTATTATCTCTAAATTTATCATACTGATATTTTATGATCATATGATGAGATACCCCATTTGATCTCTTCAATTCAGTATTTTGAAGTTTTAAGTGGCGCTGTTAGGCTGCCGAATTTTTAAGTGGTTCTTCACCCTTCTCGTTTTGAAGTTCTACTTTTATGTCAATTCTTTCAAGTTCCTTTTTGTTATGTTGGGGTATTATCTCTAAATTTATCATACTGATATTTTATTATCATATGATGAGATACCCCATTTGATCTCTTCAATTCAGTATTTTGAAGTTGTAAGTGGCGTCGTTAGGCTGCCGAATTTTTAAGTGGTTCTTCACCCTTCTCGTTTTGAAGTTCTACTTTCATGTCAATTCTTTAAAGTTCCTTTTTTTATGTTGGGTTATGATCTCTATATCTATCATACTGATATTTTATGACCATATGATGAGAGACCCCATTTTATCTCTTCAATTCAGTATTTTGGAGTTTAAGTGGCGTCGTTAGGCTGCTGAATTTTTAAGTGGTCCTTGCACCTTTCTCCCTTTTCAAAGTTCTAATTCCATGTCAAGTCTTGCAAGTTCCTTTTTATTATGTTTGGGTATGATCTCTATATCTATCATACTGATATTTTATGTTCATATTATGAGAGACCCTATTTTATCTCATCAATTCATTTTTGGTTGATGTTTATCTAATGTTGTTAGGCTGCCGAATTTTCATAAGATAAATCTTATTTTTGTCTTCCTTTCATGTACTTCATTTCATATGGTATATTTTCAAATTTCATTACCATGTTCTTAAATAACTTATATTCTGTCCCTCTACTATTTTATGGGTCATTTATGAATGTTTGACCCAAGTCCCCTCTCTTTTCAATGTTTTCTAAAAACCTTGTAACATAGCCATTATGCTGCAGAATTTTCGTCTCAAAATGTCTCCCTCTTTTTTCTAAAGATATTTTATTTTATTAAGTGAATACTCAAAGCTCTTATTTCTGTAGGTGTATTCACATATATATCAAAATGTTCTATTTTAAATTCTGGGATTTACATACGTGAAACCCTCTTTCCCTTTCCGTGGGTTTAATGTGACATAAAGATCATGTCATTAAAGCAGTTTTTAAAACTTTATGATTATGAAATGAAACCCATTTATTTTATGCTATATGGGTTGTTTATAAAATGATTGATGATGATATGTGTGGCTCACATGATAATAAAGACATGTCAAGGGTGCGCCCAGATAGCGATCCAATGCATTGGGTAAAGACTTAATCTCTAGAGATGACTTTTTAGACTGATACCTTGGTGAATAACCTTGGTAATATTTAATGACACCTTGAGGATGGACCTTGGTGAAACGAAATGATTGTCAATATTAAATGTTGTAGCCACATCTTCAAGTTATGAAAAATGTTATTTTTATTATGATATTCCTCATGATTTCTTTCTCATGCCTTAATGTTTTTTTTTCATGACCTTATTGAAGTATCTCAAGTTCACATGTAAAATGTTTCTCTTGTTTCCCTTATTGGGCCTTCTGCTCACCCTTTCTTTTGATGTATGTCCCCAGGTTATGAGATGCAGTAATGAACCTAGGATGAACATGAGGAGAATAATTTCAAGTGTTTAAGAAGAATATTTTATTTTTTCATGTTTAAAGTTCCTGGTTTCCAAGACACTAAACCTTAAAGATCCTCGGTTTTGTAAAATGTAATGAAAGTTTATCTAATAAAAAGGAGGGATGGTATAGTTGGTATCAAAGGATGGTTTAGTTATTTGTGGAAAATTAGGATATGAAAACTTTAGGAATAACCCTATATTAAATTTTAAATGTAGGAAATTTTCCTGGTATTTTGGTGAGTATTGAGTAAGGGGTTTCCAAGCAAATACATCCCTGTCTGGATACGAGCAGGTAGATGTTGTACATAGGGGTAAAACCTGAAAACACCGCTTTGAGCTAGAATCGAACGGGAACTGGTACAGGACAACGGGCCCTGCTGCACTCTTGGTTACGACACTCCCAGGGGATATGCTTTGGTAAATTCATAAGCTTAGTATGAACCATTATTAAAGGAACAAGGATAAAACAAAATAAAGATTCACATAAGAATATATGATCATGGATAACCTAGTTTGAAACCTGGGGGATCACAAGTTAGGGTATACTTTTCTTCTACAAGTTATCCTTATATTCTTTAAGCTCCTTTTCATGATTATTGGTTAAGTATTTAAGCCTCTAATTATACTTTCTCTTCTTAGTTAATGGTGGGAAATGGAAGAACATGTCTCAACAACCAATGTGATAGGAAATGCGACGATTTCCGTATTAATATGACAGAGATGATTAGGGGATTAAAATATGATTATTATTTTGGAATACATTCACTATTTTGGGGACCCTATATGATCGACGTAAATATATTACTACGGTATTTTCATTGAGGAGTAAGGTTGAATTAGATTTTGAAGAATCAATGAATTTAAGGTGGACTTATAGTAATTTAGGTTACTAATGGGAATGATTAACCTATCTTGGGTAAAATATGATTAGGTTAGCTACTTTTGTTATAATATTTTAGGACTGGTTGATGTGTTTTGGAGATGAACAATGAAGTTTATTTTTGGAAGACTATGTTATCAAATTCTTCTTGTATTTGGGTTTCAATCTAAGTTTGGTTTATTTTGAGGAATTTTAAGGACCGTTATTTATGGAATGGTCTATGATGAAATTTGGGTAGTACCATGGAACTTTGAAGATTTAAAATTAGTTTCCATTCCTATGGGATTATTTCTTTTTGAAGAGTTGTTTTACCTTACCCTTTCTATTTTTGGGATAATGTTTAAAGATAGAAGAAATATATAGTTAATCTTTTGTGGATTCTGTGATTCTCTAAAAGATGATTCTTGTGCTTTTGATAAGACAAAGTGTTTTTGAATTCTCATCATTTGGAGAAAATATTAGTTTTGTTAGAGACTTATTAAAGGATGAAACTCTACTTGAAAGTAGGTATATTTTCTTCTGTTTCTGTTCTATGTAGTAAATGAATTCCTCAAAATTATGTAATGGAATGTAAAACAAAAACGTTGTTGGTTTACGTTTCCTACTAGGTAATCAAAGACCGTTTACACACATCATAAGTTTGGGATTTTATTATGGTTAACTTTCTCCTAATCATGTTTTCTATCACTCTCCCTCAGAACTTGACCCTTTGTTTTCTCCTCCATGTCCATGTTTTCGTACATGGAATCCTAGTGTGGGCTAACTCGGGTGACCTTTGTACTTACCTTTTTTTTCTTTTAAAGTAATAGTTTTACTGACTCCTTTTCTGATGTGGTACTTTCAATAAAATTTCAAAACCCAATTTTAAAAATTGCGAGGACGCAATTTCTTAAGGGGGGAAGATTGTAACAACCCAAAATTTTGAATAAATATTGTTTACTAATTTTATGTGTTATTTTTATTTTGTTTTTTATACACAAAAAAAATGTTTCATTTGATAACATGAGTATAATTAAAATGATACCATTGGGATTTGACTGTTATATGACCATTGGTCAATATGACCCCTGGAAACGAAACGTTTTGATTATTGTCTCTAAATACAAGTAATCTTGGTTAATTATTATAGAAAGAAGATTCGATGGCTTCAACCAGTAGTCTTGGACCGATCGAAGCCCATCTAACTGAACTTGGGAAGGAGGTAGCACCACTGGGCTTTTCTCTGGACCAAACCCAAGCCGAACTTCATCATGTGAAGCTAGAACAGAATTGCCTTTGCGAGAAGTTCAAACTAATAGAAATTACTACTCATGCGATGTTGGCCGAGCCTCCCTCAGATTCTCTCACCTTAGCACACCTTACACTTAGGTCCTATGGTGGTGTGATAAGGGGCTATGTAAGGAGACCATAACTCTCTTGTGTAATCCTTTATTTTAAATAAAAATTGGGATTTCTTCTTATGATGAAGTTTATGAATTTTCAAATGACCGGATAAATAAACTATGCATATTTTTGATGAATTTTAGAAAAATGATATTTTAAAAATGATTATGTAAACCTTAAATAATTAAAAATGTGTAATGATTTTCAAAAAATGGTCCTCTACAATTATGCTCAGTACGAAATTTAGAGTCTAATAAGATCAATATAACTTTTGATGAATAGTCAATTATGAATAGTAATTTTATGATTAGGATTAGTAATGTGTCCAAATGGATTAGTAATCTCACTTAAAGAATGTATTAATATAATCTAGGCAGCTTGATTAAGTAATGTGATTCAATAAAATGGTTAAATAACGATTTCATAAATTATTATTCAAGTATTAGTTTTTTCAAGTGAATAATATTTTTTTAATTAAAAATTAAATTAAAAATATTTAAAAAATTATTTTTATAAAATGGATTTCATTTTTGAACTCATAGCACCGATATTATGTTATAGTAATTTTTGGGGTTTTATCTGAAAAAAATGAATTTTCGGTGAATAGTGTATTTATTAAAAAAATAAATTAAAAATATTTAGAAAATTATTTTTATAAAATGGAGTTCATTTTTGAAATCAGATCATTGATATTTGGTTAAGGTGAAATTTAGGGATCTTTCTGAGAAAGTTGAATTTTCAGTGAATAGTAAAAAAAGCAGTTTTAGGGTTTCGGTATGTTTAATGACATCATAACTGTTTCATGGTGATTTCATGAGATATTTTAAGGGTTGGACGACCTAAGTTTATGGATATTTGTATTGGGGGCCCCATGTGGCCAAACTTAATGGGAAATATCATGGCAGAGCACATGGTTTTGAGAAAAGCACATGTGAGGTGTCCCTTGGCCATTAATGCCTTGTCCCCTCACTTTCCCTATAAATACCAAGCCATCCTCTCATCCATTCGACTCCTCACTCTCCCCAAACGAAGTTCTGGTCTCATTACCTCCCAAGGAGTCCTCCCAAGGTTCCCCCAATCCCTCAAGGTCCCAACCTTTGAGTTTTAAGAGTTACGTTTTAAGGTAAGGGATCTGATCTCTCTCTTTCTTTTCAAGAAATCTCTTTTATGTAATTTCTTTTGTGCTCCATGTTCTTATGTTAAAGGGTGTTAGTTTATACTACTCATACTGCCCTTTTCATGTTCACATAATTATAGATCCCCTCTTACTCTCATTATTTCGTTTTATGAATTTTTAAGTGGCGTCGTTAGGCTGCCGAAATTTTTGTAACGGTTTCTTTCTCCCTTCTCATTTTTCAAGATCTATTTTCATGTAAAGTATTTCAAGTTCCATTTTATTATGTTGGGGTATGATCTATAAATTTATAATACTGATCTTTTATGATCATATGATTACAGACCCCATTTTATCTCTTCAATTCAGTATTTTGAAGTTTTAAGTGGCGTTGTTAGGCTGCCGAATTTTTAAGTGGTCCTTGCACCTTTCTCCCTTTTCAAAGTTCTAATTCCATGTCAAGTCTTGAAAGTTCCTTTTTATTATGTTGGGGTATGATCTCTAAATTTATCATAATGATATTTTATGATAATATTATGAGATACCCCATATGATCTCTTCAATTCAGTATTTTGATGTTTTAAGTGGCGCCGTTAGGCTGCCGAATTTTTAAGTGGTTCTTCACCCTTCTCGTTTTGATGTTCTACTTTCATGTCAATTATTTCAAGTTCCTTTTTGTTATGTTGGGGTATTATATCTAAATTTATCATACTGATATTTTATGATCATATGATGAGAGAACCCATTTGATCTCTTCAATTCAGTATTTTGTAGTTTTATGTGGCGTCGTTAGGCTGCCGAATTTTTAAGTGGTTCTTCACCCTTCTCATTTTGAAGTTCTACTTTCATGTCAATTCTTTCAAGTTCCTTTTTGTTATGTTGGGGTATGATATCTATATCTATCATACTGATCTTTTATGACCATATTATGAGATACCCCATTTGATCTCTTCAATTCAGTATTTTGTAGTTTAAGTGGCGTCGTTAGGCTGCTGAATTTTTAAGTGGTCCTTGCACCTTTCTCTCTTTTCAAAGTTCTAATTCCATGTCAAGTCTTGAAAGTTCCTTTTTATTATGTTGGGGTATGATATATATATCTATCATACTGATATTTTATGTTCATATGATGAGAGACCCTATTTGATCTTATCAATTCATTTTTGGTTGAATTTTATGTAACGCTGTTAGGCTGCCGAATTTTCATAAGAAAAATCTTATTTTTATCTTCCTTTCATGTTCTTAATTTCATATGGTATATTTTCAAATTTCATTACCATGTTCTTAAATACCTTATATTCTTTCCCTCTACTGTTTTATGGGTTATTTATGAATGTTTGACCCAAGTCCCCTCTCTTTTCAATGTTTTCTAAAAACCTTGTAACATAGCCGTTATGCTGCAGAATTTTCGTCTCAAAATGTCTCTCTCTTTTTTATAAAGATATTTTATTTTATTAAGTGAATACTAAAAGCTCTTATTTCTCTAGGGTTATTCACATATATATCAAAATGTTCTATTTTAAATTCTGGGATTTACATACGTGAAACTCGCTTTCCCTTTCCGTGGGTTTAATGTGACATAAAGATCATGTCTTTAAAGCAGTTTTTAAAATGTTATGATTATGAAATGAAACCCATTTATTTTATGCTATATGGGTTGTTTATGAAATTATTTATGATGATATGTGTGGATAACATGATAATAAAGACATGTCAAGGGTGTGCCCAGATAGTGCTCCAATGCATTGGGTAAAGACTTAATCTCTAGAGATGACTTTTTAGATTGATACCTTGGTAAATAACCTTGGTAATTTTTAATGACACCTTGAGGATCGATCTTGGTGAAACTAAATGATTGTCAATATTAAATGTTGTAGCCGCATCTTCAAGTTATGAAAAATGTTATTTTTATTATGATATTCCTCATGATTTCTTTCTCATGCCTTATTGTTTTTTTCATGACCTTATTGAAGTATCTCAAGTTCACATGTAAAATGTTTCTCTTGTTTCCCTTACTGGGCCTTCTGCTCACCCTTTCTTTTGATGTATGTCCCCAGGTTATGAGATGCATTAATGAACCTAGGATGAACATAAGGAGAATACTTTCAAGTGTTTAAGAATAATCTTTTATGTTTTCATGTTTAAAGTTCCTGGTTTCCAAGACACTAAACCTTAAAGATCCTCGGTTTTGTAAAATGTAATGAATGTTTATGTGATAAAAAGGTGGGATGTTATACATACTTTTCAAGGATGCATTAGTGGTGTCCTATTGTGTTTTATAACTCACACCCTATATGAGAATCTTGATTAAATTTAAAAATTTATATATTGGGATCAAATCAAGGTCAAGGGTCTCTTGTAATACATCTACTTTGTTTATAATAGAGCTAGTGGAAGGGCATGTGAAATCATAGAAGGGTTTCCATAATGTTTTATTTAATTATCTACTTTTACTATTACTTTAGTTTGTCTTGACACACCGGGATCCCATTTAGTTACTGTATGACATGTGTGACATCTGATATTAGTTTATTCCACCTTATTTACTCTAAGTTATTCTATTTTATTTATATTATTAATAAATGGATATGAAACTTTGGTTATAGTTTCCCTTATGATGTCATTCAGACCCTCGCTACTAGTCAACATCATTGTTCATACGAGGAGGCACACATGAGTTCTTTTATAACTATGGATCTGAGTTGGAGTTTCATGTTGGGTTATTATACACTACCTCATAAATGATCAAACTATGTCCAACATGGTAAAACTCATCTATTTAGAAAAATCAATCCCCAATAGTGTTTCATAAGGAGTGAGTTGTGGAACTATTTCACAATATCCTATATGACAGAATGTTCATAGTTTATGTACTCAAAATCCCAATAAGATTATGAATTCATAATTATTTTCATTAATTTATTATGTAATTCATTATAAATCACTTGAAACATTTAAAAGGTTTCATTATTTTTTCTTATCAAAAGAACATTATGAAATCCAGTAATATCATCAGTAAAACTAACGATATACCTAAACCCATCAATTACATGTGTACTCTTTTTTCTGCATACATAATAATTTATGGGTTCAATTATTCCAGTAGACCTTTCCCATTTTATACTAAAATTCTATTTGGTAATTGTTTCAAATAAAAAATATTTTTCATTATCAATTGACTTACACCAAAATGATTCTAAAAATTTGTCTCTCTTGAATCGTTGGATGTGCGTTTCACTAATATATCCAAGTCAATAAGACCAAATGTGGGTAGATTTAGATTCAACCTTAACATCCTTGTTCTAAATATTATATATATTAATATCCATATTAATAATGTGTAATAATTTTACAATATTCCCAATTCCATAATACAATTTATTCAGATAAATATAACAACCCATGTTCATAATAATGAAAGAATATACCTTAAAATAAAAATAAGGTAACAAAATAAAATTTTTGTTCATAGATATAATATAATAATAGCTATACAATTATAGAACTAGTAAACAATCTGTAATTAGATTATATTTTTCAAATTCCAATGTAGCACCTCTTGATATATTGCTTCCATAGAGATCTATTTCACACTTTTTAAATTTCCTTTTATCTATGACTTGGTGATTATCCACCCAAATGTTTGATGCATGACCAGTATCAATTACTCATGATTCATAGTTAGGGAAATTAATCTTTATAACATTCACATTCAATTTCCCAAAATTTATCTATATAAAAAGATTTATCAACATTAGATATAATTATATAATTTTTTTATATTACATACCTATAAATTATCTCAAAATAATACACATGATGCATGATATAATCTAAAACAAATACATGTCTATGGGTGAGACTCGTGTTTCAAATCATTTCATCGGGGAATTTTAATGAATTTACTCATAGTAAAAATTATTACCTCATACATAATATTCATTTTGTGTGTCCACACCCAAATTTTATCATTATTTACATCAGATTGAGAATATAAATAATCTATTTCTATATCTTATAGAAAAAATGGAAATCATATCATATATGATTCTTATATAGATAACTAGATAACTCATTATCTAAATACATCATATATATATATAATCAACACTATTATTCTAGTATCATTAACATTTGGGTTTCCCTTCTATGTGTAACACAAATAAAGCACCAAGAACATGACACCTACAATTTAGGGTTTCCTTATTATGTGCATTCTTTATACAAGATAATCCATGGGAACCTAACCATAATTTTCAACAATACTGAATGATCAATATCTGGAAATTTCTACGCTTTGTAAGAAATGCCAAATTTGTATTTGAATGGTTTTACTTCAGTGTCTCATGAATTTAAGGTGCATCAAATGAATACTAAATCCATAAAAAATTTATCAGATGAACTCTTTAGTATCTCTTATTTTACATGTTTAAATATGAATTATTCTAATGGATTTTCTTTTATCACAATTATAACCACCAAATTAATAAGGTAATACCATATTAATGTCTAAATCATTACCCAACACATAGTTTACATTACTACCAAAAAATAAAATCCAAACATAGTTTCATATATCCCAATTTAACTCAATAATAAGGAACATGAAATTTTCAAGAAATGGTTTTGAAATATATGAGAAAAAGAAAATATCCTTAGGAATAATCTTAGAGACATTGGTATCCAACCCCCATATTTATAGAACACATAAATATCCTCCATACTAGTGGGATATCTGAACCAATGTACCTCTACATAGGGATACTTTACCCCAGGTAAAATATAATTCCTTAAAACCCTAAAAATATTATTTATAAAAAAATATTCAATAAAAAAATTAAAGATAATGAATTTAATTATTAACTATGGTCAATGTATATGAAAATTAAATGATATGTTTTCATACATATCATTTATGTCATGTCATACAAATTTTAAAAGAATCAATTTTTCAAAAAAACAAAAGAATACACAATATTCATTTTTTTTAATAATTCAAACCCATTAATATTTTAAAAGAATAAATAAGTAAAAAAAAATCTATTAATTTTCTAAAAATTATGTAAAAATACAAACAATTCATATTTATTTTAGGAATGAAAAATATTAGTTCTATAATTATTATCCCTTATCATTTTTAAAAAAATTATAAAATATAAGAAACTCTAGAAAAATATTATTTTTTATCATTTTAAGGATATATTATATTTTATAATTGATTAATGCATCATCAATCATAATATATGATTGATATCATATAAAATGATTCATTATGTCCCAGGGTTCTAATAATATTTGATGATATCCACTATAATGATAATACAATAGAATGTTCTATTATTGGGAAAATATAAAATTAAACTAGATTAAACAATTTAGCATAACATACATTACATCAAATTAAAAAACCATAGGAAATTTATATATCATACCCTTTAATATATGGAAGATTTATACATTTACTACATGAAAAAAGAAGCATATATTTATATCATATGCTATGATATAACTTCCAACAACATGTTAAATTTTATTTATCCATAAAACTAGTATTATAACATAATAAATAAAATATGATTGTTCCCCTGATAAAATTTATAGAATTTATAGGTTCATATTATAAATTTTTATGTTGTAGTAAACCATATTAAATATCATTTATTTTCTATTGAAGAAGCGTTGTTTGAATAACTTAAAATAAAATATTACATTTGCTACCCAAATAGGAATAATTTAATATTTAATAGAGTATACTTGATATGGATCACTAATATATAGATTAATAACTCCTTTTAAGGGAATTAAATTGA
This sequence comes from Viscum album, assembly GCA_963277665.1. NCBI lineage: Eukaryota > Viridiplantae > Streptophyta > Magnoliopsida > Santalales > Viscaceae > Viscum > Viscum album. The sequence continues at coordinate 1,831,970,150 of OY728127.1, read as the reverse complement.
CCTTTGATCATTTTTTTAATGATTGAACTCATGTTATTTAATGTTTTGATAAAACCTTCCTCCGAAAATATAAATAGAAAATTTAAAACTGATGATAGATTCATCATATGCAAGAATTCAGCATAGTACCCAACATTGGGGGTCCCTTTTATAGAATATATATCTTAAATTAATATATTTTGAGCATAGGATTCCACATCATAATATAATATATGAATTATAGTAATGCACAAAATAATATAGTTTTATAATTATTGAACACCACAATAATTAAACTATGAATATGCGGCCATAACTAAATTAATCTCATTGATTCACTAATAAAGGTCTAAAAACCCTGAATATAGTAACTTAGAGCTAGTGTCTTAATTTATTATATTGTAATATGATACAAGAAATCATTTCCTTAAGTACAAAATAGTTTAGTAGTCTTGGTAAACTAGATGCATACACATTTCTCATATTACTTTTGATAATACAATTTACAACATTTTTTCAAGAATATCATTATTCAGTCAAGAATAACCATGCATTTCATTGTTTTTACACTTCCTAGATTCCTAGTAATGGAAAAATAAATATGTTTGAGCTTAAATTAGTTGTATGGGTTATGTACATTAGAATCCACCATGAATACATATCATAATAATGCCAAGTTAAATAACTGAACACGCATTCCATTTTAATAATTTGACTAGTATAAAGTTATATGTAAAGGTAAATACCAAAAAAACATAGTCTATCTAATCAATAAAATGACTATAATAACTGGATAATGTATAATCAATATGGAATGGTAAATAACTAAAAAATCATTCCATTTGATCAATAAACTGAGAATGAAATGAATCTATAGATAATATAATTATTAAAAAATCATGGATAATAATTAATGAAATCTCAATGAAGGAAATTATTAATGATTTGATATCATAATCTCATGAATCGTGATTCATCTACTATCAATACCTTTCTTGAGACAATTTAAAACTGATGGGTAGGTATTCACTAGAAAACCATTTAACAAAGGTTATCCAACTAATTAATCTCATGAGACTATTGATTCATCTTGGGCCTATCTAAAAATGATACCCACCCACATATGCATGCCTAAATCATTTCTAATATATCAAATAATTGATTTAATTTATGAATAATTTCACTTATAAATAAATATCTATATTAAGTAAAGAATATGAATTTATCAATATTTTCTAAGTCAATCAAGTAAAATTCAATTTAATACATAGTACATATAAATTATAAATGGATCAATCAATAATTATACCCATGATAAATAAAATGGATATTTATGGAAATTTAATTACTAATGATCGCTTGAAATTGAAAATTTATAGGGAATGTTAATGAATACAAAAATGTTTCAATAAAGTGAATAGAAACACTTTGTAAAACTGATCATAAGCCATCCAAATAATGAATAAGGATGGTATCAATAAGACATATCCCAATTTTACTATAAGTAAAGTAATGGGTTGTTATCATTTATGAATTTAAATACCATAAAATGAACTTTAAAAACTTTCTTGATGAGATCACCCTTTTAACTCTTACTATCACATTTTAAAACTAAAAATTCCCAAAGTATTAAGAAAAACATCTTATTTTAAAGATATTAATTTAAACCTAAAAATAAATCCTCAATTAAATAATAGTTCATTATTGAAGGAAATTTTTCACATGCTATATATGTTAAAAAAACATTCCTTTCACACAATTGTACAAAGGGTAAAAAGATCCTTATTTGGAAATAGACAAGAAGACTCAATTAAAATAAAATTAAAAAAATGCAAACATGGGTAAAAATCAATTAAATAGATCATTTGGATAATTTTAAAACATCTATTAAAACATTTTATGAAACCATATATTTGTAATAATAAGTATTATTGACATAAGAGATAAATAAAGTTGGATTTTATTAAAAACATTTTCTCAATAATTTTAAGCACAAAATTTTAGAAAATTGTACTATTACATGAAATAATCATTAATAACTATAGGAGGATAAAATTAAATTTTTCTGTTATAAAATTATTAAATAATTTCTTTCAATGAAAATTCAACAAAAACAATCATGATTAAAATGATATTATGAAATCAACCCTTAAAATTATCTTAATGTTTTAATGATAAATAAACAATGAATTAATTATGTTTAAAAAATTTAAATCCACATAAAAAAATTGGAAAAACAACATAATATATTCAAAATTCATTACATGAATAAACCAATAATATCGAAGATAACAAATATGTAATATAACCCAATGAGATGAAATTATGTAATGAAATTATTTACCACTTGGTAATATTCAATTCATACCCCATTAGATGAAATAATTAAAATTTAAACATAAAATACCATGATTTATGAGTTATTAATGATATTAAAAGTAAAATTTTCATTTTATACACTATATAAATGATATTAGGATCCTAATAATAAAAAATTCCTCAATAAAGGAGAATTTAGACGAAGTGCATTACCCAATACATCCTTTTGGTTGACAATGATTTAAACTCTTGTATAATTATTTAAATAATTTTAGTAGTTTATATAAGAACCATATTAATATTTCTAATATCATATACTATCCTATTATAACATATTTTCATTATTATTCTAATAATATTTCATTATTTTTGTTATTTTGGGTGTAAATTTCCTTGTTTTCTCATTCCTGATATGTCATGAAAGTTCTGGTTCTTGGAGATATTATACAAATACATAATATATAGAATGATAATAATGTAAATATATTATTTCTGACCCATTATATATGTTTAAAATCATTCATGAAAATTGTAAATGTTAAATGAATCATATCACTTCATGAAGATGATAAGTCATACGTATACACGAGCGACGTAATCATTCCCTCAGTAGGTGAAAGAGTAAGGAATTGTAATATATATTAATTTTAAAATATAAATATAATTTAATATATATAGTATATTAACTAAATTTTTCATTATTATATTTCATTTTATGCATACAAGAAAAATGAACTAAATCAGTTTGTAAGGAGGTAGTTCTTCATACACACGAGTGTCGTTATCATAGTTCAAAAGGAATAGAATGTAAGAAGGTATATATTTTTTTAAAATTACAAAAATATAATTATATAATAAATATAATAAAATTCTTTTAAATCCATCCTTATATTCATCCTTGAAATGTGTTGATGTAAAATTAATTACATCAGTTCCCGAAGAGGTAGTTCACCATACACATGATCGATTGTTTAATTTCCCATTTGATGAAATATGAGATAGATATAGGTTATTAAGTTAACATAATAGTATCACAGTATATGTTCCATAATGGTTTTATTATATTATCATGATTAAATAATATTTTAAGTAGGTGTTATAAAACAAAAATTAAAATGCCCGTTTAAGAATGTTACCTCTTTTGTAGGGAACGTCTTATGGTTTTTACTAAAAGACTTAATAAGATGGATTTATGATACAAAAGGGTTCTAGGATTATTGAAGGGGTAATGATGTGATTTTTGATGATATTTGATGAACCAAATGGATATGGATGTGTGAATTTGGGTGAATATGGGTTCACCTTTTATAAGTGGGGGAGAGATCACACATGGAATTTTTGAAAATATTCAATTACACACACTTTTTTATCATTCTATGTCCCTCCATAATGGTTTATTGTTGACTCTAATAGGTGTTAAGGTCAAATTATTTCTATAAAATTGGTTTTGGATAGTTTTATATGTCATTTTAACAATTATCTTTTTAGTTTAACCACTGATAAATCAATTTTTACCTCAATCGTAGTAATTAATTTTTACTGCTTTTTCCATTCAATGTGGTAAAAAATTAAGATGAAATTTTTATATAATATAAATTATTATATTTCCTAATATGTAATCCATTTTTCAAAATTCAAAAAAATACATAAGAATACAACTTAAAATTATACCCATACATGTGATGAAAATATGGGTTTTCAACGAGAAAACACTCATTCATATATAAGGTTTTAATGTCATTATTAAAAATTAAATTGATTATAATTACCTAATATAGTTAAATAATAATATAATTGAACTAAATTTACATTAAAACCAATTAAAAATATAATTTTACCTTGTAAATTACTTAATCAAAAAGGTAGTTTTGAATAAAAATCAGTATTTTTCACTACTCGTCAAAAAATGAAACACTTCCGAAAAATCCCAAAAATTAACCCAAAGTTTATTTTGAAATTATTATTTCAAAAAAAATTATAAAATAAATTTTATAAATTTGGTTAAATTTAATTTTAAATTATGTGTACAAAGTTTAACACCCCAAGATTTTGTGAAATAAATTTTTTCTGATAAATTCACTCTTTTCAATAATTCTAAATACACGAAATAACATGTATATATTACATTCAAAACAACCCTAAGTTTATCTTATACTACAAGAAGCGCTGGGTGTAGCTTGTGTTACACAAAACACTGAGTTTAGACAAAATGTGACATATAGTTAAAATATTTTTATTTAATATAATAGTTATCACCTAGAAATTGGAATGAAGGGTATGAATAGGATTTAAAAAATTATGAAATTATATGTTTTAAATATGTATAGAAAATTAATTAATTATTTAATAATTAATTATAAATTAAAAAAACAATTTTAAAAGAAATGAAACCTTTTTATGAAATACTATCTTTATGCACACAAATGTGTTATACATAAATAAATTAAAAAAATACTTCGGTGGAATGGTTTTCTTGAAATTTAAATATTATATTTTCAATAAAAAATTAAATTCATCTTATTTGTTTTCTTGAAATGTTATGAGAATAACTTCAATTTTACACATAAAACTTTGTTTTTCAGAAAAGCAGTTTTATCGAATATTGCGCAATTATTTTAAAAATAATTTATTACACTATTAGAAAGTGTTTTGAAAAAATAATTTTGATTAATTAATTAATCATATCAATAATATATTAGGGTTAATTTCTTATAAATTTTTAAGTAGATAAATTTTTCAAGGAATAGTGACAAATATTAGTTTTCATTATGAATTTTTTTTTATTTTAAAAACGTAAAAATTATTTTAATATGGTTTTAAAATAAAAAAAATCAGTTTTATATATATATATATTAATCCATTTTAGTTAATTATAATCACTTTAAAATTAAATTTTTATATAATATTGTTTAAAACTTTCTAATGTTTTCTCTTTGAAGATTATGATTATCATCACGTCTACAAGATTAAGTTTAAATTATTTTTTGCAACTTATATAAATATAATTTAAAATAGTGGATTTCATATTTTTAATCATAATAATTTATATTCTACAACAAATTCAAATTAATTTTTCACTATAATAAATATTAAAAATAATAAAAATTATTTTCCATAGTTATGGTAAAAATGGGTTTACCAAGGGTTAAACAAAAAATTAAGGGGAAAAATGACCCAAAAAATTGAAAACACCAATTTTATAGCCTTATTTTGAATTAATAAATTTTTTGATAAAAATGGTCTATTTTGGATCCTTTTGGAATGTGAAAAACATTGGTATATGATTTTCTTTTTAAAAATTACAAGTGTGTCACTCGCCTCACATATAAAAGGGCACCCCCTTTCCTCTCCTCTTCACACTTACAAAACACATTATTTCAGAAAATACCTACCCAAATAAATTCTATACCACCCTCTTCTCATCCTAAAATACTTATTATGTTCATAAATAAAACTTATGAATCATTTTGGTGCAAACACATAGTCATTGTCTGAAGAAGAGGTAACGTCCCAAGTTAAGTATTTAATTTTATTTATCCATACACAGCCTTTAGTTCTTATTAAAAAATTTCTATATAATAATAAAATTATATTTCTTGTACTTAGATGTTATTATGTTAATTTAATAACTTAAATACTTAACTTCTTCAATCAAATCGGTTACGAAGTCATCATTCTGGTGCTTGGTGGACTACCGTCTTGCTAACTGATTTTATTCAGCTTCTATCACAACCTATCATGGTTGGATATAATGATAGATTTATTTATTTATATGTGATATTTATTATATTATTATTCTTCTATGATCCTAAAATCACATGATCCATCTTAATTTCCATTCCTTGGGAATACGATAATGTCGTTCATGTGTATAGTGGACTACCACCTCGCGAAGCGATGTGATTCATTCACAATATTCATTAAAGGTAATAAAGATGGGTTTAATGAAAATATGTGAAATAAATGAAATAAAAATTATTATTTAATGGTAATATATCAATTACCTATCTTTCTTTCTTTCCATCAAGAAAAAGGAAATAATGTTCATGGGTATGTACGACATTCCATCTCTATGAACGGTGTATTTAATTTTTTGTCTCTGTCATTAAAGGATCGCTATAAATAAATGTATACTAAATATATATATATTATTTTTATATAATATTTAAAATTATGGATATTATTTAACCATTATTAATTTAATATTACCAAAAATAAAAATCCAAACATATATGAAAAAATGCAATTATTACCCAAATAGTGACTTTAACTTGGAATTGTTAATTAACGAGTAATAAAAGGTCATAAGTTTATCTTATATGGTATGATATATATATATATATATATCTTTAATATATTTATAATAAACTTATATTTGTCATATATGAGGGTAAAACAAGATTGAAGGTGGTTGAGATGTCTTATAAGGGATTTCTAGTCTCTCCATTATTTCTAGAAGACATATTCAAATTCACCACTTCTTTCTATTTTTTAGTGAATATTCTACACCTTTTATTGTTATATCACGAATCGACTTATTTTCTTGATATTTATTTCAAAATTTTATGTTATACATTATTGAGGATTTTTATTCAAAATATTACTTAAGCGGTAAGGGATTTCAATCTTCCATTTTACTTATGTGGGACACATACCATGTACACCATCTATTTATTTTATGTGATTCATATACTACCCATGAAAGTATTTTATGATAATTATAATGAAATTTATTTGTATTGTAATTTTAATTTTATGATCTCTCTTTTAAGGGGCATTTAGTTTAATTTTACCAAAGTGGTAATGATTTTACGTTACAATCTCATCATTTCACCAGAATGTTTATGATTAGGTTTCTAACGATAAACTATTATATGAAATATCTCAAGAAACACATTAATTTTATTTTCTTATAGTTATATAATAAGAATAAAATTTACCTTCAGTTTCCTCTCTTCATGTAATCAGGATTTCGAAAGAACATTCTTAATAATAAAACATCTTTATTTTTCTCTTCGGTCAAAACCCCTTTTTAATCTCAAACCATATTATATAAAAATAATAAAATTTTCAACATTATTCAAATGATTTATTAAAGATACCTTTACCCATGAATTAATTTTTATAATTTTTTTCAAAGGATTCATCAAGTTATTTTCTAAACAACGCAAGTTTTTATTTTACCAAAAATGTGAAAGGAATCTTTATTTTAACATATATGACATGAACCAAATTTCCCAAAATCAAAAACATTATATTCATTTAATATTTATTTATATGTTATCATGTTTATTTGGAAATAAAATTATTTTCAAAATTGTTTATTTTTTGAAATTTTATTTTTAAATTAAAAAGGATGCATTCATCAGTAAATGTTATAAATTATTTTTAAACCTTATTTTACATGTTCTCATAGTTATATTAAATGAAAAATATTTTTAAAAAAATTTTCATTAAAAATAGGTTTTAAAATATGAAATTATATTTTATCAAAAAGTTATTTAAATGATATTTGATATCTTTTATTAAAAATTTTAAAAGATAAGGATATTGAAAAAAAAGTTTTATGATGTGTTTTTTGAAATTACAAAGGATATTTTCCCTAAGAAATTTTTCAAATTATTTTAAATATTCCAATTTATTTTTCATATTTATTTTAAATAAAAAATTTTTCCAAAATGTTTTATGATTTTTTAGTTTTATAAAGTGATTTTTAAAGGAAATTTGTTTTTTTTAAGAAATATTCCATAATATATTTCAAATTCATTTTCTATATAAGATTAAATCTGTTTATTTTACATATGATTTACTATGGATATGATCCAATGATAATATTTTTTTATTTCTCTATATGTTCTATGTTTATGATACAAAAATGTTTGTGAAAATTGATAAACTTCCACAAGTTATACCATAATAAAATGATATAAAACCCAATTATTTCCATATATTATGCTATATTGAAATGAAAAAATGATTTTTAAAACTATCTATTTTTCACTAGTTATGATATAATACAATTTTTATGAAATCCATTTCTTATAAGGGGATATAATTTGATAAATGTTTTGTGATTTTATAAAACTAGTCCATAGGATTTGCATAATGTGATGGGTGGTACCAATATCTTCTTCCAATTAATTTGGAAAAGATTTATATCTTCTGAGATAAATAAGACTAAAATTGAGATTGAACCTAATTCCTTAAGGTACATTTTATTCTATGGTAGTCTTGCAAGTGAAACATGACTACTATGATTGTTTGGGTAGTAAACCCATTCCACTATGATATCCATGGAGGCGAGACTTGACTATTATGGAAATGATTTTCTATGATTATTTTTATGCCACCATTTTGTGTCTTATGCCAATGTTATGCACTCAGGATCATGTTCTTTGATTCCCTTATGATTCATTTCTTATGAACTACCAATTTTATGTCGTGAAACATTATTATGGTATTTGATATGTAGGGTATAGTTTTCACATATTATTATAATGTTATCAATCCCTTTTGTTCATGTTATGCTTATGTATCTCCCTTGAATAACCTTAATAAACTTATGGGCTCACCCTTTCTTATTTTTTCTTTCCACAGGTCATGAGGAAATGTATTTGGTATTGTATAACTTAGAAGGGTTCCATTTATGAAGAAAATAGTGGGAGCTGATGTTGGTCACTTATGGACCGGTTGTTTATGTTCCCAATATATCAAAGTCGCCATATCTTTATGATCCATTGGAATGTGTTTGTGTATTTTAAAGAATATTCATTTAAAATTTTTTAATATTTATATATGAGAAGCCTCGGTCATTATATTTGATATCATAAGATAGATTTAGATATTTTTTAGAAACAAGAATGAGAAAACATTAGAGAGATCTCTGGGGTATATTTAAAAAGATATGTCTTGTGATGTCTCTAATGATATGTTTAAGGATGAGTAAAAGTATAGGAAACAATGTCTTGGAATTTTTGTGAAGGATATAGAAAGTCGTTTTCAAACAATTACATCCTTGTCTGGATAGTACATGTAGATGTGGCTCTGGAATAGATGCACCTAGGGGCAGTAACTCTAAATATGGTGCATTGAGAAGGACTCAATCATCACCTATTTCATTACAATGGGCCTTTCTACACTCCTGGTTTGACACTCTCAGGGTATATGATTTTCAAATTCACAAAATATTTATAAACAATCAAGAAGTAGTTAAATATATGATGACTATGAATAAAAAAGGATACACTAAAGGTTTCCTAGATTAAAAAGAATGTGTCATGATTTATACATATCATAAGGGATTTTTATTTATTATATGGATCCCTAATATGATTATTATTACTCACAATATTCTTTTTTTATTCAATGATAATAACCAGAAAGAACTAGATCAACATTGAATTTGATATACAATGTGTTGAGGATAATTTAAATGGGATAACATATGGTGTGAAGGATTTTGTTATTGTGCATAATCAGTTGTCACGCTAAATGATTAACAACCTTCAACTTAACCAACTCTTGAACTTATATAATAATAGATTGATAGATATTATTGAGAATTTAGGTGTTGGAGACCATATAAGAATGAATATTTAGTTTCTTATAAGTTTTGAATGTGGTAAGGGGCACCTAAGTGGATGTTCAAGAGGAACAGGAATATGTTTTTAGTGTGTAAAAGGAGGAAAATAAATTAATTATATGGGAAAATTAAAAATTTAAGTTAAGTAAATATATGTGAATAATATTATCCCTAAGATATAATTAATTATTTAATGTTTCAAATTTGAAATTTATGGATATTATATAAATTGATGTCCTGATGGGAAAGATAATAAGAGAATCAACAAGGAGGTATGAGTACTGGTTATATTATAGATGATGAGGGGACTAAAAATGATATATTAAAGGTTTGTATTTCTATAATAGTATTGTTTAGGTTAAACATGAGAAGCATGATTAAATGAAATTTGATAAATATTAAGATAAGGGTTAAATTAAATATTTTAGGAAATAGTTATTTAGGAATAAGATGATGAATCCATGTTAATGGTTTAAGGAAGTGGGATAATTGATGTTTTTATGTATTGTAATATAATAATTATGTTATCTGAATTTTGAGATATGAATTGATCTATATAAGTTTTTACTTATGGATTTTTCTAAATATTTTTAATGGTGTTGATGACCTTGAAAAGTGATTTAATGGAAATGTGATATTCTGATTAAGGGAAGTTAACCCTTAATATGTTCCCAATAATGAGAAAATGGTGTTTAGTTTAGAAAAGGAGATTACTAATATAAATAATGTAAATTGCATATTATTTATGAACTTGTGATTTATTAATGATATTTGTGGGAAATGGTTTATGTTATCCTTGATGGAGTTTACAACATTATTGGCTTTCTGGAATATGTTCAATAATTTTTTGTTTTATTTGAGGAATGAATAAGTGTGTATGTTTTCATTAATGTTTTATGGTAATTCTAGATATTACTATGAGTCAATAAAATATATGATGAGGGTATTAACATATTTGGTATATAAAAATCAAGAGTTACTTTATTATAATTAGGGGATTAATATTATTTTGATTTTGAGAAATTTAGTAACCCTGTTAAAAGATTCAAATTTTTTATGGTTTATTAGTTTAACCATTTGTGTAATTGTTTAATTTTAATTTTTTATGAGGTTTTAGTGATTAATGTATTATATAAACATAAGATTATTTATGTATAAATTGTCCTAACCATTTTGTTTTTGATAATTAATAGTGATAGAAGGAATTAATTGTCACAATTTTGTAGATCTTATTTACTTCCTCGTACATGAGAAATTCATCTCTTATAATAAGATATAACATTTAAATAGATCAATCCACAACCAAAGGATGAGATTGTTCTTCTAAAATTTAATGAAATAATGTAATTATATCTGATCATAAAAATTATAAAACATTAGGAAAATGATATTGAATTAATATGTTGAACCATTATCAAAAAAATTATGATATAAATGACATTTTTTACACCTCTTCAATTGGTTTTTTTGTGGTCATTTACTATCTCCTGAATTCATTCTCTATCACCCTCCATCCGTTCTTAGGGACGGGCATGACACGACTCGGATGGCGGTCAGTGGTAATGAAAAAGTTCAATTGGTTTGTGAGATAGTGATTTTGTGTCAGGATGCAGTTGGTGAAGAGGATAGAGTTAGGGGAAATTTGTTACAACCAGTAGAGGAGGTGCGAACAGGCAGTGAGGTAGAGGGAAGCATAGCAACGAGTGTGGATACCATTGGAACTGGTGTGGCAACACAACAGGTTAACCAGATGGTGGTGGATGTGTTCAGTAGGATGAAAAGAGATCTGGCCAGTTCATCCAGCCGTGGTGCTCAGGATAGAGGGGGAGATTAGCAGCCAGAGTCAATTCATGAGTAAGCCTAGAGGAATAGAGGTAAAATAATCCTAGACCAGACGTTGGTTGAAGGGAAGGTGGACATCTCTGGTTAGGTGGCTGAGAGGACATGGGTAGGCAGTGTGAAGATGAGAAAGGGGAGGAAGGGGTCCGATATAGATGAAGTTGTTCCAAACATAGGTGGGGAGGAAGGGGGACCCAGTTTAATTACCTTGAGAAATAGGTTTGAAGGCCTTTTAGAGGAGAGTTCTGATCTTGTTATTATAGGTGAGGGAGATGGAGCTGGTGGGATGGCTCACAAAGGGAGTGTACACCGGCATTATGCTGATGATTCTCTAAGCCGGAAGATCACTAGGGGTCCCAGGAGAAGGAAGGGGATGAAGGAATATTCTTCACTACCTCCTCCTATTAAGACTCGCTCGGTGAAGAGGACGAGTGACAAGAGAACTTCTATGGAGCCTTTGAGTCATTTGAGACCAAGGGAGCAGGATTGTCAGCCCTTGGTTTTGATTTTAAGCTTTGAAGAAGAAGTGATTGAACAGGTCATATTGATTAATGATACCGAGGAGCAGGATGCTAGAATAATGGGGAGATCTCTAGAGGTTTACCATAATGAGGAGCAATATTCATGGATTGACAAACAGGACTCAATTTTGGTCAGGGGATTCAATCATGGAAAGATCAGTGTTGAGGAATACATTCCGGCTTGGGATCAACTAGTGTCTATTTTTGAGAAGCAGATATTGGAAGAAGAATAATTAATCTTATCATCCTTAACATGGAAACTCTTTAGGGAAACAGACATGGGTAACATTAAATTTCTCGTTAGAGACGTTGTTTAAGCTAGTGGTTATGGTTGGCTGGTGTGAGTGAATGGGTTGTGTGAGCTATGGTTGCTTCGGGTCATCTATTACTTATCCTTTCAGTTCAGTTTATGCTTGTTTTCAGCACGCTTTTTGATCTGCTTCGGATGGGTATTTGTGCATTAAGTATTCATTGATGTAGTTCTCTTGGATTTGGATGCTTGAGAGGGTATGGCTTCGCCATCGGTTCTGTGCTCGTGCTTCTGTATAGGACTACTTGCTGAGGGGTCCTGTGTCGGTGAAGGCTTGTTGTTGGCACACTTTCTGGGTTATGTCGGTCCAATAGTTTTCTTTGGTTGTATGTGGTTTCTCACTTTTCCCTTAAAAAGTGTTTTATAATATAAAAGTAATTTTCAGATCAAATAATTTATTTAAGGGAGGTATAGTGTAACACCCCAAATTATTATGATATATTTATTCCAAATAAATTTAATCTTTTTGGTATTTTTTATTACATGGATTATCATTTATACCTGGTCTTAGACATTATACTAACTTTATCATGTGTTACACACAACATTGGGTGTAGCGTGTGTTATACTGAACTCCAAGATCAAACAAAACGTGTCATACCAAGAAAATATTATTATTAAATATGATAGTTATCAACCAGAAATTGAAATGGATGGTAAGAATATGTTTAACTATATTATTAAAATATATGGTTTGAAAATTTATATATAATGAATTATTTGGTAACCAATTATTTGGAGACAAAAGTAAAAACTATTTGAAAAAAAAGGAAATAAATTTCTGAAAAAATATTTATATGCACAAATTTTCTTTACATAGTTAAATTAAACAAATTAAATTAGATGAATTATTTTAACAAAATGTATTTATTATATATTCAGTAAAATTTTTAACATTAATATTATGTTTTTTCTAGAAAATATATTATTATAAATACAATTTTACACTGAAAAACTATATTTTTCTAAAAATTAGTTTTGTCTCCTTTTATGCTTGAATTTTAAAATAAATTTTTTAAAATTATATAAAATTATTTCAACAAAATAATGTTCATATTTTAAATAATAATTTCGAAATTATATTAGGGTGATGTTTTGAGAATTTTCTAAGATAACAATTTTTTAGACGAATATTGAAAAATAAATGTTTTTATTAATAATTTATATTTCTTTTAAAAAATTTAAAATCAAAAAGACTATATTCATTTGTTTTTAAAATAAATTTTTTTTCAATTATATATATATTATTCTAATTTATTTCATTGGAATAATTTTTATTTTTAATTTTGATATAAAAACGTTTTTAGCTTTTGAACATTTTCTCTTTGAAAACCTATTTTCTCATCACGTCTTGAGGATTAATTTTAAAATAAACATTGTCAATTATATATAAAAAACATGGAAAAATGGATTAAATACTTTTAATGAGAGTAGTTTATAATATTTAATCAGGTAAAATTAAATTTTTACCATAATGAATTATAAAAATAGTAAAAAGTATTTATCAAAGTAAAGGTAGAAATCGGTTTATAGTGGGTTAAACTAAACGTGTAAGTGATAAAAATGACCCAAAACTTGTACAAAAATAATATTTATATTGATATATTTTGACCTTACATATTTTATTTTATATAATAGACTATTTTTTATCCTTTTTTGTGTGAAACACTTGGGTATAAATTTTTCTTTTTAGAAATTACATGTGATCCACTCACCTCACAAATAAAAGGTCACCCCTCTCCTCTCCTCTTCACACTTTTATAATCATTTATATCAGCACATACCTAGAAAATAAAATTAAAGAATTCCATAATATCCTCCTATAACCCATATATTGGTCATATTTAATCCTAATAAGCCTTTTCAGGAAAACCAAAAGGAGTTTTCTAAATAAGAGGTAACGTCTTTAACCAAGTGTTTCATTGTATTTCTTCCTCAATCTCATTAAGTTGTTATTAAACTGTGATTATATGATAGAATTTTTATCTTAAATATAAATATATGTTATTATGTTAATTTAATAACCTAAATCCTTCTCCTCTTCTATCATATGTATTTTGAAATCATCATTTCCATATACGGCGGACTACTTCCACATGAACCAATGTTATTCGTTTTCCAGCACCACCACTCATAAATGAAAATAATGATATATTTTTTATATATTTGATATATATTGTATTATTATGCTTATATAATCATTATATCATGTATTACTTATTAATTTCCATCATGTTGGAATATGATAATGTCGTTTGTGTGTACGGAGGTCTACCACCTCACAAAGTGATGTGATTCATTCACACATAACATGGAAGGTAATAAGAATGGGTTTAATGAAAATATTTGATATATATGAAATAAAAATTATTTTTTAATTTTAATATATTATTTTACATTAATTATTTCTTTTCCATTAAGAAAATGGAAATAATTTTCTTGCATACATACGGTCTATTATCTCCATGAATAGTGCATGTCATTATCTATCTCAAATTTTTTTGAATCACTCAAAATAAATGTATATGTAAAATAAATTATATTTATATCATCATTAATATTATGGAAATTATGGAAATGTTATCAAAGTAATAGGATCAAGAATAAAAAATCTAAACATACATGAAAAACAAGGAAATTATTTCCTGAAACATGATTTTAACAAGAAATTGTTAATAAAAAGGTAATAAAATGTAATTAGTAAATATTATATTGTATGATATAAACAAATATTTATGGTTATTTAATATTTTTATAATGATCAAATATTTTTTATAAAGGAGTATCAAATGTTTACGAAGTAATTCAAGGATTATGGTGAGGTTTTCCAGTCTCTCTTTTATTTCTAAGAGACATATGAAAATTCACAACTCATTTCTTTTGTATAGTGTATACACTGCCTATTTGACATGTAATATCATTAATCTCCTGATTTTTATTATATTTAAAGTTTAATTTGATGTTATTATTTATTATGTATTATGATTAAAAACAATACTAAGGTGGTAATGGGTTTTCATTTCACTTTTTTCTCTTATGAGACACATTCCATATTCACAAGATATTTATATTATGTGGTGTATATAATAACCATGAATTTATTTTATGATTATTCTAATGAAAATTATCTATATTTATATATACAGTATAGGGTCTATATTTCATGGGTCTTATAATTAAATGTTTATATAGTGGTAAATATTTTTTGTCACGATCACATCATTTATCGGAATTGTTTATGATTATAATTCTGATGAGAAAAACATACAGTAAATCTATCAATATACTCATGACTTTTAATCTCCAATAGTTTAGTCATAAGAATACTTTTTTTCCATTACTTTTTCTCTATTTATGTAGTTGGGTGTTCAAAAGAATTGTTTTATGAAAAATCATCTTCAATTATCTATTTTTTTCAAAACCCGTTTTCATCCAAAACAATGTTTTCAAAAAAAATCAAAAATGTTTTAAACATTCATAAAATGGTTTATTAAAGATTTTTTTCACATATATTTTTTTTATGAAAATTATTATTAAGTAATAATCATGTCATTTTCCAAACAACAACCACTTGGTTTTTACTAAAAATGTAAAAAGAATCTTTGTTTTATCATGTACGACAACAAAATAATTTCCCACCATTAAGACCATTATTGTATTTGAAGACTACATTATTATTTTTCATGTTTTTTTAAAATAAATTAAATTTTAAAATGTTTTTTTTAATAAATTTATTTCCAAATTTGAAAGGATATTTTCTTCAAGAAATTTTTAAAATGTTTTTTAAAATATTCTTTTATATGGTTTGATGGTTATTTTCAAACAAAGTTTTTTTAAAAATGTTTTATGTAATAAAAACAAAATCCCAATTTTTATAGGATATTTACATAATTAAATGTTATAAATGATTTTTTAGGATTCCATTATAAGTTTTCAAGGTTATTTTCATAGAAAAATATTTATAAAATATTTTATGTTTTATAAATTGTACTTTCAAATCAGAAAGGATATTTTAGTTAAGAAAGGTTTTAAATTATTTTTAAAGAATCCATTATAGTTTTTCAATGTTATTTAAATTGAATATTATTTCGAAATTATATTTTTAATTTTTAGATTCAAAAATTCATTTGAAAATAAAATTTATTTTCCCCAATAAAGGTTCCATGTGATCATTCACAATAATTTTACATCTAAGATGTTACCCTTTGATTTTACTTATTCTTTACTGAGGATATTATCTAGGGATACCATTCTTACTCATTCTATAAATGGTTTATTTATGTGATGAAAAGATGTTTGTGGAACAACTTTCTCTTCCATGGTTGATACCATGAAAAAATGCTTATGAAACCCACTTCATTTCATGGTTTATTAATTGATAAAAAGATAAAATGATTATGGAACCTATCAATTTTCCATTGCTTATGTTATGATGAAATTTTTATGAAACTCATATCTTTTCATGGGTTATGATGTAATGAATATTTTATGATCTTGTGGCACAAGTACTTATGGTATTCATTATGTGATGGGTCAAACCTATATATTCATCCAATACATTGTGAAAAGATTTATATCTCATGAGATATGCAGGACTAGAATGGGGAGTGAACTCTGTTTGGTAAGAGACTTTGTCCTCTATGATGATCATGGGAGTAAACCATGATGATGATGATGGTTTGGAGAGTGAACATATTCCACTATGATAGTCATGGTAGTGTTTCTTGGATGCTATAAAAATGATTTTCTATACTTACATGTATTCCACAATTCTATATCTTATGATAGTGTTATGAACTCATAGATCATGTTCTTTTATTGACTTATGATTCTTGTCTTATGAACTACAAATCTTTATTCCATGACTTGATATTATGATCATTGATAAACATGGTATAGTTTTGACACGTTATACTTATGTACTTATACCCTTATATTATTGTTATGATTACATATCTCTATTTTTTACCTTTAATGAGCATCTTAGCTAAGAAATTATTATATTTCATTTCTATAAGTTATGATGAAATGTATTATATATGATATGTCTTAGAAGGGATCTAGTTATGATGAACATAGTGGGAGATGACATAGCTCACTTATGGACCAGTTGTTTATGTGTCCAAGATTCCATAAGAACTATACCTTTACAATGCTAAGGCATGTGTTTGTGTAGCATAATTAATATTCATCTAAAAATATGTAATATATATGTATTAAAATCCTGGGTTTCTATACAATGTTCCACAAAACAACCTTTTAGGGAAAATAATTTTTTTAGAAAACAATTATTTTTCTTTTAAATTATTATTATTTTATTTCTAATAAATTGATAACTATACTTTTCATAATTTAGTCATTATTATTTATACCCAACAGTTTAATGGATAAGTTATAAGGGTATACTATATTATAGTTCATTTCAACTTTGGATTTTTTTTTCAAAATCTACTAATGATATTAAATTTAACTAAAAACATTTTTTGGGTTATTTAAGCTAGATATTTCTTACCGCATTCACTATCGAATAAAATGTTCTTTTTTTATAATTTCATGGTGTTACATAGTGGAACCAATAGGGAATATGTGGTAGAATACATGCATATAGAATCCAAAATCATATAAAGATCATTCACGGTGATGAAAACCTCTCATAGGCATAACAGACCGACCCGAACCACCGGATCCGAGCAGAAGATCCACAAGACCATATTGGTGCCTCCCCATATGCAAGAGATTGTTCACTAGAAATGATGGTCAAATCACTATAAGTAATGATAAAACACCCATGGTGTCATATCCTTTCATCAATAACATAAATAAATCAAAAAAGCTCTTAGTAATCAAAATGGGGAAAATAATTTCAGATGGAACGCATGTCATACAATAAAAATTGGGCTCCCAATGAGTAAAACCAAACTAGATTAAAATTTTAAAAGGGGGAAAATCGGTATCCTCCAGTGTATGTATCTATACCACTCCCACCTCAATGATCCTTGGTCCATCCATCTTCTATGGTCTCCCTTCCCTTGCCTGGATCCCAATACATGATGTCTTCATGTGCATCAAGATTCTCAAGAATGTTTTGTGTAATAAAACCCAACAAGTCACCATTGATGAATCCTTAAGAAGGGTTCTCATGTATAATCTGTGTATTATATGATAATGATAAGTTCACCAGTAAGATTAAAAAATCATTTGTCGAGCACTCATGTAAAAACCAATCATCCAAAATCCCTATTCCCACTACCTTTGGCTCTATTTTCGAAGGGTGAACAAAGATATTAGAAGTGATCATTAACAAGACACAAGGCTAGAGACATGTTACTTTCTATTATAGAGGAACAAATTCTTAGGTCATTCTAGAAGGCATACTTGTGAACATTTACTCAGTATCCAAAATGTGTTGCTTTTTGACACATTACCCAATATACCCAAGGCATCATGTTTCATCTGTTTCCACAAATTCATTATTATTTTACCACATATATCGGCCAACCATCGTCATTCCCTCACATTTGGTTTCCTCTCCTACTATATGGTAATTATACCTTAATTACCCCTTATTTTGAATATCGAGAAAAAAACATCTAGCAGCATGGTAACACATATAACAAGCACTTAGTAAGATAATCACAACACATCATCATGAGTATATAGTAGAAACATATAACAATGTGTGATCGACATCAAACATGAAAAGGTGATACTCTAGTAATTCTCATGGAATCAAGGATCATATTTTAGTATCATGGAATATACAAAGACCTACATCCAAATACTATCAATCATGGATAACAAGATATGCCAACAAAACATTAATCTTGGAAACAAGAGTATATACGGACATAAAAATGCTATGGAACTTCATACCACGTGGTTATTGTTGAAGAACTTAAAATTTCATTAAAGGGTCACAGATTAAAATGTGTTTGACACCAAAAAATAACTTTATAACATGTAAAAAACTATGTGAAAATTGACTTTTTCTGACGGGTGGTTGACCCATCACAAATAGTCCATTGAAAGGGATTATTTGAGACACAAATTGTATCTGGTCTCAAATAGTTAATTAAAAAGAGTTTTTGCGATGGGAATATATTCTTGTTGCAAATACAACTCGCGTGAAATGCCCGCCACACCGTGGGAGGAGTATTTTCTATAGGGGCATATACTTGTTGAAAATATTTTCCTGTGTTTTTTGTTATTTGTGACAGGTGTTTACTCCCATAATAAATAATCTTTCGGTAGGATAGTATTTACAATGGGTCTCATCACAAATAGTTACTGTCCTTTTATGTTATTTGAAACAGGATGTCTGCCTGTTGCAAATGAATTGTTGGAAGTGGGTATTTGTGATGAGTCTCATCGCAAATACTCTTTTTTTCTATCACAATAATTAATAATGGTGGTACTATTTTCGATGAGCCCTCTCGCAAATACTATTTTTTACAATGAGAAACCCATTGAAAATAATCAAACCTATATATACGCCCCACCTGATTTTTTTGTCATTCCATTCAATTTTGAATTTCTCTCCCCTTCTCTACTCTCATATTCTTTAGTTTAAATATTTATGATATTTAAACTTTATAGGGGAGAAGCTTTCAAGATTTGCATCTAGTGAAAGATTCAAGTTTAAGCTATTTTTTCAATGCTTTTATTTTTTACTTAATTTATTTTTTTTTAATTAGAAATAATAATTATTAATGAAGAGTAATTATATTTAATGATAATTAATTAGTACTGTAAATGTTTAGTTTTAATTTGTACTAATGTTTTTAAATAAAAGTAAATAGTTTTAATTTTCAATAATTTGTTTTGATTATCATTAATCAGTAATAATTTGTTGTAATTACAAATAATTAGATTTAATTAGTAATAATTAGCAATAATTAGTAAAAATTAGTAATATTTAGCAGTAATTAGTAAAAATTAGTAATATTTCGCTGTAATTAGTCAAAACAATTGTGGTAATTAATAATAATTAGTAAAAATTAGTGGTAATTACTATAATTGGTAAACATTAGTAACAATTAATTTGTAATAATTTTCAATAATTAGTAAAAATTAGGGGAAATTAATAAAAATTAGAAAATATTAATAATAAATACTAAAAATTAGGTGTCATTAGTAGTTATTAGTATTAATTAGTAATAATTAGTAATTATTTTTAAAAATTACTAATAATTTGTAATAATTTTTAATAATTTTTAATAATTACTAATAATTGGTATAAATTAGTAATAATTATTCTTAATTATTAATAATTAATAATAACTCATCGAAATTAGTAATAACTAGTAATCATTCATAATGATTTGTAATGATTCTTAGAAATTATTAAAAACCAGTCAAAATTACTAAAAAGTAATGGTAATTAGTAATAATTAGTAATAAATTGTTATAAATTAGTAAAAATTATTAAAAATTAGTGATAATTAGTAATAATTATTGATAATTAGTAATAATTAATAATAATTAATTATAATTATTAAAAATTAGTGATTATTAGTAATAATTAGTAATAATTAATAATAATTAGTAAAAATGAGTAAAAAATCATGAAAATTTATAATAATTAGTAATAATCAATAATTATTATTAGTGAATCATAATAGCAAGTAAAAATTATTAGTAATTTGTAAAATAAATTAATAATTAGTGATAATTATTAATAATTTGTGGTAATTAGTAATAATTAGCTGTAATTAGAAATAACTAGTAAAAATTTGTAAAAAAATAGTAATAAATTGCTATAAAATAATAGAAAATAGTAAAAAATGTGGTAATTAGTAAAAATTAGTTATAACTAGATATAAGTAGTAAACATTAATAATAATTCTTAATAATTAGTAATAATTAGTAAAAAATTCGTTATAATTAGTAATGATTCGTAATAATTAATGAAATTTTTTTGTAATTAGTGGTAATTAGTGGTAATTAGTAAAAATTAGTAAAAATTAATAATAATTTGTAAATATTAGTGGTAATTAGTAATGATTAGTAAAAACTATTATAAACTAATAAATATTAGTAAAATGTTTTTCTAATTAATAATAATTAGAATAAAATAATAATAATTGGTAATAATTAGTAATGATTAGTAAAAAATGGTAATGATTATTAAAAATTACCAACAATTCATAATAATTCATAATAATTCATAAAAATTAGTAATAATTTTTCATAATTAGTAAAAACTACGGTAATTAGTAAATATTAGTGGTTATTAGTAAAAAAATTAATAATTAGAGGAAATTTGTAAAAATTAGTGGTAATTAATTTGTAGTAATTAGTAATAATTAGTAAATATTATAAATTATTAATAACAATTAGTGCTAATTAGAGTTAATTAGTGTTAATTAGTAAAAAAATTGTTACAAACAAAAATATGTTACTAAAAATTAGTGGTATTTAGTAATAATTAGTAAAAATTAATAATAATTACTAAAAATAGTAACAATTAGTAAGAATTAGTAAAAAATCATAAATATTCTTAATAATTAGGAGTAATTCATAATAATTATTAATAATTATTTGTAATTAGAAAAAGATAGTGGTAATTAGTTACAAGTAGTGGTAATTAGTAAAAAATTAATAATTAGTGGTAATTTGTAATAATTAGTGGTAATTAGTAATAATTAGTTGTAATTAGTACTAATTAGTGGTAATTAGTAATAATTAGTGGTAATTAACTAGTGGTAATTAGTAATAATTTGTTATAAACTAATAAAAAACATAATATAATGTTATAAACTAATACAAATTAGTAAAAACTAGTGGAAATTATTAGAAACTAGTAAAAATTAGCAATAATTAGTAATAATTAATAATAATTTGTAAAAAATAGTAAAAATTAGAAACAATTCATAATAATTTGTATTAATTAGTAAAGATTTGTTGTAATTGGTTAAAATTAGTAAAAATTAGTGTTAATTATTAAAAATTAGTGATAAATAGTAAAATTAGTAAAAATTACTAATAAATAGTAATAATTAATAATAATTAGTAAAAATGGTAAAATTAGTAAAACTTGATATAATTTATAGCGAATTGATATAAATTACTATAATTTATTATAAATTATTACGAAATAATATAAATTATTATAAAATACTAAAAATGTGAAAATGAAATCGGCCTTCCATTTTCAGGTCATGAGAAATGAAAAATTTCGATATAGTTGACCCAAATTGGTCATTTCTCATAACTTGAAAATTGACAATTATATGATTTACACCTTTTTTAATTTATAATATTTATTTTACTTTATATTAAATTATACTTAAAATTAGCATTAATTAATAAAAAAATATTGTTAATTAAAAAATATTAGCAATAATTTGAAATGATTTGTAAAATTGAACATTAAATAAGTATAATTAGTTAAAAATAACCAAAATTTGTATAAATTAGTTGTTGTTATTAAAAATTAGTGGTAAATAGATAAAGTTGAAAATATTTAAAAATAAATTATAATTTTTTATTTTTTTCTATTTTTTCGGTCATCGTTTTCTTATATAAACTTATTCATAAATAATTTATCAATTTTATATTTTTTATAGAAATATGGAATAAAGTAGTCGAAAACAAAAAAAAAATTCAAGATCGTGTTTGGATAAATAATCACAATAATCCAAATGGTTTTGTTATAAATCTTATATATATTGAAGGTGTTGAATCTTTTTTATCATTTGCATCATCCAAACCAGAATTTGTTTTAGAAGGGACAACTAAGTATCCATCTATGAAATGTGATCTGATGAGGTTTGACACATTTGAAAATTTTGGGGTTATATATTGTGTTTTGGTTTTCGAAAATAATAAGTTGTTTTCGTATCAATATGGTGAACATGGTTCTATAGAGGATATAAATAATTTATTTTCAGATTCATCATGATTTTGAAATTTATTACATGATGTTGTTGGTCTATCCTTTCAAAAAACAAAAAATCGTGATGATATTTATTAAAATCATGAGTTGGAACCATCTAAATATTATGAGTTTTTAAACTCTTCTAAAGATAAATTATATCCATGTTGAAAGATAAGAAAATTTGAAGGAGTTAAAAAATTTATAGTTATTAAATCAGATAATGGAATGTTAAATAGCTATTTCGATCAGATATTCTCTTTGGTTAAAGTACTATTACCTAAAGGAAATGTGTTACCTAATAATTTATATAACAGAAAAAGGATAGTTGGTAATATGGGTCTTGGTTATTTGAAGATTCATGCATGTTCAAATTATTACATATTATATTATGGTGGAGCACAAGATCCTCAGCCCAATTGGTGAGGTATCCTTAAGTGCATCAATGAGGCCTAGGTTCAAAACCATGCAGAGATATATTTTTGGTATTGTAGCAGTACTATAGCAGTAATGTGGTAGTTCTGTAACAAGCATTGTGGGGTACTGTAGTAGTTACTGTAGCATGTAATGTTTGGTACTATAGTAGCCGAAACTATTCACCTTAGGCCACTAGTTTGGGATTGGAGTCCTTAATGTATTAGGGCCACCCAGGCCTTCAGGTCAGTAGGGATTTTGGGAAACCTTTAAGGCCTTCGGGCCACCTCAAGGCCTTCAGGACACATGTAGTTTCCCCAGACAGACTCTAAAAAAAGGAGCATCCCTAGAGGAGGATTCAAAGGAGGCACACTCACCGGAGTATAACCAATGGATTTGGAAGTATGAGAGGGCATGGATATTCCATCGGGACCAGCTTATGCTTTCACGGGAAGTTTAGCCAGATAGCCATGCGAAGGTGGAGAGCTACCATCAGGATGCAAATGTTGTGGAGGGGATGTTCTTGTAGTTATAGTCTGGTTGAATTCCCTAAGACCTTCAGGTCATGTAATGTCTCTTAAGCCTATGGTATATGTAATATCTAAGACTACGGGCCTTGTAAAGGTTCCCTATCATCCCTTTAAAGAGGGGGTTATCAAATTTTAGAAAAAATGAAGTCCTTCGGGCCATTTGGGCAGGTATATTATGGTGGAAATGAGTCATCAGTTAGTTGTCCTTCATATGAAAAATCAGGGTAGAAAGTGGCTCAATTAGGGAAGTTTGGATTGATTCCTATAAAATAGTTGAGGTGTTTACCACTTACACAAAGATTTTAGTGTTTATTTGTGTCTTAGAGAACAGTGTCATTGACTTCATGTCACAAAAAAAATATTTCAACTACTAAAATATTAAATCATCCTTAGGATGGAAATTTATGGAAATATTTTGAACAAGTACGTGCACATTTTTATTTAGAAGCCTAAAACATGGGATTAGGTCTTTCCACTAACAGCTTTTATCCATTGATTTATTACGGTAGTCAATATTCTTGTTGTTCCATTTTTATCACTCCATACAATTTACCTCCTTGGATATTGATGAATGAGCCATGTTTATTTTTGACCTTATTAACTCCATGACATTAAATAAATAATATCATTATTTATTTGAAGACATTTATTGATGAATTAAATTTCTTGTGGATTAATGATGACCAAAAATATGATGTTTTTGAAAAAACATCCCAATGAAAGTTTCATTAAGATGGAAAATTTGTGACTTCCCAACATATGGAATGTTTTCTGGATAGAGTACACATGGTTTAAAATCAAGTTCATAATATATGAGTGATATAAAATAATCTATCTTATCAATGAAAGATACCATTGTTTATTTGACTGTCACCGAAGATTTATTCCTACCGGTCATCCTTTTTAGAGGAGAAAATATCATTTCAAAAAAGGAAAAAAACGAAAGAGATGGACCTCCAACTATGATCTCGTGTAATGAGTTAAAATATATTGTATCTTCATTACCTCACATCACTATTAGACTGACTATATACCAAAAAATATATGGCTTCGGGAAATAACACAATTTGATAAAATGGATCATTTTTTTGGAACATCCATATTGGTATGATTTTTTGGTTTGTCACATGTTGGATGTCATCCATATTGGGAAGAACTATTTTGATAATATATTTTATATAGTTTTGGACACACCTTTAAAGACCAATGATAATGTAAAGGAATGATTATATCTTTCCAAATATGAAGGAGACCAGAACATGAACTGTTTGAAAATGATAGACCACAAAAGTTAATTAAGCCAAAAGTGTCTTATATATTTTTCAAAAAAATCAATAATTATTTTGTTAGTGGATTTCTGATTTGAGGCTTCTAGATGGTTATGTTTCTGATTTGGAAAGATGTATCTGAAATGGTGATATTGCTAGATTAAAAAGTCATTTCAATAATGTTATAATGAAAATACTTATTCTTATTGGATTTGGAGGTTAGTTGAATTCAATAATTTGAGACATTATTATAGAAATATCATATATTTCTGGTACATTTTTTAGGCAATAATAGACTATGATGCACTAAGTACATTGTAATAATATGTTTTTTTACTTTTATATAAATTGAAAAAAAAATCTCCCAACTTTATTTGAATCAATGGAAAATTTTATATTATATTTTCCACATGAAGTAAATTTTGGAGTGCTAGTATAGTTTTGATGGATGTACCAATAAAAAAGATGCATGAAAAAATAGAAGAAAAGGTATGTAATGAAGCATCTATTGAAGGATAAATTAAGAAATCTTATTTATAGGAGGAAATTTATTTTTTCTACTCTTATTATTTTCAATATGAATATCCCTTAAAACACAACCAAATTGTCTGTAATAATGGAAATGATGATGATGAAATTATAAATCAATTATCAATTTTCAATCAGCCTAAACATGGATTTGGTGGAGTTAATGAATGATGGATTTTAGATGATGAAAATCATAGGTCTCATACATATCTTCTATACAACTATGGATAAATGTCAAAATTTGTAAAATGAGTGATACTATCACTTATTCTATATTTTTTAAGTAAATTATTATTGTTTTATTTTTATGTTATATGATAATCACATTAAGAAATAGTTTCCACAAATTACAGTAGCTTCTCTAGAATAACATCAGAAAAATAATTTTTCATACTAGTTTCAAAAACTGGTAAAGAAAATGATTTATAGTTTTACATATAAAATAAATTTATTACTTTTTAAATAGATAATAGTTTTTCAAATTTTTAGGTATCTCAACATGCCGATAAAACTGATAATTTATTGTATGTATTGAGTAACCCACCATCCAAAATGGTTAAATCTTATAATGCATATGTGGTGAATGGTTTGTAATTTCTTACACGTGCATATTTTGAATCACAAAAATAGTTAATAGTGGTGTTTTCTTGAAAGGATCTCATCTTAGAGAATGTGAAGTGGAATTTTATGGATTTCTATATGAAGTAATAGAACTGTGTTATCTGGGAAATAATTACATAATGATGTTTCAATGTCATTGGTTGTATAATGATATAGGCTTGTGTTTTTATCCATTACATGGAATCATTTATATTAAATATAAAATCCTTCTTGCAGTACATGAAAAAAATTTATTAGATAATCAAGAAAATAAAATTTATTATGAAAATTACTATGATGATTCAAGAGAGTTAAATGATTGGTGAAGCATAATAGAAAATAAATCTAGAGAAAATTAGTCTATCCAAAGTGAATGTGGTTCCACTGAAGTACAAGGAATAGAAATTTTTCAGGAGACAACTTCAAATCCATCTTTTCCATGAAGATCCATTAATATCAATGATGGAACCCCCATAGTTTTGGTTGGATGTTGGTGATGGTGTTACTGATGTAACAAATGAATTTGAAATAATAAGAGATAATAAAGCTGAAACTCATATAGAAATGAATGATAATGGAGACGAATATGAAGATATTGACACTATCATATACATAGATGAGGATGAAGATAGAGAATGAAAAAATTAATTATTTGTTATTGTAAATATATATAATACTCATCTTTAATTATATGATAAAAAAAATTTCATGTTTCATATGGCCGATGTGGCTTATTATGACATCTTCTATGAACTCCATGAGGATGTAATACCAGGTTATGAGCTCGGGGATATGTCATCAAACGCTCAGGTTCCTAGAGTTTCTTTATTAGCTTGGAGGGGTTGAGGACTTGTGATATTGATGATTCCAGACCCCATTCTCGAATGATGGCCATGTCTTGACTTCAATCCACACATGGGGAGGTATGTTTAATTATGTATTTTAGTTATTTTTCAATACTTTTCATTAGTTTATTTATGTTCTAATTATTTTATTATTTGTTCTATTTTTTCATATTCTCTCACATATAGTTGTTGGGAAGGGAATTTAAATTTTGTGGAACTATTTTTCTGAGGCATGGGTGGTGGGGGATCAAGTTCCTAGTGATGTTCGACAGTGCATGTTTGATCACTAGATTGTATGTAAATAAATAATAGTTAGTATGAAATTTATTTAATTATTAACTTGAAATTATTAAAAGAGAAGGTTTTATGATATCCTGTTAATGATAGGATACTAAGTTCTATCAAGGATGTCTAGGAGGTGTGTTTTCTTTACAGTATTAGTCAGTTTTTGCACAATTTGAGGAGTACATCCATTAAGAAGGTGGGAGTCACATATTTTGATCTGTCTTGTTGCACCCATTGACCCAATTAAATCTCATATCAGGTTTGATATGGATTATATTTATACTGTATTGGTGGTAGTTTCCATAAGAGATCATCATTAGGTCGGTAGAACTTGGGGAGGCAGGAGGTGACGCATCGCGTTGTTATTCGTACATTCAGAATGCATCAACGACATATGGTATGTATATTTTATTTAATAATTTATATAACTTTATATGTAAAATATTTATTTTATACTGATATAGGAATTTGAATGTCTGGATATTATAGATGTTGATGTTTATTAGAGGATGTACATCGATCCAATCACTAGAGAGATTATAGGTGGTTGTCAACATCAGATTGTCTTCCATATATTATTTTAAGTTTAAAAATTAACTTAAAATATTTCTTTAACTATTTTAATTTCAAATTGAAAATGAAGGAGTCATATGACGTCACGACTTATCGAAAACATAATGAGAGTTAGTCTGAGACTGAGAGTCAGACCATCAGTGAGGCAATATTTGATGATCTAGCATGGATTCAGGTGACGCGGTATGATTTCAAAAAGGGTCAAGTGGGTTGTATTAGTTCTTGACTAAGTCATGGCTATTTCATGGCATTGTCAAATGGTTAACGTTCAGCTTAAGGGTAGATTGAGGAGAGTCGTCATCATCAGTCACATAGTATGATGAGCAACTGCGAGCTCAGAGTGAGGTTATCGGTGCTACGCCTATGGAGTAGGATGAGCTCCGTCTAATGTAGTAGAAGTAGTAGGATATGCGTCAATGGAAAGATAGGTAGAACAAATACATGTGGCGGCTTGTTCAGGACTTAGGGATGGAGTTCCCTCCCCCACCTCTTCCAAATGACCCTCCCCCATTCTCTCCCCCTCTATAGTGATGGACGTATTTTAGACATATTTATTATGTAAACATTTATATGAAAATATGTTTGTAATATTTTTTTATTATTTTAGATGTTTACAATTTTATTTATTATAATTTTAAGAAAAATAAATTTTTTAATTTATTTAATTCTTTTAATTGTTTCAATTTTTCCATTTTTTCATTTTTTCCATTTTTTCATTTTTTCCATTTTTTCCATTTTTTTATATTTTTTTTATTTGTTTATTTTTTGTTAAATTTTATTTTTATTTTTTATTTTTTTTCTTACTTTTTTTATTATTTTATTATTTTCATTATTTTTTAAACTTATTTGTGATGAGTGACAATCTGGTCGACATAAGTACCTGTTTAAAAAATATCTTTTGGGACGATGTTTTTGGTGATGGGTTATTTAGGATGAGACCCCACCGCAAATAATCTTTTTTCCAATTGTGAAGGATAGCTAATTCAAGTACCATGAATCATAAAAAAAATAAATGGATTTGTATAATGAGTGAGTATGACAATTCCCATCGGTACCTAGCACTATGCAACTCTAAATGTAGTAATATTATCTGATGATCTATGTGTGATGGATAGATATGCACCTATAATCAATAATATGATAGGTATAGGTGGTTCCATTGCATTTAAGTCATTGTTCCATCGAATAAAGTACTAGGCCTTGTGCCTCTGATCTTACATGTCATGTAATTGTTCCCTCTCGACATAGTTTAAAAGGATAATATCCTAAAAAGAATAAAAATATATAGCCTTCGAGACATTCTGCCAACCATAGAGTTTTATTCAACAATATATATGTTTATAAGGTTATACACAAGGATATTCTATTTCAATATTTTTTCTCTATAAATACAAACCTCACATATGTCATCAATAAACTAGTTATGAGAAACATTGAAGAAGAGGACATCAATTCAATAGATCTGTTTTCAATTCAAGAATGGATCATGAATTCCACAAAAATAAATAATAGAACCTCATCCTATCTAAAAACATCAATCCACCCAAAATCCAATAATATAAAAGATATCTAATAAAAAATTCAAGATGAATAAAAATATCTCAAGAAAATTGATCTCAGAAAACATAAAAATAAAAATCCATCATTATTGATATAAAAATATTTGATCAAAGGTATTTCATTGGAATATCAAATCCATCACCAATATACCAATTTATAGTCCTTTTATTATAGTTATATCATCTATCGGTGATCAATAAGTGGTATAGGATGATCATTCATAATCATATACCTATAAAATGTCTATAATTGATAATAGGTCATGATACAATCAAGAGGCATAGTCAACATGATATATCCACCACTGTAATATGAAGTAAGGATGAATTAAAAATTATACCATCATATAAAACATAGATTTTCCCAATATCAATGCTCATCTATCATTAAGGAAGAGTAATTGGCAATAGATCTAGAGAAAACTCATAGTTCTAGCATCATCTGATCAATCCAACCATGAGATGCCAAGGGGATATTTATGGGAGATCTCAAATAACAACATATGAGGTATCTAATTTTAAATATGGGGTTTAGGTTTTAAATTTCGTAAATAAAAAGTTTCATAAACATTTTGAATAAAAACTCATGGGTTGTATTTAATACACCCTTGAACTGGGTGCACTGGCTAGCTGGTGGGGTCAGTAGAAACATACAGACCTTCTAGATCCACATAAAATGTCTAGTGGATTACACAAGCTATCTTATTTATGATTTTATCCACACACAAAAACTATTATTCTACTCACACTACATCCTTTTATAGTTAGACCCATTTCAAAAAAAACCATCCTATTTAGCACCCACATTATATATGAAACAAAACAAGAATGGAAAATTTGTAACACATGAGACCCCATTATATTATATGAACATTATATTTTAATAAAAAAATTAATATAATTATGATTTTTTTTAATTAATTGAAAGAATTATAATTTTATATTTTGAATATCAATTTAGAGTATACCTGGTCAAAATAAGCCTATAATGAATTTTTGAAATTATCCATCAAAAATAAGAATATACGAATAACTAAAAATATAGTAGATATCTATTCAAACAATTATATATAATAATATGTCATAATATATGTAATTAGATATTTATTTATAATAATTTTTGTAGAAATAAATATAAGATTGGTTAAAGGTAAAGGGATATTTTTCAGCAAGATTTTTTTAAGTCATAATGCCTCCCCATTTTAATTAATTAAAATAAGGTTTATTATTGAATGATTTAAATTAAATTTATAGATTATATATCTATATATATTAATTTATTTCCATATAATGATTATTAATATTCATATAGTTAATATAATATCATCTTATCCATGAAAAATGTCTTTCTCGAAAAACATTTTTCAAAACGATTAATGGCTAGTTTTTAAATCATATTCTTCCAATTCTACAAATTGAATTTGGTAAAAATTAATCACATATTTTAAATAATGATAATTTAAATTATGTAATAAGTTCAACTTAATTTTATTCATAATTATTAGTATAATAAAGAAAAAAATTAATTACCATGGTTAAGGTAAAAACAAGTTTACTGGGGAATAATATATATTAATAATGCTCCAAATGACCTTAAAATAGTATAAAATCTCAATGGTTGGTTATTTTTATATCTTATAATTTTCCCCTATGATTATGATCCATTTAGGATTCCTTTTTGTAAGAAAGTGACATGACATTATTAAAAAAATTAAAAATTACAAGTGTTCCCCTCACCTCAATTATAAAAGGTAACCCGTCCACTCACTTATTAAAAAACTATTGCCATTTAGCTCAAAATAACCATCCTAAATCTCTCCCAAACATCATAATACACATTCTACTACTAATTTTCTTAATTTAATACTAATCATAATGCCATTAATAATAGATCCAATTAAGATTCTTCTAAGAAAATGTAATTTTTCTCACCAAGATCTATCTTTTTTACATCTCCTTTTGCAATATTCAAATATGTAATAGAAATTAAAATATAAAAAATTATCTAACATAATCATAGATTTTATTATGTTTATTTTATAACATTTAACCATCTAATTCTCCATAAAATGGGAACGAAATATACTACTCTTGTGTACGGAGGACTATAACCTCACGAACCAATGTAATTTATTTTAAATCACCGACTCACATGGATAATCATAATTTTGGAAGACATAAATTAGGTAACATAACCTCTTTATAGACCTAGAGTATATGTAAAATTATGGAATACCATCATAAATTTTTTTTAATGTATAGATAATTTGGTTTTCTCTAGAAATACATCATGGAGTTTGGGTTGTTATAGTTGGTATCAGAGAAAGTTTAGTAGTAACCTTGGAAATTGGATTTAGGAACTCATATATTAGAGAAGATAACCTCCTGATAGACTTTGAGTATATGTAAAATTATGGAATACAATCATAAATTTTTGGTAAGTTATAGATTATTTGGTTTTCTATAGAAATATATCTCTTTCTGGATACTATAAGTGGATATAACTCTAGCATAGTTGTACCGATGTGTAATAACTCTGAAAAGGGTGCATTCGTATTTCAATCAATCATTAACTGGTGCATTATAATAGGCCTTACATCACATTTGGTTTAACACTATTGATGTATACACTTTATTTAATTATGATTTTCTTTACATAACCCTGTAAAGGATTTTAAAATATTTTTATTATTCAATGATATCCCTAAAGAAATGGTGTTTATGATTCAAATATTAAAAATGAATAAATATTCAATTTATGTCAACTGTTAAACTATATTTAGAACTATACATTATGATTTAAAAATCATAATTATATGATCTAATACATTTAATTCCATTGTTTAGAAATATATCCTAGAATAAGGAATGGGATCAACACTTATGATCAATCTATAAATTTCCCTACTAAGAAAGCCAATACATCAGGTATTGGAACTGATAGGATCAGGGAGATTTCTGAACTTCTTAATCAGGTTATGATAAATTACCATTTTTGAATGGATAATACTATTATTCCAAAGTAAAATTATCTTATAATGGATCAATTAATGTGACAAAGTCCTCAATAATTTAGTGGGAAAACTAATCTAGTGGTAGTTGAGTGATGGATTAAGTCCCTTCAAAAGATATTTGTTTCCTTGATATGCAATAAAAAGAAAAGTTTATAATGATAATTTATTTTTTCCAAAGTTATTTTGATCAATGGTTGTTGTTAATTGAGAATACTATAGATTAATATGAAATAGAACACAAAGAAAAAAGATATTTTAATGAATTGTTAAGCGATAAATATTTCCCTCATGAGAAATGAAATTAAATGAGGAGAAAGTTCAATACCTTAAAGAAAAAGAAATGGGAATTTTTTTTAGATTTTGATGCATCCTTTAAAATACTATCTAGGTGTGATATGGGTTAAAAAAAATAATGAAAAAAATATTGAAATTTTATTTAAATGGATTAATCTAAGAATATGATGGAATTCAGTTTCTCAAAATCATTCATTATTAGATGAAATAGTTTTTGTTACATAAACACAAAAAAGAAATTTTTTAGATATTATATATTCAACAAAAATTAAGATAAGAATAGGTCTTCCAAACACTAATAAAAGGGTAATGTTTTGAAGAAGAAGAATAACAAAATAAATCAATTTCCATTATATGAATATTGTGGAATGAAATATCCTGAAAATGACTAAAGGTCGTGATAGTGTGCTAAAAATGTAGTGACAAGGTTTATCTAGACCATGAATGTAGGGGAAAGAAAGAGATGATAGATATCTATTGCTTCAACTATAAATAAATTGGGAATTATTCAAACAAATTTCTCAAGCATCAATGAAATATACCATAGAAGAGGCCATGGGGAGAAGGCCATGATTATATAATCATTGTAGCTGAAGTTTTAGTTCCTAATGATACGGTGGTAGGAACTCTAAACATATCCAAATATTTAACTAAGGATTTATTTTATTATGGATCATTACATCCTTTTATATCTTCCAGGATTCCCATAAAAATTGGATACTTACCAAGAACCTTATTAATGGGGTAGTTAGTCAAAACTCCTTGATGAAATATCACAATAAAAAATATTTGATACATGGTTCCCATTATGACACATAATTGGGGCTAATTTTTGAACATTATTATTATACCTATGGTCTAAATTGATATGATTCATTGTGTAGACTAGTGTTCGAGACATAATGGAAATATTTGTTACAAACAAAAGTAAATTATAATTTTTAATAAAGACTTGGAATTACTTATCTTTAGAGAAGAGGCTTCATCATTTGATTTATTTATAGATCTACCCTCAATGGAACTTATAATTGATATTCTTGGGGAATAATAACAATAAAAATCTATGGAAGGAAAATATAATCATAAAATTCAGGTTGTAGTTTTTATAATGGTATAAATTGATATATTTCTTGTGTAAATACCAGGATATACACCAGAGCATGAAGTAGAGTTTTCTATTAATTTATTTCACAATGTAATACCTTAATCAATGGATCTCTATAACATAACCACTATATAATTGTTCAAATTAAAGAAACTATGAGAGGATTTTTGTGATATGGGATTTATTCTCCCTGTGTGTTTCAACATTGGGTTACCCTATTATTTTTATTAAGAATAATTATGGATCCCTGATTATACTCATTGGTTATAAATATATCAATGATAATATGATAATGAAAAAACCTTATACCCCATATTGATGAATTATTTGATCAACTTATTGTATATCTATATTTTCTCTGAGAATCATAAATTGTGATTAATGAAAGAAGTTATTATGAAGAAAAAATTTCAAACAAGGCATTGACATTATGAGTTTAAAATAATTCCATTTGGATAAATAATGCTCCATCTATATTTATGGAACAAATAAAAAGTGTATATAAGTAATATCTTGATAATTTAATTATGGTATTTAGTGATGATATTTTTTTGTATTATAAAATCTATAAGGATCAGGAAAATCAATTGATGGTCATTCTTATGACTATTACATGAATAGATTTATATGGTAAATTTATCCTATGTGAATTATTGGATTATGAGGGTTATTTTCATTGTCATATTTTCTCAAAGGATGGAATCTCAATTGATCCTGTGAATAAAAAGTTAGTCAAATAATAGAATACACTACTGAGAAAAACAAAGTTCTATAGTTTCATTAGTATGGTCTGTCACTATCACAGATTAATTAAGAAGTTATCTTGATTGGATATCCTGCTAACCAAGTATACAAATAAAGTTTTTGTGTTCATGTGGACAGTGGAATGTGAATAATGTTTTGAATAATAGAAGAGGATAGTGGTCAATGATCAAATTTTTACTCCAAGATCAATAAATGAAGTATAGAATATATATAGTGATTAATCAAATATGGTACTTGGTTGTGTCCTTAGGAAGAATGTTAAATTTATTACCTATGCATCAAAGTAGTTAAAGAGTAATGACCAGATCTATACAACTCATGATTTTGAGTTGGTAGTGGTAATAATTTCTTTGATAATATTGATACATTATCTCTATGGTGAAATATATGAGTTATAAACAAATCATAAGAGCCTAAAATACATATTTTCATATAAATAGTTCAACATGAGACAAAATATATGGATAAATATAATGAAGGGTTATGATTATCTAATGCACTACCACCCATGGAATGAATATAAGGCAATTGATTCTTTGATTAGGAAATTTCATGGTCTCCTAACCAAAATTAGGATTGATAGGGATATTATAGTCATGGATATTTTAAACATGTATATAGGATTTATTATAGAAGGAGTGCAATCACTAATTTTTAAAATTATTGGGAAACGACCTTTATTATAAAAGGTAAAATGTTCACAATCAGATGTTGAGAATTTTCAAAAGAAAATGAAAGTTGTGAGTGATGGGAAATTGGATTAAATAATTTTTGAAGATGTATTTTTTAAATTTGGAAAGAAATTATGTGTTCCATATATACATGAGATGAAAAGGGAATTTTTGGATGATTCACATAGCTCTAGTGTATCTAGACACCCTGGAAGCACCAATTTGTTTATAGATTTTAGGGAATATTTCTGCTAATATAACATAAAGTGGTAAATTGTAGATTAATTATTAACACACCAGGTTTTTCAATAGGTGAAGGTGGAGAGAAAATATCCTTGAGGAATCATTTAACCTCTTCCCATTACTATATGAAAATTATTATATATTACTATATAATTTTTCACTATATTACCAATGACTCATATTAGGAAAGACGAAATATGGGTTATTATTGAATGCCTTACTAAATATGTAGGTTTTCTCACTATAATATAATATTTATCTCTTTTGTAACTCAAAAGGTCCTATATTAATGAAATTTTCATACTTCCTGGAACAAATAATTAAATTTTTTTCTAATATTGATCCCCATTTTACATCAAAATGTTGGAAGAGTATTCATAAGGATCTTGGTACTGAGCTTCATTTGAGAACATCCTACCATCAATAAAATAATGAATAGTCTGAATGGACTATTCACATTTTTTAAGACATGTTGAGGTTATGCTCACTTAGCTTTCAATGTATGTAGGATCATTATTTACCTTTGGTTGATTTTTCCTATAACAATAGTTTCCTTTCATATATTACCGTGGCATTATATGATTCATTATATGGATATATATTTCATACTCCAACTTTTTCGGATGAAGTTGGTGAAAGGAAACCTGGATGATCAGAACTTGTTGAGGATAAAATGATAAAGGTAAAGACTATTGAGACTCATTATAAAAAAATATTAATTCCGAAAAATAGTTATATTGATAACTAGAGGAATTAATCATACTTTAAAGTGGGACATTACATATTATTGAAAGTATATCTAGGAATTAATGTGATAATATTTGGAAATAAAGCCAAAATAAACAATAGGAACATCGAACCTATAGAAATTTTAGAAATAATTGGAGTTGTGTCTAATAATTTGGATGTGCCAATGAGCCTCTCTAAAGTACATAATGTGTTCAATATATCATTGTTAAGGATGTACATGAAATACCCAATTTATGTGCTCACATATGAAGAAATATAATTGGAACATGATCTATATTAATGGGAAGAATCTATCCAGATTCATGACATAAGAGATAAATTACTGAGGAATTAAATTACTAAAATGGTATAGGTATATTATAGAAATCATAATATC
Organism: Viscum album; assembly: GCA_963277665.1. Classification (NCBI taxonomy): domain Eukaryota; kingdom Viridiplantae; phylum Streptophyta; class Magnoliopsida; order Santalales; family Viscaceae; genus Viscum; species Viscum album. Next base: position 1,831,932,904 of record OY728127.1, on the reverse strand, counting down.
GTGGTAGTAAAATGGAAATATATCACAACCTAGTTCACCTAGTCGTGTCTTTTCAGTGATAAGTTGAGTGTGACAACCACAAGCCTACATCCAATTGGAAAGGTCTTGGTGACCAGCACCAAGAAGGAATATCACACATATGGGAGGTATAAACCTAAGGTACCTACACACACATACATATCTAAGCCCATAAAAATCTTAATTTAAATTAAAATTGTTTCCAAATGCATGTATACTTTTATATCCCATAATATGATTATTATTAAAGACTATAAATCAAAAGGGCCAAATACAGTCCAACTAAATCTTGAAATATTTTTCCGCATACTCTAAAGGATTACACTACTTTCAAATTCAACGTCAGTATGTACATCAGTATATCTAACACAAAACTATTATCCTCCTACTTATATTCCTCCTATGACATAGTCAAAAGGCCTATTTTCTATATAATACATGAAATGTGCGGCAGAGACCAAGTAGGGATGAGTATAATAATACATATTAGGACACCCAAAAATAAATTAACATAAATAATCAAGAGATTAGTCAACTCATTATATGGTATTTCAATAAATATTCGACACATACTAATAATAAAAATACCAAGATATAATCATAAAATTCTCAACATATCAAGAGTTTTTAACCATTCATCTATCCATAGGATTCTTCTTGAGGATTCTAGATGAAGATCCCATTGGAGAATCTACTCAATGAGTTATGTTATCACAGATGATAGGAAATTGAGAGGAATTGATCATCACGTCTGGACAAGGAATTACTCTATGTAACTCTAAATATGTTGAAATCTATGTAGGTTATCATGCCCAGAACCTTAGGGTGATCAACAAACCCTAATATATTAATATTCTAGATAGGGGATAGACACTCTTTATATAGTGGTAGCTTCTATACCATGAACCCTTCCTAGGGAATAAGATAAGATAAAGGATCCCACCATGGGCCTTAGTGAGTAATAATACAAACCCTATCTGATAAATATCCCATAGAGGGGTTTAGAATCTTATTCTCATGAAGTAATGCCACACTGTACTCTTATTAGTTGTGTCCATGTACTTTGGGTCATTCCCATGTACCTTTTTGTGACCAATCACCGACTCATTCCTATGTACTCTACCCATGGACATGTGGTTGGACATGTCTATACCCATGTATCCTCTTGGATATATGTCAATCCGCCAACACTGGGACACATGGTGTGTGACCCATGACACATGGTGTGCGATATTTATTGCCCCTAAAACCCTAGCTACCATATCCATAGTACTGCACAACATGTGTTCTTTGGACTACATTCCATTTAGTCCAAAATTTTATATAAATTCATAAATTATTATAGTGTTCACCCACACTTACATAACCTCTTAATCCACTACTAATATCTCAAAAAGATTATAGATCTCAGTCAACCAAGCCTCTCTTTCACCAATGGAAGGAATCCAGCATTTGATCACCTCGAATCACCACTAACATCAACCCACACCATCTCCATGCATCACACCATGATTTAGGAATCACTAGTCTGATCACAATATACCTCTTATAATTCTATATCATTGAAACTCCTTGGTTTCACCTTAAATTATGAACTAGAACCTATGGTATCAATTCATTTCACTAAAGAAGGACACCTATTAATCAAATACCAAGTTTTCATTGAACTGTTAGTTGAATAAATTTTTGATGATGAAAGTTATAAAAAATAGTGGAGAATTACACAAGATCTCAAAATCAAGAAAAATCCTAAATCATTTTTTGGGTTGTTCTTGATTCAATTTTTCTTAATTACAGATAAAGAGAAACAAATAAAAAACAATAATAAATTCCAAAAATCCTAGGTTAATAAACCTTAACCTGTATCAAGATTGAAAAGTGAATACAATAGTAATTTTATTCAATTCTCATTCATCATGTGATAAAAAATTAGGAAAATAAAAAAATCCTACCCTAGGTTTTGATTGATCAATCATGAAGAATGAATTTGCATCATCATTTTTGGTGAGATCCTTGGATTTTCATGGTGAAAAATTCATTGATCTATTATTGTTTCCCAAGCTCTACCCCAATGGATCCTCTCACAATCCCTGGTTTTTGTTGCTAACCTAAAAAAATCTCAATAACCGAGTCTTTATAATGGAAAAATTAGGATTATATTTAAATAAAAATAATTAAATAAATATATTTAAATTATTGAATTATTTCTCTTATGTTAGTTCTTAATAAAAAAACTCAACAATAACAAAAAAAAATTCAGCCCTAGGGAAAACACAAATTACATATTCAAGAGAGGTATTAGATTCACCCATCACAGTCCTCATTTTGGATTTATTCATCTATTTTAGGAAAACATCACATGAGTGACATTAAATATTTAATATTTCTATTATATGAGTATCATGGCTCTATAGGACTCAGAATCTCATGACATCTCGGTACCTGGATTTGAAAAAGAAATATATGTATTGAAAAGATTTAATAGAAAAAATATATTCTACATTCGCCCCACCATAGGTATTTACATCCAAAAAAGTGAAAAATACCACATACGAATATGTGGGTATTGAGCTCTCATATGGGTCTCTCACTCTGAGCATCTCTCGTGAAACTTTTTGTGTTTCCACCAGACATACAATGAGAGAATCACTTTCCCATAGAGTATATTCACATACTGATCCTCAATCTCCACTAGGTACTTTTTAAAAGGTAAATCAATCCTTTATTTATAGCATATATTTGTTGATGACATGTGATGGTTCATGCACATACCACATCATCTGTAACATGAGGATGATGTCATTGACCTAGTCTAATTGTGGTGGTAAGTCCAAGTGGTATGCCACATCATAAACCTTACATAGTATCTATACATAGATAATGAATATCATAAATATATTATTCTAGAGACTATTTTCTCCAAGTATAATGTTTGAATATTCCTAGGAATATTTTCAGAGCTAAGAGTTGAGACGGTGTGCGATTCTAAGGCCCGGTGTTCCCGAAATTAATTTTATAAAAATATTAAATATATTTTATATTATGAGAATGTGTTTAATTAAAGAAGTGGTATAAATCTCAAAAGGTTGATCCAATAGAAATTTGAGACCATGGTTGGGTCTGGAACACAGTATTTACCCTAGGTACAATATAAAATGATTCGATGTGGGACATTTAGACCCCTCACTCATTGGTGGTGCATATAATGAATGAATGAATTATTTAATTAATTAATTAGTTAATGATTAAGAATAATGAATGGACTTATCAATATATCGCTCTAGATAACCTTGCCAATGTTGTGTCATACTTTGTTTAATCCACCTATAGGATCTCCTCCCTCATCCGTTTAGAAAATGATGAAAAATATAGAGATCAACAACGAAACTTTGGATCAAGAAGAATTGAAGAACGGTGAATCACTGGATCTCCTCCTCTGTTGATAAGTGCATTCTTCATCAAAAAAAATCAATCTTGAGGTAGTACTTTTTATTTTTTGATTTTTATCCCCATTTGATTTATTCATGATGAATGAGAATAAATATTCTAACAAATTAATTCACAGTTCGACTATTTCATTCAATTATTTGATTTATATTTCTACAATATAGGAATTTATTTCTTCTTGTTTTATTTATTTTTTTATCATCTTTCTAATGGTGATGGATCTTGGCCAATCCAAACATGGTTGGGTTCATTTCTCAATTTTTTATTGGTGATTTTATTTGTCAACATTAACCCATTCATCATCGGCATTCCTTTTGGCCAATGATTCTACAAATATTCAATAATAAATCATTGTATAACTGATATTTGGGGCAATGGTTTGATTCCACAAATTTGGGTTTGAGATTGATGATGGGATTGATCTACGATAGGCACAAATGAGATCGGATTGTGTTAGTTGGTTTTGGTCGGTCATGCAATGGTTGCGAGAGGCATGGTGGATCCCTGTGAATGGAGGAGGAGGCTCCCTATGATGGTGAATCTCTATGAAGGGAGAGAAGTGGTGGATTTATAGGTAAACCAGTGGCATTTTCTGGTGGAGTTCAGCGGTGAGGCTGCACTGATGGTGGTCGACAGTGAGATAGCGATGTGGTTGTCTGGCATGGTGGAATCCATTGGTCAGTTGTAAGGAAAGTAGTCTGCATGCATGTTTTATGAGATTCTATGCTGGGAGGATTTTTTTGAAAACAGGTGGGGAAAATTAGGGTTACATGGGGTGAAAATAATAGGATAATAAGAAATAAATAAAGACGTAAGAAATAGATTAAAAGGTAAAATGAAATAAAAAACAAAGAAAATCAAATGTGGGGGAGGGGGCACTTCATGGACATGGAGATAAGGGGGGAAGGGGTTCCATGGACCCATCCTCCTTTAACTTTAATAATTTATAATAATAAATTTATAATAATATTATTATTATTATTATCATTATTATTATTAATGAAATGGTTTTTCAGTTATAACTCCTCCATATGATGTTTCATTGACATTTCGTCTACGATAGCATGAACCTAACCATGAGAAAGTAATTTCAAGACCAATGTTGGATACTTAATTTAGACTCATGGATCAAGTGAAAAAAATTACTATGAATGATAATAATGTTGTTGTTCATGGTGGTGTTATTCTGAAATATTGTATCTGACATAGATTCCTTGTACAATGTTTGTTTGATGAATTATTAGTGGCTTCATGACCCTAAAATTATAGAGAAAGTTTCAAGATTAATTTTAGGTATTTTATTCAGACTCATGGCTCACACTCATGAGACATCATTCAAACGTGATGTAGTGAAATGTGACTTTTTCACTGGGTGTTCGATTGTGGAAAGTGCATAGCCTATTTCAATCATTTTTCATGAGGATCAAAATGGTGTGATATTTTTGGCCATACAAGGTTATTTGAGAATTCATATTAGTGAAATTATGTTTTTTACCTCAGATATAAGGTTAGCCTCATTTGTTCGTCAAACATTTGGCTAAGAAAAGTCATTTAGTACCCTTAAACTTCGTGTTGTTCTACATGGCCAGAAATCCATGTTCTGGAAAGGACATGGCCCAATAGTAGAGTAGGACCACACGTGTGGATCCCTTACATTCCATGTACTCCTTTATGAATATTTAATTTTCTATATCTCTTTTATTTGAACTCAAATTTTTTCCCATAATTATCTTATCTTGAGTGTTTTTTAGCGTAGAACATGATGGTTCCCTTGGTTTTGGATTTCAAGATACAATGTAAAATGTTCCAGGAATGGAAATTGGTTAAGTGATGATCAAAGATGATAGTGATCATACAGAGTCACCAAAGCAGTGCTCTTTATAACCCTCCAACTGGATAGGGAAGTTAAGTTCCCTGAAGATAGTTCAAGGCTTACCCTCTAGTAGGAATAGGCAGTGGAATTACCTGATGAGCTTTATGAGTTACTCTCTAGTCAGACTCAGAAGTGGAGTTCCTCAACATTCTGGGCTTACCCTACATCAAAGATGGGTGGTGGATTTCACTAATGACATCTTCCAAGCATAACCCTTCAGTAGGGTTGGGAAGTGGAGTTCCCTAATGACTCAATAGTATTACACTCTAATATGACAGGGTAGTGGAATTCCTCAATGACATTTTTAGTGTAACCCTCTATACATGATGGATAGTGGAGTTCCTCATTGAATATCAGAGTACAAACCTCCTATTGTACCTAGGTATGATATCCTTACTTAAATTTTATGGCCCAACCAATGTGCGGCACAATGGAGAGACATGGTTTGACATAGCTTTGGACTCATGAGGAAGGGGGACGCTTTCCCCACTGAGACGCATTTTTATGAGACAGCCTAAAATCGTGATGGTGAATCAGTGCCTCCAAAAGAATATAGTATCAAGGCATGATGATTAGGTCCCTTAGACTTGAGTGATCAGGGCTGGTATATGTGATTTTGAGAATCTTACATGGATTTACTTTGGAACTATTGGATACTTATCTTCTTGGGTAGAGCTGGGTGATGGAAATACCATGTCTTCTCATTTTGGTTTCTTTGACTGGGCATATAAATATACATATATCCTTATTTGGTATGCCCTCCTTAGGTTTTAGTTACTCTTCTTACAGGATAGGAGAAGACACATGGGGTATTCCACTTGCTTTCCATGTCTAGCCTTTCACGGTTAGATGAGTCTCCTCTCTTGTTATAGGTAGTGAAGACTCGATGAGAAGTCCATATTCTCACCATTTTGAGCTCCCTGTATTTGGATGAGTTTAATTTCACTCTCTTGTTGGGTTGAGTTGTAATATTTTACTATACCTTATTCCATCTACTAATTTCCTCTTTATTTGAATCACTTACTACTCCCCCTTCATCATTTTCAGGTCGTTCTACTAGGTATGTATATACTCACCCCTAAATGGGATTCACCCAACATTTAGAGTGTATTTGGAATATGACAAATAGGTTGATCTTGAATTCATATGAACATAGGGATATGGGGTACTTGGACCACATATGATGTTCATAGCTTGGGATTCGGGAGTTGGGCTCTCTCAGTAGTTTTAATTTTCCAGTTTTCCTTAAGGTTGGGACACATTTCGGGTTGGGTGTGTATTTGTTCCCTTTAATTTTCAGTTTAAACTAAAATACTTTATATTGGTTAGAGGTTCATGTATATTTGGTTTATTTATAGTTGTGTTATGTTGGGAAAAAATCCTTCAAGGTAACATTGCATTATTTTTGGGTTGGTTGTGTTTGTTGACAATGCAGGTTTCCATGGTGAATTGTTGAGTTATAGAGATGTTATTGACAATCCATATTGACAAAGAACCATGAAAATGGAATGGAAGATCTAGATGCGGTACAAAAAGAGTAGATACAAGGTGGCATTGTTTTCTAGTGTTTTCCAAATTATTGGGGACCAAAATTTGTTGTTTGGGGAGCATTGTGATAAGTTGATTTCATTTAAGATCTCATCAAAATATGGAAAATTATATATTTTCGTGAATATGGGCTTATTTATGTTGATTTTTTGAAGACATGAAGAATGTTGATGGTGTTATTCGCGATTACGATGATCTTTGTGAACATTAGAGGTGAAAAGCATTGTGGCGAAGCTTTGCGGCGGTGGCGTAACAGAATTGACGGAATTATCCATGATTACGACGTGATACGTGATCCAAAAATTACCATGGTGCTTCCTGATATAGAGATAATTTCAACGAAAATTTCGGAGCTTTTCTATTTGAGCTTATGTGGTGCTAACTTCGGGTGGAATGCTCTCGAGTCAGTGGAATCTCCTATAAATAGGCCTCGACCCCCTCGAGAGAGGTAGATAGTTTTCTAAGAAAAATTTTTTGCTCTCAAATCGCGAAGGAGGTTCACAGAGGTAGTGTTCTTTGTGAAATACATGAGCTTCGTGGTAGCTAATCTAGATCCGTGAAAGTGGTGTGTTCTGCGTTGGCTCAGTAAGCTTCACTAAGGAAGTCACTTTGCGATGTCTTGAGCTCTACGATGGCCTATGATCTCTGAAGGCTTGAGCTTTGTGAAGTCCTGATATATTGAAAGTGGTGTGCTCTATAATGTAGTGATCTCTGTGAAGGTTTTTTCTTTGCAAAGAGGTAGGGACTTCGCAAAGGATTCTTTGAGCTTTGTGAAATTGGGAGCTTCGTGAAGTAGGTTGCATTACAAAGTTATTTCCAAAGTGTTTTTCCCAGTAATCAGCGGAAAAGTGTTATTCATTAGTGGATGAAATTTTTACTTAAACATAGAATCTATATACAGTAAAGGATGCATTCATTAGAGATAATGAAAGTACTTACAAGTATTTAAACGGTGAGTGGATCTTATGAGAAATTAGTGATCTCACTTCAGTTGAGAGAGCAGTGAGTTCTCAAATTGTGATTGGTTGTAAACCAGGAGGGACAGTGAGTCCACTTCAAACTTCCAAACATCAGTGTGATTATAGTGGATTTGGTACATTGGCACATCATTTGGTGTATTCTCCTTGGACATAGCCCAGTTCGGGTGAACCAAGTAAAATTGTTGTGTCCTATGCATGCTTTATGATTCATTCATACTCTGAAATGGGAAGGAGATAAAGAATAGAGTTTTCTCTAACAAAAAAACAAGATCAAAAGGGGTAGTAGTTTTAATTTTTCATACCCTGATTCATCGCCCCCTCCCCCCCTCTTAAGGTATTTATCCTAGTAGACCTAACATGTTTCATCTTTTATTTATTTCTCTATAAACCTTTTCAATTATTTGGATGTGTTCATATGTACATTTACTTAGGAAAAGGCCTCCCCAAGTTAGTTATACCTTTGGAACGTTTTCCACCCCTTTCCAATGGATTTAGGATTGGGGTAGTTAAGGCTCAAGCCCTATCTTGGGTCGGGTCGTGATAGATTGTTATCAAAGTAAGTTCATTCCTTCATATTTCTTTTGAACGTTTTATCTTAAGATGATTGGTTGGATCTGGGAAAACACTTTCATAGTGTCTCAAGTGAATCGCTCTGGCCATGGAGTCTAGTAATGGTGCGGCCGACCGATGTATCTATTCACCATGAAATTGACTACCTCCTTGTTAACTCGTCATGCTAAGACATTTATTATAGGGATAAATGGTACATGAGTCATATATGATTGAGTCTTTGATTTTCCTTCTAGATTCATATCCCCATTGTTGTTGAAATATATATATTCTCATCCTTCCATGGTAGGCCTTAATAAATTTTCAGGATTCCTTTATGATGACAATCGTCCAAGATACCAGCTCTGGTTCATGATGATGAACCTATGAGTGATGAGGCCTCGGTTTAGGGTAAAACCTATGAACCCCTTCGTTTAGGTGGTCATGTAGTCGCACCTCCACCCATTGAGGAGTAGATCACCCTGAAAAAGTAGTATGGGGACGTGTGTTGGGTGAGAAAACTCTGTGATTTCCAACATTAGATACCATCAAGGTTCCATGAAGAATCAGATCCCCAGGTGGCAGAGGATTGGCTAGAGTCGGTGGTCCACCTCTTCATTCTTGTCTGGACACTAATGGATCAGATGGTGGATTTGGAAGCTAGTATTTTCCATGGAATAGCTAAGAATTAGTGAAGCCTAGTTACACTGTTTCATTATGATTCAACACACTCATGGGACGACCTCGAATATCTGTTTCATGAGGAGTTCTACCCCTCCTTCTTATGTAGGTCCAGATTCAGGAGCATATGAAGATTTATTGGGGAGGGGTGATGGGGGTTGAGTATACATAAAGGTTCACACACCTTACACATTAACCATTTGACATGATTTGCGGTGGCTAATTACAATCATATAAGTTTGAGTAGGGACTCCGTAGAGAGATTCAAGCCTTTGTTTTGCCCTTGTGAATCCCCACATTTGACAGAGTGCTGGAGTAGGCATAGATTATAGAGATATTTTTTTCAGAGTTATTCTAAGAAGTAAGATCTAGTAGTGGTAATCCTAAAACAGATTCTTCTGTAGTAGCTAGTAGGTGCCAGTCGATGGGATCTCGGAGTAGTTCACCCATCCACAAGAAGGATCAGGCTCATAATCATAGGGGGAAGAGGAAATGTAGAGTACCAAGGAATCTATGAGAAGTTCAGCGATTTTCTTGTGATGGGAGAGGTCTCATGGCATGGGACTACCCGACTAGATATGTTGAGTATCCCATGAAGAAAGCTAACAAAACTCCATGGTAGAAGAATCTCTATGATAGAGGATCTCCCAGGAAATGATAGTGTGGTCCCCATAGAGGTGGATCTAGAAGAGGAGTGGAAGGAGATATAGGTGTTGGATGATGCTATGAGAACCTTCCACCACCACCACCAGGCAGCCCATGTCATGCACAAGGATCTGACAATCAGGTACTCAGATAGCTGTAGGCTTTTGAGGATTTTAACCCCATGATATATGAGATGATTAAAGGTACACTCCATGTTTTTTATACCTTATACAGTAGAAATTTGTTGACACTGTTTTGAGGTACTCTTTTTTCTCTCCTTTCTCTTGGTTTAACTGGGGTGACATGGGTCATTGGTGCAACTGTGTGTCAATTTTGTTTGACATACCTTCAAATTCATAAGCAAGAGGGGTCCATCCCCCCACCGAGACTAGTTTTTGAGATGTAAGCAAAACTGTGAGGGAGAGTCTGTTCCTCCCAAAGCATATGGTATGAAGGTGTGGGGGATGAGTCCCTATGACTTGTGTGTTTAGGGAAAGGTTGTGAGATGGAGTGTCATAGTAGGTCCTATAATTGTCGATGGAGTATTTGATCTTGACCCTTCTTTCATGGAATTACACTACTAGATGTGGCAGAGTTTCTAGTTTGATGTTACTCTCCTTATAATAGAGGATAATATGTATAGGGTATTCCACAATCTTTTGCATCTAGATTCACATGGTTGGAAGAGTCTGATAACCTACCTTGTTCATTGGAACACTTGCATTGTTAAGATTGACCTTGAAGCAGTAGTAGGAAATTATCACATACGAGTCGATGCAGTTGAGATCCCATGAACTGAACTACTCGACTCACTCCCTAGAGCTAGAAGAAGTAGTTTTGGCTTGAGAATGTAGAGGCACTACCTTCTAGGTTGCATCGACTATGAGATCTTGCATGACCATATATCATTAGGAGCTTCACCTGATGAATTTTACGAATAATGGAATCTCGTCATCATTTTTTAGGGTCGAACACTGATTTTGGTCATGTTAGAGAGGAGGTGATTGGGGATTTTCACACTTGTTATCTGGAATTATATCCTGATGTAGGGAAGATTTATAGAAAATAAAGATGTGGGCTTAGTATCCCCACCTTTGTACTTAGTTGTGATTTTCAAAGATGAAAATTTTCAAAGAATGTAATATTGTAGAGACTCTGGTTTTCCCATGTAAGGCTTTGTAATAATCCTAGAAATATATTCTGAGGTAGTCCTAGAGGCAGTGTGCGATTCTGAGGCCCAGTGTACCTAAAATTAATTATGTAAAAATATTAAATATATTTATTATTTCCCACACATATTTAATTAAATAAAAAATAATAACTCTCAAATGGTTGATTGGATCAGACTTCTGATACCACATTTTGGTCTGAAATGTGGTTTTTACCCTAGGCGTGACATAAAATGAGTCAGTGTAGGACGTTTGGACCCCTCACTCATTGGTCGTGAATTTAATGAATGAATTATTTACTTAATTAAATAATTATTTAATTTTTAAGTTCAATGGATATATTTATAAATATATAATCCTAGAAAATCTTTCTATATTTATCTCATATTTTGTTAAATCAACCAACAAGAGATCCTCCCTCTTTACTTTGGCGAACAATGACAAATCCTTGGATCAATGATGAACCTTTGGATCAAGACGAATCGAAGTGCGACAAATCAATAGATATCCTCCTCCTTTGGAAATTGTTTTATTCATCAAAAAATGATTCAATCTTGAGGTATGTTTTTTTATTTTTGAATTTTTATCCATGTTTGATTTTTCCATGATGAACTATAATTAATCATCTAACAAATTAATTTTCAATTTGACTTTTTAATTTAGAAATTTAATTTATCTTCATATGGTATATGAATTGATTTCATCTAGGTTAATTTGTTTATTTCCATTTATAATTCTAATGGTGACATATCTTTGTCAATCAAAACACCACTAGGTTCATTTCTAAATTTTTATTATTGATTTTATACTTTAATCTTCACCCACTCATCACCGGTATTCCTTTTGGGTGATAATTCTAAAAATATCCAAAAATTAGAAATTGTGCAATAGATATTTGTTGTAATTGTTTGATTCCTCATATATGGGTTTGAGATAGATGATGGTATCAATCTATGATGAGCCCAAATGTGATCAAATTGTGTTCTTTGGGTGTTGTCAGACATGCAACGGTTGCGGGAGGTGTGACGACTCCCTGTGAACGGTAAAGGTGGATCCCTAGGACAGAAGATCCCTGTGAGGTGAGAGAGATGGTGGAATTCTAGGGAGATTATAAGAAATGGACAGCGGATATTGACGGAGAGATAGTTTCGGTGGTGGTTGATGATGAGGTAGGGACGTGGTGGTACAATGTGGTGAAGTTCATTGGTCAGTTGCAGGGAAAGCAGTTAGTGTGTGCATTTTCCCGGATGTAGTGTGGGGAGGTGTTGTGTATAGAATGGTTGTAAAAATTAAGGTTACATGGGGTGAAAACCATAGGAGAAAAAGTGAAATGGAAAGGTGGAAGAAAGAGAATAAAATGTAAAATTAAATATAAAAAAAGAAATAAAATATGATGTGAGGGAGGGGCACTGCATTCTCTTGGAGACAAGGGGAAGGGGGTGGTGTGGCCATATCCCCCTTTACCTTTAATAATCCATAATAATAAATTTATAATATTATTATTATTATTATTATTATTATTATTATCATAAAAATGGTTTATTAGTTATAACTCCCCCATATGACATTTCATTGATGTGTCATCTATGGAAGCATGACCCTAACCTTAAGAAGGTAATTTAAAGAAAAATGTTAGATACTTAATTCAGGATCATGGATAAAATGTAGAAATTGACTAATAATAATAATAATAATAATAATAATAATGATATTATTTTTTTAAACTATTTAATCGGACATAACTTCTCTTTATGATGCCAATGTGATGAACTAGCAGTGGTGTCGTGACCCTAAAATTAAGGTGAACATTTCATGTTTAATTTTGGGTATTTAATTTAGAAATTTAGATTGGTCCCATGACACATCATTCAAGAGTGATGTAGTGAGATGTTAAATTTTAACTGGGTGTCCAATTGAGGCAAGTGAATAGTCCATTTAGAGCATTTTTTTGAGGATCACAATAGTGTGATTTGTTTGTCCATACAGGACCATTTGTAAAGGTATATTAGTGAAATTATTTTTTTCCCTTGTATAGATGATGAGCCTCAAGATCTCATCAAGAATTTGGCTGAGACACATCATGTCATACCCTTACATTTTGTGTTGTACTACATGGCCAAAAATCTATGTGTTGTAAAGAAAATAGACCGATAATAAAGTGAGAACACAGACAGTGTGGGTCCTTTACAAGCCATGTAATCCTTTATGAATCTTTAATCTTCTATATCTTCTTCATTTGAACTTTTATTTTGCCATGTGAGTAGGCTATCCTGAGTTCCTTTTCATAGAACATGATGGTTCCCTCAGTTCAAGATTTTGAAATATTATGTAAAATGTTTTGATCATGGAGTTTTGAATGAGTGATGCTTGATGAGGACAATGATAATACCGAATCACCATAGAAGTTTTAGGTGTATCGCTCCAGAAGGTTTGGGTAGTGTAGTTTACCAAAGATAGTACCAGGCTTAACCTCTTGTAGTATTGGGAACTGGCCTTCTGTGATGATATTTCCAAGTTACCCTCTAGTAAGACTAGGGAGTGAAGTTATTCAATGTTCTAGACTTACCCTCTGTAGGTTTGGGTAGTGATGTTCCCTGATGACAGTTTTAGGTTTACCCTCTAGCAGGGTTGGGCAGTGACATTCCCTAATGAAATATTCTAGGTCCAACCCTCCAGTAGGGTTGGGTAGTGGATTTCCATGATAACTCATTATTATTACCCTCTAGTATGAATGGGTGGTGGAATTCTCCAAGGAAATTTCCATGTGTAACCATCTAGTCGGGCTAGGTAGTGGAGTTACTTGATGAATTTTAGAGTAGTATCCTCCTATCATACAAAGGTATGGGATCCTTAGTTAAAATTTGTGGCCCATAAACTATACAGCATAGTGTAAAGACATAGTTTGACATATATTTGGACTCCTGTGGAAGAGGGATGCTTTCCCAATGGAGATCTGTGTTGTGACATAACCTAAAATAGTGCAGGCGAGTCATTTCCACCCAAAGTGGATAGAATTAAGGTGTGGTAATTGAGTCCCTTAGACTTGAGTGTTTAGGGTAGGCATGTGATATGCAGAGAATCATAGAAGGATTTAAATTTTAACTATTAGATACTCATCTTCCTAGGATGAGCTATGAGATGGAGATCCCTACATGCTGGTTTGGGTTTCTTTGACTGGGAAAATATATATCCTTCTTCAGTACCCTCTCGTAAGGATTTGGTTACTCTCCTTCAAGAAGAGGATAAGACATGTGAGGTATGCCATTTGGTTTCTTTGTCATTATTCTTATGGTTGGATGATTCCACCCTCCTACTATAGGTAGTTAAGACTCAATGAGAAGTTTATATTCTCACCGTTTTTAGATCCTTGTGTTTGGAAAAGTTTTTTTTCACTCTCTTGTTAGGTTGAGTTGTACTCTTTTAATGTACATTATTCCCTTTACTACATTCCTCTTCTGTTTTATCACTTATTTCTCCCAATTCACCCTTTTTGTGGCATTCTAATAGGTATGTATATACTCACCCCTGCATGGGCTTTTCCCAACACATGTCATGTCTTTTTCATATGATGAATAGGTTGATCATGAAATCATAGGAGCTTAGGGATATTGGGTTCTTGTACCACGTACAGTGGTTGTAGCACGGGATTTAGGTGATAATCCCTCTCAAATATTTTACTTTTCTTGTTTTCTATCAGGTTGGGACACATTTCTAGTTGGGAATTTATTTTTTCCATTTAAGTTTTAGTTTACACTACCATAATTTGTATTTTTTAGAGTTCCATACATATTTGGATTTTTTATACCAGTGTTGCATCTTTTATTTATTTCCCTCTACACCTTTTCATTAAGCTGGATGTGTGAGTTTGTACAGGTACATAGGCAAAGGAATCCCTGGGTAATTTATTCCTTTAGCACATGTCGCCACTCCTTAGCCAATAGAGGCACGCTTGGGGTAGTTGTCGATCAAGCCCCAACTTGGGTCAGGTTGTGACATTTATCTCTCTAGATAAATATCCATAATCTATATTGAGGTGAGACCCTCATGAATAGATATCCTCTATCCTATAATTATAAATGCCTACATAATTAGTTTTCATAATAATTCTTACAGATTTGTGTAGTATTCATCCTCCCCAAGATGATATGAACCATCAATGTCATATCTCGCACCAACTCTTATCCCATAAGGGTCGACTCACATAGATCATTCCATCATTATGGTGACATACAGGGTCTCCCATACAAGGTCTCAAATGGTTCCATACCAATGGTGGAATGGTAGCTATTGTTTTATTGAATCTCTACAATGGGTAGTTGATCCTTCAAACTATAAAAAAAATTATTACATTCAATTCATGACCATTTCCTCCAAAACCTAAATAGCCTGCTTAATCTGGTCTTAATTCAGGGGTGAAATACCATGCTCAAACTCAGTTGATTCGTAAAGGACTCCTGTATTCCTCTCCATAATCATGAAATGATGTGAGAATCATGGTTTGAAATTAACTTCAAGGGAACTCTGTGAGGCCATACTATCTCTTGAACCTAAATGAATTCAAATTCCTCTACTAGCCACTATTATTGGATAGTTGGGATGTCGGTCGACATAGTGAGTCAATCTATAATCCCCCAAATGGCATAGTGTCATCTAGACATTTGTGGTAGCCCCATCATGAACTCCATTGATATAAAATCACACATACATTATGGAACATTAAGGGGTTAATCTAAAAATGATGAAACTTGGTTTTAATCCTTCACCTACTAACATGGGAGGCATCGGGAGACGAACTCAGATGTAAACTTCTTCATTTCTGGCTACCAAACTAATATTGATGGTTATGGTACATCTTTACTATAGATAGATGTAACACCAAGGGGGTGTATGAAACTTCCTCAGAACCTCCTCACACACCATGATTGGTACCATCATCCATCCTTTAAAAAGAATGATGTGTTCCCCACCTTCAAAAAAATCCATCAAGAATGAATCTAGTGTATATATGAGCACATAAGGTCTCACAGTCCATATCTTCATGCAGATCCTCCCAAATGAACATTAGAAGTGGTGGGGTAACAACCTTCGGCTTAACCATCCTCACCAAAAAAGGATAAATGAAACAAGGCTTAATACTCTAATTCCTCGCTCAACAATGTTGAACAAGGTATCTTTAAAAGAGAATCTACCACAATGTCCCCCATTTTAGGAGTATAGACTAACCCAAAGTCATAATAATATAGGAACTCTATCAATAACTTCTATATTATGTTTAGATCTTTATGAGAGAAGATATAATTATGAATCTTATGGTCATAATATAAAATAAATCACTCAACCAGAAGGTAGTGTCGCCATATATTTAGGGTGAATACTACCACTTCTAGCTCAACTTAATGGGTTTGATAGTTATTATTGTGTGGTATCAAATACCATTACCCAAAGGAAATAACTTCCCACCTTTGCATCGTAACAAAACAAAGATCGGTCCCTAAGGCATCATAGAGAACTATGTACTAGACACCCTCCTATAGAAATATCAATATGGGATCACTCATTGATATCTTTCATAACTCAATAAAATACTACTAAAACCTCTCCATTCAGATGAATGGCTTACCCTTTGGAGTCAAAGATGTCAAATTAGACCATATCAGAGAAAAATAAGGCACAAATATTATGTAATAGTCTGCCAACCCAAGGAAGCTCCACACATCCATCATTATCTTCAGTGGCATCCAAGATTTCACTTGCTCAACCTTCACTAGGTCCACTACTACACCCACTACTAAGAAAACAGTACCCTAAATATAGACCTATAAAATATGGAACTAACACTTCAAGAGGTTCCTATAAATTTGGTTCTCTCTATGTATTACCAAGACTATTCTCATGTTCAATTTTGGGCTCCTCCACTTATACTGAGTATGTAAGAATATCATCGATGAAGGCCACCACAAACTAGTATAGTAAATTCATAAGGATACAATTTTTGAGTAACATAAACACCTTTTGGGTGTTATTCATGATGAAAGGAATCTCCAATTACCCCTAATGACCATATCAGCATCAGAATTTCATTTTTGTTGTATCCACCTCTCGTACTTAGATCTAGTGATAACCTAATCTGAGTTTTATCTTTGAGAAAAATCTCTCCCATCACAACCGATCTAAGAGGCCACCATTCCTCGGTAGTGGATACATATTCTTTATGATAATCTAGTACAAGCAATGGTAATCCAAAAACAACCTCAATATATTATCTTATTTCTTGGAGAACAATACTAGGGCTTCCCAAGGTAAAATATGGGTCTAAAAAATCCATTCCTCAAGAATTAAACCAATTTCACCTTCATCTCTCAATGCTATGTTAGTGAAATATTATATGATGGAATATATATCTGGGAAATCCCTAGGTGTAATTCAATGAATAAATCTATCTCTAGGTGGGTAAGAAATATTAAAATGTCCTCCGGAAATATGTTAACATACTCTTCCAACACTATAAGAAACATTAATCCCTTAGAATCCACTACTCTAAGGATAATACTATAAATCTAGTGATTAAATGGATGTATCATCCTACATATGATCACATCTAAATTTCCTTTGTTTTCTTCTCACCTGTGAAGGAAAACCTCAATCCATAACCATAGATACACCAAAACATACCCCTGTCACAGTCAATATTGGACTAAACTATATATAGTTATTCCATATTTAATATGAGAAAATAAGGCTCCATCGATGCTATAATGTGTTCCTATAATAATATCTTTCCCTCAGAATTCAGGTCACACTATCAAAATAATTGTTTGGTCATTAAGTCATCTCTAGTAGGAGTCTCTAAGGGAAAGGGTTGAGAAAAGGTTTCATTAGGTATATCAATGTCTTGAGCTGAATTAGTGGTATGAAATGAGTGGATCACACCTAAGTATAAATATTGTAGATAACTTATAGATGACATAGATCATACCTCTAATCATCCCAATAACCCCGAGGTCATAGGCCTCTACTGCCTACATCTATCCCCATCCCTAACCACCATCTATCTAAGACAAGCGTGGAACACCTAGGGGTGGTGGTTGTAATAAGTCAAAATTTCTACCTCCTCCAGCTTATTTCCCAACCCCTCATACGTGTCTTCCTACCTATGGATATCTGGGATCCTACTGTTGTCTCTATTTTGGTAGTCCATTGAACATGTCTCTATCAACTACTCGGCGGGTCTAGAAATCTTGAATGATATTTCCCCAACCATTGTAAGAGAAACACACCATCTATCTTGGATCAATAGAACCAAAATTATATCCTTTATCTATCAAAAATATATCTAGGGATAATTTCATATTGTTTCTTTCATTCTTGGATCCCTTCAACCACCGTCATCTTCCATCTACTGAGGTCTCTACTTTTGGGTTCTCACTACCAACATCCACTATCAGCATTTATTTTTCCAGGAATTTATCAACTATTAAATCCCACTAATTCACTCTAGAGTAGCTAGTAATGAAAATAGATATCCATCCATCTCTAATTGCTCAATTTAATTCAAGATCAAAAGTTACTAATCAGGTTAATAGATTATGATACATATCTAAATATTTTCGTGAGAGGTTTGTGAACCTCACCATATACTCTACAATGATATTATTACCTTGATGCAACTAAATAAACTCTTGAATGAACATTGATCACAACATTTCTAGATATAACTCCTCCCTAAAGAGATTCTATAAATCTAACCTAATTTGTGATGTCACCTCATGCGACTAAGTCACAAGACTCCACTATATCCCATCAGATCCCTAAAAATACTCACTATAAATACCACCATTAAATTCATATGTGTCCATACAAGTTAGAAAAATTGGGTCACGTCCTCTTTCCAGTATGCAGATACCTGGGGGTATGGATTACCATGAATCATAGAGGGTTGTTTCCTTTGAAACTCATGCAGTGTGCTCATCCTATGAAATTCCTCAAATAGTGATACCGACATAACTTGTTGATCAATATGTGGTGGAAAAACTGGAAGACCCCCTTGAGTTACCACCTCATGTACTGGTCCCTTTCCAGATCCTTGACACTCAGTATATCATCCTCATGATCACGTTGTAGAATCATGGCTAGAAATCATCATGAAGGCAAACTGAAATAAACCATACATTCCATAGTCAAGGAATATATATGGGGATTTTACTCAAGAACATTTAAATATTCATTCTTATATGATTCATGTACCTATTTTTTCCTAAAACTAGTTCTTATATGAACTGAGTCAGTAATCGTTTTATCAGAGTCTTAGTGAATGGAAAAGAAATTTCCACAAAAAAATTAGATTTGATGGTCTGAGATCCAAATATGAAACACATTCACACTTTTCCCATTAGTCCCAAACCAAAACTAACATCTATAAAGTCCCCAAAATATGGTGAAAATGTATTATTGAAAACTTTTATACAACTATGTCATGAATAGGCCCACCAATGCCTTCACGGTTGATGATAAGTATAGCATGAAAACCCTAAGCCTGCGTTTAATAGCTTGTGGCTTCTAACCAATTTTTACTAGGCATATCACACAAGTGGGATGAATTAGCCTAAGAAAACATTACAGATTCAAATATTTACAAACCCATAAAATTTATAATGTAATGTACTATTGATATAGAATTCATTCATACATCAATATTCCACAATCAAGGTACAAAAATGTACATGAGAGTGTAAGGTCTAAATACCAGACCACCAAAACTGGAAATAACATCCAACATTCTTAAATGGAGGGGAATTATGTCAAATGAAACACTTTTATGAGTTGTATTCTATCTTGGCCAAAACTATACTCTACCTACTCATGGTCCTCCTAATACACCATCAAAAGGCATGTTGAATTCATAAGACTTGAGACATGCAGGTAGATACCATGCAGGTGTGATTATAACAATGCCCAATAGGAAACCCTAAAATCAGTAAACATAAAGCATCAAAATACTAGTCATATCATAACAAGGTATTCTAATCAGGATATGATACATAATAATAATAAACGAACTAGATATACTCAAAATAGACTCTGCATCTTGAGATGTATCAACCATACTCCAAACTATAGGATTTTCCTTCACGATTCAAGGTAATTCTCATACCATAGAATCCACTCAGCATTCTATGTTGTCATAGATTGTGCTCATTTGAGAGGTTATTCTCATAAATCCCCTCCATGGAAGTAGATGTCGGAACTACAACGATATAAAATTCTTGGTAGGGGATTACACCATGGACTATTAGGGGAAACCATAAACCCTACTGGATCAATATTCTAGATAGGGGATCCATGAAATATTCATGGTGACCATGATGATACTATTAACACTAGAGAAGGAAGAATATATGATAGAGGCTCCCATATCAGGCCTCACCAAGAGTTACCATGAACTCTATATGATACATAACCCATAGAGGGGATCAAAATTATTTTCTCAAGAAATAATTCCACAATATACCCTCATAGGGATGGAAAAAGGGATCACACACAACTAAACCTAGTAAACATTTAAGAGATTTAAGACCTCAACTAGCGCTGAAAGAAGTATAGGATGTGTACCAGGGGGTACACAATGTGTCTTGTCCACCCTGGGACTACCCGTTTCTCATCGTCTCGCATGGAATTTAATCCTCCACATACATGGTGTTCCCTTTGGGGGTATAAGATGTGTATAGGTTGATCTAACACTCTTATAACTCATTATCATTCCCTTTTACATCTAGTCATGCCCATGTACTTCAGGTCATTCTTGTGTACATGGTCATATCAGAACACTGGGTCGCGCCCATGCATACTACTTGTAGAAATATTTGTAACCATGTATCCTTTAGGATATATGGCACCAGAACCAAGTCACATGGTTTTTGAAACATGTCACACGGCATGTGATATTTATCTCCACTGAATTCCTAGCTATCGCAGTTGGGGTACTACGTAGAAAGCTTTCATTTCACTGCATGTCATTTAGTCCAGAATTTTTTAGAAATTCTTGAATGCTTGACATGTTCACCTATATGGAAATCACCTCCTTATCTATCTCTAATAATGCATAGAGATTTTGTATCTCGGTCAAATGAACCTTTCCATTGATAATGGCTAAAATATGTCCTTGGTTCCACACAAATCAACACATGTCACTGCATCATATCAAACCCCGATTTGGGAGTCACTAATCCAACCATGGTCTAATTCAAATCAATTTCATCATCGTGGTACATCGATCACGAACCCATACCCATGATATTGATTCACTGCAATGAATAAAGGATTTGAAATGATTGAATACCAGTTTTTCATCAAACCACAGGCTAAAGAAATGGTTGGGGATGAACATGCAAATAATTTTTTGAGAAATGATCATATCAAAAAATGAGGAATGGACCTAGATTATTGTTTGTTCTGATCTTGATTAATTTTTATCAAAATGAAGAATTAAAATAAACAAATAAAAAACAATAATATTTTCCTCAAAACCCTATTAGATAAACCCGCACCAGTAACATGATTTACTCATGTATTAATAAGTTAGTTGATCAGTTTTTCATTCACCTTGTAATAATAAAATAGAAAAATAAACAACAAAAACAATGACCTAACCTAGATTTGGATCGATCACTAATGAATAGAAAATATTCATTTTTTTTATTGGTGATGTCCTCAATTTTTTTAGTGAAAATGATCCTTGATCAGTTTTCATTCGTCAAGGTATCCTCCAGTGGTACTCTCACAATATAAGGGTTATACAGCTAATCCTACGAATTTTCTATATACATTTATTTATATATGAAAAAATTGGTTAGTCTTCTTATTTAAATAATTAAAAAATATATTTAATATATTTAATTATTTCTCCCATGGGGGGGCTCAATAAAAAAACCTGAGGTCATTGAATATTATGTCACACCTAGGGTAAAACCCTCATTAAAAATTCAGTGATAGTCTTGTATTCTCTATTTGAGTCTATTTTTAGGATTCATTCCACTATTTTAGGAAAATTGTGTTCACGTGATATAATATAATTGATATTTTTAATATATTATTAGAAAGGCTCTCTGTGACTCGTAATCTTGTACTGTCTTAGCCTCTAGATATAAAAAAATTATTAAATGTCTTCCAAATCATTAAATGGAAAAACCAGATATGTTACCAAACTATAGGTTATTATAAAGTAGAACCACCCTCATTTTTTTAGATGGTATTATCCATTAACATTTCAAGGATGATATTTCTATAGGAGGGATGTATGTAACACCCAATAACCAATTATAGTAATAGAACATTATATTTTAATAAAACAATATTATAGTTAATATTTTAATATTTCATGGTATAAGAAATATAATTTTATTGGATGAATATCAATTTTGAACTTGTTAAAAATAAGTCGAGAATGATTCTTTGAAATTTTCACTTATATATAATCCTTTAAGAAGAATTGAAAATGTAGTACTTAACTATTACCCATTTTATTTATAACAATATTTTTTAATTTTTTCAATATAAAATTTATTTAATAATAAAATAATTAAAATAAAGAAACATTATTTGGAGTAGAAAAGTGATATATTTTAGGAAACAGTATTATTAAAAGGCATAATGTCTTCCCATTTTAATTAATTAAAATAATATTTAATGATGGATAAATTAAATTAAATGTATATAATATTTATTTCTAAAAATTACAATTTAAATACATAAAATTATTATTACTAATCATATTATTAATACAACATTGTCTTATGCTTTTAAAAATAATTTCTTGAAATAATGATTTTTAACACAATTTATGGGTTAATTTTTATATTAAATTCAACCACATATATGAATTGACTTTCAGAAAATATAATAAATAATTGGAATTATAATAATTAATATTATGTAATATTTTTAACTTAATATTATAGCCTAATGAATAGTAAAAATAAAAAATTTACCACGATGAAGCTAAAAACTGGTTTACCCATGGATTAATAAAAAATGATAAGGATAAAAATGACCTAAAAACTTACTAAAACCCCATTGGTTGGTTTTATTACGTCCTTAACTTATCCCTTTATGATATAATCTATTTTGGAGCAATATTTCCAAGAATTTTACAAGACGTTATTTAAAAACAATGAAAAATTAAAAGTGTTCCACTCCTCTAAATTATAAAAGGGTGCTCATCCCCTAAATTATTAACACATATAAATACATTTATCTCAACCAAAAACTAAAAAAATATATCTCCCAAAAATTATTTTACACGTTATAGATATTATGTTCTTCCCAAAATACTAACCATATAGTCCTCAATAATAGATCCAAAGGAGGTTCTTCTATGTGAAGACAATTGTCTTCCCCAATCTCTTTAATTTTACTTATCATTTTACCAAATTCAATTATGTATCAAAAAATACAATATAATGATGCTAGTATATAACATATACTATGATTGTATTGTATTTATGGCATACCATTTATCCATTTCCTTCTCCATCAAATTGGAAACAAAACCACCTCCTGTTTATATGGTGGTCTACCATCTCACGAACTTATGTAATTTGTTTTCCATCACTAAAACACATAGATAATAATAATGATGTAAATAATGAATATAAATGATATATATGATAATGTTTTAATCCTTTATAATTATTATATCATTCAATTACTTACCATTTCACCCATTATGGTAATTGTATCATTTCTCACATGTATGTACAACCTATAATCTCCATTAAGTGATGTGATTCATTTTTCATGTACAACATTCATTAATGGTTAAAAAAGGTATATAATAAATAAATATTTTATTTAAAATTAATATCATTTTTTGATGATTTATATATATCATATTTAAAATAAATGAAACTTCCATTACCAAACATGCACTAGAAAGTGATGCATCTAACATATGAAACAATGGTAATAATGAAATATTACTATCGAATGGGTCGTCAGATGTTATAATAGTATAACATGTGATATTATAAATATGATTATTTATATTTTATAAATAAATAACATGATTAAATTCATTAAATAAAATCTTAAATGATGTTCATAAAAATGGAATCATGAGGTAATGTATTCTGCCTCAACATACACTCCATTGAGACATATTTGTTATAATTCACATTTTTTAATTTTTGAGGTTTATATACTAACTATTTTATGTATTTAACATTAATAAATATTTATTAATTATTATTAATGTTTCAATTAATATTATTTATTCCATGG
The DNA here is from genome assembly GCA_963277665.1 of Viscum album. Taxonomy (NCBI): domain Eukaryota; kingdom Viridiplantae; phylum Streptophyta; class Magnoliopsida; order Santalales; family Viscaceae; genus Viscum; species Viscum album. The sequence goes on along the minus strand of OY728127.1, from coordinate 1,831,908,719 downwards.
GTTTATAATTTAAAAGTTACCAAATATATAATAATCTATTTAACAATCTCACATTCTTTTAGAATATCATTTATTTTCCTTGATGGGATCTTATAATTTATCTTCCTTAAGCACAAATAATTTTCTTAACCTATTTATTTTTAAGGAGTTTCCATATTTTCATCTATATTTTTCTCTATTGGTAACATTAATCATGAAATTAAATGTTTAAAAGTTAATCAAGTTTCATTTCTCTTTTAATGGGATTTTTTCTTTGTCCTTGTTTTTTAAAATTATTGAATAGAAGTCCTTTAATTTAATATAATGATTTAATGAGGAAATTATATGTTATCATATAAATTTAAAAGGAATTCTTAAAGGAATATTTATAATGTTTTATTTGAGATACATTTTAAAGTTTCTTTACAAAAATTTAAAAAGCAATTTTTTTAATGTATACAATGATAGTAGAGTTCCCTATCATCGTAACCATTTTAAGAAATTGAGATTATTATAAAAACTTTCAATAGTATTATAATGAAAACTATTATAAAATATTATTTTAATATTTCATTTACAATCCCATTATTCTTCAAAAAGACATAATTTTATTAAAAACTCTATATTCTTGATGAATTGATGGTCATGTCTTGTCTATTATTATGTTTTAGGTCATTAACATTCTATTAAATATTTCAATTTATTATGACCATTGGAAATTATATTTATCTTAAATATACATAGTCTTTTTATCATGGATATGATTATTCCCTAAACCACATACCATTTTTACTAATGGTGTTTTATGTTTATAGTTTTTGATTGATTTGAGAAAATCATTATAAAACCATATTCATTGTTAAATACATATATTTATTGATAATTAATATTTTTATGATTTGAATAGATCATTAAATATTTGATTAATTCATTGGATATGTAGTGATGGGTGGTCCCAGTTATAGAAATCCCCTATATGTATCAACATGCATCATGAGGAAAATTAGTATGCCAAATTTAATTTGTTTTTAGTGTATACCTACCCATATTTTTTTAACTATCTCAAAAAAATGTAACAATCCAATATTTTTATACATAGATATAACATCATAATTGATTAATATTCAATATATTTCATAAATACACTCCTAAGAACTATAAAGTTTCAGTGTATTATGAAACTATATGAACAGTCTTCTTATTTTATGAAAGATCATAAACATCTCCCAAAAATTACTTCCCATATAGTACACTTCCTAGAAATACCATAATTAAGTCATTTCATCATAAATAGGGGAAATAAGCATTAGGATGTTAGAAGTAAAATTCTCAGTAAGTTTAAACCATGTAAATATCAATATAAAATGATTATAAGGGTATGATAACTTGAGAATAACATATGAAAACCATACCCACCGTATAATAGATCATAAACTAATGTCTTGGAAAAAATATTTGTAGTTTATAAGAAATGAATCATAAGGTAATCAATTTCCATATTCCATGAGATAAAAAAGTTTTAATATGACATAGATATGGGGAATACACATAATAATAGAACATATGAATTCAATGATACCCACCCTAAAATTCATAACATGATAGGCTTGGGATAACCACTCATGTACCTGCTTTGGCCTTAGGATAACTTCTCATGTACCCTCTTCTGGGATTGTGATAAACTCATATGTAGCCTTGTTTTTTTAGGAATGGGATAAACTCACGTGAACCCTTTTGTTTTGGGATTGGGATAAACTCCCATACACAATATTTTTTATTTCTTAGTATAACCTCTTAGGTACCCTCTAAGCTCATAGAACACTTATTATTTCCCAATTTATTGGAGGGAGATATAGGTCCCAACCATAACATAATCCATACATTTGTGTGACATGAGATCACGAAACATTCTTTATATAATAACCCATAGAAATGGAATTGTTTTCATAAATATTTCTTCATTTCATAAATTATATAAAGTAAATGTGTTTCATAAACATTTCATCGTATCATAACACATAGAAAGGAAATGGGTTTCATAATTATCACATCAATTCATCATAGTATAATCCATGGAAATAGAAAATGTTTCATAAAAATATATTCATCCTCCTCTAATCCATTTTTTATATTTTTGAAAAAACATTTTGAGGTTAAGTGGGAACCTTATATAAATTTGTTAAAGAATCAATCTATACGAACCCTTAAAAAAATTTCCCATTACAGATTTCAAATTTCAAATATTCTAAAAAAAACCATTATCATTATTCCAAAAGAAATCATCATTCACCAATTTTTAAAATCTAAATAGAGATTATCATCACATCCTCGAGACACATACCACATCACGATGTGCACCCTCATAGAAATAAAACCCTCATTGATACCATCTCTATAGGGAGAACCACCCACTGGAAACCATCACCACCATCGTAAACACCATAAAATAGAACCACTGAACCTATAACCATCGAGTAAATTTCTAAAAGGATATTCATAAGGGTCCAAAGGGGAAAAAGTATACACTGTCACTTCTCTATGAAATTTTTAGCCACTCAACAGCACCTCCCAAAACCCCCCTCAGAGAATATTGCACCAGACTGACTATGGAATGAGAGGTGTACTAGGAATTCAAAGTATATTTAAGTGGATGAAAGCTTGGAAGAGGTCCACTCTTAACAAAAAAAACTTCATCCCTTCCTTTGGTGACTCTAACAACCAATATACTGAAAAAAACTCAAAAATCCAAACAACCTTCAGTGGATAACTAACACAACAAGCCTCTGATGGGAACCACCACAGCTCAGAACAGAGCTGAAATTGGATATGCATATCAAAACAATGATGACAGAACAAACAGTACATCCCAAGGCCTCCATAAATCCACCATATAAGTATATCTAGGATAGAAGAGAATGAATATGAAACCAGAGTAGAGTTTGATACGGTGGGGCCTCCACATAAAAGCGCATTCGTGTCCAAAGCACCATCCCCAATCGATGAACCTACCACCATGAAAATCTCAAACCAGAAACAAATATAATGATAAAATACCTCTATAAAAGATATAACTAAAACTTAAAATGTAATAGCACTAGGGTAGGGGAATCTAATTAAATATAATAGGAAAGAGAGAGTGGAAATAAAGAATAAAAGGTGGATCAGGGAGGAAAGAAAGTATGGAACCGTCATGGGAACATTTAAAGGAAGCTTTAAATCAATGATTGGCCATGAAAATAGAAAATAAAATTCATTTTGAACATGATAAAATAAATATTCCATTTAAATTTTTGATAAAAATTTACGAGATCCTTTTTTAGAAAAGTAAACGAAAATTAATTTTAAAAAAAAATTAAAAAAAGTCAAACATAGTTAAAAAATCATTAAAAATTGATTTTAAAATTTCAAAAAAAATCCTAAAAACATTTTTAGAGGACATGGACATTAATGAAAAAGGGTTTTCACTAAAGATAGAAATAAATTAAGATTTTCATTAAAATAATTCTTTTGGAATTGTGAGAACATAATGAGAGTGAAATTAAAAAGAAAAAATTAATTTTAATAAATAACATTATGGCATTAAAATTCATTAGTATCATGAGATTATATCATATGATATCATCAATGGTCTCTTAATCATAAAAAATCCTTATAAACAATGATATCACCACATAAAACTTTCACCACTTTGGTATGTTTTGAATCATAATCACTAAGAAAGAAATAATATTCAATGGATGTGAGTATCCCATAATGAACATGATAATAATCACTAATGAAATTCATGGTAAGGATATACACCACAAAAAAGAAAAATGGTAAAGATTTCCTATGTCCCATATAAATAAAAGTTAAACCAAAAATCCCTTACCTCAAGTCTCAACTTTCTTAATAAATGATCAATGTTACTATATAATAAATATAGATTTATTTTAAATATATTCAAAAACCACAACCACATATATCATTCCATATATGATTTACTTATGACCTTTTATTAATTTTTTAATAACAATCTCTTGTTAAAATCATTTTTTGGGTAATAAATGATTCATTTTGTCCATATTACCTTCCGAGTAAAGCATAAGTAAAAAACGACTCACATCGCTCTGTGAAGTGGTAGTATGACGTAAACACGAGCGACAGAACCGTATTCCCATAGAATAGAAAGTAAGAAGGTATATATGATATTCTAAATCTATAATTATAATTATTTTATAAATATCATATATAATATTTAAATCCATCATTATATCCGGTTTTATATGGAGTGATGGAAAATAAATTACATCGATCAGCAAGGCGGTAGTACACCATACACAAGATCAACGGTTTCATTTCACATTTGATGGAAGATGATGTGGACATATGGTATTACATTAACATAATAACATATAATTATATGTTATATATTATTGTTATTATATTGTAATTATTGTTACATAGATGAGGATGATAAGAGAGTAAGTAAATAAGAAAGATCTTAGTAAAGAGAATTACCTTCTCTTTGAAAAACCTCATTTTCATCTCTTATTAAAGACTATAGGAATTTTATTTTGGGATTTAAAGAAGTTATAGAATGTAGATAAGGGTTTTTGTGAGAGATTTATTTAGGTTTTGTTCGATCCAAATTGATTTGGATGTGTTATTAAGTGAGGGTATGTGGTGGACTTTTATAATTCAAGAGTAGTGGAATTTTTTGTAAATACATAAAACTATTCAATAATGGGAAGTCATCCAAAATCCATGTGTAATTTCTTGTATTTTCATGTATTATTTTAAAATATTGTAATTATTATGAGACTAGGATTTGTGACGGTGTATAATTCTGAGGCTCGGAGTTCTTGGGATAAATGTTTGAAATAAATTAAACTCTAAATAGCATGCATGAGCGGTTTTCTTGAAAAAGTGGAATAACTTTTAAATGGGTGCACAGATCCGAAATTTGATGGAACCATTGTGTTTTGATCGTGAACTTTACCTTTAGAGGGGCCTAACTTTTTTTCAGTTTGGGTCGACTGTGAAATTTAATTTTTGGAAATTTTAAAGGAATTAAAATAAATAAATAATTTATGTTTTTTTTTTAAATGTTTAATGATGCAATGACCTAGTTTTTCACTTTAAGTACCTACTTATGGAAAATTCACAGTGTTATCCACATAACCCTATGAATTGATGACTGTCATTGGAGCTGTGGAAGAGAACACATTGGTAGACGATGTCAGAGCAATCGATCGACGCACCTTAGAATTTGATGAACCTCACTAATGAGCAAAACTTGGTGATCGTCCTCCAATTGAATTAAGGTAGGGGTTGTTATTTCAATTCTTATTTTCCCTGTTTTTTATTAAATAATGAATCTCAATAAACCCACAAATAGGTTGATCTGTAGATCGTGGGTTCTTGCGGGAGGGTGTTATTTTCCGTTTCATTTGGTGTTTTTATAAGGCCTCGGCCATAAACCTTACTTAATATTGAATTAAATGAATAATTCACATTGAGGATCTTTTCAGGTTTAGAGTTTTAGAGAATTAGAACATAACTATTACATCTCAAAAGATTACAAATTAGTCACTTCTACTAAGTTTCCATAATAAAAAAAACTCTTAAAAGAAACATGTCTAGTTCCATGTTTTATATAGCATGACATTCCCTTGATCCCATCCTTGACCATATTCCACATTAAGTCCTATGAAAAACATTTCAAAAAAACTTGGGGTGAGCATAAAAAGCTCAGTAAGGGATACACAATGAATGAAAACTATTAGTTTTTCAAACATCAAGTAAACCATGTATATTGTATCAAAGTAATACCTTCACCTTCTTGAAGTAGTAAAAACTCTTCACTGAATAAAGTATCATTACTTACCTTTTTGTAACCAAAGGATTACCATAAAACCCATATAAAGAACACATAACATATATAAAGGTAACTTGGTACATAAACATACTTAAGTGGAATAACCATACGATCGACTTCCACACATATCACTTAATGGAATATCCATACGGCCAATTTCCATACATACTTAATGGAATAACTATACGGCCAACTTCCATACCCAATTCATTGGAGGTTATAATGTAACCACCCATCCTGGTATTCACGGAACCACGATCATATGGTTTATCACGTAACCACCCGTCAAATGTCCAAGTACCAATATAAAATCATAAAACATAAAACCAATATAAAGGAATGATAACATTTCCACATTTCAATCACAATATATCATAATAGAATCCTTTATCAAAACCATTTTCAATACCAAAATACATAAAAGAGTATATGGTATTTATTTCATTTTAAAAGCATTACGGCTTGTTGAGGAATCCAAAGACCAAATAATACTCGCGGTGGCAGAAAACGTTGTTGTCACCGCGTATGTTAAAAAAACATTCCTTTTTGTCTTTTAGTCAAACACTTTGTAGAAAAAGATTCTTTTTGTATAAAAGTAAAAGTCAAAGGGGTTTATACACCGTATAAAAGAAAGTTGTGTATAAAACGAAATATGCCTCAATGAAAGGAGATTGAGACGAAGTCCCTTACAAAGATCATTTTTAAAATAAAATAGATCTATTATGTGTATTCACTATAAGTACACATAAAGAAAGTACAAATACAAGATAGGACATAATAATATCATGACATAACTTGAAAGTAGGAGATTAACCCAAAGAATGGTAATTGGGTTAAGAAGTTCCCTTACCTCGTATCCGACTTGACCCGACCGTTCTTTAATCTCCTGAATAATAAACTTGAGTTAATATCTACTTGCTTAATAACCTTTTTCAAGTTCATTATTCCTTTTATACCATGTTATGAACATCATGTAATCATTTAAGTTAATAATGTTCATTTTGTCGGTATTTGGTTCTTAAGTCAAAAATAGTCTTCTTACACTTACATGTTGTTAATTTGGTCAAAGGTTCATTATATCCAGAATGATATTAATGGTTTGGATAACATATATATCATATATATTCAGAATATACATGTATTTATAATATTACATCACATTTAGAGGTAAGAAATGAAATGCACCGTTCATGGAGACGGTAAGCCGTACGTACGCATGAACGCTACTTCCATTTCTATTTCGTATTTTCTGGAATGGAATCATAATAATATAAGAGTATATTATAATTACAATATAATAACATATATAATATCATTAACTTTATCCTTTACACATCCCACATATGGTATTAACGAATCAAATCACTTTCAGGGGGCGGTAGTCCGCACTTCCTAAAATGAAGATATCGTGTTTACCCATAATGGAAACAATAATGGTATACCATAAATGAAAAATAAATAAGCTTAAGGAAATAATAAACATATTATATATCATATATAAAAATATTTACATCATAATGGCCACCTTTGAAGGTGTTAAATGAGTATTGAACAATCATCGTTTCGGGAGGCAGAATTTCGCCATCCACGGAAACCGTATGTTCTTTAACCATTTGATGTAGTTGTGTGAGAGTGTAGCTAGAATAAATCTTATAACAACATCCTAGTATATTTAAGATACTGGTTGTTTTACAAAAGAAGTAAATAAAAAGTGTTCAGGGGTTGGAGAATCAAAATAAAACAAATAAACAAGAGAGAATGAATTACCTTTAAAAGTGTAACTCCTTTTGATTTGAGTCTAAAGGCTTCCTTTGAAAAGATTCTGCCCAAAGAGAATCCTCTAGGATGAGGAGAGGGATGTGGAGAGAGTAAATGGGCAGGGTATGGCCGAGCCAAAGGCTTGAGGAGTGTGTGAAATGAGGTAGAGGTGGGGGCCTTTTATAAGAGGAGAGGAGGGGCACTTTTGGAAATCATGAAACTATTATTTTATTTTCAAAAGTGTTTCGAATTTCTAAGGTCCCACATTGATATATTTCGAAGATAAGATGATAAGGCTTCTACATATTCCCATCCAATAGGTTTTTGACATGTTTAGGTTTTAGATATTACATTATCCTTCCATTTTATTTAAATCGTTAAATAATGAAGTCATCGCTGCATCATCATGATATCATAAATAATTTAATTTATTTAAGTATAAAAATTATAAAAAAAATACTATGATTTAAGAAATCTTTTTATCTTTCCAATTACTATTTATAATCAAAAATATGATCTTTATAACCCCATCTAAAAATTATTTTCGTAAAACATATTATGTTTGTGTGATTTTTACTTTTACATTAAATAAAAAGTTATTTATGTCATTTCCCAACCAAAGTGGCTCCATGGGGTCCCCAAGTTGACCCATGGCTTTTCATGGTATGCCATGACACATACAATGATGTTAGGACATGTGTAAAGTTCGTCCCATATTATTAAAACATTATTTTTACCTTAAACTACACTAATTACCACTAATCGCGATTAAAAACTTAATAAGTTACTATTCACCAAAAAAATATTTTAATCTCATTGAACCACATTTTACTTCTTAATGACAACCATGTATGTATGATTTTTTAAAATCAAAACACAATTATGGCAAAACTTCATTTAAACGGAAAATCAGTTTTTATAAGTATCACCTAGTGGTTTCACTATTCATCAAAATTTGAAGTTTTTCAGAAAATTACCAAAAATTCACCCTAAGCTATATTTGATATTACGAATTCAAAAATGAAGTCTATTTTACAAAATTCAAAACATATAAGTCACATTAATTAATTTAATAATTAATTCCCGTTGTCAGAGCAAATAGCGTGTTTTTATGAAACAATAAGTGTCAAAAGATTGACACTAGTTTAAGTCTGATTTCAAAGTGAAATTAATTCCAACGACCACTATTGGATTTAATGGTAAAAATATTTTCTAATTTCACTTTAAAACCAATTCAAAAGATAATATAATCATATAAATAAATTATATTAAAAAGAGGTTTTGAATTAAAATACAACATTTTACATTATTCATGAAAAAATGAACTTTATCGGAAAGGTACCAAAAATTTACACAAAGTAAATTTTGATGTCCCGATTCTAAAGAAGAGTAATTTTTGGTCCAATAGAATTTATAAGATTGATCAAAACTATATTTAATGACGGTTCTCCGTCAAAAGGTGATAAGTGAACCCTTAGTGAAAATTAGGGTATAAATGCCTAAAATTGAACTTTTTCCGTATTTTAAGCCTTTATCTTTTATTGGGTAAATGTAAAAACATTTGAAAACATATATAATAATATTTTAGTTATTTCTATCCATTCCCGCCAGTACAACGGCTACTTGTTAACTAACATTTAAAATAATATTATTTTATTACTTGTGTGCAATGTAAGTTTTCAAAGAAACTCATCGTTGCGTATCAAGTACGCTATCAAACGTAGAAACCCCTTTTAATTAAAATTAATATTTAATTCTTAAATATTAATAAATATGAAAATTCTTTATTCTTTAATTACCTGGGATGTTACATCCTTCCCCCCTTTTGGGAATTGCGTCCTCGCAATTTTATTCACTTATCAAAATAAGTGGCGGTATTTATCCCTCATAGCATTTTCAGATTCCCATGTTGTCTCTTCCATCATGTGGTTTTTCCACAAAACCTTTACCTGATTAGTCACCTTATTCTGTAACACTTTCTCCCTGTGGTCAAGAATCTGGACCGGTTGTTCCTCATAAGATAGGTTCTCTTCCAACTGAACTACCTCTGGTCTCAAAACCTGAGATGGATCTGGCATATACTTTCTCAACATTGAAACATGAAAAACATTGTGTACCTGAGATAAACTCGGAGGTAAAGCCACTCGGTAAGAAACTGATCCAACTTTCTCCAGAATTTCATATGGTCAAATAAACCTTGGACTCAGCTTTCCTTTCTTAGCAAATCTCATCACACTTTTCCAAGGAGAAACCTTGAGAAAAACATGATCACCTACCTCGAAAGATAGATCCTTCCTCCGGTTATCCGCATAACTCTTCTGCCTGCTCTGAGCTGTTCTCATGTGCTTCTGAATCAACTAAACTTTTTCTGCCATCTCTTCTACCAATTCTGGTCCCATTAGCTTCCTTTCACCCAACTCATCCCAAAATGCTGGAGTTCGACACCGCTTCCCATATAATGCCTCAAATGGTGCCATCTGTATACTGGAATGAAAGCTGTTATTATAAGAAAACTCAACAAAAGAAAGATGTTGGTCCCAACTTCCCTAATAATCCATAGAACAAGCTCGTAGAATATCCTCTAAGTTCTGAATTGTTCTTTTTGACTGCCCATCTGATTGAGGATGAAAAGCTGTACTAAAATTTAATTCAGTACCCAACGACTTCTGAAGGCCTTTCCAAAATTTAGATGTGAACCTGGGATCACGATCAGATACAATGGAGAGGGGAACTCCATGTAACCTGACTATCTCTTTAAGATACAAACGGGAAAGTTTATCTAGGGAAAAAGTATCTCGTATAGCAAAGAAATGAGCAGATTTAGTCAAGCGATCAACAATAACCCAAATTGCATTATTACCTCAAGATGTCCTCGGTAATCCCACAACAAAGTCCATGGATATGTTTTCCCATTTCCACTCTGGCACTGGTAAAGGCTGAAGCATCCCTTTCGGTAACCGTCGCTCTGCTTTAACCTGCTGACAAGTCAGACACTTCACAGTAAAATCAGCAATATCTCTTTTCATTCCATCCCACCAGTAATACTCCCGCAGATCTCTTTACATCTTAGTACTTCCCGGATGAACTGAAAACGGGGAACTATGAGCCTCACATAACAACTCATTCTTCAACTATGAATCACAAGGCACACATAATCTCTTCCCAAACCTCAAAACACAATCATTATCAATGTTGAATTCAGGAAACTTACCTTTCTAAACCAGCTCTACCTTTTTCTTCAACTCACTGTCTCGCTTCTGTGCTTGCTTGATTCTATCTGATAGAGATGATCTCACTGATACCTAAAACAAAACAGAATAATATCATGCACCAACAACTTCTATTCCAAAGTTCATCAAATCCTTAACCAAAGGATCACGTTCCAAACGCAACATTGCTAATGAAGCATTACTTTTTCGACTTAAAGCATCAGCCACTTTATTTGCTTTTCCCGAATGGTAATGAATTGTACAATCATAATCCTTGATTAATTCTAGCCATATGCTTTGTCTCATGTTCAATTATTTCTGAGTGAATATATACTTTAAACTTTTGTGATCAGTATATATTTCACACTTTACTCCATACAAATGATGCCTCTAAATTTTTAAAGCAAAGACAACAGCAGCTAATTCCAAATCATGTGTAGGGTAATTTACCTCATGAGTTTTCAACTGTCGTGAAGCATAAGCAATTACCTGATCATTCTACATAAGGACACAGCCAAGTCCCTTCAACGAAGCATCACTGTATATAACAAACTCACCATTCCTGGAAGGAAGTGCCAAAACTGGAGCATTCACCAATCTTCTCTTCAACTCCTGAAAACAATCATCACATTCTTTTTTCCAGATGAACTTAACACCCTTACGAGTTAGCTTAGTCATTGGACTAGATAAACCTGAAAAATTTTCAACAAACCTTCGGTAGTAACCTGCCAAACCAAGAAAACTATGGATCTTGGTTACATTTGTGGGTCTTGGCCATTTTTCAACAACTTTTGTTTTTGCAGGATCAATGGTTATCCCATCTTTAGAAACAATGTGACCAAGGAAAGAAATATGTTGCAACCAAAACTCACACTTGCTGAATTTCCCATATAATTTCTTTTCTTTTAAGGTTTGAAAAATAACCCTTAAATGACTTTCATGCTCCTCTTTACTTTTAGAAAACACCAAAATATCTTCAATAAAAACAACCAACATTTTTCACCTGAGTCAATTGAGCCATCACTACAACAAACTGTTTAGTTCTGATTCTGACCATCTCAGGATACTAATTTGAAAGGTTATTTCCCTCTGTATGCCTTCCCAGAAAAGATGCTCTGTTTCCTCTATGGAAAACCATTATTATCACAGAAATACCTTAGGTGAAGCAACATGGTAATCCGTAAATGCTATATCATTTCAATCATATTATAATTTAACACTTTTCTAACTTCTAAAGTTGTCTAAACCAACCTCGGATACCAACTATAAGGCCTTAAACCTTACTTAATATTGAATTAAATGAATAATTCACGTTGAGGATCTTTTCAGGTTTAGAGTTTTATAGAATTAGAACATAACTATTACATCTCAAAAGATTACAAAGTAGTCACTTTTACTAGGTTTCCATAATAAAAAAACTCATAAAAGAAACATGTCTAGTTCCATGTTTTATATAGCATGACATTCCCTCGATCACATCCTTGACCTTATTCCACATTATGTCCTGTGAAAAACATTTCAAAAAAACTTGGGGTGAGCATAAAAAGCTCAGTAAGGGATACACAAAGAATTAAAACTGTTAGTTTTTCAAACATCAAGTAAACCATGTATACTCTAACAAAGTAATACCTTCACCTTCATGAAGTAGTAAAAACTCTCCACTGAATAAAGTATCATTACTTACCTTTTTGTAACCAAAGGATTACCATAAAACCCATATAAAGAACACATAACATATATAAAGGTAACTTGGGACATAAACATACTTAAGTGGAATAACCATATGGTCGACTTCCACACATATCACTTAATGGAATAGACATACGTCCAATTTCCATACATACTTAATGGAATAGCCATAAGGCCGACTTCCATACCCAATGCATTGGAGGTTATAACGTAACCACCCGTCCTGGTATTCATGGCACCACCCATCATATGGTTTATCACGTAACCACCCGTCAAATGTCCAAGTACCAATATAAAATCATAAAACATAAAACCAATATAAAGGAATGATAACATTTCCACATTTCAATCACAATATATCATAATAGAATCCTTTATCAAAACCATTTTCAATACCAAAATACATAAAAGAGTATATGGTATTTATTTCATTTTAAAAGCATTACGGCTTGTTGAGGAAGCCAAAGACCAAATAGTACTCGTGGCGGCAGAAAAGGTCGTTGTCACCGCGTACGTTAAAAAAACATTCCTTTTTGTCGTTTAGTAAAACGCTTCGTAGAAAAGGATTCATTTTGTATAAAAGTAAAAGTCAAAGGGGTTTATACACCGTATAAAAGAAAGTTGTGTATAAAACGAAATATGCCTCAATGAAAGGAGATTGAGACGAAGTCCCTTACAAAGATAATTTTTAAAATAAAATAGATCTATTATGTGTATTCACTATAAGTACACATAAATAAAGTACAAATACAAGATAGGAAATAATAATATCATGACATAACTTGAAAGTAGGAGATTAACCCAAAGAATGGTAATTGGGTTAAGAAGTTCCCTTACCTCGTATATGACTTGACCCAACCATTCTTTAATCTCCTGAATAATAAACTTGTGTTAATCTCTACTTGCTTAAGAACCTTTTTCAAGTTCATTATTCCTTTTATACCATGTTATGAACATCATGTAATCATTTAAGTTAATAATGTTCATTTTGTCGGTATTTGGTTCTTAAGTCAAAAATAGACTTCTTACACTTACATGTTGTTAATTTGGTCAAAGGTTCATTATATCCAGAATTATATTAATGGTTTTGATAACATATATATCATATATATTCATCATATACATGTATTTATAATATTACATCACATTTAGAGGTAAGAAGTGAAATGCACCGTTCATGGAGACGGTAAGCCATACATACGCATGAACGCTAATTCCATTTCTATTTCATATTTTCTGGAATGGAATAATAATGATATAAGAGTATATTATAATTACAGTATAATAACATATATAATATCATTAACTTTATCCTTTACACATCCCACATATGGTATTAACGAATCAAATCACTTTCAGGGGCGGTAGTCCGCACTTCCTAAAATGAAGATATCGTGTTTACCCATAATGGAAACAATAATGGTATGCCATAAATGAAAAATACAGAATCTTAAGGAAAGAATAAACATATTATATATCATATATAAAAATAGTGACATCATAATGGCCACCTTTAAAGGTGTTAAATGAGTATTGAACAATCATCGTTTCGGGAGGCAGAATTTCGCCATACACGGAAACCGTATGTTCTTTAACCATTTGATGTAGTTGTGAGAGAGTGTAGCTCGAATAAATCTTATAACAACATCCTAGTATATTTAAGACACTGGTTTTGTTACAAAATAAGTAAATAAAAAGAGTTTAGGGGGTTGGAGAAGCAAAATAAAACAAATGAACAAGAGAGAATGAATTACCTTTAAAAGTGTAACTCCTTTTGATTTGAGCCGAAAGGCTTCCTTTGAAAGGATTCTGCCCAAAGGGAATCCTCTAGGATGAGTAGAGGGATGTGTAGAGAGTAAATGGGCTGTGTATGGCCGATTCAAAGGCTTGAGGAGTGTGTGAAATGAGGTAGAGGTGGGGGCCTTTTATAAGAGGAGAGGAGGGGCACTTTTGGAAATCATGAAACTATTATTTTATTTTCAAAAGTGTTTCGAATTTATAAGGTCCCACATTGATATATCTCGAATATAAGATTATAAGGCTTCGAAATATTCCCATCCAATAGGTTTTGGAAATGTGTAGGTTTTAGATATTACATTATCTTTCCATTTTATTTAAATCGTTAAATAATGAAGTCATCGCTGCATCATCATGATGTCATAAATAATTTAATTTATTTAAAGTCTAAAAATTATAAAAAAAATACTATGATGTAGGAAATCTTTTTAGATTTCTAATTATTATTTATAATCAAAAATCTGATCTTTATAACCCCATGTAAAAATTGTTTTCGTAAAACATATTATGTTTGTGTGATTTTTACTTTTACATTAAATAAAAAGTTATTTGTGTCATTTCCCAACCAAAGTGGCTCCATGGGGTCCCCAAGTTGACCCATGGCTTTTCTTGGTCGGCCATGACACATCCAATGAGGGTAGGACATGTGTAAAGCTCATCTCATATTATTAAAACATTATTTTTAGCTTAAACTACACTAATTACCACTAATCGCGATTAAAAACTTAATAAGTTACTATTCACCAAAAAATATTTTAATCTCATTGAACCACATTTTACTTCTTAATGACAACCATGTATGTTGTATTTTTTAAAATCAAAACACAATGATGGAAAAATTTCATTTAAACAGAAAATCAGTTTTTATAAGTACCACTTAGTGGTTTCACTATTCATCAAAATTTGAAGTTTTTCAGAAAATTACCAAAAATTCACCCTAAGCTATATTTGATATTACAAATTCAAAAATGAAGTCTATTTTAAAAAATTCAAAACATATAAGTCACATTAATTAATTTAATAATTAATTCCCGCTGTCAGAGCAAATAGTGTGTTTTTATGAAACAATAAGTATCAAAAGATTGACACTAGTTTAAGTCCGATTTCAAAGTGAAATTAATTCCAACGACCACTATTGGATTTAATGGTAAAAATATTTTCTAATTTCACTTTAAAACCAATTCAAAAGATAATCTAATCATATAAATAAATTAGATTAAAAAGAGGTTTTGAATTAAAATACAACATTTTACACTATTCATGAAAAAATGAACTTTATCGGAAAGGTACCAAAAATTTACACAAAGTAAATTTTAATGCCCCGATTCTAAAGAAGAGTTATTTTTGGTCCAATAGAATTTATAAGATTGATCAAAACTATATTTAATGATGGTTCACCGTCAAAAGGTGATAAGTGAACCCTTAGTGAAAATTAGGGTATAAATGCCAAAAATTGAACTCTTTCCGTATTTTAATCCTTTATCATTTATTGGGTAAATGTAAAAACAATTAAAAACATATATAATCATATTTTAGTTATTTCTATCCATTCCCCCCAGTACAACAGCTACTTATTAACTAACATTTAAAATAATATTATTTTATTACTTGTGTGCAACGTAAGTTTTCAAAGAAACTCATCGTTGCGTATCGAGTACGCTATCGAACATAGAAACCAATTTTAATTAAAATTAATATTTAATTTGTAAATATTAATAAATATGAAAATTATTTATTCTTTAATTACCTGGGATGTTACAGTTTTAATTCGGGAATTGGTTTCAATGATAATTGTTGGAACATCATTTTGATTCTTCATTAAAACTACTAACGAGATAAAATTGATGCCAGGACAAATCACGATGAAGGTGAATTCCTCCTTTTCTTATTATTTCCTTCCTCCCCCACCCCGCATTCTTCATGGGGTAATGAACAATGGAACATTGTGAATCCATTTCGCAATGAAATAATCCAAAATCATAGATCAAACATCGCAACGGCCTATCGGAGGTGAGACAGTGATGATAGATGACGAATCAGTTTGGATTGAGGTGGATCTTTCTTTGAAGTGTTCTTCACATGGGTGGATTGAGATGTGTTTTTGAGGCCGATCAGAGGCCAAAAAATAATGGAGATGTCTTAAGGATATCGAGGCAACTTCAACCTTAGAGTTTTTCATTGATCCGATGGATGGATCGACGAACGGTGGATTCCCCAAGGCATGGAATAAAGAACACGGAATTCTAGATGATAATTTGAAGAACAAAAGATGTTCTTAGATGAACACATTGTGTGTGACCAGCATGGTGGTGGCTAGGTTTTTCATGTTGCACCCAGTGAAGAACATTGTGTGCCTTTGGGGAGACACTGCGTGTGGACCCCACACAACGGCGGCTAGAGTTTCGAGTGGCAGGAAGCACTAACACAGTGTGTAACCATCATCACATAGCATGTGGGTCCTTATATATACATGGTGTGTATCTTGAAAGATACACAAACACGGGGTGGAGTACAAGGCTTGTACACCCCCACACAGCTAGACCTGGCCAGATACGCAAACCACTCTGTGTACTAGTACACAGTCTGGGACACATGGGTTGAATCCGTGTATGGGAACATAGACAGCATACACTGAGCGAACCCTATATACTTAGACATGACGTGTGATCCATCATACACACTGTCTATATATATTTTTACACGGAATGTTCTCCAGGCTCATTTCGTTGAACATGGGCAATACCCAGAGTCAAGGGACACAGTGTGTGATCACTTCTACACCCCGTGTACTCCCTTATACATGGTTTGAGCTCCTTTTCCATCATTTTGTGGAAAAGTATCTTTTTGTTTAGTGCCCCTTTTCTAATTCCCCTTAAGTTAAGGTATCGTTTCCATCCATAGAAGTATGATCCCTCCAGTAGGACGTTCCATGATAGAGTCTGGTATCCCTCTGATAGGCCCAGAGCAAAATCCTCTATTCATTCTTGACCCTAGGTAGAGTCAGGTATCTACATGTCTAATCTTCCAGGACACCAATTCTATACTAAATAGGAGAATTTGGATGAGTCATGGTATCCTCCAAGGCCCTGGCAGTGATCCTCATCCATGTATCATGATCTTTTCCCACCCAGTAGTGTGTTCTCCTGGAATGAGTGTATCTATTCTCTCTTGAGATCTATCAGTGCATATATCTCTCTCATGGATTTTCCCGATGAACACTACTTCTCAGATGGACGTCATCATAGCTATTAGACTTGTCGAGTGAGTTCTCCCAGATGAGTGCTTTGACGAATCTTCAAACTGAATCCCTAGCATGGGTATGTTGTTGTTGTGACTTACCTCAAGACTGTGGGTCTGGGTTTCGAGTATATCTGGATGTGTTTGGGATTCTATATGTTCAGTAGACATATATTGTGTAGAGCTGATTGTACCTTTACTTTTTTAATTTCTTTATGGTTTTCAGGGTCCCCTACTGAGTATTGTTATACTCACCCATGCACGGGCTTTACCTGCATGTGTTGTGTCTTGTAGAGACAAGCAGCCTTTTGACGGAGTCTAGGGTGGACTAGGATTGGACCGAGATTTCTGAGTTCCTTGCAGGTTGGGGTGTTCCTACGGCTACGATCAGTAGTCTCGGTACCTCATTCTTTCTTTCAGTTTGTACTTTGTAGTTTTTAGACTATTTCTTTTGGTGGTCTTGTATTCTGGCCCAGTTTACTTTCCTCAGTTTACTTATGTTGCACTCTATTGGTTTGGTTTAGTTGTATGCATGCATTTTGTACCTTAGTGGTTTTTACTTTTCAGCATCTATGGCCTTAGTGACATTTTCTTCTGTACAGGTACATTGGAAATGCCTCCCATGTTAGTGATATGCCTACTCAGTGCTAGTCACCACCCCTGACCTATTGGAGGTGGTCTTGGGTAGTCGCAGCGCGGGCCCCACTAGGACGGGTCATGACACCGTATTCCTCAAAAATTGATAAATAATTTAGTGTAGAGATGATATACCCAATAAAAATCTTCATCCTAATAAAATTAAAAAAAATTAGACATGTTATTCCATTATCCTCTTTTTCCCACTTTTACCATTTTTTTCCACCATGGTAAGTAGTCTCTTTTAATTTACCTAGGTAGTTTGTACTTTAATCCTAAAAACAAAATGATAATTATTAGATAATTTTGAAAATTTTATTCTATGTTTGAAATTATATTTATTAAATAAATATCCAATGCGTGTTTAATATTAATCTTAACACATGAAAAAGTAATACGAAAAATCTTTTTTAACCATAAGTGCAATAATTAAATTTTTAGAGGTTTTACTATTATTTATGAAAAAAAATAATGTAAAATTTTTATATAATATAAATTATTGTGATTTAAAATATGGGATCCATTTTTATCAACTTACATTCACCAAAGTGAAAAAATATAATTTAAAATTAAACCCACAAACATAATGAAAAATCAATTTTCCAAAGAGAAAATTTGCATAAGTATAAAACTTTTTAATATCACAATTCCAAATTAATTTTATTCTAATGACCTAAATTGGTAAAATAAAAAAAATTATTGAACAAATTTTACTTTTAAAACATTTATAAAAAATTTGTAACTTTTTAAATTCTTTAAACTAAATGGCAGATTTTAAAAAAAATATTTTTCACTATTCTCCAAAAAAATATATTTTCAGAAAATTATCAAATATTCACCCTAAGGGAGTTTTGACATTTTAATTTCAAAAATAAGTTTAATTTTTTAAAATAAATTTTTACTATTTTTAAAAAAATAAATTTAGTTTTTTTCACAAAAAGCAATAAAAACATTTTTATGATAAAGAAATATTTTTCAAAGAATATAATGACTTTATTAAAAATTAAGAAAATATTTATACAAATATTTTCTTTATAAAAAAATTATAATTAATTTTAAAAATGTGTTTATTCCATTCCATCCTACAAAATTCAATGGCTATGTTATAACGATCATGTTTAAATAATAATATTAATAGTATATCATTATTCTTTAAAACTATGTGTTATGTGTATTGTATGTATTTATGAAAATAAATTCACTACAAAAAACAAATTTCTTAAAAACTTGTTGTAGTACATACAATCCCCCCCCCTACATTGAATTTCTCCCTTGATGTTTTTCACTACGAAAAAAAATGTGGATACTTTTTCCTTATCAAATCTATAGGATCCCATACAGCTTCATCAAATTAGTGGTTTTTTTCCAAAACATTGACCAGGTTAGTGGTCTTATTTTTGTTTCACTTACTCTATATGATCCAAAATATCCACTAATTTTTTCTCATAAGAAATATCTTTCTCATGTGGTATGATCTCAGAGTTTAGTACATTTAAAGGGTTAGGTATAAACTTCCTCATGACAGATACATAGAACAAATCGTGAAGTTGAGAGAGGTTCAGTGGAAGATTCGGATGATAATAAACCGCCCCTAATCGAACAGGAATATAAAAAGTTCCAATATACATAGGGCTCAAATTTCCATTCTTTCTTATTCTCATTACCTTCTTCGATGGAGAAATTCATAGAAACACCTTCGCACTAACTTCATATTCCAGATCACGTCGATGATTTTCATCATAAATTTTCTATATACTTTGTGATGCCCTTATATGATGCTAAATGGATATAACATTATATAATATTTAGTAATCCTTCTCAAATATAAATATATTTCATTCACCAAATTTATCCCATTATGTAAGTGTTATACACTTATTTCTAATGAGGTCTTCAAAAGGTGACATCTGAATTCTCGATGGAAAGATATTATTAAAATAAAACTCTATTAGTGGGAGTTTTTGATCCCAAACACCTTTAAAACCACAAAAGGTCTCAAAAATAATATATGGTTTGAAATATTTTTCTAAATAACCATATTTATTAGGATGATACACAATTTTGAAACTAAATTGTATATCAAGATCTTGCAAATGAATTCACTAGAACATTAAGGTAATACTCAAATCCTGATCATATACAATATAATGTGGTAATCTGTACCACCTTAAAACTTCCATAATGTATATTATAGAAATATATTCTAGAAATAAGTCTTCTCTCATAAAAATTAAGCTTTCTAACATTGAAATGAAATCGATTATAACCCTTATAGCATTATACCCTTTATATTTTTTTGGTATTCTGATGAAAAAAACCAGGTTGATTTTTTCACACTTCTATCCTAGTTTGGGTAATGGTTGTAACACACCCTTATAATTTTTTCATTCATCCTTAACTTGATGACATATCAAGAACCAAGTTTCAAACTCTATAATATCTCTCTTCATTCCATCGCACAATAAATACTCTTTTGGATCCCATTACATCTTTATAGATCCATGATTTATACATAATGAAGAACTGTGATATTCCTCTAGAAACTACTTCTTCAAATCTAGGATAGAAAAAAAATACATAGTTCTTGAAACTTATCATTTAATCACAATAATGGTTAAACATAGGGACATTTCAAAACATCCTCTTTAGCTCTATATCATCTTTATATGCCTCATTAATATTCAATAGGATAGATGTTTTAACACTCCTCTTAGAAACATATGATTTCTCTCATTCCATTAATATATTATGATCCATCCATTTTAAATCCATAAATATTGGATCATTCAAAATCATCATCAAAGATAATCTAGCATGGTATTTTGGGATCAAATAATAAACCACCTTTTTCACTTTCTTAGGGGGCAGTATATTGAGTAGTCATAGTATTTAATTATCACCAACCATCATCTTTAATGCATGTTCAACTACTTATATGTGAATATATACATTGAAATTTTGTGATCATCTTATATATCCCAGATTTTACCAAAAATATAATGCCTCTGTGTCGTTAATGAAAAAAATTCAAATAGCTATATCTAAATCATTATTTGGGTGACTTTCTCATAAATTATCAATTTTCATGAGGTATAATATATCACCCTATCAGCCTTAAAAATATTGTACCCGGACCTAAAAATTAAAATTTTTATTTCAAAATTTCATTTAAGGAAAAAGTGGGAAACTGTAAAAGTTCAACATCAAGGATCAATGAGTGTAGTAAGAAATCACAAAATCATTAAAAACCAGACTAAGATTATTGGAGTCGCTCACCCATTATTCTCGGGATAATTGTAGACTATATGCCCTCCTTTATTTTAGGATAATATAAGCATAGGATCACATACTAATGTTTTCTTCTATTCCTTGAAATTTTACTTGCATTCAACTACATAGAGGAACTTGGATCTCTTCCAAGTCAACTTGCTGAATCGATTGGAAATCCATGATAAATTACATAAAAACTATCGATATTATCCTTCCAAATCAAGAAAAATAATTTCTCAGTCATAGTGGATAGTATATGGGATTTTTTAATACGATTATTCATTGATAGATCCAAATTTATACCCTTTCTTGAGATTATATTTCCCAAAAATAAAGCCTTTTTAGTTAAAATTCACACTGGGTATATTTTTCAAACAAAATCTATTTCCTCAAAGACTTCAAAAAAATACTCAAATGACCTTAATTCTCTCCATTACAATTTAAATATATAATAATATCATCTAAAATACTTCCAAAAAATGATCAAGGTAATCTATAAAGACTCTATCTATTAGATCCCTAAAGATAGCAGATGCATTAGTAAGAACAGTTTCCATCACTATATATTCATAGTGTCTATACCTTGTATGAAATGTTATCTTCGGAATATTCTCCTTATTGATCCTCATTTAATGATATATATAATTATGTTAAATCTATAAAATATATTTAGATCCACACAATTGATCAAACTAGTCATCAATATGGGGTAGAGGATACTTTGTCTTCATTTTGATCTTGTCCATCTCTCGATAATCAATGTACAGTCACATCGATTGGTCTTTATTATTAAAAAATAATAGGTGAACCCCTAGGTAATAAACTTCGATGAATAAATCTGATGTCAAGATACTCTTATAGTTTCTTTTTTATTTATTGAAACTAAATTGTGTCCATTCAATAGGTAATTTTTGAAATATGCCTAACACCATTTATGAGCTCTATTGAGAACTGAACTTCTTGATTTGGTGGATGGAAAGTAAAATATTTAGGCAATATATCAATAAACTCCCACAAATAGTCAAATCAAAGATGTTGAGTTTTCCCCCAACCATATGATATAAAAAACCAATTTTAAATGGGAATTAAGACTCATAGAATTGCTAAAATTTTCATTAGATGTTCATATTTATCATCACACAAATTGGAGATCATAAGTTGTTTTAGAATATCAAATGTGACTTCTATTCTTGGAGAATTTATGTGGTATCCATATAGAAAAAGCTAATATATGCTTAATATAACATCAAATTCAACTAGTAGAAATATAAAAATATTTATAGGAAGTAAATTCCCACAAAGTTCAACTATGAAGGGATCAAAGACTTGAGATGTGATAATAATTCCATTATATGTTTTCATTACTAATTAAAAATATAATCATTGAGGATAACAATGAACATCCCTATATACTTTTCACCATATATATTAACTATTATAACTGTGCTCAAATAGGTTACTTCAATATTTGGTTATACTTACTACCACCTTAACTTTATCATTCTATCTTGAATCCCATAGTAAAAAAATACTCAGCATAACCATTAGGAAACTTTTGTAAGAGTGATAAATATATTGACCTCCTAGTTTTAATGATCACAAAATCATGATTCTGATGTTATTATGAAGTTTTAGATTTTCTATAATTATTCCATTAGTCTGAGAGAGGTGATAAAATTGTATAAGTATGAGACGTCGTTGAGACAGACCCAGCAAAATTGATTCACCATTGTCGATGAATCGCCATCAGTATAACAATCTATCTCAGCCTGAGATAATAACAGGATATCGCATCGATAGAATATCATACTGTTGATTTGAAAAATTGACTAAGTTTGAGACATCATAAATCAACACACTATGTGGATGTCAAGCTTCTAAAACACAAATTTGGCTAAGTACAAGATAACTCAAGAAGAGGAACCTCTAATGTCATACCACCAACACAAAATTGTTGCTAAGTATATGAAACCATTAGACAACACACTACCATACCATACACCACTAGTTAAGACACTTCCAGCATAGTGGAAATTTGGCTAAGTCTAAGAAACTACCAGTATTGTACCTCTAGAACAACATACCGCCAAAGAAAGATATTATAAGACCTTGAGTCACCGAGACTATTTTTATTAACTTATCTTTTCAAATTATATTATTCTAATTTATATATTTATTGAATTTTATTAAATTTGTTATTTTAATTATTTTCTCTTAAATGCTTGACAGAAATCATTGAAGAGACCGTCGGAATGTTTAATATGAGGAAGCAGCTGATCTGGATATTCCATTTTCTACTGCAGGTAAAAGTGTAGCACACTCTCTTATATAGAATGAGATTCAATAGTGGATGAATTACACTAATATTAATCTAAGAGATAAAACTTCCTGGACACACATAGAGATGAAACTAGTTACAAAAAAGAAGAGCTCACCTACTAAAAACACATGACTGGGAAGCCGATATACATCATCAAATCCAGTGGTTTCCTCCAGTAAAATAAAAAGATTCAGCAACACTCTATTTTCCTATTGTTTTCAAGAAATACCAACTCAAGCTTCATTTTAAAATCAAATCAAGAGTCACAATATCCATTGCAAAAAACTGAGAATTTCCAAACACCACACTTTTAGATTGCTCTATTCTATTTTTCTTTATTATATTTTGAGTAATGTGTGCTATAAATGGTTTTAATATATGCATATAGTTTACAATACTAAACTAGAAGATACCAAGATATATTATTATCTTTTCTTACTCCTGTACTCCCACTAATAAGAGTAGAATATATCCTTGTGTGGCTTGTTTATTTTTACCCCCACGTATAACTGTGGAAGAGTTCATGTGTGGCCTGGACAGTTTATAAACTGTTTTAAAACCTAATCCACTTTGTGGATCATGTTTTTTATTTTAAATAAACTACTTGGTGGTGGGTGATCACCCAATGGGGAGGACTAAGTCTCGACTTTAGACTAAACCTATGTTATTCATTATTTCCATTGTGTGCTTTAATTTTGTTTTGCTCTATTTATTCTTTAAAACAAAAAAAAACTTTTAATTATAAAAAATATATATACTTTTATATTTTATCTTATTTTTTGTTCATATAGTATTTTAGTCACATAAATTTATTTCAAAGGATACAATAATATTGTATATTCTTCATCTATGACCTAATAAATCGTTAGAGAAATCTTTAGAAAGATTGAGATCTCTATTGTACTGCATATTTTGATAAAATGGGTTGTATTTAAATATTTGGGGGATTATAAATTTATCCTCTTTTAAATACAAATCTTTATTGGGTACTAAATCACCCCCCCCCCCCCCCCCCCGCTCTTGAGATACTCACTCTAACCAATGTTTGGTATCAAAGGATGTTTTTTTGTATTAAAGTTTTTCAAATTATTTTCAACTATGATTTTAGTTTTTACTTTAAAGATATTAATTTATATTATTTATAAATTTAGTTATTTAAATTGATAATCATCAAGAAGTATGTGCTAGTAACAGACCTCATTTATTTAATGGTACAAATTTTGACCAAATGAAAATTAAAATGAGAATACATATAGAGGGCATGGGTTCTAACATTTGGTTTTCCATTGAATATCAATATATTATTCCTGATACTATAAGAAGTACTTTGGATGATGCTACTAAGATTTCATGCAATAATAATTATAATTCTATGAATGTACTATACTGTGCACAAGGATATGAAATGTTTTATAGGATATATTCTTGTAAAACTTATTATGAGATTTGGGTTTTTTTGTTTCCCATAAGGGAACATCAAATGTTAAATATATGGGGCTTAATAGTTATAATATTAATTATAATAATTTTAAGATGAATCCTAATGAACCCATTTATGATATGTACCTCAGGTTTAATGAGACTTTCAACACAATGATCTATATTAGAAAACTTGTAAGTGATATGGATCAAATTATGAGATTGTTGAGATGATTACCTGAAAGATAGAGAGGCACATATGTCACCAATAGATAATCATGTGATATCACCAAGATATCAGTAAAGGAGTTGATTGGAAAGTTTATAATGTATAAATAAGAATTGAAGTTAAACTGAGAAGAATGTGAGGAGTCTTAAAGAAATTCAGTAGATTTCTAGACTACTACCTCCTGACAATAAAAGAAAAAAGAGAAAGATAAAGTACAAGATTCAAGTTCCAGTGATAATGAATCACCTCCTAGTAGTGATGAGGAGATGGATCACCTATCTATAAGATTCAAGATAATTTACCGAAAGAAAAATTACTCTATAAAACCAAACTATAAAGGAAAGTATGACAATAGAGGAAACTGGAAGAAGGATTGGAAGAAGGATGATGATATAAAAGAAGTTATTTTATGTGAATGTAAGAGTAAAGGACACATAAAATATGATTGTCTAAAGCATAATTTAAAAAAGAAATATGAGGATAAGGATAAGAGATACAAAAAAATTTATCAAGGTAACATGGATTGATTTAGAGGATAGCTCCAGTGACTCTGATGCATCACCTCAAGATAAACTAGACATAGAAAATATGTGTTTTATGACCAATTTCAGTGAGAAAAAATGCTTGAAGAACTCTAGTATAAGTAGATTGTACTTGAAGAATAGTTTTTCAAGGCATATGAAACGATATTATTCATTCTTCAAGGGCCTCATAAAGGTTTATGGTGGCCATGTCACATTTGGTGATAATTTTAAGGGAAATATCATCGTCCAAGGATAGATTGCTAACAAAAATTCAGTTTTAATTTCTAAATTAGTATATATTGATGGATAAAAATATAATATAAAATGAGTTTCTCATTTATGAGAAGATTTTTTTATGTTATGTTTGAAAATGATGTTTCCAAAGTTTTTTATTCTAAAAATATTTTAGTTCATACTTGTTTGAGAAATGATAATATATATTCTATTGATTTAAATTATTTAGTTTCTCAAAATGTTTCTTTCCTAAGTTCCTTTCACAAAGATTCATGGATTTTTTATAGATTACTAAGTCATTGAAACATTCCCTTACTTAGGAAGACAACTAAGAAAGATTTAGTTAGGGTTCTACCTAATATTGAGTTCCCAACTGATAAATTTTATCACCCCTATCAAAAAGGTAAATAGAAAAAAGTTTATATTAAATTAAATAAAGAATTTTCAATTTTTCAACCCCTTGATTTGTTTCGTATGGACCTATTTGGACCATGTATAATTTCAATTCTTAATGGGAAGAACTATATTTATGTTCTTATAGATGATTTCTCTAGGTATACTTGGGTATAAATTCTATCTCAAAAAAGTAAATATTTATCTTATTTTAAAAAGTATGTTAAGTCAATATGAAATCTTAGAGGACTTAGGATTAATACCTTAAGAAGCAACCATGGTTGTGAGTTTGAAAATCAAGATTTTGAATCATTTTTTTCACAAAATGGATACACTCATAACTTATATGATCCTAGGACACCCCAATAGAATGGATTTGTTGAAAGGATAAATAGAACTTTACAAGGGATAACCTAGACTGTGTTGAATGATTATGACCTACCTATCTATTTTTGGGTAGAATCTTTCAATACAGCCCGTTAAATCATCAATAGAGTTTTGATCAAAACTATCCTTAAGAAGACCCCTTATGAGCTATGGAATAATATGAAACCTAAGGTTAATTACTTAAGATTTTTTGGTTCCAATATCTTTATTCTTAACACTATAGATAATATTTAAAATAATATCTTCCACAAGTGATGAAGTTATTTTCATTGGTTATTGAATATCTAGGAAATCCTATAGCGTTTTCATTAAGAAGTCCAAAACTGTAGAAGATTCGGTTCATGTCAAGTTTGATGAGACTGATCCACA
The DNA here is from genome assembly GCA_963277665.1 of Viscum album. Classification (NCBI taxonomy): domain Eukaryota; kingdom Viridiplantae; phylum Streptophyta; class Magnoliopsida; order Santalales; family Viscaceae; genus Viscum; species Viscum album. The sequence goes on along the minus strand of OY728127.1, from coordinate 1,831,881,409 downwards.
TGATCCTAAAACCTATTTAGAAAAACTCAAGGATGATTTATCCTATCAGAATGTAAATTCTAAACCTTTATATTCTATTGTCATATAGCCAGAGAAATCATCCAGTTCTGAATAATTTCTAGAACATCCAAGACTTGAACCTACAAATCCAAAAGTTACACATCCCTCTTACTATAGAGATATTTGAACCATTATGTACCATAAATTAGATGTTTTTGTATATGGTATAAATACAGGAACACAAACTAGATCTTCTGTTAGAAATCAAGTTGAACATCAAGCTTTCTTGTTTCATTTTGAACCTAAGAACATAAATGCAGCCATTAATGATGAATTCTGGGTAATATCTATGAAAGAAGAACTAAATTTGTTTGAAAGAAACAAAGTGTGGGAAATTTTAGGTATCCCCAAGGAAACCTTGACTATTGGCACTAAATTCATGTTTAGGAATAAATTTGAGGAGTTTGGAATGATAGTTAGAAATAAGTCTAGATTAGCTGCACAAACTTATAGTCAAGAAGAAGTAATAGACTATGAGTAAACCTTTTCACCTATATCCAGGGTTAAGTCTATAAGAATCATATTTTCTTATAAATAAAATCTAGACTTCAAGATTTATCAAATGGATATCAAGAGATCATTTTTAAATGGTTTTATAGTTGAGTATGTTTTTGCAGAAAAACCCCTTGGTTTTCAAAACCCTCATTTTCCAAATCATGTTTTTAAATTAACTAAATCTTTATATGGTTTGAAAATTTTCCTAGAGCTTGGAATGATTGGATAAAAAAATTTCTTATTTATAAATGATATTAAAAGGGTATATATGACCCTACAATTTTCATTAAAATAATTTCAATATATGTATTAGTAGTAAAAATATATGTTAATGATATTATTTTTGGATCTTTAAGAAATTATATTTGTATTTATTTTTCTAAAATTATAAAAAATGAGTTTAATTGGTGAACTAAAATTATTTTGTTAATTTAAGATCTTTAAAAACAAATAATGAATTATTTTATATCGAAATAAAAATACAAAAGATATTTTAAAATTATTTAACATGGATAGAACTAAGAGTTGTGATAATCCTATGAGTTCCACTTGTAAATTGGATCTTGATGAAGCTGGAAAGCCAGTAGATCAAACCAGTTAGAGATGTATGATTGGTAGTCTTCTCTACTTGACTTCTAGCCAACTAGATATTATATGTATCATGTATATGTGTGATCATGTTCAAGTAAACCCAAAAGATTCACACCTTGTTACTATTAAAAGAATTTTCAAATACCTCAAGTATACAAATGACTTAGTATTGTTCTACCCAAGAGTAAAAGCATTTGATTTAGTAAGTTATTATGATGCTGATTTTGGTTGATTAAATTTATATAGAAAATCACATCTGGAGCATTTCACTTGTTTGGCATGTCTCTAGTGTCATGGTGTAGTAAAACATAATTTCTATTTCCATTCTCTACTACTGAAGCTGAGTACATAGATTTAAGTATTTTTTGTGCATACATCTTGTGAATGAAACACACTCAACTAGACCATGGGTATAAATTCTGAAATTTCCCACTAAAATGTGACAATACAAGTGAAATAAATATCTCTAATAAAATAGTTCCACATTCTAGGACATAAATAATTGATATAAGACATCACTTTTTGAGAGACCATTTTCATAAAGGATATATCACTCTTGAATTTATTAGCATCGGACATCAGTTTAATAATATATTTACTTTGACTTTTAATTTTGAGATAATTAATTATATAAAACATGGGTTAGGAATGATAAATTTTGGTTAAGTATAATTTTATGTTGACTTAAATTTTTGGTTGACACACCGTTCTGGGGACACACCATTGGCTTATCATGTCATTAGCTTGTCACACCATTGGATTTTCATTCCATTGGCTTGTCACACTGTTGGATTTTTATTTCGTTGTCTTGTCATTTCGTTGGCTCGTCATTCCTTCATCTTGTCATACTATTTCTATTTATTTTCTTTTATTTTCATGCCATTTCAAATTTTTATATTTCTCAATATTTTGAATGGGTAGTTTATTTTATTGTTTATCTTATTTCCTATAACCCGATATGAGTTTTTAATCAATTTTGAATTCAATTTGAATTATTATTTCTATTTTAAATACCTAAAATCTCAAATTATATTAAAATGAATTAATTTCTTTTCCCAACACACCCTGATCCCAGTTCTCTACTCTAGTATCTTTCTCTCATGAGCCCTGTGGAATCCTTTGCCTTCCACATTTCAAATGTTCTCCTTACTCTCGACTAAACTTTCTTAACCAAGCCTGTATATAGATAATGAAGTGTGCTTTAGTATCTTCACCAGATGAATCAAAATATTATAATAAGAAGAATAAAGAGTTGAGTTTACCTACTTCATTTTCTCCAGTTGCACTGGTTAATCCTAAACATTCCAACAGAGTTTTTGTTGCATTAAGGGAAGTTTAATCAAAGTGGTTATTGTCTAGAAAGTTTCTAGTACTTAAATTACTCAACATTAATGGATGGTTAGAGTAGTTTTCCTATAATAATAAACCTTTTTACCCTATGTTGGTTTATTAATTCTATCGTCATTTAGATTTTTCTTCTGATGATGATGGTTCCAATTGGATCAAAATAAATGTCAAAGGGAACATATTTGGTTTTTTGTTGAGAAAATGGGATAAATGTCTGGGTGTACCTCATGATGAAATTTTTTATGATTACCAAGGTATTATTCATGAAGATAGTTAGTTGTTTGTGTATGAAGAAGATTTGGAAGAACTGATAGGAGATGGAATGACCAGAAGACCTATTTCCTTGAATCTTAATGGAGAATATAGGATAGTCATTATGTTCTTAGAGTACATTATATGCCCAAGAAAGGGTGATTTAAAAACTTAATGGTAGAAAGATTTTTATCTTTTATGTATTATGAAATAATGACATAAGATAAATTTATGTTCATATCACATGGTGCATATGTGTGAGATGACCAAGCCATCCTCAAGATTTAACTCCTTAATCTACCCCCAAAATAATTTCTACCATGTTGAAGGTCGAGGGCCTAATAGCTAAGGTTGAAGAGTCTAATTAAAACTTTGGTGATTTCTATCTTTCAATTTCTACTTGTTCACAGATAAAGATTAGCTGTAAACCCTAAAATAGATAGTGGGTGGGAGATTCTGATAAGTTATATATTGAGTATAATATGGTTGATCATCTAACTTGACTAAGGGATGAAGTTGATCTAGACCTAGAACATGATGAAATTGTTGAATACTCTAATGAGGATAAGGAAGAAGTTATTTCTAAATAAGATGAAAAGGAACCATATGTTAATGAGGGATGGATCCTTACTTGTATCCCAAATTTTATCCCATTTCCTTTGGAGCTCTTAGTCCACCTAGGAGGTATCCAAAAAAGAGAAAATCTTATTAAAAGGGATGAGGAAGAGACTGAGGTCTCTAGAGAGGAGTAGTATAAGAGTTAAAAATCCACTGATGCAGATGATGGTGGTGGTGATGAGGAAGAAGAATATGATAATGAGAATGGTGAAAATCATAATTAATATGAAATGGATTCATATGATTAAGGTTATGATGATGATGATGATGACTGTAATGTTGTTAGTGGCTGAATTAAGAGGAAGGAAGTGGATATGTCTTCAGAGCTTCAGGATGCACTTGGTGAGAGGGAGAAATCTCCATCTATGGAGATATTTCATGAAACTCTAGCAGGTGATGAAGTTGAAGCAATCAATGTTTCCACTATTAAATAAGTTTTTGATTCTACTATAGTTGAGTATATGAGAGTTATTTCTGTTGTAGAATATCATGTAGCTGAGTAAGAGAAGATGGAAATGCCTTATTCTGAGAAATGAATTGATGTTAATTTGAATGTTTTGGATACTAATAATTCTCCAGTTGAAATACATATGGAATTATATCCTAATTTTGATGGCCAAAATGATTTTTCTCATATTACAATTTTACCTCCTTCTGATAAACAGATATATATTAAGCCTCCAAGTGTTGAACACACCTCAATTTCACAAATTTAATATGGATAGAAGAATATTGAAGTGTCATTTATACCTATTATTAATGGTCCTCCTTCCACTGAATCAATTTTAGTTTTATTTCAAGATCGATAGATTGACCCTATGGAAGAAGAATTGGTCAAGTACTACAATATTTTTAGGAGTCCTCCAAAGAATAGTGGACCTAAGGTTCATGTTGAAGGAGATACTAAGGGATTGTTCATATCTTAAGTAGACTCTAAAGGTTTCTAGAAAAGTATACTTCTGTGAAACCTCCTAGACCTGAATTGGTTACTCCATCTCCTCCTATTATTCTAGTCTATATAGTCATTAAAGGTGACTTCAATGCTTTTGGTAAAATGTTGATGTATGATTTTTCTTCAAAGTTAAAGAATCTACCTCCTCAACATAATTTCATCTATAAGAAAGATGTAAGACACATTATCATGTTAGTTATTAAAAAAAATAAAACCATAGATGATGAATCATATTTATGATATAGATATTTAGAAAAAGTGGATAAGTGATGAACATGAATCCCTCTTGTATTTTATTGAAAAAATGAGGTATGATTTTAAACCATCCATTATTGGAGTCCTGAAAAGTATTTAGGATATATATTAAGATACTTATATTGTTATTGTTCCTCCTCCTTTAGTTTTTTATGTTGATCATATAAGAAAAGTTTTTAGAGATGAGTTGAGAGCTTCCTTGGCCAATGCTTACAGAAGTTTCACTGATCAGCCCCAAGATACCATTCGCAGAATTCAATATAACTATTATCCTGTTCTCAAGTTAAATACCAGTGATACTCATGACATGAAACATAACCGAGAAACCATTATAAATCCCATCAAGTTTTATCTATCATGGATTTATACCGAACATGAAATGGATTAAAATTTAAAATTCATAGCTCAAAATTTGATGATACCTCATGTCACTCAGGACTTCAAGGAAGAAGTGTGGAAATTAAAAGATATTACTTCTATTTTAACCATTTCATGGAAAAGAAAAGTGATTTATTTAGTGCAACGGAAAGAGGTGTCCAAATAATTATTTATTTTATAAATCTCAGAATGCTTCTTCTTCATGTTAATGTCCATGAATTTTTAGATGAGGAAGATATTCCAATTACTCCTCAGTTATCTCTCAGACCAAGAGTTCCTCAAGATCCTCTAACACCTTTTCCTTCAAGTTTCTCACCTTTTTCAATGTCTCTTACTGATGAATTGATACACATTTATCCAGTTGTTATAGTGTAATATCATCCTCACACTTTAGTCGGACTATCCTATGGTGTTCCCTCTATCTTACCTTGGGCTGATCCTACTACCTCAGATAAGAAGTAAGAGAAATACAATTATAAATTAAAAGAACCAATGGACCCCTCAGCCAAACCTTAAACCGTTTAGTTTGTTAGACTAGACTGTATGTCTTTGATGGGACCTTGTTTTTAATAACTTTTTAATCGCCAATTTGAATTCATTTTATCACTATTTTCTATTGTTTATAATTTTATTTAATATTTTTACTATCTTTATTATGTTCATATTTACCTTTTTGATAATCCCAAAAGGGGGATAATTCTTATGGAATATTATTTTGTTTTTTAGAACACTGTGGAATCTTATATTTCTTACTATGTTGTTTTTTTATTATCATTGACACTATATATTTTTAATATTTCTATTCATGATACTTACCTTTGATATTTACACTTTCCTTATTTTCCTTGATACCATTTGTGCTTATTGGGAATGATATTTTCTAATTTATAATATCTTGGATATCTTGTTTAAACTTTTTCAATACCTTTGATGCTATGATCTATGATCATCAAAAAGGAGGATATTGTTGACTTCCTAGTTTCAATGATTAAAAAATCATGATTTTGATGTTATTAATGAGTTTCATGTTTTATGTAAGTATTCCATTAATCTAAGATGGATGATAAAATTTTATATTTATGATACATTGTTGAGACAGACACCGCTAACTCAAGTCACTATTTTTCATGAATCATCATTAGTATAAAAATATTGATATGTCTAATATATTTCTAGGATATCACACTACCAGAATGTTGTACCATTGATCTGAAAATTTTACTGAGTCTGTGACACCATCATTCAACACACCATCAGGATGCCATGCCACCAAAACGTGAATTTAGCTATGTGAAAGATACCTCTATAAGAGGCACCACAATGTCATACCGCCAATACAGAATTGTTAAAAAATCTAAGACACCATCAGCCTAAACACCACCAGTATAGTGGAAATTTGGCTATGTCTAATACACAACCAATATCATACCACCAGAACAACATACATCCAGAGCGAGATACTGTCAGAACATGAGTCACAACTAGTCTAAGACACCGCCACTATTTTTCTTAACTTATCTTTTTTAATTACATTATTCTAATGGATATATTTATAAAATTTAATGTAATTTTTTATTTTAATGATTTTCTCTCAAATTATCAATAGAAATATTTAAAGAGGCTGTTATAAATTGTAGTATGATGAAGTGGTTGATCCAAAAATTCCCTTTGCTACCGTTGATAAAAGTGTTTCACACTCTCTCATGTAGTAAGTGATGCGATAGTGGTTTAATTGGATTGATAGAAAGATGAGAGAAAGAAATTCTTGAACACACATAGATCTGAACCTGGTTGTAAACAAGAAGAGATCGCCTATTATAAACACATGACTAGGAAGATGATATACATCATCACATATAGTGATTTCTCCCATTCAAAGAATAAGAGTTTGAGACACTCTATTATCCTGAATTTTCCATTAAAACATAACTCAATATTCACTATAGAATAAAATAAAGATTCAAAAGAAACATTTCAAAAAACCTATAATTTATAAACTATACACATTTAGATTTCTCTATTCTGTTTATCTTTATTATATTTTTAGTAGTGTGTACTATTATCTATTTTCATATGCGCACATTATTTCTTGTAATGAACTGGAAGATACCAATATACCTTCTCGTATTTTCTTACATATATACTACCATGGATAAGAGTGGAATAGGTCCTTGTGTGTCCTATTTATTGTTAATCCCTGTAAAACTATAGAAGAGGTTATGTGTGACCTGGATAATTTGTAAACTATTTTAAAACCCAATATAGGTTGTGGATCATCATGATTATTTTATATAAACTTATTGGTTGGAAGTGATCACCAACTGGATAGGTCTAAGTCTTTACTTTAGACTAAAACTCTTGTATTCCTTATTTACACTGCATGCTTTAATTTTGTTTTACTTTATTTCCACTTTGAAACTAAAAACTATTTTAACTATAAACAAAATATATAATTTTATAGTTCATCTTAATTTGTGTTCATATAGTATTTTGGTAAAGTATCTTAATTTAAAAGAATCTAATAATATTGTATATTATTTATCCAAGACATAATAAATCATTAGGTAAATCTTTAAAAATATTTAGATCTATATCATATTACATATTTTTATAAACTGGGTTGTATTTAAATATTTTGGGGATTTCGATTTAATCATTTTTAAAGAAAAATTTTTATTGGGTACTCAACTCACCCCCTCTTGAGATACCCACTCTGTCCAACACAATAATTTGTAAGATGTATTGATCATGACATCTTCTTTTCAATCTCTAACACCTTATGTTTATCCTAGGTCATTCATGGCAATCATATATTCAAATCCTTTATATTTTTTGTAATGACTTCTATGAATTTTGAAATAAAATCTCTAGGAAATGTCAAACTTTGTATACAACAATGCTTATTTTCATGCACCTAGTAATGATTGAGTCCAACTCAATACACCATTTTCTTATTTATTTCTTTTATGTACATAAGTTTTAGATCAACATATACTTTTTGTATCTAGATAGTGATTTAATTTCATTGAAATTACTTTCTCTATCCTTCACCAAAATTCCAAGATAATTTCCTGTAATTATATTTATCTTTAGGCTTATCCTTATACATAATATTATAAATATCCTTCAACATATCCCTAGGAATCCTAGTAATGTTTTCTCATCTTTGTTTCTAATGATTAACTAAACCTTTTCTCAGATACTAACTATAATGGAAAATGATTTTCATATATAGAGGTTATACTTTAATAAATGAATATTGAATTAATTTAAAAACAAACACCTAAGGACCGTAAAGGTTTAGTTTCCTTGGAATCTAGATACAAAATCTTCATATTTCATTAATTATCTTTAATAATACCCGTAATGATGTTCCTACTAGTACACTTCATAGGCATGCCCTACGTAAGTCCTTTCTTCATATCCTGGGGAAATAAAAAGTAATAAAGGGTGATCGCAAATGATTAATAAGGGTAAATAAGTGAGATATAAATATAAAATTAGAATAAGGGTATAAAAACATGAGAATAAATTATGAAAATATTACCCTTCATATCATATATAATAAACATTATTTATAGAGAAAATCTTAGCACATCATAAGAAATGATTAATAAGGGAATCAAAGTACTTAAACCATGAGAGAAAAACATTTTCATAAGACAATTATTTGAGGAAAACACATATGATTATAAACTATTATGACTATAATACCCACTAGGATATTCATAACATGTAAATATTGGGATCACCACCCATGTTCCAACTTTAATATTGGGATGAACTCCTTTGTACCCATTTTTATGTTGGGGATAACCTCTTGTGTACTATTTTGTTTTATGATTGGGATAACCTACAGTGTAACCTATCATTTGAGGCTTGGTATAACCACCTATTTAATATTTTTTGTATCATGGTATAAACTTCCTTATACCCTATAAGCTCATAGAACATTAATGGTTACCCAATGCATTGGAGGGAGATATTGGTCCCACCCATCACATAATCCATACATTTCTATTCCAAAGGTTCATAAAACATTCTTCATATTATAACACATAAAAAGTAAATTTCTTTCATAAAACATTCATCATATCTTAACCCATATAATTTTAATGGGTTAAATAAAAATTTCATCAAAGAATAACCCATAAAAATGGAATGGATTTCATAATCATCTCATCAATTCATCATATAACAACTCATGGAAAAGTAATGTGTTTCATACAAATATCTTCATAATAATCCTAAAACATCCAAAGAAAGAATAATGATTGTATAATTGGATTATATCCCCAAAAAACAGTTTGAAAACCAAATTATTTTGTCATTTATGAATATAAATTCTATAAAAAGATCATTAAAACGTTCATGAGAAAATTAAACTTTACATTTTAAAAAACATCATTAAAGTAAAAAAATTGTAAAATATTAGGGAAATAATTTTATTTTAAAATAATCATGTAAACACATAAATAAACCTTTAAATAATTAATTTTTGAGGATATTTGAAATACCATTCATGTCAAATGCATTAAAAAAATATTTCATTCACATTTCTGGTAAAAATTCAACATATCCTTTTCAGAAAATGAAAAAATGATGCCTTTTAAACCATTTTTTTAAAATTAAAATATGTTTACAAATTTACAAAAACAATAAATGGATATTAGTGAAAACATTTAGTGAATTGTTTTTAAATCATGGAAAAGGATGAAAATTGGATTTCAAATGAAGATGGAAATAAATTTTGTTTTCCATAAAACCATTATTTTTGAATTTTGAGTATATAAATAAGGGAAAATTGAAGGAATCGTTTAATTTTAAAAAATAATTAGGTTATAATAAAACTCATTATTTTATTGATATATATATAATAATATATTATCATTCTAATTATAAACATAAACATCCCTGATAAACACTGAGATTGTAACATAGAACATTCACCACTTTGGTAAATTTTGAATTATAATTCCCATGAAATAAATAACCATTTATGTATGTTTATATACCATAATTATCAATATAATAATAAAAAATACATTCTTCAAATTTATATACACCCTAAAAATAATACAAGAGGTGAATAGGGCATGTGTCCCACATAAATAAAAGTTAGATGAAAAATCACGTGCCTTAAGTCACAAATTTCATCATACTCATTTGAAAATAATATATAATAAATATTGAAATATTATACATATATTATAGAACCATACTCACATATATTATTATATATATATGATTTAATTTTTATTTTTATTATCTATTTCTTAATAACTCCTTGTTAAATTCACAATTCTTGTAATAAATACTTTGTTTGTCATGTATGTTTTGGTTTCATATTTTCTATACTATTACTTTGATAATGGTTCAATAATATAAATAATTTTAATGAGGATATAAATATCAGATATATTTATTATATTTTTAGTTATTATGATCAGTCAAATTTAGTGATAGAAACTGAATCACACCATTTATAGAGATGATATGATGTATATACGCATAAATGTTATTTAAATTTTCTGGATGGATAGAATGAAAGAAATTTAAATAATATATCACCATTAAAGAAGTATTTTTATGTTATATATATCATATATATATTAATTAAATATATCCTTATTACCTTCCATTTAATTAATAATTGAAAAATGAATCACATCCCTTTGTGAGGAGGTAGTCTGTCGTACACTGAAGTGACATTATTATATTCCCACTAAATGGAAAATAAGATGATATATGGGATATTATAAATATAAAATTATAATTATGTTATTAATATCATATATATAATTTAAATATATCATTATATCTTTCATGAGAGATAGTGAGGGAAAACTAATTATATTGGTTCTCTTAGAGGTAGTCTCTTATATAAACGATCAATATTTTTTCTCATTTGATGGAATAGGATATTGATATAGGTTATCAAATAATCATAATAACCTCTTACTATAATTCATATTATATTTTTATTATATTTTAATATATAGTATATGAATTAAGGATTCCATAAAATAAGTAAAAAAGAATGAGCATAGTGAAGATAATTATATTCGCTAAGAAAAACGCAGTTGGATATTTCATTAAGGACTCTAGGGTTGGTCTATTTGGAATACTAAAAATTCTATAATGTTGATAAGGATATTGAGGAGATATTTTAGAAATGTTTTTATCATAATTTCATATTAAGTGTGAAGAATTTATGGGAGGAGGTTTCATTTTATAATAGTGGATGAATGGTGTTTTTGTAAAAAACCAAAACTATTCAATAATGTGAAGTCACTCTCATGACATGTGCCTCCAAAATAGATAAATAATGGAATATAGGGATGATATGGTTTATCCAAAATTCAAAAATAATAAAATACACATGATTTAAACATGTTAATCCATTATACTCTATGTTTTCTCACTATTACAATTTTAGTTTTCACGATAGTAACAAGTCTATTTTTATTTACCTCAATAATTTATCCTTTAATAAAAACATGAGATACATCAGATAATTATGCCCCTATGATTAAAAATATGAAATAAAATTTATTAAATAAAGGTCCTATATGTTTTTAAAATTATTTTTCACACATATTCAAGTAAGGTACAAAACCTTGTTTTACCCTTAACTACAATAATTAATTTTTTTATCAGTTTTATTGTTCATTATGATGAGAAAATTAATTTTAAATTGTTATATAATATAAATTATGATGATTAAATATATGAAATCCATTTCTTTTCAAATTAAATTCATATAAATTAAAATTTATAATTTAAAATTAAACACATAAAAGTTATAAAAATGGTTTTACAAAAAAAATATTTTCATAAGTATAAAACAATTTAATATTAAAAGTAAAAAATGGATTTGATTCCCATAAAATAATTCGGTTAAATCATAACATAATAAATTAAATTTTACTTTTAATAAATTTTTAATCATTATTTATTTTTGTAAATTATTTAAATGAAATTTAGTTGTTAATAATTATTATTATTTTTCACTATTAACTGAAAAATTTACCTTTTCACAATATTTTCAAAAATTCACCATAATATACTTTTCATATGTTGACTCAAAAAAATAATTTATTTTTTTCAAATAAATTTCTAAAATATGGTAAAAAATAATTTTATAATTTTTTCATAAAAAGAAATAAAATTCATTTTTTCGAAAATTATTATTTTTTAAAGAATATAAAGAATATAATAAAACAAATTAGTTATTTATAAATATTTTTTAATTTATCTTAAATTTTTATTTTTATTTTTAAAAATGTTATTATTCATATTGATATCATTAAATATAATTTCCATGTTATAATGATAATGTTTAAATAATAATATTAATATAATATCGTTGTTCATTAGAACATGTTATTGCATGTAACGCAGCCTATCGAAGTAATTAAATTTTTTGAAAAAAAATCATAAAAACATTGAGTATTAAATGCAATGATTTTATTTTATAGAAAACATGATTTATGATATAATGACATTTCATATTAAGAATTTATTAAATTGTGAATTCATTTATTATTATCTAATAGATTTTTTATTTTATATTATCCACATAATTATTTTTTATCATAGTATTGATTAAATCACATGTGTTTTCTATTTTTTTACATTCTATATTGATTATTACTTATCTATTAATGACATTTTCAAATATATGAAGCACATAGTAATCATTTTTCCTCATACTTATTTTTTTTCTTTTCCCCAGGATATAAAGAAAAATTCATTAAATGATTTCCTGGATTGAAGAATGATTCCCATTACTATGCTTTATATTCTTATTCCAAATTTAAAATGGGTATTGTGTATGTAACTAAAGTTACAAGACTACTTAAATGGACATTCATTTAGGATTAGACCCCTTGTATCTATTCTAATTTAATAATAAACCCACTAGCTTTAGGTTACTGTAGTTATAATTTTATTGTATTTATAAACTTATATTTTAGTATATTGATTTAAAGATAAAATGTTTAAATTTTCCCCCTGAAATGAAATGTCATTCCTAATATGTTCCATAAAATGTTTTGATCAAAAAACTCTAACCATTTTTCTCAAACATATTCATCTCATTCCAAATTCTATTCATGGATCCAACCATGATTCCATAGAATCCAGACTTGTTATATCATCATCCCTCATATATATTTCTCACCCTAGTCTAAAATATGATGTTAGAACTCTATGTATGATGTGTTAGGAACCTTCTCCACATCCTTATAATCTATTACATGCATGGTATTGAGCATGTACCTTGGGAGTAAAGACACATAATATACGTCGTGCATACCTCAGTAGTAAAAATTAAGATCCAAGAGGAATTCCACTGTCCCAAACCACTTAGTTCCCTTAAAGGATCCAACATAGTATAGAGATATCTTCCATTGTATCCTTGAACATCTGTGGCCTAATTTAGGAGTCACTTTTAGAAAAATATATTCACTGATAGGGAACTCTAAAGGTCTCATTCTATAGTTTGAATAAGGATTCTTCCCACTATAATTCCTGGAGAAGTTATTTTGAATCATTTGACCTCTCCTAGAGCATTCCTTTTCTGTATAGGACCAAAAACTACTACCTCACTAGCCTCATTCCAACAAATCTTTGAATGACATGTCCTAAAAAAAGATCCACATAAGGTTAAATATGAATTTAATCCTTGTAACTATTTTTTGAATGAAAAATAAACCAAGGTTGAGTGATCATCCCAAGGCCCTCTTAAGTTTATAATGCATTCTCAGAGCATTTAATCTAACATCATAATCATATACCATGACTATCAGTCTATCTAGCGATCGTACACTATGTTTAATCTTAGTAGAGTCCCTAAGAACTCCTATAATCCCTGCTAAAACTATGACATGAAATGTGAATATCTTTCAGATATTATCATCAAGTGAAATCCTTTCACTAATAATATCTCATGGAAAAATATATTTTATATCTCGTTTATAGATTGATTATAATATATCTTTAAGTAATGAGTAACATTCATTAGCTTTTTAAAAATCACACAAATAGAGTCACAACTCCTCAGGGTCCATGGTAACACTATCAAAAAGTCCATCCCTACATCCTCCCATACCCATATGGGCACAAGAAGTGGCTAAATAATACCACTAGGATACTAGTGTTTTGCCTTTATCCTCTCTCAATTAAGGAATTGAGAAACAAATACAACAATGTATCTATACATCCATGTACAACAAAACAGTCATGTAAATTCATGACACATCTATGTCACTCCAAGATGCAATACCAACATAGATTTATGGATGTCTTTGATTAGAACATCCTTAATAGAAGTAGGTACTGACAGTCTCTCATGTATTAGGATCACATCATCATCATCCAGTAACAATTAGTGTATTGGGTCAACTCCTACTAGTTATTCATGTATCATAACACACTCTAGGTATTTTTATTAACTAGCCTTCACCTGGTCAACTAAAGAAGATGTGACCACCATTAATAATTATGTCATCAATCCCTGGTCCTAAAAAGTATCCATCGTCTCATCATATGATAATATCAGCAGGTTACACTATTCTATTAAAGGTAATTCTATAATATCCTGAGTGTTCTATGTCTTATAGATATGATCATATATAAAAAATATTACCTTTACCTGGTGTATAATCCATTAGAAAGTTGAACATCTCTAGATACTCTACCTGGTTCTTCTTCCATAAATTTGATTTCTTTGTGTTCAGATATAGTAAAGGATCTTATGGTCTATATATACAATAAACCTATTTCCAATTAGATACTTTATCCAACACATCAATGATTAGACCATAGATTCCCACTATAATTTATGGGTATGATAATTCCTCTCATGGGGTCGTATGTAAGGTAACCAAAAAGCTACCACCCACTCCCTATGAATCAATACCTATCCCAAACCAACTCCGGATGTAATAAAGTATACAACATATCCAATACCATGCCTAATAAGATTAACCACTTTTTCAATATTCAACACTCTATTAATCATAAGAAATAACTCCTCACATTAGTCCAACCATAGAAACATCACTCCCTTATTCATCATCACAATCATGGTTGCTGATAAATGTGAGATGTACTAGATTAAAAAAAAGTATCATGTTAATAATAGAAATCTCCTAATATTTGATGCATTACTGGGATGTCTCTAGGACATCACTACATTGAATTTCTATGGTTCCATGAATACACATGTTTCAGAAAACACATTCTCCAATAATCTCATATCCTCAATCAAAAATTTAGACTTCAAAAGGTTTACATAAAGCAGATATTATCGAAGGATACTCATGACTATTTTGAGATGTCGGGAATAGATCTTTGGGTTCAATGATTAAATGAGGATATCCTCAATGAAAACCATGATGAATGAACAAAGATATCGATGAAAGATCTTTTTCATGAGAGAAATTAATACTATCTTACCATTCTTCAATCAAAATATCATCATCAAGTACTCTTATAGACCATACATGCTCTAAAACACTATATTTGGGATGTACTCCTCTCCAACCCACAACTGCTAATATCCCACTCATAGATAAATCGTAGAGGACCACCAGTTTCTCTATGACAAATAAGAAATATTTTCAATCCTGGGAAAATATATGTATTTTTCATAGTCACCTATTTCCACTTATGGAAATCTAAAAAGTGTCTAAGACTACCATCTGACTTATTTAAAAAAAATAGGTGCATCCCACATTGATGTTCTCGGACTGATGAAACCCTTACATTCCAAGTCCTAATCAACACAATGATCTCCTTAAACTTAGCCGATACCATATGAAAAAGATTTATTGAAATGGGTTGTGCATTTTGAATGTGATCTATCTCAAAATCAACTCCTTTATTAGGGGGGAATCCAATAAAGTTATATATAAATATTCCTTAACATAGATACACAAATATATGAAAAGATAAGGTAGTTATGACTGATCCTGTTAAATGAGCTATGAGTACAATCTATGATGGGATCATCCTTAACCAGTTTATGTTTAGAACCACTCTTTATTCTCTTAGTACCACTCACTGGTCATCATGAACCTCTCTCTCCCTTGTGAAATTTATATGATACCTATTTAAAATAGAAGATTATGTGGGCTAGAAGTTTGGTTATCTAAATCATAAAAATAATCACATCAAAGATATTATTTTACGGAACCCTGATGTCCAAAAAATTTCTATAATCAATAAAAATTATAGGGCACTCTATACATCACCGAAGATGATCTGCATTCATTCCCAATGGTGTATTAATGGAAGGAAACATAAAAGATAACTTGAGTGGTATCTCAATTCCATCAATAAATTACGTAGATATAAAGGAATGGGAAGTTCCAATATCAAACAAAGTGGTAGAAAACATAGAATAGATCATGAAAATAACTCAAATAGTAGATGGTCCATCGCCACTATCAATAAGTTCCTGATCCACTACATAAATGTGGCCTACTTCAGCTCTATGACCCTATCCCTAAGATAAAATACCCACTTGAGTCATCAACATTTGAGTCTTCTATTGAGGACCCTAGTGAGATCATTGGGTCATAGGTCTTGTCTCTCCTATAACCTTATAGAACCTTAGCCTCGAAGCTCTAGAGAAAAACTACAGGATATACCCTATATTACCACATTATTGACGCTTGGTATAAGGTGATATAAATTGAATGTGATAATATCTAACCATCCAATAGTTAAAGTACTATATAAGTCCTCTTAAGGTGGATAGAGATGTAAATATCCACTTCAGCAATATGCCACAACCAAACTATATGTCCTTGGTTTTCCATTCCCAAATTCCAGAGGAGGCACTCATCACAATAATAGGAGTTATTATGGAATCCCACCTTTTATTTCAGAAATTTTCATTACATGGTACAGACATAGGATCTTTTAAAGTTTAATTTCTTGGAAATTTGGTACATAATACATGAAAACATAAAAAATTATTATAAATCCACTTGAAATAAATTTTTGTGGGTTCAACCTATGTTAATTTTTATACATATCATATCCTAGGACATATATCAAAGGAAAGGAGTGAGCATGAATCCCAATAAGGTAATATGAAAGAGAGACATATATCATGGTATATTGAGACATATCAAAAGAACATGAGGTATAACAATATATCATAAACAAAAGGAATATCATAATAATAAGAAAATGAATCATAACATGGAAATATGGCTACAAAATTTAAATGATATATTCATAAGTATATCACCGAGATTTATCTCTAAGGTGTCATAAAATAAAATTACCAAGGTTATTCACTAAGGTATAGTAAAACATGTCATCTCTAGAGATTAAATTATTTACCCAATGAATTAGAGCACTATCGGGGTGCACCATTCACATGTCAAATTAATGTGACCCAGATAGATCATAATAAATTATTTCATTAATAACCCATGGAGAATAATGGATGGTTTTCTTATCAAAATCATGGCATACAAAAGTGCATAAAGAAATAGTTATTACATCATTTCTAACCCACAGTCTTGAATATGGGTTTCATGTATGTAAATCCCAAAATCAATTAGTCATTTTTACAAATATTTTAATAAACATTTAATAAAAAATACATTTGTGTATTAAAATAAAAAGGAAAAGGTAATTTCTCAAGTAAAAGAAAAAAATTCTAGAAATAAATTCGGCAGCATGATGGGTATAAAACATGGTTTCAGAAAAGGGTAAAATGAGATGGGACAAGGGTCTCCAATTGATAAAATACTATTATTACAGTAATGAGATAATAGAATGTGAAAAAAAATTCTGGAAACTATAAGTCATACCACATAAAGAAATATTGAATGGAATAGAAACTACTACAAAACTGGGTTTATCCAGCTCTATGGTTTTAATAGTGTTAGGTCAACGCACTGTTAAAGGGGGTCCTTTATCAGCGCTTGTATAAAGGTTCTGATAAAGGGGGGGTTATCATGCCTTTTTTAGAAGCGGTTATAAAGACCCCCCTTTACCAATTCATTTTTAGTAGTGCTGATAGGAGTATTATTCAAAAAAATTATATTTCATTAAAAATAATATATTAATATATAAATATATTTATATTGACATAAATGTAATATATATATATTTTTTAAAATATGTTTTTGATTTGGTAAATGGACATTTACACTTAATAAATAATATATTTAGTGAAAATGGGTTATAAAATAATAAAATAATATTTTTTATTAATAATTTTCATAATATTCTTAAGTAATATTCGTTTAATATCAATTTGAAGATACAAAAAATCAAAAAAAAAATTAAAAATAAGTTGAAAATGTAACTCGAACATCCAATAACAATAACTTTTGATCTATGTGTCTGTTTGGGCTCTATCACATGTCAAATTGAATCTTCTAATGAGATCTACGCACCTAATAACATAGGTAAACATTTGTAACATTTTTTGAGGCCAAAAAAGGTCCATAAGGCCTCCAAAACTGAGTTTTTAGTCAGGGTACCCTAATTTTTTAACATTTGATGGATTTTAAGCCTCATTTAAGGGTGTATTATTGATTTTTTTGTGAATTCTAAATTTATTCCTAGGGATTACATTCATATTGATATTATGGTTTTAAAATTTTATCATTTTTTCACAATGTAATTTTATTTATTATTAAATATATTCATATTTTATTATATTTACATATAATTAATCACTCATACAAATACAAATATTATCATATTTACCTAAAAATTTATATTCTAATATATGTAAATAAATAAATAATTTAGAAATTTATCTAAAATAATATCTAACCTGTTTTTAGGTTATACAAATATATTTGTAATGTTTATATATACATATATGTCTGTACTAAGGAAAAAATATATATTTATATTATATTCTAGTATATGTAAATGAATATAATATATAATATATTTAAATAAATATAAGTATATATATATCACACACACAGATATATTTTATAAATCTATTTGAAAATAATTATATAAATATATGAAAAATATATATATAAATATATATATATATATATAAACAGAAATATCATTAAACAGACAAAAAAACAACATGGTGTAGTGGTAATGGCATTCCATATTTGAAGAAGAGGTGTAGGGTTTGAATCCAGGTGGGCATGAACGAGGCTGGAAATTTTCAAAGTGCTGATAAAAGGGGTTTTGGGGTAAAAAGCGCTGATAAAGGTGGGGGTGATGTTAAGGGCGTCGTGGAAGCATTGATAAGGGGGTCGGGCTCATAGAGGTCTGTAAAAAAATATAATTTTCTCCCTTGAAGAGAACTATCTTTATTAGTGCTAAAAATCACTGTTAAATTCCCCCTTTAATAGTGTTTTGTATCTCTAATAAAAGCTTTAGGATTTCAACCATGCTCTGGTTTTCAATGCTATTTTATCACAAATAAATGCACATTCTAATTCTATTAAAGACTTCTTTTGTTGTAGTGAGAGAGTTGGTGATTTTCTTTACCATGAAGAGTTATTCCTAAAACATTAAGATGAAACCTTTGGGGATTGAGGAAACCTTTGGGGGACTCCTTTGGAGGAAAAATCATCAAAATTTCATTAAGGATGGATTAGGAGTGAAGTGGAAAGGTGGAATGGGTGGGTATTTATAGAAAAATGGAGGTATTATTTATTAATTTCCAAATATTAGTATTGGAAATATATGTTTTGGAAAATTAAAAAACATTGGCTTACACATGGTTTTTACTCATGGTTTTGGAAATTTGGGTCACATTTTATGATATTTTGTTCCCCGGTAACTGAAAAACATTTTTTAATACTTCTTTTGGCATGGAAAATTAAATATTCCACAAATTAATGTTTTTAAAAACGAAATTTTCTTTTTCAGACTTTGGAAAGTCACTTATAGTTTTAAAAATGATTGAAATATATTAAAATAATAAATAAAAATAAAATAAAGTATTTTAGTTCATTTATTGAATTTAATTAATTGATAATTCATTATGATATAAATACGAAGTCAAAAAATATTCTAAAAACCCAAAACTGTATTTTTTACTACTCATGACAAAATAAATTATTTTAGAATATTCTTATAAATTCACCCAAACCTAATTTAGACATTTTGATTTCAAATAAAATGTTTATTTTTCTAGAATACTTCTCTAAAAATGATAATTTTAACTTTTAAATTTAAAAAACTTATTTATTTAAAAGTATTAGTTTTTATGGAATAATAAAATTTATGACACTTATAAAAATTTCCTAGGCCATTATAAAAGTATTTATTCATTTTTATTTCAGTGATATAGTTTTAGAAAACTCATTTATTAAAATAGATATAATTTAGAATAATTTAGTTTATTATAAAATTTTATATATTTTCTAGAATAATGAAACTATGTTTAATTTGCTTCAAAAAATCAATTTATGAAATTCATGTCAATTAAACATATATTTTATTAAGAAAAACTATTATTAAAATAGAATTTATAGAATAACCATTTTATTTTTAAAAAGATAATTACACTTTATGAAACTAAGGAAAATAAATTTAACCTCTTATTACACTTACATATGCCCAAATGTTGAGGTGTGAGATGGTGGTAGTTTTATGGGGTGACTCGGCTAACATCAACTGAGTGGTAATGTCCACTAACATGAACATCTCTGGTAGATGATTTCATTATTTCGTCTCTTTTTTATGATATTCTTAGGATTTTTCAAGGGAAAACCCTTGTGACGCTACCACCCTCCCCTGTTTTGACAAATTCTCTTCAAATGGCATGACTCTACTCGTTATGTCCATGGGTTCTCCTCGTTGTATCAATTATCCTCTATCATTAATACTTATAAATAGTAATTATAATGGTAATATTATCAACCAATGGTATATTTTACAATGTTCATATTGACCATTAGTCTAACTAACCCATGGTCATATTTGATCAAAGGTCATATAATGATCAAATCCAAATGGTCAGATATCCTTTTACCCCCTATAAAAACAAATTAATTCATTAACTCAAAAATTCACTTAAATTTATCTCTAAAGTTAAGTTTTTATTTAATAATATATTTATTGGTTTACTAATATTTTATTTCATTTCTATATCATTTTTTGTTGGGTTGATGATTCTAGCAGACTAGGGAGATCTATAATTTCAAATTTTATCTAATCTATTTTATATATTTTTTCAGTTTTAATGTTTAGAATTTTCATTGGTTTCGTAGATGAATAATGAGATGATCATTATTAATGATAAAAAAAATTGGTTTCTCATTATTTTGTATGTGTATAATAATATATAATATGTAAAAAAACATTTATTCAGGAAACAAATATCATTTAAAATTCTTGGTCATTATATTCTTCCCCATTTGAGTAATTTCATCCCTAAATTTTCAACTCATTCTCTCAGTTGAGAAATGGTTAGTGTACTTATGTCTCATTGTCTACTATTGTTCCCACATCACTTCATCATATTTATGGTTCCTCCATAACACTTTGACGAGTTAGGTTGTCTTGATCTACAGAACCTTGTATCTATGGTCCAAGATCTCCACCAGCAGCTCCTCGTAAGAGAGGTCATGTTCCAATTGTACCGCTTGTGGATTTAGTACATGTGAGGGATCCAGTATATACTTCCCCAAGAGAGATACATGGAATACATCATGAACATGATAATTATTTGGAGAGAATGTTATTTGATAGGCCACTTCTTATATATGATCAAGGATATCAAAGTGTATAATGTAGGTAGGGATAATTTTCCTTTCCTTTCCAAATTACATGACTCTCTTCCATGGTGATAGATGAAGGAGAACATTTTCTCCAATATTAGTCTACAATCCCCTTCGATGGTTGTCAGTATATTTCTTATTCAAACTTTGAGAATTAATTATATGTTGTTCGGTTCCATGAACCTTTTATGTTATCTGTTTCACAAGATCAGTCCCAAGTAGATTTCTCTCACCAACTTCATCCCAATATGTACGAATTCAACATCACTTTTCATATAGATCTTCACATGCTTCCATTTGAATACTTGAGTGGAATTTGTCATTGTATGAGAACTCAACTAATTGTCGGTGTTTATCCCATTAACCTTTAAATTATATTTTGTATGTCCTCATAATTTCCTCAAGTGTCTAAATAGTCCTTTAAGATTAGTCATCATTTTGGGGGTGATAAGACATACTGAAATTCAATTAAGTATTCAGAGCATGTGGAAGACTTCTCTAGAATTTATATCTGAACCTTAGATCATAGTCATAAACTACAGAAAGTTTCACCATATGAAACCTCCCACATCCTTTGCATATATATTGGAATCACTACTAGAAAATGGGGTTTTGTAGACCCCTCACATGGGAGACCACCATTGGTGGTAGGTATTGTTTCCCTATAGAGACCACCAAAGGCAGTTGTAATACTTTTTAAAAATATACATATATATATGCCCCCTCCCCCCCTGATCCGAAACCTAAACCCTACCCCCAACCCCTCGTAGCCACTTGTCCCATCCCTTATCGCACCGGCTCCAGCTCCCCAGCACCGCCTCCCCTCCCTCACTGCACCGGCGACATAGCACTGGCTCCACCTTCGGTTTCTGCCAACACAGTCACCCATCCCATCCCTCGCTGCACTTCCCATCCCCTCCCTTGCTACACTGGAACCACCTCACTGCCTCCTCCTCCAGCTCCCCACCGTCATCGGTACCTATCCCCTCCATCATCGCACAACTTCTGACTCTGGCTCCCCTCCGCTACCCCTCCTCTCCCTCACAGCACCACCTCTGGCTCCCCTCAGTTCCGAATTTGTCACGCTATAAGGTATTTCCTAATTTCCATTTTAAGGTTTTAATTTTAGGCAATTTACAGAATAAATTTGACATGATTGAAGATTATATGAATATTTTGTGTGAATAAAAAGTTCGAAAATGGAATTTCATGTGTATACGGGTTTTTGTGCATGAATAATTATGAGACAATGTGTGTTGAAAGTGTGTGATTGAGAATACTTCACACTTTACGTGAAGTTGTAAGTTACATACAATGCAGATTCCATGTATATGTAGATTGTATTGATATTATAAGTTGTGTTTTTATTTGATTTATACCATCATTGAGTTTATCACATGTCTCTGTGTGTGTGTCCCATGAGAAAATGTTTGATGTTTGACCACATGTGTGTACTTGCATAGCCCATGAGACCCATGATTGTGTTTAATCACATGTGTTTTGATACAATAGGTAATTATTAATATTATATGATGTTCCTTTATATGATATTAATCCATGTTTCAATGTGACTTATTGTTTATATTTTAGAGGTATAATTAAGATGGAATTTAGAGTGATGTATCAATATTTTTTCACATTCTTGTTATTTCCCACACTTTTATTTACCTAACACTTTGGGGGTATTTGGGTTTTTACTATATGACTTGAGATACCTACCAGGGATTATGAATTTTCATTGTTTATTTACTCTATTTTTTTATTGTTTATCCTTTTCTTTATTGATACCAAGTGTATATTTTCTACACTGATGACATTCAGAACCTTACTACTAGTAAAAAACATCTTGCATAAAAGGATACCTGCTTGAGACCATGAGGAACACTATATTGGACCATGTGATCCAGCATGGGGCATCACATTCATTGTACCACATATTCTCTATTAATAACATAAGTGAAGATAGATTGGTATTTTTTTTGTTCTGGAATTGTATATATTTGATGTTATTCTTGATATAGATTAGTTAGTTTTCCATAAATTAGAGATTGATTTCTATATTCGATGGTTAATCTTTACCGCATCTGATGGCACAAAGGCAGTGTGAATCCAAGAGGCAGTGAGAAATTATTTTCACAAAGAAACAGTTTCTCTGAGTTTGAGAGATTGTTCATCGCTAATTAATTTTGGGCACTTTAATCACAAATTATATTTATTGATTTATTGGTAGGAACTAACTTAGTCGCTAAGGTTGATAGTTCAATATTGGTATTTCATGAATTTTTTCATGTACTAGATATGGATGCAAGTTATAATATTCCTTTCTTGAAAAATGTTTACTCTATGGAATTATAGACCAATTCAATCTTAATATAGTTTCTTGAATATAGAATCATCATAAGATTTACCATACCAATATGGTGGAGATGACATGGGCTTCCACATCCATTCCATTATCTAATCTCTTGTTTATTATTTAGAGATATAAATTGTTTATTTTATCAATTGTCCATATGCAATTAGATAGTCTTAATTTTAAATATATTCTATATGAAAAATGCAAGTAATATGAAGTCTTGTGTAAATGATTGTTATACGTATATTATTAAGGATAATAGTTGGATTGATCTTCCAAATTGAATGTCTAGAGAATATTTCAAGGGAATTATTCTATTTATTAAGTTTACTGGAGGATTTCAAAGTGAATTTATTATTTTTACATATAGAAAATGTGAAAAATGATATCAATTTACATGAGATACCATGAGGGATCACCTATTCGTGAACGAAATTCTGAAAAATTATAAGAGTTGGACTCGTCATGGGGAATAATATATTCATTATCAAATACAGATGCGGTTTAGTTGGTCGTTGATGCGAGGATGAATGATCCAATGCATGAAATGCTTACTGAAATGGTATGTGGGTTAGCTCCTGAAGGCATTGACATCCAGAATATTGAGACTGGTGAGATAAATCTGTGCTCTGGGGAAGATTGTGATTCAAGGAGTTTTTATAAAGTACTTGATGATGCAAAAACAGAATTATATCCTAGATGTACTTCTTATAATAAATTGTCATTTATCATGGAGTTGTTGCATTTGAGGACTTTGAATCAGTGGTCAGACACATCGTTCGATATGCTGTTGTTGTTATTAAAAAAGGTTCTTCCTATCGACGCTAAGATTCCTGACTCATATCACCATTCTTGTACGTTGATAAAGAACTTAGTTTTTACATATGAGACCATATATGCATGTGAAAATAACTTTATGTTGTTTAGAAAAGAAATTTCCCATTTGGATATTTTTATGGTATGTGGCACTTACAGGTGGAAAGATGACAGGGGAAATCAGACTCATCAAAGTCAAACTGTGAAATAGGGGAAATCGATTACTGTAAAGAAAATGTGTTACTTTCTCCTAAAGCCGAGGTTGAAATATTTTTTATGTCATATAATTTTTCTAATTTAATGAGATTTCATGAAGAAATAAATTAAGAAAGTGATATGTTAACCCACCCAATAGACTCTCGTGCATGAAAGGATTTCGATAAGAGACACCCCGAGTTTTCTAAAGATGTTCATAATGTCTAATTAGGGTTGGAAACATATGGTTTCAATCCATTCAAGTCTATGTATGGTGAAACTCATAGCACATGGCCTGTGGTTTTGGTTCCATATAATATTCCTCCATGGATTTGTATGAAGCAAAAATTTATATTACATTCCACTCTTATTGATGGACCTAGAAGTATGGGGGATAGGATTGATGTTTACCTTCAACCATTGATTGATGAGTTGAATGAATTTTGGGGTGATGGTATGATGACTTATGACTATGAAACGAATGAAATGTTCAAACTACAAGATTCTTTATTGTGTACAATCAATGACTTCCTAGCTAATTCAAATTTATCAGGATGGAGTAAGAAAGGGGAATTTGTTTTCCCTTTTTGCAATAAAAGTAAAAAAAATATGGATTAAACATTCCTGAAAATGGGCATACATGGGTCATAGAAGTTCCCCCCCCCCCCCTCAGCACAGCTTTAAAAAGTACAGAGTGACATTTGATGGTTCTAGAGAGTTTATCCCAGTACAAAATATCATGATAGGTGTAAAAATGTTATCGCAGATTGAGGAAGAAAAAAATCGTATGGTATATGAATTTCAGGATTTGGTGGCTCATCCATTACCTAATATTCATGGTGCGGGTAGACAGTGCAGTCACAATTCGAAAAAGAAAAATATTTTTTACAATCTCCCCAATTGGAAAACTAACATCTTAAAAAATAATTTGGATGTCATTCACATTGAAAAAAAATGTTTTTGATAATGTATTTTGGACCATTTTAGGTTTCAGTAGAAAATCAAAAGACCATGTTAATGCAGGTCATCATTTGGAAGAAATGGGTTTAAGGAAGCAGTTTCATTTATAGTTAGCTCAGGGAAAAAAGGCATATATGCCTGCTGTACAGTATATGATGACTAAAGAGGAGAAAGGGACATTTCTTTACATTTTGAAGATGCTGAAGGTGTCTGATGGTTACTCTTATAAAATTTCAAAGTCTGTGAATCTTACGAGTAGGACATTATAAGGGTTGAAAAGTCATGAAAATCACATACTACTTTAGTAGTTCATTGCAATCACAATTTGTGATTTCTTATCCCCCAATGTTGTTCAATATTTGATTGAGATTAGTAATTTTTTTATATAGATTTGTTTAAGAAATTAACTAATGAGTGATTTAAAAAGTTTTCAAGACCGAATTGTTCTTATGATTTGTCACATTGAGAAATTGTTTCCCCCTCATTTTTGGATGTTATGGTTCACTTGACAGTGCACCTAACTGATAAAGTAATGGCTACTGTCCTAGTGCAATTCAGGTGGATGTATCCTATTTAGCGGTATCTGAATACATTGAAACGATTTGAATGCAACAGAGCTCGTCTAGAGGCATCAATAGACAATGGTTATTTGATGGATGAGGGTACTACTTTTTGTGCAGAATACCTTATGGATGTTGAAACAAAATTAGATAAGCTATCTTGGATTCATGATGGTCTAGTTGGAGAAGGAACCATATTTGATATGGACTACATCGATTGGATACAATCGTATCGATATATCTTGTTCAATACTCCATCAGTTGCACCATTAATGCAGTAAGTGTCTTACCACTTTTATTGTTTAACTTTTAAATGTTTTGTTTGCATAAGTTTATCATTTAAACATCGCATTATCATTTGCAGGAAACACACTAAAGATAAAAAAAGAGATCTCTCGCACGACTAAGTATCAAATTCAACAATCTCATTATGCATCATTTCATGATTGGTTCAAGGATTTTGTATATATAAATTGATTTTCATTATGAGTGAAGTATTATAATAATTTCTTTCTACAAAAATCTTTATTGAATTCTGTGAATTATGTAGTTTTATAACCTAAGGGAGTTAGGTGACCCGACACTAACTGAAAAATTTATCCAACTAATTGAGGGTCCATCTATAATGGCTCGTCATTATAAATCTATAGATGCTAATGGTTTTCAATTTTGCAATAAAGATATTGAAGTCAAATGAGCAATAAAAAAATATGGCATCGGTTGTCCATTCGTTGATTCTAGTTATTAATATGGTCAATTGATAGACATCATTGAAGTTGTATACAGACACGGGTTGAAGTACATATTTTTAAAGTGTAATTGGGTCGATCCAGTGCATGGAAGTAAAGTCGATCAATATCAGTTTACATTTGTGAATTTTAACTATCTATTATACAGAAATGAACGATTTGATAATAAACCTTTCATTTTGACATCACAAGTGGATCAAGTATTCTTCGTTACTTTGCCTTCGAATCCTAGTTAGCAAGTGGTTGTGAAAATGTCCCGGTGAGGAGTGTTTTTATTTAAACAAGATGAACCCGAGACTATTCCCTTTGTTTCCCAACATCTTGATCAACATATTGTCGTTCAACATGAAGAAGATATTTATTGGGTTAGAGTGGTTGTTGAAGGAGAAATGGTTGATTTGAATTTTTAATGAAAGGCATAATTGTTTTCCCTCTCTTCTATTAAAATCATTTTTTAAAATTGTTTAAAACAACCGAAAAACAATTTGGTATATAAGCATTTTTATTTATTATTATTAATAATTAATCTAATGTTCGATCCTTTTTTATGGCTTCTCTTGTGGGCATGTGTTAACCAAGATTCTGGTATATGGTTTTGTCTCTAGTATTCATTGGATGAACTATATATCTTTGGTTTTATAAATTTTTTTCTAGATAAAATTGAAAGGGTAGATTACTTTGAGTAAAAGCATTTTTTAAATAAGGTGATTTCACCCTAGTAATGGGTAAATAAAAAAATATGGTATTCTCAAATTATTGAAATGTTTAGTGACCTTGTGGATTTTATTTTACGGTCTCCCTCTCCCTTTCCATTTCCTTTCAATCCTTATTGTAATTTTTAATCATATTGACAATTTTTTATGGGATGATGATTGTACTTTGAGCTTGAAAGATCCATATTTCACAAACATATGTGTTTATATAGATATAATATCCCCATGGAACAGCCCCACCCCACTCCCCCCAGACATCCCCACCCCCACCTATATATCCCCTCCACTTGAACACCCCCCCCCCACCCCCACCCCCTGGACAGCCCCACCCGACTCCCCCAGACTGCCCCCCCCCCCTACACTGCAGCAGCCCCTCCCATACCCCCTGCCCTACCCCAGCCTACCCACCCACCCCACTCCCACCTCCCGGACATCCCACCCCCCATAACTCCCCCCGGATAGCCCCTTTACAGTCCCACCACAACCCCCCCCCCCCCCCCCAGTCCCTCCCCACTCCCAACCCCCCTCCCGGACATCCCACCCCCCAAATCACTTCACGTTTAAAGAACCATCTAAATAAAATCCTTTTTTGTACATAATATTATTTCTGTTCTGTTCTGTTTATGATTTTTAAAAATACTATACCTTTTTGTTTTATTAACAATTGAACAAGTTTTATTTTTTTTAAAACAATACAATTTATCTTTTTGACACTTTGGATGGTCCCCTTACTAATTTTTTCTACGATTGCAGACATGTCGGGGGAATAAGCATCACATTCACATCATCCATCTGAACCATCTTCGTCTTAGAGTCGAGGTATGTTTGAATGTAATTTTTTTATTTTCTTATGTAATTACTAAATATATATATATATATGAACATATGTCAAATTATGTATAATATTATTTTCAATAGGATAGGACTCGACCGCTTATTCCTCTCGCAAGAGAGGCCCTAGTCGTAGAATTTCATCATGGAATTCTGACATGACCATTAATGTTTAATTTGATAGGATATTTCATCATGTGGGACTGACTTCCCCTACATTTATCTATCATTTCGGTCATATCATATGTGACCCACATCAATTTCCATTGACCACACGTGATTGGGCTTCGATCCCTCAGGATACATTAGATCAGCTTTGGAGGGAAGATTAGGTAAGAAGACCATTTTAGTTTCTTTCATATTTTTAAAAAAAATTAGCATGTGTGATTTATTTTCTTAAAAATAATAATCTAAAAGTGTGCCCTGATGAGTTTTGGCCGATGTGTACGGGAAAATGTCGTAATATGTGGGAAGATTTTAAAAACAAAATCAAGAGGGAGCACTGGGTACCAAACGTGGGTGCCCCATACATTCTGGAAAAAGTGCCAAGAGGTGTTCTCCCATATCAGTGGTGTGTCTTAGTTGCATATTGGTATACTGAGGCCATTGTGGTCAGTATATTTACTTTGGTATATATATTTTCATAATTTTTTTACATTATATTTGTTTGAAATTTGAATTAATTTAATGTAGGAGGTGTCAGCACGCCATTCTGAGAATCGAGCGTTGCAGGGACTACCTCAAAGTCTCATGACTCATTACTTGTCTCAGATTCAACATGATGTATTTATTATTCATTTTTAAAATTATTATTTAATATGGTTTTCTGTTATATTTTAATATTTTATTGGTATACAGTTACGGGAGCAAGGTGCACCGACTGATAAAATGTCAGTGTGGATGAGAACTCATAATCGAAATGATCCAGAGGATACAGATCTTATATTAAGTGCTTGTACTCATTAACAATACTTACATGCATCTGTATATAAACATATATATGTATATATATTTAAATATTTCATAGTCTCAATTTGAAGCTGAGTTAGAACAGCTGCCAGAGGACCAGCGACAGCTTCCCATGCGAAGGGATGAGATATTCCATCACATTATTGGTCATGATGCGCATGGATATAGTTTGAACTATGGAACATGGATTCCTAGTCTATAGTTGTCACGACCCGCCCTCGGGGTCCGTGCCGTGACTACCCCAAGCCCGCCTTCCATAGGCCAGGGGCTGGCGACTAGCACCAAGGCGTAAAATCCCGATAACTGGGAAGGCATTGCCTTTATAAAAGAAAACAAGCACCACAGAGTACAAGCGGAAGTAAAACACTAAGTACAAAATGAAGAGCTGAAAAGTAAAAAGGGGCCGGAAATACAAGCCCAACTGTAAAGTACAACTCGAAAGGGAAAACAGCGACTGAAAAGTAAAGCTGCTACGCTGAGATGTCCACTGGAAATCCCACCTGAAGGGTGGGTACAGATAGCTCCTCTGCTCCTCGGGTCCCGCCATCCGCTCCGTGTATGTCCCGCCCAGTGGTCTGCCTCTGGGAACCGCCTCGTCGTATAGTCCACCTCCTGGTACCGTCCAGTCCTCGAACACTCGGCCTCTGCCAGTACTGGCCGTCGTCTGCAACCAACACAACGAGGTGCGGGCATAGCCCGTGCAGGGGTGAGTATAACGATACTCAGTAGGGACCCCGAGACCCTCAAGGTCTCACTAAAACCAACAAGGATAACCACAAGAAGATCACAACAGATAAACTCTACTTAGGTATATGCCCATACATATACCTAAGTTATCAAGTAACCCATCTCAATCATGAAGTAAACACAAGAATCAAAGACTCAGCTCAAACCAGGATTTTCATTATCGAAACCGTAACTGCTGAAGAGCTCCGTCTCTAGAGTGTACAGTGGTCTGTCACGACTCTGAGGCTGCCGCTCACTAACCTAGGACTGCTGAGGTACTCCTCCTGTCGAGTACTGCGGGTTTGCGGCCAACTACCTGGCGCTCCGTCCGCTGAGGGTCTGTCGCCAAATACCGGGCGCTCGCCCAAATAGCCTACTGAGGTACTCCTCCTGTCGAGTACCGCGGGTTTGCTGCCATCTACCTGGCGCTCCGTCCGCCGTGGGTCTGCAGCCAAATACCGGCGCTCCGTCCACTGGGCTAGTCGACTCACTCCAAGTCGAGTCGGTCAAGCAGTCGTCAGGTCTCAGCCGGCTACACGGTCTCCGTACTCTGCACGCTCGTCTCCAGGAGGGTCCGCTCCACGAGCTACTGGTCGATACTCCAAGTATCTCAAAGTCCCACGAAGAAGTGTCTCAAAAGTCCGTCTCGTCACAGGGGTCTCAACGCAACAGACGGCGCGTCAATCGGACGCCCGGTCTGTGAGTTATTAGCCTTTTCGTCCCAGGGGCCCGGTTGGTTTCGAGAGCGAAACCAATCCCGGCCGTATCTCAACTGTACCTCGAACTCCCATAGGGTAAACTCAAAGGGACCGTTACTCAACGTAACCACCAACGCCGCTGACGGCTCGTCAAGCGAACGTCCTGTTTGAAAGATATCAGCTTTCCCGTTCCAGGGGCCCGGTTGGATTTCGGGTACAATCCAACCCGGCCATACTCCGACTGTATCCAAAACTCGGGCGGAGTATGTCAAAAGTTCCGTCTCATCAAGAGGAAGTTAACGAAACAGACGGCGCGTCAATCGGACGCCCGGTCTGTGAGTTATTGGCTTTTTCGTCTCCGGGGCCCGGTTGGTTTTTAAAGCAAAACCAACCCGACCGTACTCCACCTGCGTCCAAACCTCGGGCGGAGTATG
This sequence comes from Viscum album, assembly GCA_963277665.1. NCBI lineage: Eukaryota > Viridiplantae > Streptophyta > Magnoliopsida > Santalales > Viscaceae > Viscum > Viscum album. Next base: position 1,831,849,712 of record OY728127.1, on the reverse strand, counting down.
CCAAAAGATCCGATTCACTAAGAGGAACACAACGCGACTGACGGCGCGTCAATCGGACGTTCGTGGCTCAAGATATGAGCGTTTCCGCTCCGAAGGCCCGGTTGGTTTCGTGAACGAACCAACCCGGCCGAACTCAAAGTAACCCGAAACCTTGAGTGCGATATATCGAAACGACCGTCTCGATCCAAGGTTCGCGTTGCCGCAGACGGTTCGTCATTCGGAGGTCCGAGGCTCAAGTTATGAGCCAAAAACCAAAACAGGTTCGAAACGGGGGGGTCCGGGTCCGGGCCGACCCGGCCCGACCCCCCCCCCCCCCCCCGGGGCGGTGCGGCGGCGGCGGGCGGCGCGGCGGCGGCGGCGGCGGGCCGCGCTGGCGGCGGCGGCGGCGGCGGGCCGCGCTGGCGGCGGCGAGTGCCGCACGGGGTGGCAGCACGCGGGGGGCTTGATTGCCCCCGCTGTCTTCTGGCGGCGCGGCTTAGTCGCGCCGATTTTCTAAGCAAACCGCCCCCTCACATGAGGGGGCCTCCTTGAGCGGAACCGAGGGGGCAGCCGGCCCCCTCCCTTTAAATTTAAACCGCCCCCCTCTTTAAGAGGGGGGTTTTGCCAGTTGGCCGGGGAATTAATTCCCCGGTTCCGGCCGACCAGCCGGCCGGTTTTCTCCAACGGGACCGGAAATTTCCGGTCCCCTTCGGCTTCCGACGCCGGCGGCCCGGCCGCCGGTCTTCCCTTCCGCCGCTGCCCGGAACCGGCCGCGGTCTTCTCGTCCCGCCGCGGCCCAGAACCGGCCGCGGCGTTCGTCATCCGGCGCGGTGCGTCGGCACCGCGCCCCTTCGCCGTGCTTCGATTCTTTTCAACGCGGCGCGACGGCGTCGCGTTCTTGAAGATTTTTCCTCGGCGTGGCGCGACGGCGCCACGTAAATTAAATGCACGATCAACCGCGTGGTGCGACGGCACCACGCCGCTTGCTTCCACCCGCAAGAACAAACAAGAACGTTGGAGGGGGTTCGGCCGTGTTCGTACGGTCCGGCCCCCCTCACGTTAAATTAATAACGCAACTTAAACATTTCAACCTCAAGTTAGACATGCCAGATCCATGTTCAAGAAATGGAATAAATAAAGAATAAAACAACAACCCCTACCTCGGGTATAAGTTCGAGGATTTGACTAAGTCCGCGGAAGTCGATGTCGCGGAGATCGGGCGTCGCGGTAGTCGTTCGTCAATTCCGTTGACGAAGAGACGCGTCTGAAGAGGCACGTCGTTGGCGAATCCCTGTACGCCGACGAAGGTTGTCCGAGGAAGGTGCGGTGTTCTCTCTCGTTGACACCGAAGACGAAGAAGAGCGGTGCGGCGTTCTTCGTCGGAAAAAGGGCGTTCCTCGTCAAGTCTTGAGGAAAGTCAAATTATAAAGAGAACAACGAACTCAAGAATCTCTACCTCGATAGTCGCACGGTGACGGAGTCGTGGAATATCGGTGTCGATTCCTTTGACGTCGGAGGAAGAGTCGTTGTCGATGGCGTTCGTCGCGGAAAACCGTCGCGGAAGAGATGACGCGGAAGAAGTACGTCGCGTCGCGGATACGGCGTCGCGGATGGATCGTGTTCTTCGGCGGAGAAGTTCTCCGTTGAAGAACGACGTTCTTCGCGTTCTTCGTTGAGTTTGAAGAAGAAGAGGAGAAAAGCTTCCAAAGCTCCCAAGAAATCCTCCCAAGGGTAAAAGAAACTCCTAGAATAATATAAGCTTTAACTTATATTATTTCACAACTTAACCACAAGAATTTCAAAGGTTTTAAAATTCAAAATGGATAACTCCAAAATTAACTCACTTATTTAATATACATGAATTGTATAATTAAATATAAGTTAACTTGTCAAGCCATTAAGAGGGAGAGTGGGGAGTTGAAAAGGTGGGGGTTCGTGTGGGCCCCACCACACTTAATCCTCCCAAGGGAGGTTAAGTGGGTGTGGGTCCCACTTCCAACCACCTTTGATAGGATTTAACTTGATGAAATAAAATTGTTCTTCACAATTTTATTTAACTCAATCTAAAAACCCCAAAACGTAACTTTCAACCCGCAACAAACGCAACTCCCGAAAAGGTCTCTTTAAGCGATTATCGGCGCTGCAAGTTCATTGGTGCCCTCGGATTTCAATTCCGAGCACCGGATCAAAAGTTAGAAATTCCCGCTCGTTCGTTCACTGAACGTACCCGAGCCAAACTTCGGAAATTAATTCCGGGCACTCCGGGCCTCGGAATCAGGTGCCGTCTGAAACCGCATTCTTGTAAAATTCTAAAGAAAATTAAGAAAAAATTTCCCTTGAATTTTACGGGTCTTTACAATAGTATCATGTGCTGAGGTTTTCAGTCTTGCTATTGCTCGGATGACACAGCAGCTGTCAGATTTCAAGGCACGGTTGCACGCTTTCGAGGAGGTAAATGCGTAATTGATCACTGAGGTTAGAATACTGCAGGAATATGTGCGTCTGGGTGATGGTGTAGGGGATCATACGATGCAGGTTTATACTGAATTTTTTTATTTTCTTTCTATTATTTTTGTTGTTAAAATCATTATAGTTTTTTTTATTGTAGGCCCTTGGCACACCGGAATGTGGTAGCAGGCATGACCACGTATGACGCATCATATTCAGAAGGTGTATTTCTTTTATATTTATTATTGAATTGATGTTATATATTTATTTAGACTTTAAATGTATAATTTTTTGATATTAGAACAATTTATGATTTTAAAAACTCCACAGTTTTTAAATTTTAAGAGTATGAATAGTACTTTAATACTTTATTGTGATAGATAATTTCTTAGAATCCTCATTGGTGGGTAGGAATTAGGCTAGGTGGGCTAATGGAATAATGAATCAATGGTCCAATGGCCTATTGGACTAAGGGCCAAATGGCCTATTGGATCTCATGGTAATTTCAAAGGGTTTTAACTTCTCTCACATATGATTTCTATTGTATTGTAATTGTTAGAGTTTATCTTTTTCTTGGTCTTTGGAAAACCCTAGAAGTGTTACCTCTTTTACAAGATTATAAAAATGATCTTTAAAATGAATAAATGTGTGAATTGTGCCATTTCTTTTATTTTCGACAATGATTTTATTTTTCTTTACATCTATTTATAATGATTTCTGGTTGGCATGTTCTCCCTCCACTTCACTTACTGCCTATCATGTTACGCTAGACCCCATATCAGTTTTTGATAAATGTATTTTTGGTGGTTTTTTTATGGTGTTGGTGGATACATTTGGTATATATGGTGAAAAATGGTTGGTCTAGTTCCCTTCTATGATTTCTATTTGTTTTAGTGGTGGCATGTGATGCGTTTTGGTGTCCATACTCTTATATATTTTTTCCTTGTCGATGTTCTTCTGCTGGGGGGTGGGGCTATCCGGGGTGAGTGGCAGGGGGTGTTGTCTGGGGGTGGGGGGGTTTGTTTGGGGTGAGTGGGGTGGGGGTTGTCTGAGGGTGGGGGGGATATCCCGGGGGAGTTTTGTTTTGGGGGGGGGGGTGGTTGTCTGGGGGGCACGTGAGGGGATATCTGAGGTGAGTGTGGGGGGCTGACCGAGGTGATTTTTTTGGGGGGTGGGGTGGGGATGTCCGGGGGGAGTGGGGGGGTTGTCCGGGGGGAGTGGGGGATGTCCCTGGGGAGTTTGGGGGGTTGTCTGGGGGGGCACGTGAGGGGCTATCCGTGGTGAGTGTGTGTCAGGGGGGCTGTCTGGGGAGAGTTCTTTTGGGGGGGGCTGTTCGGGGTGAGTGGGGGGTTGTCCAGGGGGAGTTGGGGCTATCCCCGGGGAGTTTTTTTTGGGGGGGGGGGTGGCTATCTTGGGGGCACGTGAGGGGCTGTCCAGGGTGAGTGGGGGGCTGTCTGGGGAGAGTTTTTTTTTGGGGGGGGGGGGGCTGTCCAGGGTGAGTGGGGAGGGGGTGTTGTCTGGGGGGCATTGTTCTGGGGGGTGGGGGATGTATGGGGGGAGTGGAGTGTTAGGGGGGGCTATCCAGGAAGAGTTTTTTATGGGGGAATGTCTGAGGTGAATGTGGGGAGTGGGGGTTGTCCGAGGTGAGTGGGAGGGTTTCTGGGGTGAGTGGGGAGTGTTGTTCAGGGGAGGCTATCCGGAGGTGGGGGGTTTTCCGGAGGTGGGGGGATGGGGGGTTGTGCAGGGTGTGGAGGGGGGTTGTTCAGGGTGGGGGATATCCAGGGGAGTGGGGGTTGTCCGGGGTGGGGGGTTGTCCCGATGGAATTTTTTTGGGGGGGGTGGCTGATCGGGGAGCACATGAGGGGCTGTCCGGGGTGAGTGGGGGGGGGATGTCTGAGGAGAGTTTTTTTTTCATGGTGGGGGGTGGGGATTGGGGTTGTCCGAGGTGAGTGGGGGGTGCTATCTGGGGGGCTGTTCGGGGGTGTGGGGTGGTCCAGGGTGAGTTGGGGTGCTGGTCAGGGGGGACTGTCTGGAGGGGGGGGCTATCCAGAGGTGGGGGATGGGGGGATATGCAATGTGTGGAGGAGAGGTTGTTTAGTATGGGGGATATCCAAGGGGAGTGGGGGTTGTTCGAAGGTGGGGGGCTATCCTGGAGGAGTTTTTTTTGGGGGGGTGTCTAACCAGGGGGGAACGTGAGGGGCTGTCCGGGGTGGGGGGGATATCCGAGGGGAGATTTTTTTTTGGGGGGGGGGGGATTGTCCAGTGTGAGTGGGGGGTGATGTCTGGGGGGCACTGTTTGGGAGGGCCTGTTCAGGGGGTGGGGGTTGTCCGGGGTGAGTAGGGGGCTGTCCGTTGGGGGAGTGGGGGCTGTCCGAGGGTGGGGGGCTGTCCCTGGAGAGTTTTGGGTGGGGGTTGCTGTCCGGGGGGCATGTGAGGGGCTATCCGGTGTGAGTGAGGGGGGGTGTCTGGGGAGAGTTTTTTTTTGGGGGGGGGGGGGCTTCCTGGGGGTGATTTTGGGAATTTGTGAATTTGGACAATTGGCTAAGTCTCCATTTAGCCTATTGTCCTAATGACCAAATACCCTAATTCCATATTAGACTATTGGAATAATGTCCAATTGGATAAATGGAGGCTTGGGAAATTGGCCAAATTCACTAATGCACAAATGACCAAATGCCCTCATGCCCTAACACCCTAACTCCCTAATGGTTGAAATGCCTATGGCCCAATGACCAAACAATGTCCCAATAGCCCAACGGCTCAACAAAGGCCCAACGACTGAACAACGGCCCAACTACCGAACAATGGCCCAATAGTCGAACAATGGCCCAACAGCCTAAAAATGTCCCAACAGCCTAACAAAGGACCAACGACCTAACAACGGCCTAACAATGGCCTAACAATGTCCCAACGGCCTAACAATAGCCCAACGACCTAACAACGGCCCAATGGTCGAATGACCTAATGGATTATTATCCTAATTACCTAATTTCCTATTGGTCTAATGACCTATTAGGCTATTGACCTAATGACATATTATCCTATTGGACTAATGACCAAATGGACAACCTGCATATTAACATATTGTCCAAATGGACAATTGGCTAAATGGAGACTGGCCAATTGGCCAAATTCTAAAATTCCCTAATGGCCAAATGGCCCAATTTGATTAATATGTATATATATATATTATAAATGAACATATATTTCCAATTTACATTTTCTTTATTTAGTTGTTTATTTTTTATCTTATTGTAGGTTTATTGAAGCAGAAGATTGGAATGGATTGGAGATGTTTGGATCACTGGATATGAAGGAGTATGTCTGTAATTTATTTATTTTGAGGATCCTAGTGTTTCTACTATTTCAAATTCATTTTTTTTCTTAATTTCACTTTATTTCTGCTGTTTTCTGCTGTCTGAGAAGCAGCACTATATTTTTTCAAAAACAATTCCCATGTTAGAAACCACCATTGGCAGTTGTTAATGGGTCCATTTTTTTCCAGGACCCAGTGACCTCCAATGGCGGTCGCTATAGGTATTTTTTTTTTACTTTATCTATTGCAACCTCCAATGGTAGTCGCTATAGCTCAGCCCAATAGAAACCACTATTCGGTCGAGCCTTAGGTCAGTTACAGCAACTGCCATTGGCAGTCGCTGTTTCCCTACAGCGAAAGCCCTAATGTGACTGCCATTGGTGGTCTTAAAGCAGTCTCTAAAGACCAATAGCGACTGCCAATGGTGATCTCTATTGGTCTCATTTATAGTAGTGAATGTTGATCTAGAGAGAAATCTTTCTAAATAGTGATGAAATTTTAAAACATGGGTATTTGATCCATTATAACCCATATTGCATTATTTCCTTTGGATGTTCATGGGAGACCAGTGATGAAGTCCATATTTATATTTTACCACTTCTATTTTTGTATGGGTAGTGATTGTAATACCCCTTTATGAAGTTTTCGATCCACCTTCACCTTCTAATACACCAATAACCTTACAGTGTAATCGGTAATCCTCTTTTTTATATTATCCCACCAATAATGATCATGAAGGTCCCTATACATTTTAGTGGTTCCATGATGTAAAGAGAATATAGATCTACATACTTCATCAATCATATCCTTCTTTATCTATGGGATTGATGGAAGACATAGCCTTGTATGAAATTTCAATACACCTTCTTGATCAATATTGAACTCAAGAAATATCACATCCTTCAGAACCTCTATATTATTTTATAGAAAATGGTCATCTCTTTTATATTTCATGATCTTATCTAGTAATGATGGTTGATAAATCATTTGGGATATATTTGATGATGTATATTCCCTTACGATTACCATGTCCAATTTTAGTAGTTCCTTGATCAATGGGTCCCCTTAAATCTTCATCATTGTCATCATAACAGGGTATTTTCTACATAATGAATTAGCAACTTTGGTTTCTCTTCCAGGCTGACAATAAATTAAATAGTAATAATCTTTGAGAAGTTCCAGCCATCTCATTGGTATCATGTTCTATTCATTTATAATGTAAATATACTTCAAGCATTAGTGGTCTGTGTATAGATTACATTTCTCCTGATAAATATAGTGACTCTATATTGTTTTGAAAAAATAATTTCAAATAACTTCAAGTCATGCGTAGGATAATTTTTCTCATGAGTCCTTAACTACCTAGATTCATAATAAATCACCTTATCATTTTACAATAGGACACACCCAATACCTTTCTGATATACAACACTATAAATAAAAAATCCTTCTCTGATAGAGGGTAGACTTAACACATGTGCAATAACCAATCTCTTCTTTAGTTCTTAGAAACATTATTCACACTCCCCTATCCATATGAAATTATCTCATTTTAATATTAACATGGATAGTGGATTATAAAGTCATGAAATTTATTTCACAAACCTCCTATAATATCCTTCTAAACCAAGGAAACTTTGAATCTTAGTTACTATTGTAGGATACGGCCACTCCTCTATATTCATTTTCTTCATAGGGTCAACTGATATTCCATCATTAGTTATAATGTGCCCAAATAATTCATCTTGTTGTAATAAGAATTCACTTTTTATGAATTTTCTAAATATATTAACCTTCCTCATAGTTCCCAATATAACTCTTAAATGAACTTCATTATCCTAGGGGATTTTGAAATATATCAAAATATCATCAATAAAACCTACCATGAATTTATCAAGGTAGTCCTTAAAGAATCCATTCATGAAATAGATTAATATAAAAGGGTAATTTGTTAATCCTATGGTCATATAAACAAAATCATAATTCCTATATCTTTTTTGGATTTTAGTATTTGGAATATATTCTTTATCCTTTGAAAACCACTATAGGTTGTACATTCAAGAGTTCTAAAATTTCCTTGATTCTATAGTTTATCATAGTATTATACTTTAAGACCTAGTCCATCCCTATTATAATGTCAAAATCCACCATGGGAATGACTAGTATATTTTCGATGAGATTTTACTCACCAAAGTTTATAATAAAGTTTCTATATACTATTGAAACTAGGATAATACCTCCAAGAGTCTTGACGGATAACTCTGCTTATAGATGTTCAAGGATTGATTCTATATTATTTGAAAATTTTGATGAAATAAAGGAATGTGTAGAACTATAATCAAATAAAGTGGTTTCTATCTTTGATAGTATGATGAGTGTACCTTCCACCACATCATTTGGAGCCTCTACTTATTCTTTCATGATAAAACAATTCACATCCTTTCTCCACTTCCCTATGATGGGGTTGATGGTGGTTCCCATCCATTATCTTATAATATTTACATTGATTGGAAATGTTCCCAATATATCCACACTTGAAGCATTAAACTTCTCAATAGGCCTTCACCAACTTCCCTTTCTCATTAGTGTCGAGAAATTGAGGAATCACTTTTCCATGATAGTTCTGAGATATATAGATTTCTCTTTCACACATATATCACTTTCCAATTCCAATTATGAAGTTCTGTGAATGATTCTTCCATCATTTGTTTCATGTTGTACTTTTCACTATCTTTTTTCCTCTTCCATGATCAAAGTCCTTCCATGAGTTTAGCTATATTTATATCTTCTTTTTATTAAATCTATGTGAGAATTGTGTCTAACCAAAACTAAAATTAAACCTTTATTGAACTCCTCATTATCTCCTCATATCTTTCATAGTCACGATTTGATATATTCCTCCATAAATGGGGTCTCAATACACCTAAGAATCTATCAACCATTCCCTTAGTATCAAAAATAAAGTTAGAGGTATATTTAGAAAATATTGTAAAGTTCATCTCATTGATTCCCACTAATTAATTTTCTTTCTTCTTTAGCTCTAGTAATTCCTTAACCATTTTCATTCACATCAAATAGGGGAAATATTTATTGAAAAATATTTCCTTGAACTCTTCCCACTCCATATCATCTATATCCCTTCTTAGATTTAAGTTTTAAATTAGTGTCTACCAATGATCACCTTTTACTTATAAGAATTATACTTCCAAGTTGACTTTATCATTATCTAAACAACAATGTATAGAAAATATTTTTTTTCTATAGTCATTTTCCATTTTTTTGAAATAAATGATTTGGTAGATCTATTAATAGAAGGTGGACATTGACACATAAAGGACTCAATGGAATTTTGTTAACTTCTAGGTGAATCCATTCTCTCAACTTGATTCAATATATTTTTCATAACTCAAGTTAGTTTATTCTTAATCCTCATGAAGTTTTTTATTCAAACGTCCACCAAAACGCCATCAATGCATCATCTGTTGCACTCATCATTTATGTGGTTACTCCTATTTCCTGTAATTTTTCTAAAATAATAAAAACTTAGTGATAAATTTGTTACTTTAATGAATATTATAATTATAAAGTGATTTCAAGTTATAAATCATCATTCTTAAATATGTTATTAATATCCTCTAATAAAAATTTCATTTTCAATATATTTATCATAATAGTTCATAAAAATCTTGTGATTAACTGAAAATATCCCCCAAGAGTGCCAAACTAGGTGTGCAGTATGGCCCATTGTATTCCACAAGTTCTTAATAGATTCTTGATCAAAGTGGTATTTTTGGGTGTTACCATTAGATACATAGGTTCCAGATCCATATCAACTTGTAGTATCCAGACATAGATTTATTTTTTTGGAAACCACTTACTTAATACTTACCAAAATACCAGGATTTTTTACTATATTTTGACTTGTACCTAGGGTTCATTCTAAAGTTTTAATGTCATAATTTCCAAAAATAACTAAACCATCCTTTTATATCAACTATTGAATCCTGACTTTTTATTTCACACTTTTCATTACATGGTACGAATAAAAGATATTTTAAAGTTTAGTTTCTTGGAAAAAGGTATATAGTATATGAATGTATAAAACATTATTATAAATAAAATTGATATAAATATTTATGGGTTCACCCTAATTTATTTTTACTGCATCTTATTTCCTTGGAACATACATCAAATGAAAGGGGTGATTATGAATTCTAGTAAGGTAATCAGCAAGAGATACATATAGAATGTGATCTTGAGACATAACAATAAGAACATGAGGAATAAAAATAATTCATGAAAAAGAGGAGTATAATAATAATATCATGAATCATAACATGGAAATATGGCTAAAAATTTTAAATGATTCATTTATATGAATATCAACATGGATTATCACAATGGTTTCATAAAAGAAAATTACCAAGAATGTTCACCAAGATATCATAAAATATGTCATCTCTAGAGATTAACTTTTTTACCCAGTACATTGGATTACTATAAGGGTGCACCCTTGATATGTTTTATTTAATGTGAGTCACATAGATTATAATAAATCATTTCATTAATTACCCATTGAGAATAAATAAAATGTTTCTTAACAAAATCATGGCATACAAAAGTTCTTGAAGATGTTATCATTATGTCATTTTTAAACAATGAAATGGAATAAAGGTTTTATGTATGTAAATCCTGAAATTATTTAGACATTTTTAAATCAATTTGAATATCAATTTAATAAAAATGAGTTTTGGGTATTCAAATAAGAATGGAAAAAATTTCTCATGTAAAAGATAGAAATTAGTGAAATAAATTCGGCAACATAACGAGTATAAAACATGGTTTTAGAAAAAGGTAAAATTAGAGTGAAAAAGGGTATAATAATTATAAAATACTATTATTATATAAATGGGATAATTTATAGTGGAAAAACAGGAATTTTCTTGGTAATTATATTTCATACCACAAAAAGGACTCTTGAATAGAAAAGATAAGTGATGATTTCCCTTACCTTGATGAGTTATTAAAAAGACATGAGGATGGATCCTTGGGATCTTGAGGAAAAAATTGGGGGCTCATTAGAAGTAAAAATAACTATAAATTAGTGGATTATGGATTGGGAGAGAATGGCAATGCTTAAATGGGAGGGTATTTATAGAAAAAGTGGAGGAATTGTTCAATAATTTCCAAATATAAGTCTTGGAAATCTAGGTTGTAGAAAATAAAAAACCATTAGATTAACCATGATTTTTTCTCATCTTTTTGTACATTTGGTTCACTATTTATGATATTTTAATCTAACATAACCGAATTTAATTTTTTAATACTTCTTTTGGTAGGAAAAATTAATGATTCCACAAAGTAATGTTTTTAAAAAATAAAAATTTCATTTATAGACTTTGGAAAGTCACTTATAGTTTTAAATATTTATTAAAATATATTAAAATACTTAATATTAATAAAATAACATATTTTATGTCTTTTATTTTTTTCAATTAATATTAACATCATTATAAAATAAATGTGAAGCCATAGAATATAGAAAAACCCCAAAACTGTATTTTTTACAATTCATGAAAAATAATGTATTTTATAAAATTCTCATAAATTCACCCTAACCTAATTTCTATGTGATTATTTAAAATATAATGATTAATTTTACATAATAATTCAATAAATATGGTAATTTTAATTTTTAAATATAAAAATACTTATTTATTTAAAAATAACGGTTTTTAAGGCTTAATTAAATTTCTAACACTTATAAAAAAACAGTCCATTATAAAATTATTATATCATTTATATTTCAGTGAGTGTTTTCTAAAATAATATTTTATTAAAATAGATATTATTCATAATATTTGATTTTATTTTATTATAAAATTGTATATATTTTATAGAAAAAATGCAATGTATTTCATTTGTGTATAAAAATAAATTAATGAAATTCACCTCAATTAAACATATATTTTATTAAGAAAAAATATTCTTAAAATGGAATTGATTAAATAAACATTTCAATTATCCAAATAAAATATCACTTTATGAAACTAAGTCCATGAAAATATCCCTTATTACTCCCATGTATTCCCTAAGGGTGAGGTGTGCGATGGTGGTAGTTTCACACGGTGGCTCGACTAACATCAATCAAGTGGTAATCTCCACTAACATGAAATTATCCCATATGTGATTTCATTCAAACTTCACATTTTGAATATAAACTTGGGATATGTCAAGGTAAAACCTTAGTGACACTACCTCCCTCCCATTTTCTAATAAATGGGCTTCAAACGACATAACTCTACTGGTTGAGGACATCGATTATCCTTTCTGTATCAATTATACTTTTTCATTAATACTTATAAACACTAATTATAATGGTAAAATTATCAAAAAAAAGGTACATATTTCAAAAGTCCTATTGACCAATTTTCATATTTGAACAATAGTGATATAATGGTCTAATAACCAATGGTCACATATCCCTTTATAACCTATAAATACAACTTCATTATTTCACTTAAAATTTATATCTAAGGTTATATTTTAATTTCTTAAATGTTTTTTGGTTTAATAAAATCTTGTTTAATTTCTATAGAATTTGATGTGGTTGTGATGACTTTACCAGACTAGGGTGATCCATACTTTCCCATATTATCCATTCTATTTTATATTTTTTTCTCTTGTTGTAATGATTTTCATTTTAAATGGTTTTATAACTAATTAATGTAATAATCATTGTTAATGAGATGAAACATTTTGGTTTATATTTTTTTCATTTGTATAATATTTTATAATAGGTAAAAATAATTTATTTAGGAAAAAATGTCATTTAAAAGTAAGGTTATTATAGTTTGACTCACCTAGGAACTAAAGAGTGAAACAAGTATAACTACTTTATCCTCTTCTAAGCCCTGATAAATAGTTAGGAAAATCTACATAAAATCATTGTATGGTTCTAGATCGATGGTCAAATAATTTCTTCTGATAATAGGAAGAAGACTGGCCTAAATATTTCCTTATCTTATGTGAAACCCCCTTAGCCAAAATTAGAGAAAATAGAAGTAGCTTAGTGAAATGAGAAGACTATGTGGATACCATCATGGATCCCAACTATAGCTCCATGAACTCCTGCACTCTATCTAGCTTCTATATATTGTCAAATAATCTCCCAATAAACAATTCCATGAAGGAATCTATGGTGATATCCTCATGTCTTCCTCCTAATCCCATAACAACTCAACACTATCTTCAAAGTCCCTGTAGAATGAAATTTCTCACATTAATCTTTCAGTCCTCAGGTGTCTTAATGAGGTCAAATACACCCTCGGTGATATATATAAAATCCTATACATTATTAGGACCTATATTTACCTAAAAATATGGTGAATGATATGGATAAAATTCTATTTAATAATTGATCATGGACCTCAGTTCCCCTCTACACAGGGTAGGGATAAGAAAAAAACTCTCGATTGAGGTAGTACCACTACCTACACCACTGGGATAAGTGCGGGAGTCTACTCTGCTACACCCCTTACACAATAGGAAATGGTGAATTTAAATCCTTATAGTGAACCATTATTTTCATACATATATATCATTTATGAATATATTGATATTCATTATATAAAATAATGATCTGTTCTATGATCATATAGGTCTAGTGCCTTTGGAAACATGGATACATAAAAAATTGGTCATTGAGTAAACTAAAACATCTCACATTATGTTATTCATGACTAGAAACCTTCTTATAAAGATCATATATAATACCATTCATCATTTTCTAGTGAAATGAAATATAAGAAAGGGTGATATCATATGCTCAGTAAGGGTAAATAGTGGTGATATCAACATAACATGAGCATAAGGGTATGACAACATGTTAAAAACATTTTAAAATCATACCCTTCATTTCATAAATACTAATCTCGAGTCATGGAACAACTATTTGTAGTTTATAAGACATGAATCATAAAGGAATCAAATAACATGATCCATGACTTCATAAATTAGCACAATACATAGATTTGTGGCTTACACATAATCACAGAAAATTATTTCATTTATAGTTAAGGAACATTTAAAAAATATTAATAGTGGAATTAGTTCACTCCCCAAACCATTTTAGAATCTAAGGTTCACTCCCAAGACTATCATAGTGGACAAATTCCCCTACTGAACTGGATTCACTCCTCATTCTAATCATATTTATCATATGATATATTCATCATTACCTAATGCATCATAGGGAAATATAATTATAGGACCACCCATAACATAATGAAAATCATACACATATAATCCATAAGAACATAAAACATTTAACATATTATAACCTGCAAAAAGTATTTGGGTTTCATAAGCATTTCACCATGGCATAACTAGTGAAAAAGAAACATGTATCATAATCCTTAACACCAATTCAGGATAACAAACCTTGTGGAAAAAGGAGTGAGTTTCATAACTTTTTTCATCATAATAATAAAACATCATAAGAAATAATAATTATGGTTTCTATAAAACCCTAATATTTTATGTTTTTTTAAATATATTTAAATTATTTAATATTTTTTGTTACATGAAATACTATGTTTAAACAAACAATGAAAAACTATTAAAATATTTAAATTTTAGAACTTTAACATAATCATTATATTATTTGGTATGAATAGGGATAAATAATAAATAAAAATATATATCTCTCACAAAAGTATAAAATAAATTCATTGGATATTAATTTATTAGAAATTAAAATAAAAATAATTTTCAAGTTAATTATTTTTTCAAAAAACTACTTTTTTGTAAGAATTTTTTTTAACCTAATAAATTAAATTAACCAATATTAGTGAATGATTTTAATGAAATTTATATATTATATTATCAATAAAAAAATTTATTCATTTAATTTTTTTACTAATCATGGGATAAGAATACCTCCAGTTTGATGCTTGAAAACTGTATTTTTCTAAAAAGTTATTATGTCACACACTTATAATAAAATTAATAATTGACACCTATAGAAATTTTAATTTGAAAAATGAACTTATTTTTTTACATCAACATGTAATAAATATATTAGAGTGAATTTTCATGAATTTTCTATAAACATTAATTTTTAAATGAATAGTAAAAATATTTCATTTTATTAAAAATTGTATTTTCTTTTAAAGAATTTACCAGATAAATTTTCTTTTAAGAAGGTTTTAAATTTAAATTTATTTACATAAAATTATAATTAATTTAATTTAGTTCATAATAATTAATTTAATATTTTATTTTAATATTATTACTTTTTATACATATGGAACTTTACTTTTTTAAACCAATTTTTTTATCACGTCTACAGGTTTAATTTTAAACTATATTATGCCAATTATATGAATTGAATTTGTAAATTGGATTCCATATTTGAAATATTAAAAAATAAAATTACTTAATAAGGCCAAATTAATTTCTAGTGACAATGAATAGTAAAAAATGGTAAAAATTAATTACTATGTTTAAGGTTAAAACTAGTTTGTGAGGGGGTTAATCTGAAATGATAATGGATAAAAGGACTTAAAAATATGTAAAAATATAATTTTATGTCCATATTTAAACTTTATATCATGTTTTCATCTATAATGATCCATTTTTTCTTTTTGGGAATGTGTAAAATTTAGTTATAACTTTTTCTTTTCAAAAAATCAATGTGTGTCCTCTCTCCCATTGAGAAATGGGTACCTCCCTCTTCTCCTCACTAGATGTAAAAATAATCTGGTATAATAATATACGTACCAAAATATATTACTTAATTCCCTAAACATGTCTTATTTTCCTTATTTTGATTATGAAACCCTCTTAATAAGGATTTTTGTGCTAACCTATAGAGATTGTCTGAAGAAGATGTATCATTCTTAACTGAGAATTTTTATTTTATTTATTTTTTCACCTCCTTCAGATCATATTCAAATGTTCTAATATAATAACATAATTATATACCATATACCTAAATTATACTTTTTAGTGAAATAACTTGCATCCTTCTCCTCTTCCATCAATTGGGAAGTAAAATATTCGATCGCTTTTATATAGAACTACCACCATGTGAACTAAATAATTCATTTTCCATCACCAGCCCTCACAAATGGATATAATAATGGATTTAACAAATTTATATTATATTTATAACATAATTATACTATTTTAATTATAATATCATATATACATTCTGATCTTGAAATCCATTAGAAAATGATAACACTGCTTGTGGTTATATGTGGACTACCGCATCCACAAAGCGTTATGATAATTTTTTCATATTATTCTCAAATTAAATGTAATAATGATATATTTAATGAATATGTATGATATATATGATATAAAAAACATTCTTTAATGGGGAATTAATATATATAATTCATATTTCCATTCATCGTGAATATGGAAACATCGTTCATCTATACGTATGACATGCCATCTCTATGAACGGGGTAATAAATTTGTATATCTCCAAATTGTATGGATGAATCTAAATATTCAGATAATGAATATACATGATATTTATATCATGGTTAAAATTATATAGATAATTTAAACTTGATCAATGTATAAGGACCAAAACCACCGAACCAAAACATACATGATTGATGAACAAAATATTATCCAAAACATTGATTTTAATAATGAATTACTAATTAAAGATCATAAAAGGTTATAAGTAAATAATATATGGTTTCATACATATGAGTATGGTTTTATAATATTTTAATAATAAAAAAATATTTTCTATTCTGTATGTTTAAACATGTATTAATGATGTTAATACATTAGGAATGGTATTTTCATCTCGCTATTACTTTTATGAGACACCGGACATATTCAAAACTTGTCTCATTTATGTGATTTAAATTACACCTATGAATTTTACTTATTAAAAATATCCGGAAAAATATAGGGATATTAATATCTTTATATAGTTATTTCTTTCATGAGGATTATGATTCTAATGTTACCAAAGTGGCTAGGGTTTGATGTTACAATCTCATTATTTATAAGGATTGTTTATGATAATTCATAGGTATGTGAACTTTGTTGAACTACCACTAAATAAAATCATGAAATTTAGTATCCTCAATATGTTTCTATAGAAGACATTTTTTCCATTTATTTTACACTCTTTATGTACTATAGAGAATGAAATAATGTTTTTATAGAAAATCAGATTTATTTCTCTCTTTATTTCACATATTTTTTTCTTCCATATCAATGTTTTTTATGAAATAAATGTAAATAAATTTTTTACAATTATCAATTTATTATTTAGCTACATAATTACAAATGTTTTATATTTTAAAAAATTGTATAAAATTAATCTTCATTTATTTTTATGAATAAGAACCTTTTTTACCCAAAATGTGAAGGGAATATTTATCTTAACTTGTATAACATGAAGTGTATTTCATTCCATCATTACTAATAAATGATTTAAATATTAAATTAAAATTATATGATTTTATTTTAAAGTAAAATTATTTGTTTCATTTTCAGAATGTTTTTATATTTGAAAGAATTTATTTCAAAGTATAAAGGATATTTTCCTCAATAAATGTTCCAAGTGATTCTTCATAATATTATTCCATATAAGATTAAATCCTTTGATGATAATTAAGATTTACTATGGATATAATCCAATGATACCATCATTATTCTTTCTCTATATGGTTTATATTGATGGTGAAAATATGTTTATGAAACTTTTTCCTTGTCCAGAGTTTATTATATGAAGAAAAGATTAAATGTTTATGAATCATGTTTCTTTTCCATAGGTTATTCCATGATGAAATGTTTATGAAACCATTTTCCCCAAAAAAATGTAGAATGGTCTGGCCTGACGCTCAGTTTTGGGTGATTGAGTCACTACAAAATATTTATCTTTTTTCAGTAGGGACATATCTGTTGGTAAAAGTTCATTTTCTGTTACTAAAATTTTTTACCAACATATATGTCCATGTCATTAAACTTTTGGTAAAAACTCGGTTGCTAAATGTTTTTTCAACAAATGAAATAGTTCTGTTGCAATTATAATTATACCAATAGATAATATATATATATATGTTGGTTAAAGTGATTAAAAAAAGTTTATGGTGATAAATTTTTATGTTGGTAATAATATTACCAACATATAATATATATTTTTTATAAATTACATTTGAATATAAATTATAAATTTTTATTTCTAGTAAAATTTCATATTATATTTATTATTTAATCATATATAATACATAAAATATGATTTTAACACATGCTCAAACATTGAAAAAAATAATTATATTAGTAATAAAATATTTTATACCAAATTTTGAATCCCACAATATTAATAATGAAATATTTTATACAAGATTCCATGTCCCCCAATCCCCCCCCACTGGATCCCCCAATAGGGTCCACCCCACCTCAAGGAGACCCATCCATTCCAGGAGACCCATCCATGACATCTATTCAGGTCCAGTTCCAACGCCAAAACCATTCCAATGCCCCATCCATGCCATCTAGTCACCTCCAACTCCAGTGACCAGCTCAAAATAAAATAATGTTTATCTTTTACCTAAAACAAATGAGTCTTAGTATGGTCTCATGCACATATAGATCCACCACCATGCTTGAAAGCTCAAGATGCTTGTCATACTCATCAAGAATCCATCCATAGTATTCAACATCAACCTACTTTAGAAATAATTCTGCATAAAATCAATACTTCCCCAACTTATAATCAAAATAACAAATGCAAAAAAAATAGAAACTCAATAAGTACATCAAGATGTAGATTCGAAACAGAAACTCAACTTGTTAAAAAAATAAAAACTCAACCTGCATCTCATACTCCTCTAGAATCTATCCATGATCATCCAACATCAGTTTTCGCTACAGTGATTCACATAAGAAATCTATTCCTCTCATTCTCCCAGCAACATTACCTTCACATTTACTAACTTCAAAAATCAATATACCAATGGGATATCATCATTCAATCAAATTCCAATTTCATTTAATTAAAATTGTAAGCATTTTTGTGAAAAAAAAGTCTTAAATTATTGTAAGTATTATACATGCAAGTGCAACTGACTCTGCCGATAAGGAAACAATCTTTACAATGTCAATTATTTTTTACAAGGAAGAATCTATTAAAAACTAGGTGAAATATAACAAAAATAGACTAGACATAAAAATGAAACGCTAACCAAGCTGAGTGTAGGGAACTGGATCTTGAAGCTCTCCAATTCTTGGAAATCATAACACTATGATAGAATCACTTAAAACCCCCATAAAGAACAACAAAATGGAACTCTAGTATCTTCCTTCCATACTTATTGTCACAAGGCTATCAAAAACTCCTCCACCATCTATCTACATAACTTTATATCAGCAATAAATTACAAAAAACATCGAGAGAAATAATTACAAAAATACAATCAACATTATTCCAAACTCACCTCACACCTCTCTTAATAGATAAAAACAGAGACAAAAAACTTCCAAGATGATAAGATGGTACATTAAGTCTTACATCTTCAAGATTAGTCAATCAAATAAACAAGACAAACTAAAGGTGAATCCTATAAACCAAACTGACATTACCTGGGAAAGTAAAAGAAATAAAAAACCACAAGACCATGACAAGAATGGGTTCAATGGTGCATCTAAATGAAATCATGACTCGACAAAACACTCCCTTCACCTGTAGACCCAAATCATAGACAAATGTCATATCCACCTTAGTATTCCCTACTATAGTGATGATCAAACACCCAAAGCCCTATGGAAAAACATATTACTCTCCCTTTCTTTTCCCCTATCATCACATGGATTTAGAATCAAAGACACTTGTTTCCACACTGCACCATAGAAACGAACCCAACATTAATGAACACTCCAAATAATAGTAATACCACTAGCACCACTCACCCTTGAATAATGACTATGAATCTGGTATTGGAAACCCACCACAAACACTATATCCTGCCACTAAAAATCGTCCATGAAAGCCAAATTAAACCTAAAAATCATTGAAATGAACCATCAATACGGAAATGGATTGAGAAAATAAATGAAAAAATAACCTTTTAGAAACCATAAAAAATAGAATACACATCTAACAAGTATATCATTGGAAATTTAAGGTAATCCCCTCTATTTTTCACAATAGTTAGTAAATGAAAAGGGAGACCACAAACAACCACTTTGTCTCCAAACTACCAATCTCACGAGTAAATATCACAAGGTAAGTGATCAAACCTTCAACCTTGATATGATGAGTGACCATGAAGAACAAAAAAAATAAATTTGAACCAAAAAACATAATGAAAAATCTCTAAGAAACTAGATAAAACCAAATAATAATAAAAAAACAACCAACCTAATAAATCATCATTAATTTTTGTAAGTCATCACTCAGTAACCATGATACAAGGATTGTATAAATGATTCGATAATTATCAAAAATATGGAATATCTAAATTGTTTATTAAGATCATCTTCAAATTTAGAAAATAAATAAACAATAAACAAATTCAATAACATATTTCATTCCATAGAAGCTGAAAGACAACTAGTCAATACTAGAAAAAAATTATAATTTAGTTATAGTATCAAATAACAAAAACATGAAAGATAGAATCATAGTTTCAAAACCAAAATTGACCACATGATTTTTAATTCATGAAAATATTCACAATTATATCAAACTAGTTATGATTCAATACACAAAATGAAATGATCTTAATAATGTTACAGTTGTCAAAACAAAATAGTTTATGGTTTAAAACATAATAAATATTATCACAATTCTAATTCTAAAACATGAATTAAATCATAAATAGTTCAAGGTAAATGAAACAACAAACATGATAATAAGTGAATAACCAATAAAACTATCAATAATAGAGTTCTTGACAAATCTGAGACACGTAGTTAACCCAAGCATGAAATATCAACAAATACACTCATACTTCATTCAAGTATGACCACCTAGTAGAACATGCTAAGAGCTTCACCATAACCTAATAAAACAGGACAAAACCAATGCCTACCGAGAATTCCACAACCCAACCAAACAAAAAATATAAGAAACAAGTCTAAATTTCTACAAAAATGCCTGAAAAAAATTGAAATGCCCAAAAGTTAAATATAAAAGAGATCTTCATCACCACCACTGATACAAATTATACTCAATGAATCCTAATTCCGCACTAAAAAAAATTTTACCCCAACAATTACCACACAACCTAACCTCTACATTACCAAAAGATGAATCTCCGGACAAAATCTTTCATCTGGGAGGACTATCGCACTAGATCCCAGGGAGGATCACCCGTGGGTCCCACACCTAAATCACCACTAAAGAACATGAAAGGAGAGCGAGGCCAGATCTTGAATAGAAATGGACTCATTGAGTCAAAAGAGGGAGGCAAATTGGTGAATGGATAGAAGATGTGAGGCCGAAGTAGGGCAGAGAGGAGCGGTGGGATGCGAGGTTGGAGTAAGGTAGGGCAGCAAGATGTAGGGATGAAGTAGGGAGGGGCGACGGGATGCGAGGTTGGATTAGGGTAGGGTGGAAAGATTCAAGGTTGGAGTAGGGAAGGGTGGGTTGGTGGGATGTGAGGCCGAGTTCCAAGTGGGGGTGGGGCGGGGCGGGTGGGACGATATGTGAGGCGGGGTGGCGGTGAGGCCGAACATAGACAGGGGGTCACGATGGATTCCAATAAGGGTTTTAATGTTGTTTTTTTTATAAAAATTATTTAAATTTTGTTTAAATAAATAATATTTAAAAATATATAAATAGTTAATATTTAAAGAAAATTGAATAAAGGGTGTTGAAAAATATAAAAACATTTATTATTTTAAGAAAATTGAAAATTAAAATCAATTATGAGATGTTTTTAATAAAACTTCGGGAAATAAAAATTTACTCTGGTCATAAATATATATATGTGTGTGTGTAATATGTTTCTATTAATTGGTTATTGATGAAATCTTTTTTTGTGGAATGGTTTATTGTAACATTTCTTGCTAATGTTAAAAGATTTGTTGGTAATAGCATTATTAATAAAAGATTCATGTGTTAGTAAAAAAAATATTGTTATTTGTATGATAAAACAATAGATTCAACTGTTTGTAATTGATATTTTGGAATTGAATGATTAATATCAACAGATATATTTGTTGGTAAAAGGAATTTTTGTTATTAAAAATTAATATCAATAAAACTTATTATCTATTGGAATTGCTCATTTTTACCAACATATATTTTATCTGTCAATAAATTTATATTGGTAAAAGTCATTATTTTGTAGTGAGGGTGGTTTAAAAGTAATTTTCATATTTTTTTTAACATATTTTTATCTAATCTAAACTCCCAATGGTTCCCACATCCATAACTGAGTATGGACCTTCTTTCCAAAGGCAGACAGTCTGTTGGGGTTTCAGACCCAATGATGCTTAGGAACTCACGTTGGCAGATAGGATGGGAGTTTGGCCTCACCACACCATTTTGGGGGGAATTA
Source organism: Viscum album (assembly GCA_963277665.1). Taxonomy (NCBI): domain Eukaryota; kingdom Viridiplantae; phylum Streptophyta; class Magnoliopsida; order Santalales; family Viscaceae; genus Viscum; species Viscum album. Next base: position 1,831,827,422 of record OY728127.1, on the reverse strand, counting down.
TATCGTGTTCTATGACTCTATTATCGATTTACGATATTTTTTTAAATACCTTCTAGGCCCTGATATGAGAATGGATACCCCTTTTACAATTACTTTATTAAGACCATTTCTTGAAGAGAACACCTATGTGTGTAACACCCCATTATGATAGAGGGTTAAATTAATAAATGATATGAATCATTTCAGAAATGTGAACCTTCCCTTATGGGAGCATACCTAATTATAAATCCATAGTTAAACATGTTTTCCCTAGAGTAATGGTTAGGATGGGTGTCCTTTTGGAAGTTTCTCAAGGTGTCTGTGATTGAGGACAAAGCACACTAGAAAGGACATGCATTGGCCTATGGGGTAATTATTAGTTAGATGACCCATTCAGGAATATGGGTGGGCACTATGATGGGGAGCACTTGTCTGGGGGAAACTGGTGGTACCTGGTGGGCCAGGACCTGACGACCATGCTAAGCTGGGGTGTCTGTGCTGTTAGATAGGCCTAGTTGTTGCAGTGTGTGTCGCAGGTTCACTATCAGTCCCTTATTCACTTATGATGCTTTATTTTATAGCCATGTTTGAGAACTCTGTAGTTTATTACCATCCAAGGATGTGGTGGGTGTACTAGATATTTTATTGAACATATGCTAGGAATCATACGTTTCCTTTGATAACAAGAATCAAAACCCACATAGATTGTTTGGCATAGTTTATTGCCTTATGAAAGGACTATAACATGAAATTTAGAATAATCGGTAAATTATAAAAGAATTGGGCTCAAAACTTGAGGATATATCCTATATATCCTATTAAGAAAATAATTAGAGTCCATGTAGTTTGGTTTATGGGTGTCTGTGTCCTGAAAGATGAAACAATATAGTCCTTGGGTGGGACTTATTCATATAAGGCTTCCATGAATTTCCCCATTGGGAAAATGACCCCATGAGATAAAATTAGGTGTAACCATAATTACATCCCAATAGAGGTCCCACACTGGGGGTATCCTCACCATTATATTGGTACAATCATCTTTAGTCTCTAAGACCACATGAGTCATGATCAGTGCGAGAAACAAGATATGGTGGAGGATCGAACACATCTCATGAAAGAATATTCATATGGGTATTACACATTAAAGTTTCCCTTTGAGGGGTATGATTACTTGTCTCATGAAGGATATGGTATAGATCTTGATCCTTAGGAAGGCATCCTACATATCCTGTTTATGATTAGAATCATAGTCCTCATAGTTTAGTTTTTTTCTAACCCACTGGTGTTTTGAGGTATTTGAGGGCATGGTCGGTGTTAACACTTAAATTGATACTGGTGTGTGATCCATATTCTCATCTGTTGATGGATGAGTAAGGATGGTGGAATTATGTGGGAAATTGGTCCCATGATTCAGGACTATTTGCGATATAAAGGGACATACACTAAGGTGGATGCTCATTTCAGCTTCATATTTAAGAAGGTTTCTTATGTATCCTAGATGGATATGAATAAGAGTCATCATAATTTATTTACCCATTAATAAGATAATGGGTTGGGGTGGGTTTTTACACTCAAAGACATTATTATTATTATCCCTAAGTTTTTAAGCATTATAAGGTCTTATACCAGGATAGATTGGCATTTTCATATTCATTCTCTATCTTATAACACATAAGGAGAGTTGGTGACCATGAAAGGTATGTTTAATATTCATTGTATAGAATAAAGGGACCATCTATGACTATTAAAAAATAGGGTATCAAGAGTGCATAACCCTAAACTGTCAAGGACACACCCCTTATAAAGGGGGTATACACTTGAATGTTCCTGGATAGGGGTCCACATGGTATAAATCTGAGTGTGTCCACTAGAATAAGTTGACATGTCATAGGGGATATACCCAAAATTTCTTGAGTGTCTGATGGGAATTTATTGATTGTCTATTGGATATGTCTTGATTGTATCTTGGACATATTTTTATTGTTTATTGGGAATGTATTTATTGTATGTATCACATTCCTAGGGTGTCGATCTAACATATAAGACATGTCCAAGGGTGTATTCCTAAAATGTACAATATACTTCGCATGATCTAAGTTAATATGTCAAATATCCATCAGATTATCAACTAAATTATCCATAATTTCATCATGTGATCCATGTGACTTTTCCAGGGAGTCTTCATATGATCAAAGATAAATTTTCCAGGGTCTTTCACATGATCAACCCCACTTTCCTATATGTATTCACATTACCAAAGTGCATTGTAGAGGATCTCTTTGTATGATCAAGGTGTGTGGTACAAGATGTCTTCACATGACCAACTGAATTTTACATTGGTAATCGCATGAAATGTTGACATGTTAATATATTTTTTCATGATAAACCTGAAATGTCCAAGGCCTGTTACGTGATAAAATCAATTTTTCAAGGCATCCTAGTGGAATATACAGACTAGTGAAGAGTCTTTCAATCACATGATCTTAATAGAGTCATGTGATGGGTTCTTCAAAAAATTTATTGGATCACGATCATGTACATGTGATGGGGTTTCATGTCCAAATAGAACGTGCCTTTTCCATGTGGGAAAAAAATTCATTGGAGGAGTACATAGATGGGGGAATGTGTTTAAGTCCCACATATTATGATTTTCATGGAAATGAGAGGGATTATAAATAGGTACTCATGCATAATGAATCCATATATATATGGATGGGTGCCTGCATGATGGAATCTATGAGGCTCAATTTCTCACGCAATTTCTTGTTGGGTATTTCATATGATTCATCCAATATGTGAAGATACATCACATTAATTCCACATGAATAGATGATGGTACAAGGAATATGGGGAACATGGATGAGGGGTGTTATTTCATAACCATGCACCCTAAGGTATGTATAGAGGATCACATGTGCATGGGTGTATTCCCGCTGACATCAGTATTGGAATATGGCAAGTCTGAGGGTTTGAACGATATAAATAAATAGAGGTGTCAAGAGATCATAGGGTCCTCCCTATTAATTATACATATCCAAGAGGCTCTCATCCAAGACTTATAATTTTATCACGTAGTGGATATTTCACGATCATCATGTGATCTCATGATCTCCAAGGGATCATGTGAGGGAATCTAGAAACACATTCAAAGCATGTGTGTTGGTCCATAAGGAAGAGTTCAAGGATAAGGGTTTATTTTAGGGTCACACCTCCTAGGTTATATACAGTAAAGATGATGGAATTCCCATAGGTTTATATGCATTTCAAGGAGTGTCTTTACAATAATGTTAATTCCCGTGGACTTTTGCATGAGAGCTTCTCATAATAGTGATATCATATAAGGATGCCTAGGCCTGAGTATTAACATGATCACATCACCTGACACTTAAATAATCATTATATTATGTGATAGGTATCATGCGATGGCGGTTTACATTACCTCAATAATCTCTACAAAGGTAATAGACAATCCTCCTCTATTCCCTTCTTTTATTATCTTCTTACTCTCCATTATTATCCCATCTCATGTACATGTTTTTATGGGGAGTTATGGTTTATATAAGATGAGGCATCCCAGTATATTGATTCTTTTCATGGGGGAGATACATCATGCACTAGGTTGAGTTTATGGAAATCCTATCATGATCAATATCATGCAATCACAATATGGTTTCTCATGATGGAACAATTAACATTCGTCGAGGATTATTTTGATCATATCCAAGGAATAAAATGATTATTGGTTGTTTATAAAGTGGATCTTTATAAAATCATAGAGGGTTTCATGTGACATCTTGGAGGCTTCACATGATACACAAGTAGGGGTATTTCGTGATGGGAGTTATTTTCATCTTCATGATAATCTTGTGATTTCCACATGAATTTTTTTGAACATCACTTTTTAAATGAATGAATCATGGTGCTTCTTTAAATGACCTCATAGTGGGATTCACATGATCAATCGCTTAGTCACACGACTTCATAATGGTCATCGGAATTCCCTCATGCAATTTTTCTTACTCTTGTGATGACTTGGTGGTTATCTCCATTTAATCGCTTGATCATTTTCACATCACATGTGAGATAATATATGTGTCCCCTTAAAAACTAAAGTAATTTAGAATTTCCTGGACCAACCACTATAACAATGATCCATATTTTCTCTAGATTGGATGGATACTATAGATCTATTTTGGGAATTTTCTCATGATTTTAAAATCCCCTAACTATGTTAACGTAGATGGGATTTAAGTTCTGTTATATAGATGAATGAGAAGAATATTTTAAGGAACTTAAGATATGGTTTCTCAATTCACCTTCACTCATAATTCCTTATAGTGGATATGGGTTTGTAATTTTTATTAATATATTAATAAAGTTATTGGGATGTGTTCTACTGAAACATTAAATAGTAGTGGAATATACCAAAAGTAAATTAACAGTTCATGAGAAAACATACATGAAACATGATTTATAGTTAAAAGTTATAATAATTTCTATAAAGATATGTTTGAATTATCTATATAGTTAAAATCATGATATATAAACTACTCACATGAATATAAAATACATATTCAAATATAAGGAGATGAACAAATGCCGAAGGAGATTATTTGAGTTGACCAAGGCTTATGACTGCTCAATAAATTACTACTCTTGGAAGGCAATGAAGGTGGTTGATGATCTATGTATGATGGATCATGCTACCTTATCTATGATGTGGATTAAAAGAGACCCAATACTCATGTATTTGAAAATTATAGTCCTCAAAATGATAAATAATGTGAATAAATTATATATTTACCAAATCACATCTCTACCATCTATTTATATGAAAATACAAGAAACATAAAAGGAGGATATGGAGCTATAAAATAAGGTAAGGCATGTTTCATTATTCAGCCTTTGAAATTATAGAATTATAAGATCTGGGAAATGAATATGTGATCCATTAATACCATAATTATAGATGGAGTTATTGGATGATGCACATAGATCATCATTCTCTATACATCTTATAAGTAAAAAAAGATGCATAGATATCTCAAGAATCATTACTAGTTGGATAATATAAAGGGAGATATTATAGAGTATGTATCCCAATTCTTGGTTTTCAAGACATTTAAGTTTGAGTCCAAAAAATATAAGGGGATAATGAAGCCATTACCCATACCAATATGTGAATGTTAGAACATCACCATGGGATTAATTATATGACTTTCTAAGTATTTTAATGTCTACAATTATATTTAGGTTATTGATGATCACCTTAAAAAGTCAACACTAGAATTATTATTCAATAGGATTTCACACGTGAGTAACTTGTCAAGATATACTTAAATGAATTGGTAATTATTCATAGAGTGAAAATTTTCATTATATCATACCAGTATATAAGTTTTAAATTGTTGTTATGTAGAATTATTCAATAAGTACTGAATACAGAGTTGTGATTTATCACATTTTATCATCCTCAGAATGATGGCCTATCTAAAAAGACCATTTTATCAGTATAATATTTTTTGAATTACTATTAAAAGGATTTCAATGGAGTTTAGGACAAAAAAAATTCCTTGGTGGAGTTATCATATAAAAATAGTTTCCAATTTTGCACTCAGATGACACGATATGAGGTTGTGTATGGATAGAGGTTAAGAAATACATCATATTTTCAAGAAGATGGAGTGAGTTATATATTGGGTCCATATCTTTCTTAAGAAATTTTATATAATATTTTAATCATTAAATGGAATATTAACACTACATGATGTCAATAGCATAACTACAATGATAATCATACGTGATATTTGTAGTTTGATGTAAAAGATAATATATTCCATTAGATATCACTATATAAGAGGGTAATTAGATTTGGTAAGAAGGGAAATTTCATCCATATACATATAATACCTTTCAAAATCCTCAATCATGTCGGGTCAATAGAATATCATCATGTACTTCCACCGCTACTTTCTCAAGTGTAAGATGTATTCCATGTGTAACTTTTGAGGAAGTGTATACCTGATCCATCACATGTATTGAACTCATAGGTTAAAAAAATATAGCATGATCTCTATTACGAGTAACAACCTATAGAAATCATATATTATATAGATAACATAATACAAAAAGAGACCACTTATTTTATATAAGTTCTCAAGAGCAATAATATGTTTTTGGAAGGGTTGTGGGAACCCAAATATGTCATGTGGGAAAAGCTTCCCCTTTTGTATTCGTAATATTATTATAATTTCAATGGAATGTTTTCTTAAGGGGTAAAATATGACACCTTATGATTATAGTATGTATTTCCCATTAAATAAATCCAGTGTGTTCGATAGCATTCATTACAAACAGCACCAAAATAAAGTGAATAATTATGTAAAGAATTAAAATATATTTTATTAAAATATTATTAGAAAAAAATGATTTTTTAAAATAAAATTGTTCTAATTCACCTAGAAAAATACAATTAATTTTAATGAAACTGTTTTATGAAATTTTTTTTTGTTAAATTTATTACTTTATAATAATTTTACCAAAATAATATATATATGAAATTCAAGGAATTATTAGTAAAATAAATTAATTTTTACAAGATATAGTTAGTTATCTTTAAGGAGTACTACATTAATTATTTAAGGATAAACTAATTTTTTTTGTTTATAAACATTATATTAATTATATATTTCATATTTGTCTTATTTAATATATAAGATTTAATGAAATTAATACTTATAGTTATATTCAACAAAATTAACACTCATTTATTGATTATTATGTGTTAATGAAAATGTTAAAATTCATTTTTATTATTAAAAATGAATTTTTAAAAAAAATTAATTCATTATACAAAATTATAATATTTTTTTTTATCAATTTTAGAAATTTGTTACTATGAAATGGTTTCTATATTTGAAATTTATATATCCAAATTTTTTAATATGTTCAATTTTATTTTTATACAAAAAATAAGTTAATTGGGTAAAATATGGTCATTGTGACAATGGTTAACAAAGGTAAAAATGTTAAATTAATGGGTAGTTTAAAATAAAATAATATATAAATGTATCGATGGTGGATTTAATGACCTCAAATTATCTTATTATTAATAATTTATAATTTTTTATCCTCTTTTCTTGAATATTCCATTTATTTTATCTTAATAAATGAGACTTTAAATTAATTCCACCCATTCGCATCTATAAAGTTACTCCTTCTCGACCCACCTAAACACTCAACATTCCATAGAAATTTTCATTAAGCTACACACAATTTATCTAACTCAAAATCCTATCTCATTTTTGGGAACCTCTAGTCCCATAAATGAGTCTCAAGTACCTCATTTCTAAGAGGCACTAAAAGTGTAGATTCATGTGTTCAATGTAAGTGTTATATTTTCTTTAATCATTATTTAATATATTATTCATACACCAAATTATGAATCTATTTTATCCTATTAATAATTTTTTTAAAATCAATATGTTTATGTAATGTTGATATTATTACTATATAATAACATCTCTATGATAATTCATTTGCCATAACCTGTTCTTATTTGGGTCGGTTTTACACCTACAAGAATAATATTATGAATTTTATGTCATAAATTACTAAGAAAACTTAAATAATGGTGATATTTTATAATAATGATTAATTTACTGTTCTTTTATAATTCTATAATGTTAATATATTTAAGTATATTCATCAATAAAATCAATTAATTTTATTTAATATAAGTTCACAAATAGAGATTTTTTTAAGTGTTCAATTAAAACTATTACCATGACTTCCTTAAAATCACCATGGAACTCAAGAACTATATAAAATGCATGTGGTGAATCAAATTTAACATTATGAAGTTTATGGACCTATGATCAATGAACATGGACCCGAATATCCAAACGGAATCATTTGTGAGAAAATAGAACATTTGATGCATGAATATTATTTTTAACAACAAACAATTAATATATGGGAAATAAGTGCTATAAATGAATGGAATAATCTTTGAAAAAAATTCAATAATTTTCTTATTTATATTAATAATTGTCCTGAATTTATTATACATGGAGTTAGATAGTTTCCAATCATCCAGAAGGCTAAGGTATGGGTTTCGTTTCCAATCTCACATTGAATTAGATATTATTCTTGAATAAAATATTATTTGAGGAAATTAAAATATATATATTGATAAAATCACATCTATTTTATTATTTTATAGTGATTTTATATAGTTTAAATTTATTATTTTAATTTTAATTCAATTTGGTTCAAAATTAATCTAAAATGTTTCCTATAAGTGGAACTACCATTGTCTCTTCTTTATAGTTGATAATAATTACATTGATATCTATATTTTTATTTTTATTTCTTGATTTACTTATCTAAGATTTAGTGATGTTATTAGGTTATTTAATATTATCCTTGAATATTTACTTGGGTTTGGAATGAATCTTTTTAAATGTTTTTCATAAAAGTTTTTTTCTATTCAATCTAATTTCTTTATAAAAGTGTAAAAAGAATCTTATTTTTAATGAATTTTACAGGAACAAATTTTTATAATTTTATACTTATTTTTATTAATTATTATTCCTTTCCATGTTTTTATATTTTTCCAAATTAATTTTTATTCTAATTATTTTGTTAATTTTTTTATTTAAAATATAATTATCAAAAGGAATTTATATTTCCTCTTGTTTATCATGGAAAATATATAATGTTCTTATAATGGTTTTTTTATCCATATTATCATCCTTTATTATGTATAATGTTTTATTAGGTTTATTATCATGTTATACCAATGAAAATTTATTGATGGATGGATTATAGACATATTTGAGGGAATTTCTCATGAAACTCATTTCTTTTAGTTGCATTAATAAAGCTATAATGGACTCTTGGATATTTATATATTTATGTGCACCACTTAAACATTTTTTATTAATATGTGATGGGTGGGTCCATTATAGACCTCCAATGAAATGGTTAATATTTATATCTTGTGATATAACAAGGTAATGGGGAGGGAACCCTATCCATTATAAGACTCTGTCCATAAATGTTTAAAGGGGATGTAGAGTGAAACCAATCCACCAAGCTACTCTATCAACAATGTGATGATGGTCTTGGAAGAGAGCCTTAAAATGGAAAAAAAATTATGGTTATGTTAATTCCACACTCTTATGCCCCATTCATATTTCCATGTTGTGTTTTCATGGATCATGATTACTGAATTATGTCTCCATGACCACATACTTATGTTTTATGTTATCTCAAAGATTCATTCCATGACATAAGGTTTATGATATATTTTTATTGGGTATTATTATCTTATGTTATTTGTAAGATCTTTGATTATGTTTTCATACTAATATTTTCATCTTATACTCACTTATGACCATCATTTTAAATCTAATACATTTAACCTTACCGAGAATTTGAGCTCACCATTTCTTATATTTCCATTCTCTTGGTTATGATTATGGGTATTATGTATGATAAATCATGAAGGGTAATAAGTGTGAATGATATATGTGGAATATATATTATTCATTATAAAATTGGGTTTTTATTCATATATCCTAAAAATAAACTAAAATTGTACATTTTGGGGTGTGATGTTTTGTAATATATAATGAATATTCATTTGAAATTTTTTTAAAAACAGGTATGTTATCATCAGGTCATCTCAGAGAACACTAAAATCGAGTCTCTATATCACATGTGGATTTAAAGAAAACATGAGGGTCAAAAATAGTGAGTGAGAACCTAACATTTATAATTAAATTTTGTGGTACATCACCACGGTGTGGTAAAAGCTGTACCATGGAATAATGAAGTTTGGTTAACCATGATACAAGATCATCGACCATAAAAATGGACACATACCCCTTTTTCCCATTGATAATTTAATTTATTAATAAAATTATTAACCATGTCCATTATATAATGTAACCCCAAGAACATCTAGGCTAGTTCATTAACCCACTCAAACCCTAGGCCACCACAACATATAACCCCCTATCTCATTTTTGTTCCTAGAGAACCCAAGAAATCACCACTATATAATGTTCTTAATAGCATGTCATTCCTCACCAAATCAATGGAAATAATAATTTTTGTACTTCATTTGGTACATATAGAATCAATGTAACTAAACATATAATTGTAGTATCTAAAACAAGGTCCACCACAAATTAACATTTTTGAGAATTGAATTAATATTCCTAAAAGGTCTATAATTGACTCTAGATAACCATCCTAGGAAAATTGTATACCCATCGTGAGTGGCGCCAAACCATAAAGAACACCAGATCCTCTAAGTCATAGTGAGGGAACCACAATTTCATATACTCCCTTATAATGTAAAAACACATCTCTTAAACTATAAACCATATTTTATATCTACTCCAACACCTCTAACACCTAAAAACATAATGTAAAGATACAATAAAATCTACACCTCTTCATTATATACCTCTAAAATGGTTCTCATCATTGATAATCAAAACATAAATAAGTTGAATTAATATCATAAATACAACCCCCAAGGTAGATACCTCTCAAATAGAGAAAACACCATCAAAAGAACCTAAAATCCCACCAAAAAGGAATGGTGAATAAGAAAAACTCCCTCCAAAATTAAATTTATAATAAAATGAATCCATCACTCTCTTTTGATCCACATATATTCCTATTGGAATAATATACTAAAAAACATTAAAACAATTATTAAATAGATTAGACACTAAAAGGAAACCCAAAGGTTATGACTGAGTCTTTATTCCTGAAAAGGAGACCCAGGTTAGGGATTAAGGTTTGGGGCTTACTCCTGAGGAGGATGCCCAAGATTAAAGGACTTTGATTGGGGCTTATTCTTAAGGAAGATGCCCAAAATTCATGACTAGGACTTATTCCTGAGAAGGAAGCCTAGGTTAGGGGACTTAGGGCTTACTCCTGAAAAGGAATCCCAAGGTTATGACTGAGTCTTTATTCCTGAAAAGGAGACCCAGGTTAGGGATTAAGGTTTGGGGCTTACTCCTGAGGAGGATGCCCAAGATTAAAGGATTTTGATTGGGGTTTATTCTTAAGGAAGATGCCCAAATCAAAGGTTTTATAACTGGGGATTATTCCTGAACACATAAAATCATCTAAAATAGGGATCTCTCCATAAAATTATCAACCCATATTTCAACCCCATACTGACTGATAATTAACTTTTTTTATTAAAATAAACCCCATTTAAAGGTAGGATGAACCCAACATGACATGAAAGAATTAAATACATAACCATACCCCAACATTCCAAAATCCCAAGTAAATAAGCAACACAGTTCAAAACAAATAAAATCTCCTCCCTAACATCAATAACGTTAATTATAACTTACACTACCTCATTGTTCCTAAAAAAGTTGTCCCATATAAATATGAACAGGCCTAGTACTGATGTAAATTTCTATACCCTCTCAAACATCCAAATATGATAGAAATTGTCTACTGAAAACTCCCTACTCTGAAACTCATCTGGAGAATTCCCTTGTAGAGGGATGGTATCCAAATCCCTTAAACCTATAACCTCATAGTCCACAAATCATAAACACATCACCATAAAAATAATTTCACGAATCCAAGAAAATTCAACCCCATTGTACATTAGAAAACCATCACGGTCTCTAGAACCGTCGTTGAAATAGATCCCTGCTATAATCCATGAGAATCTCTTTGACACCACACCCACAAAACGAAGAGATAGACATTCCAAGATATGTGAAGTCAAGACAATGCCACTGAGGGTAGGATTTCCCAACTACCACACCAAATTATCATCACCTATGATGGGGTCTGAGCCGATCTGAACTAGTAGTGCCACTATTGGCATGAAACCGGGCAGATCTGCATCACGGAAGAACCCGCACCAAAGTCCGAATCGAGAAAACCATGGGAGTAGAAGAGGGAGAACCATTAAGGAACATGTTAAGGGCCACACCGACAATGTCAATGCATCTAAACAATCAAAAGACCTTCCAATTTTCAAATTATCTCCTCAAATTATAATCCAAAGGAAAAACCAAAAAAATTGATTCTTGAAAAAATTACTCCCATTAGAAGAAAAATCTAGAAAACCATCCAAACTTTAAACCAGATTGCATAACTGGAGTTTTCTTAAAAGGTATCTCAAATAAAGACTTAGAAAAAATATATATACTGTACTTCAACCTTACAGACACAATAATCAAGGAATGTTGATCTTGAATCTATCGTGCGAAACAACAACACCTATGTCAAGAAACTAGCTGCCATGAAATGACCAAGGGATGACCGAGAATTCCATCACCCATAAGTACCGCACGAAGCTAGATGTTGATGCTAGGAGCTCACCACCACTAAGAAGATGAATTTAGACACCACATAATTTCATCACTAGAATAAGATCTAGTTGTCGCAATCAGGAAAGCATTAAACTATGAGAAGGAGAGGCCATGATCGAGTTCTCCTGAGGAAGGGAGATCTCCCTAACGAAGTAGAACCGACGGCGGTAAAACCCTATTTCAAACCCATACTAAAAAAATATTCCTTCTATAAAAAAATAAATGTTTAATAAATATTTAAAAAAAATATTCTGACTAAATGTGATATTAACCAATCATAAACTCTTCATGAATTTTAAGAAAAATCCAAGAATCAAACAGACATGGAAACAAAAATTACTTCCACATCAACTTCTGAAATCAAGTTGACACTGTATTTAAAATATGAATTGATATTAAATTTCATAAACAATTTTAGATAAATAGGGGTAAACATCTTATGCATAAACACATAAATTTTAAAATCATAAATCCAATTTATAATGCTTCTTATGAAATGAATAATAGAAAAAACTTATCATAAACTCTAATCCTCAAGACCAAACCAACATAAATATAACTAACCACCCAAAATTTCTTATGATACCCCTAGGAATAGGATTTTCCCAATTTTGATTTTGGGGCTCCATGAATCATCAGACATTCATATTGTTGATGTCCCATTATATGGTAAAAGAAACAAATAAACATCCCTATCAAAAGTTATATCAAACCAAATATTCCTAAATATCATAAATCTATCTTGAAACCAAAGGATAAATTTACTCTTCACCCTCTATAATAATAATATTCATGATTCATAATGTTTAACTCATTACATTTAAATCCATGAAACTATTTTGGGAAAATTCGCATATCCTTCAAAATCCATTTTTATTCCTTCTCTATGATTTTTTACCTCTACCCAAATCTTTAATAATTGAGAAACTACAATTTTTTAGATATTTGGATTAATAATAGATTTAAAACAAGATTCCCAAAAACCATAATTTGATAAAAATCTTAGAAATTAACTAATCAATGCCTATAAGTGAATTCCAAAATTGTACACACTATATCCCATTTTCTCAAAAGATTGAAACATTTCCACATATTAAACCTCTCGTACTACTGCAAAAAAACTTTTAAAAATTTCAAGGAAATAATTCCATGATATCTCTTCTAGGTGACCATGATCCAACTTCCACTATGATTGGGACACCTCTCGTAGTAGACTTACAACCAAAGGAATTAAAAATTGATTTGGGTCATTCAGAAATTTAGGAAAAACATTAACATTATCTATTCATTCATTAACCTTATTTCCCATTACTATATAATGAAAATTGGTAACACTTGTTGTTAAAAATTCATGTGACATCCCATGATTATTAAATTATATTTTCTTTTAAAAATTAATCTATTCTATTTTTTGTAATGTACACCACACTGAACCAATACGAGATGTGGAACATTATAAAACAATAAAAATATAGTTGGAGTGAAAAAATAGAGGTAAATTAACTGTGAAATATGTGTATAAATAAAAATAATTATCCTTATTAATATTAATTAATTTAAAAAAATCAATAATTATAGCTACATATCATATAAATCCATTAAATGATAAAAATTGTATTTTTTTAAACAATTGTCTTCCAATGAAAATTATTTTATGAAAAAAATTATTACTGATGAAATATATTATTGATATGAATAATTTATTAAAAATAATTGAATTGTAAATTGATAATAAATAAAATTAAGAATAATTGAAAATTTGAAAAGTTATTTTCCTATGAAAACTATTTTCAGTATATTTTTATTTAAATGATAAATTTTACAATTATAGAATATTAATTTTATTGAATAAAACTATTTTTGGATTTATAATAACAATATTCTTTTATGATTAATTTTTTTTATTTTTATAATGTAGTTGATTTGAGAATAATAGTGAAAAAAACACTGATATTGTTAAAACCATCAGTTTTTTGACACTATCATAATATAAGAATTCCTTAAATTTTCTATAAAAAATTTATATAATATATATAATTATTATAAAAAATTTAAATTTCTATTTTTTATTTATAAAATCCAAGTTTATAATTTTATAAACATAAGAAATTTTATCTCTAAAAACTGATTTATTCGTTTATATTAAAAAAAATTATTACTCGTAAAAATTAAATCCAAAAAAATAGATATCATGTTTTAGGTCAGCATGATAAATTATTTAATAAGGTCAATTTAATTTTTATACTTAAAATAATGATGACTAAGACTATATTCAATGACTTCTACAATAGTAAAACTATTATTCCCAAATAATTATTTAATTAATATTATATAATATGAATCAAAAACAATAAATTAATATCTTATAAAAAGAAACTTTAATATAATTTAAAATCTTATATTTAAATAAAATATCAATAATTCAGTTGACAATAAATACTAAATAAAATTAATAACACATAATGAAGAAAATAAAAACTTTCTAAATAATAGATTTTCTAAATATAAAATGTTTGGATTTAAAAGTAAATATTATAATTTTAGAAATTGAATTAAATTATGTGTAGAATAAATTTATCTTTATAACACCTAGATTTGGTAATAGGAGTTATTTTATATGTTTATTAAAAATAAGGTACATGGTTAAAAACTAGTTACACCGTTAAAAACAAAAAAAAAAGGTATCTGTATAAATATAAAATTAAATGACTTCTAACCTATTTAAAACAATAGTGTAAATTCTTGGGAATGTATTTATCAACCGAATATCACCCCAAACTCCATTACTTAGATATTTTGTAACTTTTCAACCTTGAATAAAGACCTTCCACTTTTGAAAAATAATGGATGTTCCTAAATGTGACATTTTCTTCACTTATAAAAGTGGTTAACTTACAACCTTTTGATGCTCTGATTTACCTTTTAAATATCCTAGAAAATTGTCCTAGTTTTACTCCCCTATAATTCCCCTGAATTTCCTAAATACCCTAATCAATACACGTTATTCTTATTCCTTGATTTCTAAGGAGTCCATCAAGAGGAAGTTCAAGGTCTCAACGTATGTTTTACTTAATCCTTAACCATTTCTTATTATTATGTTGCTTTAAAAACTAATGTAAATAGATAAATATAACTAAATTACACTCATTATTGTACTAATATATTATCATGTTATGGTCAGACCCCTTAATTATTCCATCTCTTCCACTTATAAAAATAAAATAACATTGACCGTGTGTTGTGAGGACTACCACCTCCACAAAGCAGCATCTTTAGTTTTTCACCACTTCCTATCTTTGGTGATTATAAGGATGAAATTTATGTTTAAATATTACATATAAAAAATAATTATTAATATTAATAGACAACTAATAATTCACCTTCATTTCCTATCATTCACCGGGAAATGAAGATGTTAAACATATGTTGTACGAGCTACCGCCTCCAAAAAGAAATATATCTTATTTTTTTCAGATATTATATATCATTTATTAAACTATATTAAAATATTATCCAATATCTAAAATTTTATATATAATATCATTATTATTTTTTAATAATTATATTATTCCATAAATAAAGCACTTTCATAATGATAATCATCCATTACTTTTAGTATGTTCATTTATGGGTCAGTCTAACCGCCTACATGAACAATGATATAAAATAATGTCATGGATGAATATGATAACATAATTATAAATAATATTTAATATAATTAAGTAAATATTTATTTTACTTTGGTTATATAATGTTAATACTTATATTAAACTCCTTAATTAATATAGCAATGTTTATTCATTAAAAATCTATAGAACATTTTCATCTCTGATTTTATCATTATGTATTATCACCAAAAATCCCAAAGAATGAAATTATAAAAATATAAAAAATTATAAATAATCAATTCTAGTGCCTTATATTATATGGTAATGATGAAATTTAGAATATGAGTGAATGAAAAGACCTCAAATATGATACTAGTTGAAAAGGATACTGATTACTCACACGAGATATTAAAATTAGATAGTACCTTACTAATATAAATGTATATAATAATTATAAATGGTAATTATAAATGGATATTTATATGAATAAGAATATGAAATAATTTATTAATATTTTTATTTTTTTATTTAGGATATTAAAGTTCCATAGTGGAAGTATGGAAATAATGTAAGGGTTTCTTTGTCTCATTTTCAATTCCATGATACATGTTATATATTTTGCACCATATTTTTTATATATGGTATATAAAATGTTCATTTTATATGTTGTATCATGATTTATATTTTAAAATGTACTTTTAATTTCAATATTAATCGCTCTATTTAAAGGGGGGTTGATTAAAATGTTACTCAAGTCACAAGGGTTTCTTATCTTAAATTTTCACACCTTGATATGTATCTATTATTAAATAGAATGTTTTATTTAAAAGTTTGTATTCAGTGATCCTTTAGTATTTTAAATCGGGGTACTCTCATTATTCATTATATTTAATTTTTAATTTTAAAACATATCCTTAAAGGGGTATTAATTCAAATGTTTATAAATTTGTAAGTGTTATTTGCCTCTATTTTCAATTCCATGAGACATGTTTAGTATTTCACACAATATTTGTCTTTATATAGTATATTCACTACCATTTTTACTTCAACTATACTGAGTGTATATAATATAAATTTTTTTATCTTCATGGAATCCCTCTTATATTCTTTTGATTCTTGCATCACCATTATCGTGAGGGTTTTTATATCTCAATTTTTTCTTCATTAATATATTATTTGGATGCACCAGTTTCTTCACTTTTGTGTTGAATATATTGGTCATAGATTAACATCTAAATACTATTATAAATATTTTATATTGTGGGATTAATCATATATAAATCTATCACTACCTTTTTCTTTCTAAAATCATCATTTATTATAGGCATGTATTTTTTACAATTCCTTTTCACTATGAACAAACGATATTTCCCTCCTTTGATTGAAGGGTGTTCAACTATATAGCCATACATCGATTGATTAGTGAAATTGTTGAATTTTTAATATTCCATTACTCAATATAGTGTCAATTTGTGGGATTATTACATATAAATATATTTCCACTATTTTTTAAAATATTGACAATCAGAATACTTTTCATTTTAATAGGGATATTTATTGATTACTAAAGAGAGTTGGTTATATAATGTATATTTTATTTATTTTTTAACATAATGAATGCATTGGTATAATTTAGAGATTGGTGGGGACAAGTATTTTATATCCCCTCAATGCATTGATAAGTCTTATAAGACATACTTTCTTGAGTATTTTTGTTTCTTCATGACCAGAATTGATATTTCCTCGATAATGGGCCTTGATGGTAAGATCAAGATGTCTATGGGCATGTCATCCTAGAATAGGGAATGTAATTAGTTGTTTAGAATTATGAATATCATCACTAAAGTACATGTTATGTTTATCCATTTGATCCTTTCATTTCCATTATTATCCATGGATATATTATGGTTTCAGTTTCTATATATTTTGGTATTACTTTTGGTTATTTATTCTTATCATATTATTTATGATCATCTTAGGCTCACTTATAATATTTGATTTTTATCTATTATTTTTACCATAATTGATAATTTCAGATGGCCCCTTATTATGTTTCAATATCTATAAGTTATAGGGAATTATTTTACAAAATATATGTGTAACATACTAGCTTTTGAGATACATTAAAATATTATTATGGATTATGTAGTTTCATTTTTAGTGGAATTAATTTCAATTAGTTTTGAAAGAAACAGTATTTATTAGTTTATGATTTTTATTAATTCTATAATTTTATAAACTTAAATGGCCTTAGGAATGTACTTATAAAAACATAAAAAATTTATTATCAACTAATTTATTTCTCAATATCATTCCTGAAATTTACTATTGATATGTAAAAGAACGGTGAAATATTATAAAAATTTAATTATTTGACCATTATAACCTAGATGTTATATTAATGGTATGGATAGGAATAACCATATTTCATAAAAATTATGTATAAAATCTTTACATATTCTAAATTTATTGATAAGTTCAATATATATAAATACTCAATTTTTAGTAATATTATTTTATGATTCAAAAATATTTTTATTTAAATATAATTTATATAGTAATTTTTACGTGAAAATTATAGTTAATTTATTCCTTTTTTAGAAATTTTTTTTTCAAAAATTATCATCAATATTTAAATAATAATTTCAAAATATTGGGGTTAATTTCTATGATTTTTCTAAAAAGGATAATTTTTGGGTGAATAGTGAAGATGTTGTTTTTTCAAATTTATCTTTTCTTTTCATTAAATCATGTAATATACACATAACATTATTTTTTATACTTTTTTAAAGTAACACAAGTCTCTTTTAATTAGAAATAACCTATTTAAAAATAATCATAATATTAAATTATAGTTCAAGGTCATTTTTTGGCTTCAAAAGTCAATTATTCTAAAAAAAATTCATTGTATCTTACAAATTTATGTAAAATTTATTTTATAAACTTATAGTATTTATATAATGAATAATGTATTCCCATAATTTTAATTAGTAGGATAAAATTTCCTAAATATAACCCTTTTATTTTTAGTCGTTATGAATAGTAACTTTGGTAATTAGTTGTCACCTCACTAAGGGTAAAATGGGTAAAATGGGGTTAAAAATAAGTGGTAAGGCATACTAATATACAAAATAAACAGGTATTTATTTCATTTTATAGGATCCCTTTTACCTTAATGATATTATCATTTTTAACGATTTTTAATTTTTTTTCTTGACTTTGATAATGAGTTTAGGATTATTTTATGTAAAGAATAAATACAAAATTTCACTATCTTTATTTTAATATTTATAATTTTTTCTTTGGGATAAAATTTGGTTATCAATGCTTATAAATTTTTATTTCAAACATGAAAGAAATTTTTTATCATGTAAATTTATTTTTAATTTTTAGTGATGTAATAATTAACATAAATGCTTACGCAACACCAACTTGGGGCTTGATCCTATAATAGAAAACTCAACAAAATGATTTTAACATAATTTTAAAATATCATAAATTTTGGTTGAATTATTGTGTTAAAAAAATTAGATAAATACATCAAATTATTTTTGTGAAAATATTTTATAATTGAATTAAATTTCTCTCATGATGTCTTTAAATTCAAACATTGTGAATAGTCTTTATAATTTCTTTAAAGGCAGCATATAATAAGGAATTTTTTATTAAATGGTTTAAAATTCATAAAAAAATTATTTTTGACCAATTGAGTTTGATATTAATGTTAATATGAACTATTTTCCACTTATGGTCCACTTTCCATTTTTATAGAAACTTTCTTTACTATTAATGAGTAAAAAATTTGATATAATGTTAGTCCTCAAAAGGGGTAATATGGGGTTAAAACTAAGATAAAAGTGTTAAAAATAACCTAAAATAAAATAAAATTTTATGGGATAATATAATTTCAACTCATAGTCATCATATATTTGAAATATATAATCTTTTTTCTACTATAAAATGAAAAAAAATTATTACATTATATTAATTTAAGTAAATCAAATTGTGTTCTATCCTTCACTATAAAAGGAAGACATCCCTCTTCTCTTCCTTTCACAACTATGAGACAATGAACTCATAAAACACTCTAAAAATCAAATTTAAATATTTTATTAAAGGTTATATAGGTTTTGGTATTTCAAAAAGACCATCCCAATGGTCCTTATGATGAAATCCAAATTAGATCTCTCAAAGAGGAGGTAATTTTTTTAACTCATCTCATTCATTTTAATTTTTCATTTTCCTCTTTTAATTTTTTACTAAACATTAAAATATAACAACAAATGTATCTATCATATATTAATATTTTATTATAACTATTTCATATCATTTATCCATCTCCTTTACCATCAATTGTGCGATGATAACATCTCCCATACCTACATGTGGACTACCACTTCAACGAAGCAATGTGATTTTGTTTTCATTTAAAGTTTAAAATGATGGTAATAAAGATATATTTAATGAATATATATTATGTTGATGATATGATAATTATTTTAATAATTTTAATTATATTATATATTTCTTTCTTTCCAAGCATCAAAAACTAAAAACAAACTTGTGTCTAGGTACAGACTACCCACCCCATGAAGTAATGTAATTCATTTTTCACCACCACTTTTTATAAATGGTTATAAATGTGTTAAAAATGAATAAATATGATAATTATCTCATTATTATTATTTTATAGATTATTTAACCATGATTAAGGTGAATGCATAAGAACCATCGAACCAAATCTTGTCTATAAAATGGACATGTTTTCACCCACATGTTAATTTTAATGAAGAAATCATAAATAAAAGGATAATTTGATATTATAATGGAATGATAAATAGTATGTTATGTATGAATTTTTTTTGAATATATTTATAATAAATTTATATTTATTATATAGGATATATGATCATGTATGAAGTAAGATGCTACTTTAGATAAGGAGTTCTTATCTCAATTTTATTTCAAAAATACATATACCATATTAAAAAAAAATTGTATAGTGTATATATAGAAAAATAATGAATCTTATGATTATACTGTTGTAAATTATAGGGATTTACAAATCTATCTATGATTCTTTGTTTTACAAGATTTTGATTTATATATTACCAATGCAGTATGGGTTTATTTTAAAATATCATTTATTTTCTTGATTATATATAATAAATTTACATTGAGGAAATTATATTTTTATTATATTTTAAAAATATTATATTTTCTTATCCTCAGTTTATTCATGTAATTATAAAGTAATAGAACTATTTTTATCTCTTATTTTACTAAAAATGACTAAGAAAATTTATTTAAAAAAACTAATCTTATTACCTCTATGGTTGATGAACATTTTATTTTGGGTCCATATCTTCTTTAAAATTATTTCATGAATATTTTTACTATTCTAAAATGATTTATTTAATTCATTTTTACCCCTATTTAACTTTTTATAAATTTTTTAAAATGAATATTCTGATTTTTTTTTGAATAAGTTACGTTTTACCAAATTTAGGGATGTAATATTTATTTTAAGTTATTCCATGTGAATTTCAATTTCTGTCTTCATGAATACTCTTGATTTTGAATATTCATTTAAAAGTGAATATAGGTATTTTCAAAAAATATATTTTTAAAACATTCTAGAAGGTTTTATATTTTAAACATGTTATTTCAAAATGAAAGGGGTATTTCCCCCCAAAAAATTCCAACAATAATTTAAAGGTATGTATTATATGAAAAGAAATACATTTATGTTACTTATGATTCACTAGGTACATGATAGAATGATAATATCATTATTTATTCTCTAGAGGGTTTATGATTTTTATTATGAGATATTGATAAAACTCATTTTCTTTTCTATTATTTAAGATATTAAAAAATGCGAAAAGTTTTCCTAATCTTATGGTTTACATATGAATGGATTATATAATGGGTGGGTATGTTAAATTTTTCTAATGCATTGGGAAAATATAGATAACTCTTGAAACAACTATGTCATACCAAAATCTAACTTCATGATCACAACATTATGCATGGACCTGGTTTCACATACATAAGTTTATGCATAATTTTGGTTTCATATCCATAACATTATGTGAGGATCTGATTTCATGTCCATAAAATAATGTCAGAACTTATTTCTACTTATAAATTTTCGAAATATTTTAATATTATACATTTTCCATATTCTTATGTTGGTGATATTCTCTCACAGCTCATAATTTATTATTAATGTTTCCACAATCTTGTAGATTTTGAATTTTTTTCATGACAAAAACTTATGCCATTATTCCTGATTAATGTCATTTAAATAATTGGTTATTAATTTATTATGATATGATCATGTTTTAATTGATTAATTATCACTTATGAACATTGGTTAATATCCCCCATAATTACCCTTACTAATAATCTGATCAAACTCTTTCGTATGTTTCCATTTTCCCCATCTTATTAAGAAATTTTTTAAGTAGGGTACATTTATGAAGTGTATTATGGTAGAATAAATTTACTAGAGATATTAAGGATCCATTATGAAATAATATATTTATGTATCTAGCATCTAAATTCAATAAACCTTTATGGTTCTACAATATGTATAATTGTTATATGTATTGGATATTGAACTATAATGGTATGATATTTTTTTATGTTATGACCCGGTCACCTCAATTGATGTGAGAGTAGGGTTTAATTATTTTACTTTATTATGATTATAAAACATTGTTGAAAATACCAGGTATATGTCTAATTATTGGGCACCATATAATTGTTTTGGAAAAGTATATATTGGGTTGTTTCTTAGAGAATAAATCCATGTCTGGATACTGATAGGCCGATATAGATTTAGCATAAATAAACTGAGCAGTAATAACTCTGAAAGGGGTGGATTAGTTATTAACCCAATTATCACTAGTTCATGATATCTGTGTCTAAGACTTCACACCTAGACAGAAAATCCCTGAGGATATTCTTGGGTTAATTCGCAATTTCCATATGAACCATTATGATGGATTATAATAGATGTTGACCAACTATGAATGAGGTAAAACCTAAGGTTTCATATATTTAAAGGAAGGTTTTATGGTTTTCAAATCCTAAGAATGACTTTTTTTGAATATATGGTTTCTCAAAATGATTATTTTTTCTTAAACTATGCTTTTTGGTTTTAGTTAGTTGATTGAACTATGAAGAATCGTGTTAGCACTAAACATGAAGGACGATGGAGTGATTTTACTCATAAGAAATAAAATTAAATAAGATATTGAATGAGAAATATTATTATTATGATTAACCAGTTATCTCTATATATGAATAACAACCATAAAAATGAGTGTTTCTTAATGAACCTAATAAGAAAAAATGGTGTTTCATATAGACCATAGTGGTAAAAAAATTAAGCTTTATATATTTAGAGAATGTGGGAAGAATTACCCTAGGAAATATATCAATGAAATGGGATAATTTTTTGTATTGTAAAAATAAGGGAATAATGTAAATAATTGTAAAATAAATATGAAGAGTTATGTGGAAGAAAATAAAGTTCCTCCTAAGGCACCATTTATAGTTCAAAATCATATGTGTGTATAACTTGGGAATTATTAAAGTCATTTCCCTAATAAAAGGGATAACTCTTAGGCCAATAAATGGATTATGTTATTCCAATAAATTAAGTGGATTGATTTATGTATTTATGTTTTCGGGTTCAAAAAATATGTTATAGACGAGTTTTACTAAGGATATTCTAGTTATAAGAATCATGAAACACTTAAGGATTGTTCTACAATAGCTTTTTAATAAATATTTACAAGTATATGTTGAATGATACCAATAAAATAGAAAAGTGACTCAGTATTAAGGTGATGTTTTTTGAAAACACTTGATTTCAGGATAGATAACCATAAATTTGTTTCTAATATTGAGATAATAATTTTTAGTGGGGATGAAAAAAGATTGATATTGATAATGTAAATTGGATAGTAATGATGACCTTTAGATTTATTTTTTATTTGAAAACAAAGGGGTTTCTTATCGTTGAGGAAGTAAATTACATTTTTAGATCTATTAAATATATTTTATAGTCTATAATTTTATTTAATGTATATGTATAAAGATAATTTTGGGATGAATATATGTTTTTATTTTGATTTTATGGTGATTTAGATTATTTTAGTAAAGGATTAACATGTTTTAAGACAATATTTTATTATGGTATTCACAAGTTTGGTATGTGACATTATCATATACATTATTTTGTTTGAGGATAAATGTAAAATTTTATCCTCGAAAAAATATATGATCAAATATTCCTTTTTTTTTCTTTCTAAAGTGGTCAGGTATATTTTAGATGTTTTTTAAGGTTAAATATTTGTGGACTGGTTTAAGTTCTACATTTGGTATTATTGTTGAGGTTTTATATATTAATGAATTGGTTAATCATATGAATATTTTTCCATAATAGATAATATGTTATAACCATTTTCATTTTACTAAAAATATATAGATAGATAAAATGAAATTTAATTATTTTACTCATATTATGATCTATTAAATTTTAATTTTATTAATTCTATCTTGAAAAATTAATATTCATTTCCTAAAGAAAGAGATGATATACAAGTGAAAATTGAAATAAGTATAACCTAAGGATTAAATAATGATTATTAAATGGAATGAAATGAATTAATTATATTTTCTTGTTATCTCTATCATGATAGTAAAAGAATAATTAACCTCTAGGAAAATTATTTTAAAATAAATATTATCCATTTAAATTTATTTCAGATGAATTGATGTCCTTCATTAACTGTTATTAATTTGTGGTTTTTTGGTAATTAACATTATCATCATCATGTTTTCTATCACTCTTTATTATTGAATGGAAATTATTTTCTTCCTCCATATATGTATTTTGAATTTGTACTAATTTTATCCTTATCCCAAAACATTATTATGTATTATTTTAGGAGATCTTTATGTTACCCACTTCAGTTTTTCACCAGAAGATTTATTATTCTTTTTTATGATATTGGTTTTCAAAAAAGGTATTTTAAAAAATTAAACTCTTCATTACATATATATAATTATAATAAAATAATTTATTTAGTATTAGATTAATGTAATACCCTAAAATTTTATTTTAACAGAATAATATTCTCGATGGCATAATTAAAGTGCAACACTAAGCTTTATATGAACTACAATATAGTATAAAAATATTATTATAATATCATTATAACCAAACCCTTAAATTAGGGGAATGGATAGGAATATTTTTCTAAAATATATATATATTTATATTTATATATATAAAGGTTATATATAATGAAAATATATTGATAATGCATAATAAATAAGTACTCGTTTTTTAGTAAGGTCATTTTGTGCTTCAAAAAAATGTTTCCTTACAAAATGATTTTTATTGAAATTTTTACATGGAAAATATAGTTACTTTTGTTCATTATTAAAAAATGTATTTGAGAAAATGAGTATCATATTTGAAATTATCCTTTCAATATTATATTATGGTGAATTATTCAGATTGTTCAGAAAAGGATGATTGTTTACTGAATAGTAAAAAATGTCGATTTTTGTAGAATTAAAATATATTTTTTCATATAATGTAAACTAAATATTCCATTATTTTTTGAATTTGGTTTTAAAGAAAAAAAAGAAACCTTTAATTATAAACAATATAATTAATTACAAAAGAAATACCATAATATTTAATTTTATTATAACAAAAAAAAAATTACATAAAAAATATTTTTTAAAACAATATTCTCTATTAAATTTTATGAAATTATATTAAATTTATTTTTTCCAAATAAAGGATCTTAATAATGAAAAATTTAATCCTAATTTTTAATCAGGACTTTCAAATTTGGTCAATAGTGTTGTTTTCCTTTTGGTCAATATGAATAGTGACTATAGAAAACTTGTTCCACCTCGATAAGGGTAAAATGGGAGTAGAACTATGGAATAAGTACTATAAATCTAAAAAACTTGAATTTATTTTATTTTATAGGTTTTTATCCATCTTATCAATCTTATCTTTGAATTTTTTTAAATTTATTTCCACTTTATATTGATAATCACCTTAATATTATTTTATGTAAAGAATAAATACAAAATGTTACTATATTTATGGTCCAATTTTATTTTTATAGTAAATTTCACGGCCCCTCATGAGTAAAAACATTGATACTGTTGTAGTTGTCAAAAGGGTTAACATGAGTTAAAACTACGATATCATGGTAAAAAAATCACCAAAAATTGTCTAAATTTTATTTAATTATAGTATTTAAGCTCATATTTATCCTATTTTTTAAATATATCAACTTAGTTCTGATTGTAAATAAAAATTAATTTATTCTATTTAGGTAATCCCAAGTGTGTTGTTTCCTTCACTATAAAAGTACATCACACCTCCTCTCTTCATCACTCCACCTTAACCCAATTATCTAAAAAACCTAAAAATACACCTTTTCAACATCCTTATCCATGTTATAGATTTATTTTTGTGTAAAATAATCATCCCTAAGACTATCAAGAAGATATCCAAAGGAGGTCTCTCAAAGAGCAGGTAATTGTTTTAACCGATCTCTATAATTTGAATTCATTTTTACCTCCTGAAATTATATCCTAACTAATATAATATAATAAAATAAGTATAAAATATATAATAATATGTTTTTATGTTTATTTTTTAACCATAATTCATATAATTTTCAATATGTTGTGAAATGATAATGTTGTTCATGCGTACGTGTGAACTACCACCTCCATGAAGCGATATGATTTGTTTTTCATTTCCTTTTTAAATGGATATTAATAAGGATATATTTAATGAATATATATGAAATTTATGTTATAATAAATCTAATATAAATTTAAATTATTATTTACCTTTTTTTCTTTCTATCCATCAAAAATTGAAAACATCACTCATGTATACATATAGACTTCCGTCTATACTAAGAGATGTAATTTGTTTTTCAACATCACTTTTTATGAATTTTTATATAATTATTGATGATTAATTAATATTATAATTATTTAATTGTGAATATTTTTTAGATTTTGAAACCAAGACCAAAGTTCAAGTTACAAAATCATCAAACTGAAACACAGGAGGAAAACAGAACAGTTTTCACCCAAATGATAATTTTAATGATTAAATTATTAATAAATAGGTATTTGAAAATAATAAACAAATGATAAATAGTATTTTAAGAATTGATATTTTAATTTAATATATTCATAATATATTTATATTTATCATATAGTATATTTTAATTCATTCAAAAAAATATGATTCTTGAGGTAAGAGTTTTTCATCTAAATTTTATTTTTATGATGCATACGCCAAATCCACCGCTTGTTTTTTTTTTGTTGTATATACTTCCCATGAATTAAATTTATGAATAATTTTTTTAAATAATTTTTATTTTTAAAAAAATTCATTTTCTCCATTTTATATTATTTTTTATAAATTACCAAAGTTTTAAGGGTCTATGTTACAACATAATTTCTTTTCAAAATTGTCTATGCAAAATTTCAACTGAGAAAAATTATATAGATCTTATCCATTTAATCCCCTTATATTTTATAATCCACTAATTATTCAAAAAAATTAATTAATAAGATCATTATACATTCTTAGGTAATTAAAATTATTAAGAAAATATTTTTATGAAAAAATAACCTTTTTCCTCACTAGTCTATGAACATTACCTTCCATGTATATAAATTCATTAAAAAGGATTTGAATATTGTTTTAAAATTTATAAAATGAAATATTTTTAAATTTTTACCCATATTTAACTTTAAATAAAATTTATATAAATAATATTTTATACGTTTTCTAAATGAGGTACGTTTTACCAAAGGTGTGTATGGTGTAACACCTAGAGTTTTTATGGACCTTTTTTCTTGAATAAATTAAATTTTCATTGATATCTTGTATTTCAATAATTAAAAAATTAATTACACTTGGAACTTACTTTGTGTACTTTACATGCAATACCAACTTTGTGTACGTTACACGCAACACCAAATTGGTGTATGTTACACTCAACACTGAGTTTCTACAAAACGTCTTTTTTGTTATAATTATTTAAAATGAGATAATTTTAACCTGTCCATTAAAATTAGTAATATTAATAGTAATAACTAATTTTAAAATATTTTTCTATAATGATTTTATATAAATAAAACATATTGATAATGAAATATATAATTTTTGGTAAATTCCTTATTTGTTTAAAAATACTATTTTCTCAAATGAACTGCTTTCATGTCCTTCTATTAAAAACAATAAAATTAATTTTAGACTCATTTAGAAATTTAATTAGATAAAATAATCTTATTTTTTTAATTTATAATTTCAAATTTTTCTTAGGTCTAATTTCTATGATTTTTCTAAGAAACATCATTTTTGGATGAATAGTGAAAAAATACAGAAATTTAATTCAAAAACTGTCTTTTGGTCAAAGTTATTTATAAGGTAAAATTATATTTTAAATTTTTGTAAAAGTTTAATTAGATCTTATTTTTAGCAATTAATCCAATTTAGGACATTGGAATCAATTTCACTATGAAATTTCACATAAAAACTTATCAAAATTTTGGATGTTTTTACTTTAAAAACCATCATTGTCGTCTCATCTACGGAATTAAATTTAAATTAATTTATTATTACTATGTGATTGAAATTTCTAAAAATGGATTCCATATTTTAAATAATAATAATTTGTAATTTCTATTAAGTTCAAATTATTTTTTTACCCAAAATTTGTTTGAAAGTGATTAAAATTAATTACAATGATTAAGAGAAAAAGTTGGTTAACAAAGTACTAAACCTTAAATTTAAGAACCAAAAAGACCTTGTAACTTGTAAAAGATCCATTTTATGGAAATATTTCAACCCTATACATCATTTTATCTAATTTAATCAATTATTGTATCCAATTTACATGGGAAAACATGGGTGGAATTCCTTTTCCCAAAATTTTCAAGAGTATCACTCCTCCTCCAAAATAAAAAAGGCCTCCTCTCCTCCAACTTCCTCACAACATTCAAGACACTATGTATTGACCAATATATTCACAAATATCTCAAAAAAATCTCTCCCCTAAACCTATAATCCTTATATTTTTCAAAAATAATTCCAAGTAATCCCTTTTATGTAAACCAAATGGGGTTACTCAGAGGAAACATCCTTCCTCAAACTCCTTTATCTTATTTTCATTATCCACCCCATCTAATCTCCTTATTATATGATTATGTAATATCACCTTTATCCTCAATATAATGATATTTTGTTATATTAATGTCTTTAACTACACTTACACACACTTCCATCTAATGGGTAGCAAATATATTGTTTACCTGTACGGTGAACTAACACCTCACAAAATGATGATCATTAGTTTTTCCTTTACCCACTTTCATGGCTGGGAATTATGTTGGAAACTCTATTTATATATTATATATATTATATTTATCATTTATTTTTTCTTCTTTAATTATTTTATAAGACGTATGTAACACCCCGAGCTTCCACGATACGCCTCTCTTTCAATAATGCAATAGCTTGCATTGTACGCAACTTCGAGTTCTAAAACATCGCGACAAATCAAAGTAGCCGTTATGAATAGTAATAACCACTTTTTAAAATTATAGAAATTTTATATTTCAAAATGGACTTCATTTTTGTATTCCTAATATTGAAATTAGCCTATGTTGATTTTTTTGTAATTTTCTGAGAACTTCAAAATTTTTATGAATAGTGAAAAATACTTAAAACAACTTTTTTAATCAAAATAATTCATAGTGATAAATTATACTATTGAGTGGTTTTAAAGTATAATTAGAATATATTTTTACCATTTTATCCAATGGTGGTCATTAGAATTAATTTAACATTGAAATTGGACATAAACAATTGCCAATCTTTTGATATAAATTGTTTCTTAAAAACACGCTATTTGTTGTAACAGCGGGAATTAATTATAAAATTAATTAATGAAACTTATATTTTTGGAATTTTGTAAAATAGGCATCATTTTTGAATTCGTAATATCAATTATAGCTTAGGGTGAAATTTTGGTATTGTTCTGAAAAACTTCAATTTTTGATGAATAGTGAAACCACTAAGTGGTAGTTAAATAACTGATTTTTCGTTTAAATGAAATATTACCACTTCTGTGATTTGATTTTCAAAAATCCTACATACATGGTTGTCATTAATAAGTAAAATTTGGTTCAATGAGATCAAAATAATTTTTTGGTGAATAGTAACTTTTAAGTTCTTAATCGCGATTAGAGGTAATTAGTGTAGTTTAAGGTAAAAACAATGTTTTATTAATATGATATGAGCTTGACACTTGTCCTACTCCTATTGGATGAGTCATGGCCGACCAAGACAACCCATGGGTCAACTTGGGGACCCCATGGAGCCACTTTAGTTGGAAAATGACATTAATATATATTTATTTAATGTTAAAATTAAATTGACACAAACATGAGTTGTTTTACTAAACCAGTTTTTAAGTGGGGTTACACAAGTCCAAATTTTGATTATAAATATTCATTAGAAATCTAAAAAGATTTCCTACATCATAGTATTTTTTTTATAATTTTTAGACATTAAATAAATTAAATTAGTTATGACATCATGATGATGTAGTGATGACCTCATTATTTAACGATTTAAATAAAATGGGAAGATAATGCAAAATCCAAGGCTTACACTTGTCCAAATCCAATTGGATGAGGATATTTCGAACCCTTATCACCTTAGCCTCGAATTATATAAGTGTGGGACCTTTAGAATCCGAAAATCATTGTGAAATAATGTAACATTTCAATCTTTCCAAAAGTGCCCCTCCTCTCCACTTATAAAAGGCCCCCACCTATCCCACCTCATTTACACTTTCAAGCCATTTGGATCGGCCAACCTCTGCCCAAATACTCTCCCAACTTCCCCCTCTTACTCCTAGAATCCTCACTTTGGGCAGAACTCTTCCCAAGGAAGCCTTTGGCTCAAATCAAAAAGAGTTACCCGATTTTGAGGTAATGTATTTTCTAATGTTGTTTTGGTTTATTTTTCTTCTCCAACCCCCTAAACTCTTTTTATTAATTTATTTTGTAACAACACCAGTATCATCAATATACTAGGAAGTTGTTATAAGAAGGATTCGAGCTACACTTACACACACCTACATCTAATGGTTAAAGAACATACGGTTTCTGTGGATGGCGAATTTCTGCCTCACGAAACGATGATTGTTCAACACTCATATAACACCTTCAAAGGTGGCCATTAAGATGTCACTATATTTATATATGATATATAATGTGTTTATGTTTTACTTATGCTTCTGTATTTCTCTTTTATGGCTTACTTTATGATTTCCATTATGGGTAAAACGCGATAATTTCATTTTAGGAAGTGCGGACTACCGCCCCCTCAAAGTGATTTGAATCGTTAATGCCATATGTGGGATGTATAAAGGATGGAGTAAATGGTATTATACACTATATTATACTGGAATTATATTATACATTTATATCATTATGATTTAGTTCCATTAAATATGAAATTGAAATGAAAGTAGCATTCATGCGTACGTACGGCTTACCGTCTCCATGAACGGTGCATTTCATTTCTTACCTCTAAATGTTATGTAATATTATAAATGAATGTATATACTGGATATATAAGATATATATGACATCTAAATCATGAATATAATTCTGGATATAATGGATATTTCACCACATAAACAACTTGTAATTATAAGAAGCTTATTGTTGACTCAAGTACCAAAGATCGACAAAACGACCGTTATTAACTTAAATAATTACATAATGTTCATATCATTGTAATAAGTGATATAATAAGGATAATGAAATTAAAAATGGTTCTTAATAAGGTATATATTAACTCTAGTTTATTATTCATGAGGTTAAAGAACGGTTGAGTCAAGTCAGACACGAGGTAAGGGAACTTCTTAACCCAACTTCCATTCTTTGGGTTAATCTCCTACTTTCAAATTATGTCATGATATTATTATGTATTATTTTGTATTTTTACTTTATTTATGTGTACCTATAGTGAATACACATAATAGATCTATTTTATTTCAAAAATGATCTTTGTATGGGACTTCGTCTCAATCTCCTTTCATTGAGGCATATTTTACTTTATACACAACTTTCTTTTATACGGTGTATAAACCCCTTTGACTTTTACGTTTATTCAAAAGGAATCTTTTTTATACGAAGTGTTTTTCTAAACGACAAAAGGGAATGTTTTTCTTTCCGTACTTATGCGGCGACAACGACTTCTCCGCCGCCATGACTATTATTTGAGTTTCGGCTTCCTGTACAAGACATCATTTTTTTTAATGAAAAATAAATACAATGTTTTAACTTTATTTTATTTTGGTATTGAAAATGGTTTTGAAGGCGTTTTTATTATATCAATGTGTTGTATTGATATCTTGTGATTGAAATGTGGAAATGTTATGTTTCCTTTATGCATGTTTTATGTGATACGATTATGTTATGGTTTATGATATGTTTAAACCTATTCATATGAGGAATGTATTGGACTTAATAAGTGACGGGAGGAGCCCGCTATAGCTCCTCGATGCATCGGTAGGTCTCATGAGACAACTAGACGTGGAATTGGCCGAGGCCCTTTCCCAATTTGATTTATGGTTTTGGACGAGGCCTTAATCATTTTAGATGTCTTGGCCGAGGCCTTGAAAAAATGTTTCAGAATGTCCGGCATTATACATTCCATCATTATGAAAGTGGTTATTGTTATTGCATGTGATTATTCGACCAGTAGAATATCCATGTGAAGAAGTGAATGGCATTATCTCATTTTACTTTTGCCATATTATGTTGAAGTTCATGTTTAAAAGGCTTTTGTTTTATTTATACATTGCCTTAATTGTTAATGATTATTTATGAAAGCTTCCGCATTATTGTTATCCTTACTGAGCATCTGAGCTCACCCCTTTCAATGTTTTAATATTTTCCAGGATGTGAAGAAGTATTTTATGAATGACCTGCAGGGATAGTCAGAAGAGGATATGAGTGTGGACTATGGAGACTTTGTTATTGTAGTTTTTCACTTTATGATGTAATGTAACGTTTACAAATGTATCTAGTGTTTCCAAGGCTACTAAACTAATCGGTCTTTCGAGACTTGATCTTTTGTGATCATGCCAATGTTACGAAGTAATGCACCGACTCTGGGTAGCTGGGGTCGGGGTGCTACAACGTACCTTTACAATTTCCATTTTTTTTGTAAATACGATAATTTTGTTTGAGGAAGTGTGGACAACCCCCCCCCCCCTTTCAAAGCGATGTGATTCGTTCACACACTACATGGAAAGTATTAAGGATGGGTTTAGTGAAATTATATGATAAATATATATAAATATATATCATTATATGGATAATTTAATGATATTATATACATATATACATATATTTCATGTTCATTCTTTCAATGTGACAATAAAAATGAAAACATCATTCATGAATACGTACGACCTATCATCTCCATGAATGGTGTATTCCATTTTATACTTCTATATTATATGGATTATTATACTACACATATAATTAATTTATATTTATATTTATATCATGTTTGAAATTATGTAAATTATTATATAAGTATAAGGAACAAATATATAACAAAATAATACCCATGAGAAGAACAAAGATGATATTACCTAAAGTGAAACCTTAACATAGAATTGTTAACAAGAGGGTAATATAAAGTCATAATAATACCATATATGGTATTATATATAAGAATATTTTTATGTTATTTATGTATAATAAACTTATATTTATTATATATGAAGTTTGTTTGAGTTCAACGAGATTCAAGACACAAGGTAATGGAATTTCATCTCACTTTTTATATCTGTGAGATACATGCCATGTTCACCACTCTTTTATTTTAGATGGTTTTTATACTGAACATGAATTTATTTTATGATTATTATTTTAAAATTTATGGGTCTTCAAATATCCATTTTATGAAATTTATTTCATGGGTTTTATGTTTCAAGACTTAAAAAATCGGTAAGAGAGTTTTGTCTCAATTTCTCTTATTTGAGACACATATTTTTTATGTACCTAGAATATTTTTCAAGGTGTATATACCTCTATTTGACATGTTATATCAATATTCCCCTTCTTCTCATGATATTTTAAGCTTTATTTAATATTATTTTCTTACAAGGAGTGTATTATTCCAAGTTAACATGTGGTGAGAGTTTATTGAAATAATATCATTGTTTATCCGGATTGTTTATGATTATGCTCCCATTGATGAAATATTATGATACATATATCAAGAAAAATAATGAGTTTTATTATAATCTATTTATTCAAGATATATCTACGTATTAGTACCATTTTTTCTGTTATTTGGTACTTTTTATGATTAAGAAAATGTTTTTAAGAAAAATATGACTGTATTTTTCTCTTCAGTCAAAAATCTATTTTATTTCAAAACCCATGTTTTAAAAAAAATTTTCAAGGAAAAATTATTTTTAAAATGTTTTATATTTTTCAAATATTCTTTTAAAAGTTTTTAAAGATATTTTGTAAGAAAAATATATTAAAAAAAGTCTTTTTTTTAAAAAATCATTTTTCTATACATAAAGGATATTATCATCACAAAATGTTTTTAAAAGATATTTAAATATTATTTACTATATAAGAAGACATTCATTGGTGTTACACATGTATTTCTGTGGAAATGATTCAGTTTTACCATTCATATTATTTCTCTAAATGTATTTTGTTTTGATGAAATGATGTTTATGAAACTCATTTCTCATTCACTGGTTATGTTATTTTGAAACCCACTTATTTTCATGGGTTGTGATTTTGAAACGATTATGGAACTTGTATATTTTTCACAGGTTATGATATGATTGCATATTTATGATACCCATTTCATTACAAGGGTTATGATATGATTATTTAGGATTTTTTTGGAACATGTACGCATGATTTAATTATGATATGGGTGTTACCTATATCTCCCTACAGTTCATTGGGTAAATATTTATATCTCAGGAGATATACTAATATGGTCATGGGAGTGGACCTTGACTACTAAGATGTCCATAGTAGAGAACCATGACTACCAAGATGGTACTAGGAGTGGAATTATACTACTAATTTGGTCATGGGAGTAAACCATGATTACTAATATGGTATGGGGAGTGAGACCATACTACTAATATGACCTTGTAATCATTGTCTGGACTACTATGGAAATCATTTTTACATACTTATGTGTCTACAAAAATTTCATGTCTTATTTTTGTGTTATTCATTCATGGATTATGTTCTTTATTTCTTTATGATTAATTTCTAATAAGCTTTCAATATTTATTCTATGATTCGTATTTATAATCTTATTATATGTAGGGTATGATCTTATAATGTTATGATGACGTCCTCATACCTCTATGATCATGTTTATGCTTACATGTCTCCATTGTTTACCCTTACTGAGAATCTAAGCCCATCCCTTTTTATGTTTACTTTCCCAAGTTATGAAGATATGTATTAAATATTATGTTTATAATAAGTGTTATAGTAATGAAAAACCTAGTGGGAGATAATGTAGTTCACTTATGTACTAGTGTTTATGTTTCCATGTTTCTAAAGACACTAGACTAATATGGTCTTTGCGCATTTGTTTGTATAATTTTTTAAGTATTATGAAATATTTATGTAATGTTAATGTATGAAAAGTGTGGGTCTTTATAGTTGGTATCAGAGAAAAGGTTTATTTTAACTTTGGAAGCCAGGATTAGAGAAACATAGTGATAAACCTAAGGACATATATAAGAATATGTCTAAGGATAAGGAAAGGTATAGGAAAATGTCATGGAATTTTTTTAAAGGATAGAGTAATCGGTTTCCTATCAATATATACATGTCTAGATACATTAAGTGGATGTTGATCTGGAAAAGATGTACCTAGGAATAATAACTCTAACAAGGTGTGTTGGTCTAGACTTGGTGTAACCTGGTACATGAAAACAGGTCTTGCTACACACCTAGTTTGGCACTCCTGGGGGATATGCTTTGGGAATTCCTGAACTCTTCACAAACTATTAGGAAGGACTTAAATATAAGTTGGCTATTAATAACCTAGGATAAACCTAAGTTGTCATATATTAAAAAAGTTTTCACAATTTAGACGTCCGTGACTTTTCATGATTATGTGGTTCCTCATTATGATAATTGTTTTTTACTCTATTCTATTAATTTTAGTCAATGGATTGAACCTAAAGGAACTGCATTAATTGTGAATGAAATAGATAATGAAATGATTGTCCTCCTAAGAAACCAAATGTTGTGGGATAAGGAATGAAAAATCTCATTGCTATGATCACACAAATATCTC
Organism: Viscum album; assembly: GCA_963277665.1. Classification (NCBI taxonomy): domain Eukaryota; kingdom Viridiplantae; phylum Streptophyta; class Magnoliopsida; order Santalales; family Viscaceae; genus Viscum; species Viscum album. Next base: position 1,831,790,994 of record OY728127.1, on the reverse strand, counting down.
AAGTTGTGAATCATAGTGGACTTATAAATGAGAAAAGAAGGGAACAACATTCTGTTGAGTCCTTCTAGAGGGAACATCCACTTTCTTTCAGTGGGTCTTCTAATCAACTTGTTACTGAACAATGGATCAGTAATTCTGAAAATATATCATCCATTCTCTAGTGTTCGGAGCATCATAAATTTATTTTGGATGTTTAATAGTTAGAAGGTGAAGCAAACCAGTGATGGATTCTAGTAAAGAATAAGAGTCAATAAGATGAGATTGAATCCATGGATTTGGATGAGTTCAAAAAATTATTTTTCACTAATTACTTTCCTTATATTATTCATACTAATTTGTATAAATATTTCCTTGATTTGAAGCAAAGGTATGATGAATCTATTGGTACCTAGGAGGAAATTTTCACAATACTTGTTAGGTGTGCTTTAGTAATTATCATCCAACCCGAAAGTAAATTTGATAGGTTATTCAGTGTCTTAAAGACATGTCGCAGAGGGAATTGTAAAAAAGACACTTAGGTATCTATGAAGATATTGTGTTTTGTGTAATCAAGTTTGAAATGTAGGTCTGATTCATGTATCAATCTCAAGGTTTTGATAAGAAAATGAATATAGAGTTTAAAGTAAAATCAAAAAACCATGAAGAGAAGAATATGATATTTCCTTTATTCTCTATGTGTGGGAAGAAGCTTGGAGGAAATTTCCTTAATGGTTCTAATAAATTTTTTAAGTGTGTAATGGAAGGACATCAGGAATTTGATTGCTGAAGTGATGGTAATAAGTTATCTAGTGGTGAAAATATAGAAAAATAAGCACATAATTCAACTCCCATGATTTAGTGCTACAATAAGGATAAATGGAATTATGCTAACCACTTCCCAAAACCAAGGGTTGGTGATGATGAATGACATCAGTAACCTATTAACCTGAGGGACAAGGGAAAATATTATGCAATCACTATTTCTAATGAGGGGTACGATAATGACGTGGTGAAAGGTACACTTATCATCCACTCTAGAATTGATAATGTCTTATTTTATTCTAGATCTACCAACTATTTTATATCTAAAGAATTTAATAAGGGTGTTAAGATTCCACCAAAATAATTAGAAATGGAATTAGTAGGACAAACCCCTAAGGGTGTGATTATTGCATCCCAAGTCTATGATTCCTCTCCAGTTGATGTTTCTGGGAATTTTCTTCCTATAAATCTTGTCATTCTTCCTTTGGTTGAATTTTATGTAATCATAGGTATGTATTGGCTTTCTCTGCATAAATCCCACATCAATTGTTTTGGAAGGTATCTTATGTTTGATATTTCAAAACCTCCTATGATCATCCATCAATGTGACAATAATCATGAATTTTCTATGGATATTACATCTAGTGTATGGCTCTTAATTCCCATTCACAATGGTTGTTTATCTCAAATGGTTGGGGAGAAAATAGACATTGATGATATGCCTACTGTTTGAGAATTTGTGGATGTATTTCTAGAAGGTTTTCCTATCATTCCACCAAAATGAGAAGTTAAGTTCTCAATAGAACCCATACCTGGTTTCACACTAATTTCAAAGGCTCCCTATATAATGGCCCCAATTGAGTTGAAGGAATTGAAGAAGAAACTATAATAAAACCTTAATAAGGGATTCATTAAACCAAGTGTGTCACCTTGGGGTGCACATATTCTTTTTTGTAAAAAATAAATATGGATCAATGCGAATCTGCATTAATTATCAGGAGTTTAATAAGATCATGATCAAGAATAGGTATCCTCTACCCTGTATTGATGACTTGTTTGATCAAATATATGGAGCTCAATACATTTCCAATATTTACCTTCATTCTAGATATCATAAATTGAGGGTAAAGAAGGAGGATATACCCAATAATGCATTTTTTATAGAGTATGGACATTATTAATATGTAGTGATGTATTTTGGTCTTACTAATACTTCTTCTATCTTCATAGATTTGATTAATAGAGTCTTTAGAGATCACCTCAACCACTTTTTGGAAGTCTTTATAGATGATATTATTATCTATTCAAAGACAAAGTAACATCATAAAATAAATTTAGAATTGTACTAAAGACCCTAAAGAAGGAGAAACTATATGAAAAATTTACAATGTAAGAATTTTGGCTAAAAATGTTTTCATTTTTTGGTCACATAATCTCAAGAGATGGTATATCAGTAGATCCATCAAAGACATAGTCTATTGAATGTTTTCCTAGACCAAACATGGTGATTGAGATCAATAGATTTCTTGGTTTAGTTGGATATTATCAATGGTTTTTTTGTAGAATTTATCATGACTATATAATCCTCTAACCAATTTAACATAAAAAGGTTATAAGTTCCTTTGGACAGATGAATGTGGGGAAAATTTCAAGGAATTGAAGAGAAGTTCTTAAATTATCCTATAGTGTAGAATAGTTTTTAATCTATAGAGATTCATCCAAGAAGATATTGGAATGTGTTCTTATGCAGAATAACATAGTTATCACGTGTGCATTGCGGTAGTTGAAGGTTCATGAGCAAGACTACCCAACTCATGATTTGGATTTAGCAGTAGTAATTTTTGAAATAAAGATATGGTGGAATTATCTTTATGGAGAAAAGTTTGATATATATATAGCAATCATAAAGGTATGAAATATATATTCACATAGAAGAAGTTAAATATGTACCATAGAAGTTGGTTAGAGTTAATAAAGGATTATGACTACTCAATACATTACCACCATGGGAAAGCGAACAAGGTGGTCTATGCTTTGAGTTGAAAGGATCATGCTAGCTTATCCATGATGAGGAACACAAAAGATCCAATATTTTTCAAATTTTAAAAGTATGGAGCTGGAAATTTAGAATGAAGGGGGAAAATCTTATCTTTCTCAAATGAATGTTCAACCCTCTATCCAAGTGAATGTTAAAGAGGTTCATAAGGAAGATGTAGAGCTGAAAAAAAAAGTTAGAAATGTTTTAGAGTTTAACCTTGATCAGGATTGAATTATAAGGTTTAGTAATCGTGTATGTGTTCCTTCCATACTATATTTGAAAGAGTTATTATAGTAATCTCATAGTTCTTCATTCTCTACTCATCCTGGAAATATGAATATGTATAGGGACTTGAAAGGATAGTTATGGTGGGATGGAATAAAGAGAGATATCATATAGTTTGTATCTTGGTTCTTAGTATTCTGAAAAGTTAAGGTTGAAATACAAAAGTCAAATGGGATGTTGCATCCATTACCCATACCATAATATAAATGGGATAACATCACTATAGATTTTTTCATTTCACTAACCAAAACCTCTAAAGGTTTTAATGCTATATGGGTGGTAGTAGATCACCTTAGAAAGTCAGCACACTTCATCACTATCATAGAATACTTCTCTTTGGATCATTATGCTAGGATATACATTAAGGAAGTGGTATGGTTTCATGGAGTACCACATTCTATTGTATCGTATCAGGGTCTGAGGTTTACCTCTACGTTCGGATGAATTATTTAGCAAGTAATTGATACGAAATTGAGTTTCAGAACTTCTTATCATCCTAAGAAATATGGCCAGTCTGAAAGAACAATTAAAACCCTAGATTATATATTGATATATTATTCTCTGGATCTCAAAGGTGGTTGGGATCAATACCTTCCTATAGGTTAGTTTTCTTGCAACAATATCTTTCACTCAAGAATTTAAATGGAACCTTATGAATCTCTCTATGGGATGAAATTTAGGGCTCCATTGTGTTGGGATAATTTTGTAAAAATAGTCCTATTGGGACCTGAGATCATTAAAGAAATGGAATATAAGGTTAGATCCATTCAGCAGTATATCAAGGTAGCTCAAAGTCGGAATAAAATTAATGACGATAACTGATGGCGTGATCTAGAATTTGAAGTTGGTGAGAACATATTTCTATGGATATCTACCTGGAAGAAGGTTATGGGGTTCAGAAATAAAGGGAAACTAAGCCCTGGGTATATTTTTCCCTTTGAGATTCTTGATTGTATCGGGATGGTAGCCTTTCACTTCGCACTTCCTCCAAATCTCTCTAAAGTCCATGATGTGTTCCCTATAACTCTACTGAGGAAGTAACTACTAGACCCTTCCCATGTGCTGAACTCAGAGGTCATACTACTGGAGTAGGATCTTCCTTATGAGGAATAACCACTTCAAATTCTGGATCATACAGAGAAATTTATATGAAACAAGACAACTCACCTGGTCAAAGTTTTGCAGAGAAACCCCCAGTTAGAGGAATCTATGTGGGAACTCGTGTAAGAACCCAGTTTTTCACTCAGGTATGGATCCTCTAATTTTCATTCTAAATCCTTACTTTGGACCTGATATGGATTCCTAATGAGTTAGTAAAGGTTCCAAGGGTGTTCGGGGTTTGTTCGGTGACTGAAACCCATTTTTGTGAGAAAACAGACTATGTGCACAGTTTAGAGTAAATCGTGTGGAATTCCGCACGATTTGACTAACCGTGCGAATGGTGATTTTTCGGACAGAGCCACCTCACATGGTTGATGTATGGTCGTGCGGCCCAACTGTTCAAGCACCCCTTTTCCTAGGTAGTTGTGCATGTGTAGTGCACGGTTTGACAAACCGTGCGAACCAAACTGTTCGGGCAGAGCCGTCCCATACAGTTTGCGCACGGTTTAACAAACCTTGTAGACAAACCTTGTGCAGGCTAATTTTCTAGGTAAATTTCCAGTTTCTCCCTTAATGATCTATTAATACTCATATTTCCTCCCAACTCGTAAACCAGTGGGATTTTACTCCATTTTCACCCATTTTGAGCTTTTTGAAGGCCAAAGCTGGGGATCAAGAGATCTCCTCCATTCAGCATCTGATCGAGCTTATGTTCATCACGTTGGATGTGCAATGGTAAGTACTCAAGTCCACTTTAGACATTCTTATTCTATTTCACACTCAACTTAATTATCATCATATGATATTTTTTCACCTTTTCTACGATCTACTCTGATCTGAGGAAAATCAAGGGCTGATACCAGAGGATAAGGATCTTACAACCTTGAGGTGGGTGGTCTATAACTTTTCCATAAAGTTTTTTGATTTTGGAATGTTTTTGTGGGTCCCACCAATTCCATTGGGGACCCTTTCTTAAATGTACATGCCATGATTATAATTTATAGAATCGCATGGTTATTATCTCTCCAAATTTGTGATTAGTTGTTAGTGGTTATACCCACAACTTAATCTTCCTCATGTTGATGGTTATTCCATAATTGATTTTTTAGTGTTTTGACACATTTGAGCCACTGTTCGGGTGTACCTTTTCTTAACCTTCCTAAAGGTGATCCTTCTTATAATAAATGGATTTTTATTAAAGATAATTTCATAATGGCATGTACCATGTATGATCACCACTTGACCCACCTAACGTAAGTACTTACAAATGATTATTAAATGTAAAATGTGAAATGGAAAGTATACTAAATATATTTCTTGGACTTAACAAAATATATAGAATAATGGTTACATTCACGTAGCACCCCTTTCCATGTTAATGGAAGGTAGTGGAGTGAACCTATTTAATTGAATATTCCATAATGGTTAATATGATTTGATTGAATGGTTTCAATGCTACATGGCCTATCCACACTAATGAGAGACAAGGTTTGGACCATTAAATAAATGGTTTCAACTATACTTGACCTATCGACACTAATCGAAGGAAAGACTTGATCCAAATGAATTATTACATTATTTCAACATCAAATAGTAATGGAATGACTCGAGATCACCTTGGATTATAAGAGGAGAACACCTTGGGTCTCAAGAACTGCATTTTGATTCAAGGATGTGGTTTTCTTAGGTTGATACACACCTAGACTCTGGTTCTTGTTGATTCCTCATATTCCCAGTGTCCCACTATAGTTTCTTTTTCCTTATTACATGATACCTCAGATATACTCCTTGGATCCAACATTGACTTGTAGGTTTCATGGTTAAATCTCATAGGGGCCTGCCTTTTCTTAGCCCCATTTTACCTTGGTCGATCACCTTAGACTCGGTAGGAGCCTTATTGTGGAATTCCTTGGATTATTCCCCTTGGATTACAATATTACCCCTTAACTAGATTCAGATACTCCTGAGTTAGTGTTCCATGATATTTACATTACCTTTGTTATTACCCTAGAACTCCCTCACTTGATATCTTGGTAGTTTTCCTTGATACATCATGGGACCTTCACTACTTATACTATCACGAAGTGGTGTCAGTGATGGCTATGCCTAATGTGACCTATTAACATTAAATGGTAATTACATAATTAATTAATTGGTTACATGTTTAGACACCAACTGAGGGTTGAAGCAATTAATTGGGTTTTTAGTTATATTGTAATGCTTGCTTTACTTTATATATGCATGCCTGCACATTTCTATATTCCATTACATGGGATGAATGTTATAGACATTGTTGGTGGTGGCACACTGAGATTTATCTCACTCCCTCTTCAGGTACCATTTGGTTCCCAGAGTAGATTACATGAGTGCAGGTATTGAAAAAGGGAAGCATACAGCATCCAACACTTGATTGTGTACTCATAGGATGGAGATTGATAGGAGATGACTGAGTAGGATATCAGGATGCTTGGATTAGTCATTTTTTTCTACCTTGTGGAATATATTATGACGGGTTTCTTGTGTCCATGCTTTCCAGTTTTCTAATGACATGACATTACATCATCATTGTTCCAATTGATATGGTTATAGTTATTCTCATTTATTTATTGTGTCGGTTTTATTTTGTTGTTTATTTATATTATTTATATTACTTCTTCTATTTAATAATCCTTTATATTCCTTCCTATGTGCTACACTCTACTAATGAGGGAATAGTCTTCCCACAAACACACCCTAGGCCCTCGCTGCTAGTCGGCATCCTCTGGCATTCTGGAAGATGCACTTAAGGCCATGTGGCCCACTGGGATTGGGGAACCTATTAAGTGGCATCCGTGTTCTGGTCATCACAAAGTGGTATCAGAGGTGGTTTTTTTTCTTTACTATTTCAAGACAATAGATTGGAGAAGAGGAATGCTTGGGACTTGTTCATAAGTCGTGCTTGGGCTTCGCGAACCCATGTTTGTGGTAAAATCCAACTTACCCAAAATGAAATTGTTGTTCAATTTTTCCTATTACATTTGATATTATTTCACCATTGGGTGATGCACATGTTGTGTGGTGTTTTTTATTATTTCTCCATTTTATGATTTATTTCATCCTTGGCCCGATGATATGAGGGAAAGGATCATTTCTACATGCATCATTATAGGAACCTAGAATTCACATGTCATGCATATTTCCATGCCATATAGGTTCATTTCACTACATTTCATTACTTGATATACTTGTGATTGTTGAGTGATGTTGTGATAGATGCTTGTTCTTGTATTACTCTTGGTTGCAATTGAGTGATTTCTTGTCTCAATTCATGAGGTGTATGGGACCTCATGGGTTGGGATGAGTAATTTACTGATTCAATCCATTATACTATAAATAAAATGGTGTTGTTTCTGGTGATAGGTGTATGGGCACTGATTCATCAGAAATGGATATCCATTATGAATTGAATCCAATAATCTAAAATTAATTGATTGCACATCCTTATCCCTCATTGTCATATTTATGAAAGGTAAAGGAGTGAAACTAGAGATTAATTGTGAAATGACATGAAAATTATACTTTAGCACTTATCGATACATGGACGTCTAAGCAGGTAGTTTGGGGTAATATGCCTTGGGTAGTGAGTTTTCCTATGTTTAGTTTCTTCTAGTGATGATATCTTATTCTTTTAAGCTTGTTTTAAGGTGTTTGATTGGAATTTGTAGACCAATGTCTCCATGATGTCCTCGTGTCATTCTCTAGGAAGGTGGTGACAACCATGCTCTAGACATGGTGGTCCCTGAGCTTCCAGTCTTACTTCTAGGAGTGCCACTTGAGAAACTGCCTACTTTACCTAATATGAGAACTTATTATCAAGCTTGTGATAGTTTCCTACATATGATGAAGTCCATTAAAGGTGATCCATGGTTTGCACATATGATGTCAGATCTGACCCACAAGTTCCAGCAACAGCATCCTCCTACTTTTTCAGGAGACGGAGGTTCTCAGGCTACTGAGTCTTAGATAGATGCCATGTTGTCTATCTTTGAGCATCTAGAAATTCCTCTAGATTGGAGAGTCAATATTGATATATACATTCTTAGAGATTCATCCTAGAGTTGGTAGGATGTGGTTACCCATGTTGGTCATCATCAAGGCATGTTATGGGTTGACTTCCAGATTTCCTTCTATGATCAGTACTTTCCTTAGGCACTGAGAGCTGACAGAGCCAAATATTTCATGAATCTTGAGTAGGAATCTATGTCAGTTATATAATATTCAGAACGTTTCACTGATTTACAGTGCTTTTCACCACTTTTAGCTGGTGATGAGCTTTCGTGTGCTCGGCGTTTTAAGGACGGGCTCTAGTATGCTATACTAACTCAAGTGAATCTATTTCACCTTCCTATATTTTTTAAAATAGTTGACAAGGAACTTATCACTAAACGTAACCTAAGGGATGACACAAGTATTGAGTTTAAAGGATTAGTGTCATGTTAGGTCATTAGTTCTTCTGGAGACAGTAAACATTCCCTCGAGGTTTCACGTTAGGGTAGTGGCAGCCAGAGTATCCAGTTTGATAACTCTATAGTGTGTCATCAGTGTGGAAGACCAGGGAATAAGAAGCCCCAATGTGATAAAGACCCTATGGAGTGCCGAGCTTGTAGCCATATGGGTCATCTTCAGAATTTCTACAGGGCCTTTCCACCAGCTTCTAGTGGAAAAGGATCAGCATCCGCTCCACCTACAGGATTAAGTTATTTTGCACCACATTAGGAGGGGAGTTGGAATAACACTGTTAGGTATGGTGGAGGAGGAGGTCATGGCCATGGTAGTCCAATATCTAATCACCAGCAGCACCAGCAGGGCAGTCATGATCATGTTATTCTATATGTTTCATAGGTTTTTGGATCTGGTTAGCTGCATTCTTTATAGTTGATACCTTAGGTTCAGGCCACAGGACCATCTACAGTGCGAGGTACTATTCTAGTAGCCTCCACTACTATCTCTTTTTTGTTTGATACATGTGCTTAAAACTCCCTTATTTTTGTATCTATTATGGAAATTATTAGACTAGAGATACAGTATCACTATGGTGTAATGACCATTGATACACCATTGGGAATATGGATAGAGGGAATACGCCATTGAAGGGACTGTCCCCTTAAGGTAAGTAGTTACCTTTTCTTGTGGAATCTCTTTGTTCTGGAGATGAAGGGCTTCGATTTCATTCTTGGGACGGACTGGCTAGTCCACTATCATGCCTTTGTATACTCCTATCGCCATAGGGTTTTTTTACATCACCAAAGGAAGCGGTTATCTTTTCAAAGGTGACTGGGATGTCTAGGTTGGGAGAGCTGAACCAAATCATCATGGGATATGTGGATTGACCACCCAGATTGAAAATATTTTCATGGAGGATCTGGTTTTTCTTCAAAATAATTTCCCTCTAGCAGTTGATCGTTTTAGGGAAGTCTTTTCTGATGACTTTTCTGGATTACCTCTTAAGAGAGAGGTAGAGTTTACAATTTATATTTTTTCCAAGAGTAGCTCCAGTGTCCATTCCTCTATAGAGGATGGAACCTAATGAGCTTCAAGAGCTCAAGCGACAGATAGAGGACCTAGAGGCCAAAGGATTTATACATCCAAGTACATACTCTTGGGGTTCACCCATGCATTTTTCTAAGAATATGGATGGAACTATTCATCTTTGTGTGGATTACAGAAGGTTGAACTAGCTTATAATCAAGAATTGGTATCCACTTCCTCTAATAGATGATCTCTTTGACCAACTTTGAGGAGAAAAGGTGTTCTTTAAGATCGACCTCAGATCATTTTATCATCGGGTGTGAGTCAGACCATCAGACATACCTCGTAAATATTTCCATAGTAGGTATGGTCTATATGAGTATGTTTTTATGCCGTTCGGTCTTACGAATGTGCCTTCCGTTTTCATAGATTTGAGGAATAGGGTTTTCCAACCCTATTTGGACTCTTTTTTCGTGGTATTTATGGACAACATATTGGTGTATTCTCGCACTCGTCATGACCATGCCAAAAAACATGAGATCGTTTTGAGTACACTGAGAGAGAATCATCTTTATGACAAGCTTGCTAAGTGAAAAATCTAGATCGACAAGGTCTACTTTCTAGGTCATATTATTTCAGAATCAGGAGTATATGTTGCCCCTAAAAAGGTTAGTGTTGTAGTTTCCTAGGAGCATCCCAAGAATGTGTTTTGTATCAGAATTTTATTAGGGATTTCTAGATATTACAGGCATTTCATACAAGACTTTTCTCATCTTTCATCACCTTGTACTGGTCTAATAAAGAATGTTTTCAAGTTCAATAGTCAAAAGAATGTGATAAATCCTTTTAGGAGTTGAAAGGGAGGCTTGTATCGGCACATATTCTGATTCTTCTAGAAACTGGAAAAGTTTGTATCGTCTTCTATGATGCATTAGGTGTTCGCCCAGGAGTAGTGTTGATGTAGTAAGTCAAATTTGTTACATATGGATCTCGGTAGTTTAGGCCTCACAAGAGAAATTACATGATGCATGACCTCATGCTGGCAGCAGTTGTTCATGCCTTACGTTGCTGGAGACATTATCTATTGGGTGAGCACTTTGTGGTGTATATAGACCACAAGAGCCTCAATTATATATTTTATCATCATGAATTGAACCTCAGACAGTGGGTATGGGTTGAATATCTACAATCCTTTGATTTTGAGCTTGCCAATATGCTTGGAAATGGAAATATGGTCGCTGATGCACTGATTCGAAAAACTCAAATACAGGACGTACAGGAAGCTAGTGATGAATTGAAGTTAATGACCCTCTTTTCTGAACTTCATATATAGTTTCATGATATTAATGATCATTCTTACCTCTCTTCCTTAATAATTACCTCTTTCCTCCTTGAGAAGGTAAAGAATATGCAGTTTTCAAATCCTGAAGGTTTGGTTCTCTGTGAAAGTATATCATGAGATAACCCACCTCCAGATTGGTCTGTGGATAGAGACAATGTCCTGTGTTTATGTGGATGTATCTGGGTTCCTGCAGATATGAGAGAGGAGTTGATGAAATAATCCCATGCTTCATAGGGGGTAGTTCATCCAGGAATTTCAAATATTTATCGAGATATGCAACTCCATTATTGGTGGCTTGGAATGAAATGTCAGATTACATGATTCATCACTAAGTGTTCCACCTGTTAGCAGGTGAAGGCAGAGAACCAAAGGCCTAGAGGCTTGTCACAACCGCTTCTAGTCCAGAATTGGAAATGGCAATATGTTTTTATGGATTTTGTAGTTGGGTTACCTAGGTTTCCAAGGGGTAGTGATGCTATCTGGGTATTCACTGACTGAATAATGAAATCATCCCACTTAATTCCTATTCGGGATACTTTCTTAGTTGATGAGCTGGGAATACTATATGTTTGTGAGATCATACGACTACACAGGGTTTTACATACTATCATTTAAAATAGGGATTCCCTTTTCACTTCAAATTTCTAGTAGGGTTTGCATAAGTATATGGGGACTCAGGTGCTTCTAAGAACATCTTTTAACCCTTATACTGATGGAAAATCAGAATAGATGATACAGGTTCTAGAGGATATTCTCTGATCTTGTGTCCTTGATTTCGGTGGTTCTTGGGAGAAGCATATCCATCTCATTGAGTTATCCTATAATAATAGTTTTTAGGTGATGATTCATATGTATTCTTTTAAGGCCTTATATGGTAGGCCATGTTGTTCACCCTTGTTCTGGCTAGATGTAGGTGAGGCAGCCCTATGAGGTCCTCGTCTCATTCAGGAGGATTCAAAACATGTTCAACTGATCAGGAAGTGTATGTCTACTGCTCATTCTAGATATAAATATTATGTCAATCGCCATCAACGATATCTTGAGTTCAAGGTTGGGGATCATTTTTTCCTTTGGGTATCACCCATGCTAGGGTATAGACTGTTATAGAAGCATGGAAAGCCTTCACCTCGTTATGTCAGGCTATTTGAAATTCTTAAGAGAGCTGGGTTGGTGTCCTATCGATTTATACTACACTTAGAGGTATTATTCCTTGCACGACATCTTCCATGTCTCACATATTCACCAATATCATGATAACCCATCTCATACCTTTCATCCCGAAGAATTAGAGTTAGATTCTGATGCGGTGTTTTAGGAATATCCAGTACACATTGTTGACCAAAGCACAAAGGCTCTCTGAGGAAAGTTTGTCCCTCTTGTACGGGTGCTATGGCAGCACATCTGAGTACTGGAAGAGACTTAGTATAGGGAATCCAACATACGTTCTCTATGGACAGATTTTTTTCTTAGATAATGATTCTTTACCCTTGGAAGGAAAACTTGGGAGCGAGTTCTTTTAATGGGGGAAGACTGTAAGAACCCAGTTTTTCACTCAGGTATGGATCCTTTAATTTTCAGTCTAAATCATTACTTTGGACCTAATATGGATGCCTAATGAGTTAGTAAAGGTTATGAGGGTGTCCAGAGATTTTTTTAGCCTGGAACCCATCTTTTTGTCGAAAACAGACTATGTGTATGGTTTGACTAACCGTGCGAATGATGTTTTTTTGGATAGAGCCACCTTGCATGGTTGGTGCATGGTCGTGCAACCTAACCATGCAAGAACCCATTTTTCCTAGGTAATCATGCATGGTTTGCTCAGGGTTTGACAAACCGTGTGGACCAAACCATTCGGATAGATCTCTCCCTCATAGTTTGTGCACAGTTTGACAAAACATGTACACAAACTGTGCACATGCTAATTTTCTAGGTAAATTTCCATTTTCTCCCTTAATGATCTATTAATCCTCCTCTTTCCTACCAACTCATAAACCAATGGTATTTTCCTCGATTTTCATCCATATGGAGCTTTTTGAATGTCAAAGCTGCTGATCAAGAGATCTCCTTCGTCCAACATCCGATCAAGCTTTCGTTCATCACGTTGGATGTGCAATGGTATGTACTCGAGTCCTCTTTAGTCATTTGTATTCTCTTTATATCTCAACCTAGTTATCATCAAATGATTTTTTTCACCTTTTCTAAGATGATCTCTGATCTGAGAAAAATCAAGGGCTTATACCGAAGGATAAGGATCGTACAACCCTAAGGTGGGTGGTCTGTAACTTTTCCCTAAAGTTCGTTGATTTTGGAATGTTCATGTGCGGCCCACCAATTCCATTGGGAACCATTTCTTAAATGTACATGACATGATTATACATTATAGAATCATATGGTTATTATATCTCCAAATTTGTGATTATTTTTTATTGGTTACACCCAAAACTCAATCTACCCCATGTCGAAGGTTATGCCATAATTGGTTTTTTAGTGTTTTGACACATTTGAGCCACCGTTTGGGTGTAACTTTGCATGACCTTCCTAAAGGTGAGCCTTATTATAATAAATGGATTGTTATTAATGATAATTTCATAATTTCATGTACCATGTATTATCACCACTTGACCCACCTAAGGTAAGTTCTTCCAAATGATTATTAAATGTAAAATGTGAAATGAAAACTATACTGAGTATATGAATTGGACTTAACAAATGAGATTGAATAAAGGTTACATGTCTGTAGAACCCATTTACATGTTAATTGAAGGTGTTATAGTGAACCTATTTAATTTAATATTCCTTAATTGTTAATTATGATTTGATTAAATCGTTGCAGAACTACTTGTCCTATCCACCCTAATGAGAGACAAGGCTTGGACCAATAAATAAATGGTTTCAACTCTACTAGACCTATCCACACTAATGGAAGGAAATAAATGATCCAAATTAATTATTACATGATTTCAACATGAAATAGGAATGGACTAACTCGATATCACCTCTAATTCTGAGAGGAGAATACCTTTGGTCTTGATAACCCCATTCTAATTCAAGGATGCGGTTTTCTTAGGTTGATACCCACCTAGACTCCAGTTATTTTCTATTTCTCAGATACCTGGAATACTATCGTAGTGTCCTTTCCATTATTACAGGATTCCTCAAATACATCCTTAGATCCAGCATTGACTAGTAGGTTCAAGGGTGAATGCCCATGGGGCCATATCTTTGCATAGCCCCATTTTTCCTTGGTCGGTCACCTTGGACTCGGTAGGTGCCTTATTGTAGAATTCCTTTGATTATTCCACTTGGATTACACTATTACCCCTTAGCTAGACTCAGATACTCTTGAGTTAGTGTTTCGTGAGATTTTTGTTACCTTGGTTATTACCCTGGAACTCCCTCATTGGATATCTTGTTAGGTTGCCTTGTTACGTCTTGGGACCTTCACTACTTATATTATCACGAAGTGATGTCGGTGATGGCTATGCCTAACATGACATGTTAACATTAAATGGTAATTACTTAATTAGTGAACTAGTTACATGTTCAAACAACAGTCGAGGGATGAAGCAGGTAATTGGGTTTTTAGTTATATTGTACTGCTTTCTTTACTTTATATATACATGCCTGCACATTTCTATATTCCATTACACGGGTCAGATGTTATAAACACTATTGGTGGTGGCCCACTGAGATTTATCTCACACCCTCTCTGGGCACTATTTGGTACACAGAGTAGATTACATGGTTAAAGGTATTGACAAAGGGAACCATACAGCTTCCAACACTTGATTGCTTACTGATAGGATGGAGCATGATAGAAAATGACCAAGTAGGATCTCGAGATGCTTGGAGTAATCATTGTTTTATTTTACCCTTTGGAACATATTATGCATGTTGTCTTGTATCCATGCTTTCTAGTTTTCTAGTGACATGATATTACATCATCATTCTTCCATTTTATACATTTATAGTTATTCTTGTTTATCTATTGCATAGGTTTGCTTCCGTTTTTTACTTATATTATTTATATTGATTATTCTACTTAATAATCCTTTATATTCATTTTTTTGTGCTACACTCTACTAATGAGGGCATATTATTCCCATAAACACACCCTAGGCCCTTGCTACTAGTCGGCAGCCTCTGGAGTTCAGGAAGATGTGCCTGAGGCCATGTGGCCCACCAGGCTCGGGGCACCCATTAAGTGGCATCTAGGTTCGGGTCGTCACAACTTGAGGATATGATGAAGCATAAGTATCCTCATTTTTTTACCCTGTTGATGAATTTCAAGGTAGAATTTCATTTTAAGGAGGTAGAATATAACACATCGAGTATCTATGGACCTTTTTTCTCAAATAAATTAAATTTTCATTGATATCATGTATTTCACAACGTCAAACATTCCTTTCACACAGCACTAACTTGGAGTACATTACATGAAACACTGACTTATCATATGTTACAAACAACACTTACATGGTGTACATTACATGAAACACTGACTTGGAGTGTGTTACATGTAACACTGAGTATCTACAAAATGTATTTTTTGTTTTATAATTATTTAGATGAGATAATTATAACCAAGCTGTTAAACATAGTAATATGAATTTTAATAACTAATTTCAAATATTTTTTATAATGGGTTTATTTAAATAAAACATATTCATTATGAGTGATATAATGTTTGGTAAAGTCCTTATATGTTTAAAAATACTATTTTCTCAAATAAATTACTTTTCATGTGCTTATATGAAAAAAAATTACTTTTAAACACATTTAGAAATTTAATTTGATAAAATAAACTTATTTTTTAATTTATATTTTCTAAATTATCTTAGAGTGATTTTTTGTGATTTTTTTGAGAAGCTTCATTTTTTGACGAATAGTGGAAAATGCCAAATTTTAATTCAAAACTTCCTTATCATATAATTAATTTATAAGGTTAAATTATATTTTAAATTGATTTAAAAGTTTAATTATATAATATTTTTATCAATTAATCCAATGTAGGTCACTTGAATCTATTTTACTTTGAAATTAGTTTTAAAAACATAGCAAAGTTTTAGATGTTTTTATTTTAAAAACTTGTATTATCATCCTGTCTCTGGGATTAAATTTAAGTTAATTTCTACCAATTTTTATTGGAATTTGGAAAAATGGATTCTATATTTCGAATTAGAATAATTTATAGTTTCTATTAATTTAAACTTATTTTTTGACCAAAAATATTAGTAAAATTGATTAAAATTAATTACAATGATTAAGAGAAAAATTACGTTAACAAATTACTAAACCTTACATTTAAGACCCAAAACGACCTATGAAATTTTCCAAGAGCCATTTTATGGCCAAATTTCACCCCTATCCTCCATTTTTTCTCATTTATCCCATTATTGTATCCACTTGAAATGGGAAAACCATGGGAGGAATTCCTTTTCCCAAAATTTACAAGAGTGCCACTCCTCCTCCACTATAAAATGGCCTCTTCTCCTCCCACTTCCTCACACATATCAGTACAACTTGACTCAGCCAAGATATTCCCAAATAGATCTTAAAAAACCCTCCCATAAACCTAGATTCCTCACATTTGGCAGAAATAAAACCAAGGAAGCCCTTTGGTGTAACCAAAAAGGAGTTACCCAAAGAAGAGGTAACATCCTTCCTCAAGCTCCGTTATCTTATTTTCATTATCCACCCCCTCTAATATCTTTATTCCATGATTATATAATAACACTATTATCCTAAATACACTGATATATTATTAAACTAATGGTTCTACCTAAACTTACACACACATCCAACTAATGGTTAACGAACATACTGTTTACATATACGGTGAACTATCGCCTCATGAAACGATGATTGTTCATTTTTACTTTACCCTCTTCTGTGGTTGGGAATTATGTTATACATGCTATTTTTTTATGATATATATTACATTTATTATTAATTTATTCTTCTATAATTATTTTAAAACACATACAATTACAATTTTAATTTTTTTTAAATATGATAATTTCATTTGAGAAAGGGTGGACTACTGCCCCCTCAAAGCAATGTGATTCATTCACAAACAACATGAAATGTATTAAGGATGAGTTTAGTGAAATTATATGATATATATAACATTATAATGATACTATAATGGTATTATATACATATATACATATATTTCATTTTTGTTCTTTCTTTCAATACGATAATGGCGTTCATGCGTACGTACGACCTACCTTCTCCATGAATGGTGTATTCCATATTATACTTATATATTTTAAGGATTACTATACTAAAAATATAATGAATATAAATGAAAATTGTATCATTTTTTACATAATTTAAATCATGATATAATTATAAGGACCAATGATATAACAATTTATGATGCATGCATTGAACAAAGCGGATATTACCTGAAGTGAAACCTTAAAATAGAATTGTTAAAAATATGCTAATATAAAGTCATAATAAAACCATATATTGTATTTGATATAATAATTTGGTTATGTTATATGTTTATAATAAACTTATATTTATTAAACATGATGTTTTTCCGAGTACGAAGAAAGTCAAGACACAAGGTAAGAAAATTTCAACTTCATTTTTATATCTGTGAGATACATTCCATGTTCACCACTCTTTTCATTTGTGTTGTGTATATACTAACCATAAATGTATTATATGATTATTATTTTTAAATTTATGGGTTTTTATGTATCCATTATATGATCTTTCTTTCAATGTGTTTATGTTTCATGAGTTACCAAATCAGTAAGATTGTTTTGTCTCAATTTTCCTTCTTCAGTACACGTGTTTTTTATGCACCTACATTATTTTTTAAGGTGTATATACTTCAATTTGACATGTTATATCATTAATCTAATTATTATCATGATATTTTAAGCTTCATTTAATTTCCTTTTTGTACATGGAGTGTATGATTCCAAGTTACTATATGGTAAGATTTTATTGAAATAATCCCATCATTTATTAGGATAGTTTATTTTTTTATTTTTTGAATAAGGTGGTGCCTCAGTCAAAAGACCAAGGCACAATTTATTGAATATTAAAGAAAGGAGTTACATGAGTATGAAATATGGGAGCTTCTAACAATCTTTTTCATACAAATGTTGAAATTCAGGAGGCAGGGTATCGGACCATGTTAATTCATGGTTGATACCTTTGTTGGAAAAAGCATATGCAATCATGTTTGCCTCCCAATACGCATGCATGAAAAC
Source organism: Viscum album (assembly GCA_963277665.1). NCBI lineage: Eukaryota > Viridiplantae > Streptophyta > Magnoliopsida > Santalales > Viscaceae > Viscum > Viscum album. Next base: position 1,831,772,741 of record OY728127.1, on the reverse strand, counting down.
GTAGTTGATATCCCAAAGAATATAAAGACATCTCATACAGTGGGTGGTAAGCGGCAAAGTGAGATGAATCACCCCATTCTAGATAGCCTGGATGATTGTGGTCAAATCATGCTTGATCCAGATCTTCCTCCATCCTTGTTGAATAGAAAAATTGACAGCATGTATTGCAGCCAGCATTTCTGCTTTAAGGGAGGAGTCTATGCCACAAGTACCATAAAATAATCCATGGTATTGATCCAAGTAATATCTTAAAATAGCTCCACAACCCGCAGGGCCTAGATTTCCTTTTAAGGTGCTATCAATGTTCACTTAAATCCATCCAGGGAGTGAGAATTTCTAGAAAACATCAAGGGTACGTTTTGGTTTCTTGAAGATGCCAATAATCCGAAGTTTGCGAAGAATCTCAAAGTCAGTAACAGATTTATTGTAGTGCGCATTCTGGATTGAAGCTGGTTCTTGCACCACAATTATAATTCTAGATTTACCTGCATTGAGAGTTAGTGAGCCTTTGTTGTGAATAAAATTATTTCTATCATACCAGATCACATGCATCAATTTTGCAACTACAGCAGGTAACACATTTTTAATTTTCTAAGAGGCATCATGATCGAAACATATTTTAATCTGATAGATGATAGAGTCAGTAAAATTCCATCTGCAATTAAATATGTCATAGATGTAATTCCAAAAATAAAAGTCATTGGCACATGAAATAAAAATATGATTAACATATTCCCTCTGTTGATTGCATAAATGACACATTGAGCAAAGATGAATACCGAAGGATTGGAGACACATTTCAGTAGAAATTCTATTCTGTGAGATTCTCCATATAAGAGTGATTCTCAAAGGTTTGATCCAAGTATTTTTAAAATCATTCAACCACCCAAAACCATCAGTGGGGTACAAAAAATTATGATTGTAAAAAAAATTAGAGTCAAGAATGCCAATTTGAGCTGGTTCCCAAATAGGGAAGTCTTTATAAGTCGAAAAGGGGTAATTTTCAATTATGAAGTTAATGTTATCTGGAATATCATGTGTTTTTGAGTGAATAACATCTTTAATGGAAATATTTATGTTTTGAGGAGAATGGTTGGGAGGAAACAAAGAAGATAATGAAGAACTCGTCCAATTATCAATCCATAATTTCAAAGAAGAATCAGCACTGACTAACCATCTAGCATTGATCATGATATTATGATAAATATTTCTAATGGAGGGCTAGATAGAGGAATGAAAATAATTTAAGTTGTCTTTTTGAATTTTTTTGAGAAATCTTTGCTTGAGAAAATCAATAGAATTATTGGAATTATGAATCATTCTCCAGACTATCCTGGCTTGCAAAGCATCGTTAAACATTTCAAGATTTTTAATTCCAATACCGCCTTTCTCTAAAGGTTAACAACATTTCTTCCAAGGAACCATTACAAGCCTTCTTTCAAGGATATTACCGGTCCAGACAAAATTTTTAATGAAAGTATTAAGTTTTTTAATGCTACTTCTAGGCCATTTGTAAATCATGAACGAGTAAACCATTTTAGAGATGATGGTAGATTTAACCAGGCATATTCTACCAGCCATAGACAAAGATTTACCTTTCCATGTAGAGAGATTATGTGTGATTTGATCAAAAATGTTGGAAAACTAACTAGATTTCGGTCTTCCCCAAAAGATTGGAACCCCAAGATAGGTGAACGGGAGAGCACCCTCTTTAATACTGAGGCTATTGATAATTAGAGTTTTTCTTCTTGAAGGGTAGCTTTTCCCAAAAAAAATATATGACATATTCCAATAAATAGCTTGTCCCAAGACATCTTCATAACGAGAAAGCGCAGTTTTGAGCACATGCATATTTCTTTTGTCACCTTGAAGAAATAGGATGATATCATCAGCATAAAGAAGATGAATGGGCATATTCAAGTTCCTAGAGGCTTGAATAGGTCTAAGTTTGTTCTGATCCACAAGTTGTAGAATCGATCTACTGAGGTAGTTTTCTTGTCATTTTTTTATTCAAGATATATCCATATATTAGTACCATTTTTTCCACACTTTGTAACTTAATATGATTAAGAAAATGTTTTTTAAAAAAAATTGATTGTATTTCTCTCTTTGGTTAGAAATCTGTTTTATTCCAAAAACCATGTTTTCAAAAAAAAATCAAGGAAAATGGATTTTAAAATGTTTTATGGATTTAAAATATTCCTTTAAAAGGTTTCAAGTTGGTTTACAATAAAAATATATTCAAAAATGTCTTTTTTTAAGATTTTTTCAATACAGAAAGGATTTTTTCCACAAGAAATTTTTTTAAAAGATATTTCAAAATTATTTTCTATATAAGATGACATATGTTTGTGTTAATATTTCCTATATTTGGAAATTATTCAATGTTACCATTCATATTCTTTCCCTAAATTGATTATGTTTTGATGGAATGATGTTTATAAAACCCATTTCTCATTCACATGTTATATGCTTTTGAAACCCACTTCTTTTCATGGGTTATACTATTTAAATGATCATGAAACCTATATATATTTTCATAGGTTATTATATGATTTAATTTTTTTGATAAAAATTTTAATTTCATGGGTTAATATATGATTATTTATTATTTTTTGGCACATGTGTGCATGATTTCATAATGAGATAGGTGGGACCTATATCTCCCTCCAATGCATTGGGTAAAGATTTATATATCATGAGATAGACTAAGATGGTATTGGGAGGGAACCTTGAATACTAATATGGTCATGGGAGTACTGAACAATGACTACCAAGATGGTATGGGGAGTGAACTCATATTACTAAGATAGCCATGGGATTTAACCATGACTACCAAGTTACTATGGGGAATGAACCCACACTTCTAATATATCCTTAGTAGGGATACCTTATCTACTATGGAAATAATTTTCACATGCTTATGTGTCTTCCACAATTCCATGCCTTATTCCTATATTATTCTTTCATAGATTATGTTCCTTTTTCCCTTATGATTCGTGTCTCATGAAAATCCAAGCTTTATTCCATGATTTGTGACTATAATTTTATGATATGTAGTGTATGATATTCTAATGTTATGATAACACCTTCATACCTCTATGATCATGTTTATTCTTACATGTATCCCTTGTTTACGCTTACTAAGCATCTAATCTCACCCCTTTTTATGTTTCCTTTTCCAGGTTATGAAGATATGTATTAAGTGTTATGTTTCTAAAAATGTTGTTATTTATAAATAACCTAGTGGGAGATAATATAGTTCACTTATGTACTGGTATTTATGTTTCCATGTCTCTAAATAAACTAGAATAATATAGTATTTTAGTATCTTTTTGTACAATGTTTTTAAGTATTCTGTAAACTTTTTGTAATGTTAATGTATGAAAAGAAAGGGTCGCTATATATGGAATATTTGTTTTAACTTATACTTCATGAATGGTTTTTTTGTCCATCACAACTACTACATTTAATGAAGAAAAAATTACAATTTTAATTGGTTATTCGCAAGGAAATTTTTTTTCTAAACATTCTAGATATTTTTAAATTTTAAATATACGATTTCATAAGAAAAGGGGAATTTTTCTCAAGATATATTTTAGTGATCTTTTAATGGTATTTTAATTCATATTAAAATAAATTGATGTTACCTATACTTAATTGGGTATACGATCAAATAATAATATATGTAATCAATCATTGGATGGTGTTTTATTATGATGATAAGCTATTGATGAATCCTGTTAACTTTTCCACCGATTATTCTATGACAAAATTATTAATGATTTCATTATCTTGAGTCGTATATATGATTGGATTTTGGGATGAGTGGGTCTGTTGTAGCCCTCTGATGAATTGTTTTAATATAGATAAATTATGAGATAACTATGATATATGTAGACCATATTTCATATTCACTAGATTGTGCATGGATTGTGTTTCTTATCTATAAGATTATTCATGGACCTGGTTTCATGTCCATAAATTTATGTGATGGCCTAATTTAACATCATTAATTTAATGACTGGTCATGTTAGTATTTTATTATGTTTACAATGTAATAAGATTATTATTGTGACAAATTCTTATGTTTATGATATACTATCATTGATTATGATTCATTATTTATGTTTCCTCATTCTTAGGAATTTTCATATTTGTTATGAAAAATCCTTATTCCTTGAATTTAAATTAATATTATTTAATTTATTGGGAATGACTTTATTTTGTTATTATATTTTCCTCATATCGTAATTATCAATTATGATCATTGATTTATATCTACCATGTTTAACCTTATTGATTATCTAAGCTCACCCTTTTTGATATTTCCATTTTCCCATAGTTATGGAGAATGGTTTTAAGTATGGTTTTTCTAGGAAGAGTACTATGATAGAATATCTTAATTGAAGATATTGATGATCCATTATAAAATAGTTCATCTAGGTATATATCCTCTTGGAAAACTAAACCTTAGTAGTTATTGGGTGTGTATAATTGGATTATGTATTCAGTATTCATCCAAAATGATGTAATATTTATGTATGTTATTCTTGGGTCACCTCATTATGTAATGAAATGTTTTCCTTAAGTAATTTAATAATGGGATTTTAATTTCCAAGAATCTAAAAATGGTATCAAATCCAATATGTAAAGTATGTATTTTTGGCACCAAATCTGGGAGTGTGGGTATGGGTTGTCACCATTGATGTCAAATAAGGTTTCAGATATAATTAGTGATTATGATGTTATAATTTGAGGTTGAAAATATTATTAAGGAGTGATTTTTTATGTTTGATCATAATTTCAAAGGTATGGATAATAATTTTGGTTATTTGAGGTAATATTGAGTAATTTGGGGATTATTATAAGAGAACATTAGTAAAAACCCTAGGAAAAGTATAAGGGATAAGTTTAAATATATAGAAATATCAAAAAGTATTGGTGAAGTATGGATTCTATAGTTTTCCTAAAATTAAATCTCTATCTAGATAATTAAAATAGTATGTGGCTATAGAGAAAATGCACCTTAAGGGAAATCACCCTAAAAAATGATAGTCGATTATCAACTGAATTTTCATTCTCGTGCATCATGAGAGGGAATAAGACTACACACATAGCTATAAAATCCATGGGGATATTCATTGGTTAATTATCTACTATTTATGAACCACTATTAATGATTTAAGATGATAAGGAATTATTTTATAGAATATTAGTGATCCTACCCTAAAGAAACCTAGATTGAACTAAGATTGAATTAGTTTGAACTAAATGTTAGTTAATAATTTCAAATAGAAATACATTTTTAGGTTGAAATTTTTAGGTAATTATAAAAAATAATTTTGTTATGGTGTTAATAAATCACATTAAATTGTTTTTATTTGAGTAATTTTTTAATCTAGAAGGAACCAAGATAACAATGGATACTACTTTCATCATTGATATTATCCTAATAAGAAACCTAATGAGATAATAATTGAAGTGATATGTCTTGTTATTATTCCAAACAATATTTTAAGAAATATATTCAATAACCTGAACATAGTTGAATGAACTACAAAATAAGAAATGGATGGAGTCCCATTGAATTTCAGGTGATAACGATGATAAAGTAAAGAACATTCAATTTCCTTTATGTCAAAAAATTAGTTATAATAACCATTTGTAATATCTCAATGTAACTATAAGAAAAATTATGCGAGGAAAATGATGGAATAGAACAACTAATTTACTGAGAAAAACTAAGAACTCAATAGAAAAAATTATAGGAAAAATATTTTATCGAAAAGTACCACTGAAAATTCACTATATTATATGTGAGAATATTGTCATTATCTAAGTAAATGACCTAATACAAGGGATAACATGGATGATGGGAACTATTAAATTCTAAGTTAAAGGAATTCCTATAAAACCAATAAGTAAAAAAATCAGTTCTTTCTAGAGGTATGGATCTTTTAAATTCCAGAAATTCTCAATTTAAATGTTTAAATATGGACTAATGTGAATTAAATTTGGGATCATGGAGGTATCGGGGTTTTCTTTGGCCGGTGAAGATCCCAGAACACAACTCTTGGAGTGAAAAATGGTTGTTACATGGCTAGTACAGACCATACGGCATATCCCGCATGGTCTGACTAACCATGCGAGAGATGGAAAATGAGTAGGATGAGATTTTATGGTCATACAAACCGTGCATTTTGAGATGCATAGATATGTAGGAATTTCTACAATTTTGAGATTTGATATTTTCATGGTTTGATCATGGTTAGGAAAACCGTGTGAGGAAACTATGTGATATTCCTCTCACTACAGAAAATCATGCACGGATGGCACATAGTTTGGAAAACCGTGGGGCCAAACCATGTGACCCTATGTTTTTGGTGAATTTAAAATTTTTCTCTGAATTAAATATATTTCAACCCTAATTCCTCACTTATCCTCATGTTTGACATCCAAGGCTTTATAGATCATCCTTTGGAGACTATTATTGGAATCAAGATATTATCTTTGTCTAATACTTGAATCAGGTGTCGTTGGTCTCATTGGATCTGCATCAGTGAGTTATCAATTCCTTTTTAGTCATTCCTCCTTTATTTTGTAATCGAATGTTCTATTTAGGTGCAATATAATTTTCCATATTTTCAGGTTATTTATCTTTTCTCTATTTTTCTCCTGATCTAAGTCAAATCAGAAGTTTATACTAGATGATATATCCACTACAAAACTAAGGTAGGTGGTCTCATTCTTCTCATTTAAATTATAATTTTTTATATATGTTGTTGTGTCATGCACCCAATTCTCGGGTTGCACCGTGAAATGAATTTAAATACTCTGAATAATTTTTTGTCATGGCCTATATAATGAAAGAGTCCCATCAATGAATGATTATGGGTTTTGAACCATGAAATTTGAACCACCCATTTGGGTGTGTTGTTTAATTAAATGGATCATTATGATGGTATATGAAATTTGATACCTTTGAGGTGTTCCCTTTACCCTCATCACAGGATTTTTAATATTGAATTGTTGGATTTTAATTTAGTTGAATTATAAGTTGGATTTTTGATATCAACTATAATTAAATTGATTAATGTAAAGGGATGTAATGACCAAGACCCTTGGCCATTTCCATGTAATGGATTGTTTAAGCATGATATGTTTGTAATAATGAAATTCCCATGTGAGTAATTGAAAGGTAATCCTTCCAATATTAGCCCATGACTTGAGTCACCTCTTAAGTGAGATTGAATTGAAATGTTCTTAGTGATGACCTTTACATGTTTAAATGATTTTTATTAAATGATATTATTGAATGATTATATGCATTGGGTGACACATGGATTCAATAAATAATGTCATAGACAGACTCAATTGGCTTATAACTTTCTTATACCTGAGTGGCACTTGGAATCCTAATATAGAATTCCAGGGATGGACTCATAGGTGATGACTATTATAATCTGATTGATACTTGGACTCCATAAGGATTACCAAGGACAGATTTAAATGGAATTGGATCATTTATACCATGGGTGATACTTGCAATCCATTAGTAGACCACCAAGGATGGAATCAAATGGAAGAGGTGTTATACCACACCTAGAGAAATACACTGCTTATTGTGAGGATTTCTATACACTGGCTTGTATGTTATTGGTTTATATTATACTTAGAGTGATACCTGGATTCCAAATTAGGAATGTCAATGAAGGGGTCAGATTTATAAATGAATAATTAATGAAATAAGTTATATGATGTATCTTCTAAGGAAAAGTACAGGCTTGGATCCAATCTTATTCTTACACTTTATGGATGGCCTATTTGGGAATCCTTGAATCGTATCTTTCCATGGAAGATGTTGGGAATTATGTCAGGTCTTGTGATGAGCTTAATTAAATGATATTGATTCATTAAATGAAATTTATTATAAATTAGAATCTGGAATTTATTGGATGTTTACTTTTAATACTTCCTTGAATATTCTATTACTGCATGAACACCACTTTTGTTATATATATTCACTGACTGGATGGCACTAGACCTTGGTTGTTTCCTAGTAAAATTATGTATCACACTTTATTCGGGTCACCTTGGGTACCTGAACTAACTATATGATTGCAGGTATGGATAAGGTAAAGTACCCTACTATAGGTTCTTGACTAATTTTTAGGAGTTAAGGAGAAAAGGATTGAGCTGGGGTTCATGATGCTCGCTGGGATACTTTTGGACTTTTTTTAATTTTATCACATGTATTGTAAACCTACCTTGTATACTGATTTTTCTGTTTTGTAGATACATATGACATGTATCATCATCATTGTATATGTGACTCCTTTTGCATTGTTATATATTCATGTTGAGTATCTATTGTCTATATGATTTACTAATTTATCTACTTATCTATTATTATATTTCCATTGTCCTATACTCTGGTGATGAGGATATAGTCTCCCCACATACACACCTAGGCCCTTGCTGCTAGTCGGTAGACTTTGGAGTTTGGGGATATGTGTTTGAGGCCATGTATCAAACTAGGCTCAAGAACTGTTGAGTGTCATCTGGGTATGATACATTAAAAAGTGGTATCAGAGGCCTTATTTTATGGCTTTCCTTACTATTTTCAAAAAATAGAAAGGGGTAGGAAGAAGTGGGGATTTTCTAATAAGTTATGCCCAGGTGTTTCTAACCCACATATTGGAAAAATCCAAATTTCCTCAAATAAAATTGTTATTTTTTGGAATTTAACTATTAAATTTGATTTAATTCCACCTTTGGGTTATGCACTTGATTTTTGATGTTATTATTGATAATTTTATGGGTTATATTTTGTTTCAACCTGATGATATGAGTTTATGACATCCCATGAATCATTTTAGGCAATTAATAGGAATCACTTTCCATGCATTATGCCTTTCCATTTAGGATGCATTACTTATTTCATGATGTTATAATAGGTGTCGTGATAGATATACCTGCTGTTTTAATAGGTATTATAGAATGTGTTATGGTGTAGATTAGGTGGACAGCATGTTTTGATTTATATGGAGTATGGGCCCTCATGGATCAGAATTTGGTGAACCAATGGCTCAACATTTTTAATAAATTGTGATTAATGTAAAATAATTGAAATGGGAAATGAGTATCAAAATTAAATCAAAACTGAATTACTTATATCAGATAACTTGACCCAGAACCGACTTATTAGTGGGAGGTAGGAAGTATCTCTAGCTTATATATCTGAGTTATGACACCCAGACCTTACTCATGGAGTAGACAGAGGGTTTTTTTCTTATATAGGAAGGATCATGCCTATACTATTTCAATATTTTCTTTTTTGAGCTAAGAACATTGGTAATGACCTTGATCTAAGGCATGCTCTTTGCATTTGTAGAGGTATGTCACTGCATCATCCTCTAGTCATACACCAAGAGGGTGGAGACAACTACACAATAGAGTTGGTGGTACATAGGTAACCAGTGAATCCTTTATTTTTTCTAGCTAAGTAACTAGTGATACTACTAAACATAGGTATTGAGGCACAGTTCCATAAGGGATTCTTTCTCTTTATGCTAATTGTTGATGGAGCACTACAACCTGCCCCAACTATGGGAGAGTTGACATGTGAGTTCTAGAAGCAGGATCTGCCCATTATTTCAGGGGATTTCATACCATAGGTTACAAAGTCTTATATAGATTTCATGATATATATCATTGAGAATCTTGAAACGCCTCTTGATAAGATGGTAAAGATCATTATGTATATGATGTGTGATTCCACCAATAGATGGTGGGATTTCATTAGTCAGATAGAACATCATCGGAATATGGCCTGGATAGATTTTTTATATGTCCTTATAAGATTATTTCTATCTCTATAAATTGAGGGCTGATAGATCCAAGGAGTTCATTCACTTGGAGTAGGGTTCATTACCAGTTACGGATTATTCATCCTGTTTTACTAACCACTGTCACTTCAAACCTATTCTTATGGGTGACGTGATAACTAAATCAAGGTTACTTGAGGATGATCTCAGGTACGACATCCAATCACAGGTGAATATAATTCAGATAGCTATTGTTTCTGCTACTTACAGGATGAATACTATAGAGATATAGGAGCCCAAGAGGAATATAGAGTATGTAGAGGCAAAGGGGTTTTTTTGACCTAATACTTCTCCAAGGAGTTCATTGGTCCTATTTGTGAATTTTTTTGATAGAACCCTCAGGATATCTATGGATTACCGAAAGTTTAAACAATTTAAGGTTAATAAATAGTATCCTCTATCATAGATAGATGATCTATTTGACTAGCTCTGAGGATCTCGAGTATTCTCAATGATATATTTAAGATCTAGTTAGCATCAAGTGTTTGTTAGACCATCATACATACCTTTCATATCCTTTTGTAGTAGGAATGGTATTTTTGAGTATTTTTTATGTCTTTCATACTCATGAGCATTCTATAATTCTTCATGGGATTGATTAAATGAGTCTTACATCTTATCTTGATTCGTTCGTAGTGGTTTTCGTGGATGATATCTTGGTGTATTCTAAAAATTGACAAAACCATGAAAAAAATATTGATATAGTGTTGGATACACAAAAATATCTTCAATTATATGATAATATCACAAATTTACACTTCTGTATGGATCATATTAGAATCCTAGGTCACCTTATCTCAGAAATAGAAGTGTCAGTTGACCTAGAGAAGGTGATAGTGGTACTTTACTAGGAGAATCACAAGAATGTATTTGAGGTACATATTTTCTTGGTGTTATCTAGTTACTACAGTCATTTAATACAAGACTTATTGTGTTTATAAACTCCATTTATGGGATTGGATAAGAAGGGTGTGAAGTTTTTATGGTTATATTCTTGAGATATGTCCTTTAAGGAGCTGAAAGGGATATTGAATTCAGTGTTGATAATGATTTTTCTAGAGCTAGTAATGAGTTACACTATGTAATACAATTTATTAGGTATCAATCTAGGAATTGTTCTTATGTAGGTAGATAGAGTTTTTGTGTACAGGTCTCGGTATATGTGGCCACATGAGAGGAATTACCTGACGCATGATCTCGAGTTAGTTGTGGTTGTGCACACATTTCATTTTTTGAGACATTACTTTCTTGGAGATAATTTTGTGGTGTACACAGACCACAAAATCCTTAAGTACATATTTACACAGTGTGATCTAAACCATAGGTAGTGAAGTTGGGTTTAATACCTACAATATTTTTACTTCGATATTTCCTACTCACCTGGGAAGAGAAATTCAATGGTTGATGTACTGATAAGGTGAACTCAGATACAGGAAGTTCTATAGGCTAGTAGTGAGTGGAAGCTCATAGATTTCTTCTCCAGTATGCACATGGAGGTTCAAGTCAGTTAGTGGTAGACTTTTTTACCATATTTAGATATTACCTCTACCCTTCTAGATAGAGTAAGTATGAGGCATCTATCAGATTCTGAGAACCTAGTCCTATGGGATAGTGTTACAGGTGAGGACCCTCCTCCTGGTAGGAATGTAGGTGAGGATGAAATTATTTATGTACAAGTTCATGTTATGTTTTCTTCAGACATGTGTGAGTTGTAATGCCCTGACCCCAGTAGCTCAGATCTGGTGTATTATTTTAATACATTGTCATGATTATAAGGAATCAAGTTCTGAAGTACCGATCAGTTTAGCGGTCTTGGAAAATAGATTACATACATGAACATTACATTACACATTCAAAAAATAAAACACAACATAAAAAATCTATTTTTAATGACATTATTCCAATAGATTAACCTTGTATATTAAACACAATACACTTCTTGGAATATTGGGAAAAAGAAAACATAGAAAGGGGTGAACTCAGATGCTCAGTAAGGATAACAATATAGTGGAAACTTTCATAAATAAGCATAAACATTTAAGGTAATGTATAAAACTAAAAAAAGCCTTTTAAACATAAACTTCAGCATAATATGGAAAATATAAATCAAATAATTCCATTTACTTATTCACATGGATATTCTACTAGTCTTATAATCACATGTAATATCAATAGCTAATATCATAATAATGGACTGCATAATGTCGGACATCATAAACACATAGTCAAGGCCTCGTGCCAAGACAACAAATAATATTTTTTTCAAGACCTTGTTCCAAGACACTAGTTTGTCTCATGAGACCTATCGATGCATAAAGAAACTATATCAGGCTCCACCCGTCACTTACTAAGTCCAATTCATTCCTCATATTAAAAGTTTGAAACATAACATAAATATTCGTATTAAAACTAGCATACGAAATGTTAATATATTAACCATAAAACATGAATGGTATAAAAATAACACATCCACAGAAAAACATATCACAAAACCTTCAATACAATATGGAATATTTGTATCATAATAAATCAACTTCAAACAGGTATAAAATCCATTAAAGGATGTTGACATAGATGAAATAAAAACTATTTGAGAGAAATATCTCTTTCTATTTTAAAATCATTTAAAAGTCATGTAACTATAAAAGAAAGCATTTATTTAGAAAATATTTTTATAAGATTGTAATGGAAGATTCAAAGGTGTTATAATGGCAGAGAATAACCACACCCACCGTATAAGTTAAAAAACATTCTTACCTTAGTTTTTCGAAAAGGTCATAAAGTACCTTGTTTGGAAAATGACAGAAAGATTCCTTTCAAACCATTTTATAAAAATTAAAAAAATGGTATAAATGAATTTAACCCATAGTATAGTAAATAGTAAAAATGTTTTGAAAAACATTTTTTTAAGAAACATGGATTTGGATGATAAAGAGGTCTCAATAGACACTTACGTAAAACAACCTCGGATAATGAAGAGATTGTGAAATTAACCCTTACCTTGTACTTTTCCTTTATCGAGGGTACATTAACCTCTTTTATAATAGTTAAATAATTATTATTAAATTATAAGAGAACCAAATACATAAATATTATATCATATATGATCTTTTAATATTGCTTTGTTCAAAATATTTTAGTAGTATCATTGTTTCGGGTGTTAACTGATTGGTTTTCCTTTAGATATTTTGTTAAATAAGTCATGTTTTTTATGGATATGATGTATTTGATTCTTATCCAGAATGATATTATATTCTTAAATATTATTTTTAATAATCAAATGAAAATTATTCTTGAATTTTTATTATGGGGAATGAATCTCATCGCGTTCGTGGAGACGGTAATCCATATGTACACACAAATGCTACTTCCATTTCATTTTTTTATTTTAAAAGGAATGAAATACATAAGATAAATAGGTATATTATTATTACTTTATAATATAATATTTTATATATTTTATTAAGTTCATTAACAACATCCTTTATATGTTCTGCATATGGTATGAACGAGTCATATCACTTCGAGGGGGTGGTAGTCTGCACTTCCTCAAATGAAATTATCCTATATATGCTACATGAAAAGAATAAAGGTATGATATAAAAGAGAATTAAAAAAGCTTATAGATAAAATAAATATCATAAATATCATATATAATTATAGTTCCATCATAATGTCCACCATAAGATGAGGTAGTAGAAGATTGAACAATCATCGTTTCGTAAGGCAGTAGTTCTCCGTCCACAGAAACATTATGTTCTATACCCATTAGATAGAGGTGTGTGTAAGTTTAGTTCGAATCATTACAATAAAAACAACCTATTATACTGAGGATACTCGTTTTTTTATAAAATAAAGGAATAAAAATAGTTTAGGGGGTTGGAGAAGTAAAATAAAATAAAAGAACTTAAGAGGAGATGTTACCTTTAAATTAGGTAACTCCCTTTGGTTTGAACCAAAAGGTTTCCTTGAAGTGAATTATACCTAAGGTAAGGCTTAAAATAGTAAGATAGGGATGTAGGGATATTAATTGGGTAGATTTTTCATGATACATGGGGCTTGAGAGGTGTGAGAAATGGGTTATAGGTGAGGGATATTTATTAGGGGGGGAGGGGCTCTTTTGGAAAGTTTGAAAATATTATTTTATTATATAATGATTATCGGTTTCTAAAGGTCCAAAACTCATTAAAGTCAAAGATAAGATGACTAATGTTCTAAATAGAATCATCCAATAATAATTAGACAGGTTTTGGATATTTTTTAATTTTTATAATTTTATTTATTTAAATGATTTATTAATGTGGTAAACACTGCATCATTATTGTGTCAAAAATAATTTTATTTATTTGATGTCTAAAAATTATAAAAAAATAACATGATGTAGGAAATATTTTTATATTTAAAATGAATATTTATAGTTCAAATGATAACTTATATAACCCCATTCAAAAAAAATTACTAAAAGATATATGTTTATGTCATTTTTGTCTTTACTTTAAATTAATTAATATAAAGTGTCATTATCACTTTCAAGTGGCTCCATGGGGTCCCAAAATTAACCCAAGGATTCCCAAGGTCAGACATGTATCATCCAATAGAAATAGGACACATTTTAGAGTAATTTAATATTATTATTATAATATTTGTTTACCCTTATTTACCAGATTTACCCTTTAACCATGGTAAATAAAATATTTACTAAAGTAAATATTCAAAATGTATAAAAATAAAAGTTACCTATTTACACAATTTGGACCTCATAATTAAAAATATGGAATACATTTTTCCAAATTCAAAACATAGAAGTGGCAGAAATTAATTTAAAATTAATTCCTGTTGTCAAAATAAAAAGTGTATTTTTAAGAAATAATAACTATCAAAATATTGACACTTATTTATGTCCAGTTTAAATGTCAAATTACATTCAATGAACTAAATTATAATAAATGGTAAAAATATAATCTAATGATATCCTAAAACCACTCAAATATATAATTTAACACTATAAATTATTTTGATTAAAAAAGTTGTTTTCAATTAAAATTTAGTATTTTTAACTATTCATCAAAATATGAAACTTATCATAAAAGTACCAAAAATTTATCCAAACTAAATTTTTATGTCCCTATTATAAAGAATAATTTAATTTCATTAAATTGAATATATAAAAGTGTAAAATATTTCTTTTAAAAAAGGTTCACCATTAAAAAGCTGTAAAATTGCATTTTTTGAAAAATACTTCTTTTATCTGAAAAAAATGAATTAGTTCTTATATTATGTCTAAGAAACACATAATATGGATTCTGAAGTTATATTGAGTATATAAAATTCATAATTCAGTTAATATTATTCATAATCACTTTTTGAACAGCTATTTTGGTAAGTCGTGGTTCGCTCGAACTCGGCGTTGTATGTAGCGCAAGTTATTGAATTTCTTTGAAGAGATAATATACTATGAAATCTTGGGGTGTTACATGAGTAGTTAATAAAATAATTTCATGGTTTAACTTGGATAGTTCACCCTAGAATCACCAAGATGTATCAGGATTTAGATCATCAATACTAGTTGTTGGGTATGAAAAGAGATGTAGATTTTTTTTTCAAGAGGTATTCCACCTGTTAGCAGGTGAAGGTAGAACACTAGAAACTAGCCAGAGTTTTATAGTAGTTACACATTCCTGAGTGGAATTGGGTTGATTTTGTGATGGATTTCATGATAGGGTTACCAAGTTCACCTTGAGGTATTGATGTCTATGGGTTGTTGTTGATGGGCTCCCAAAGGGCACTCATTTCCCACCCATCAACGATACCTTTTTCAGTAGTTGATCTTTTAATGTTGTATATCCATTAGATAGTAATAATTCATGGGATATCATGTGTTATCATTTAAAATAGTAACTCCTAGTTTACTTCACAGTTCTATAAAGGTAAATATAGGGCCTTGGGTACATAGGTGCTTCTGAATACAGCGTACCCCCCCTAGAAAAATGGCCAGTCAGAGAAAACAATTCAGGTACTTGAGGACATGATGTGAGCATGCATCCTAGATTTAAGGGAGCCTTAGGAGAAGCATATACCCTTGTTTTAGTTCACCTATAACAATATATTTCATTCTAATATTCAGATGGTTCCATATAAGGCTTTTTATTCTAGGCCATGCCGATCAGCCCTATGTTGGTTAGAGGTAGGATAGGTGGCTATTCTTGGACCACATCTTATTCAGGAGACCACAGAACATGTTTAATTGATTTGGTAAGGGATGGATTCTACACTGTCTCAATAGAAATCATACGTTTATCTCCATAGATGACCTCTTGAGTTTGAGGTTGAGGATTGAGTTTTCTTCTTTGTTTCATCAAGGCCAGGACACAGATGGATCATGAGATAGGGTAAGATTTCACCATGGTATGTCAGGTCATTTGAAATTATGGAGGGAGTTAGGTTGGTTTCCTATTAGTTGTAGTTACCTCATAGGTATCAGTCTATGCATGATGACTTCCATGTATCTCAATTACACCCTTATTATTCAGACCTGTCTCATACTTTTCATCCTGAGGAAGTTGAGTTACACGTAGATGAATCCTTCAAGGATCTTTTTATATGTATTGTGGATCATAGAATGAAGGCTTTCTAAGGGTGTCCAGTTCCTTTATTATGGGTTCTATAGCATCATGGTCTAGTATAAGAGAAGACCTAGGAGCGTGAGGCTGATGTATGATCATAGTTTTTAGAGTTGTTCTCAGACATTCTTGACCACCCTTGAGAGGGAAATTTAGGGATTAATTATTTTAAGAGGGGAAGTTAATAAGAACATGATACTTTCTTATGGTATGAATCTTTTTATTTCATTAATTATCAATTTAAATGTTTAAATATAGCTTAATGTGAATTCCCTTTGGGTTCATGGAGGTATCAGTGGTTTCTGTGGCTGGTTTAAAGCCTAGAACCCAACTCTTGGGGTGAAAAAGGCCTAGCACATAGTTATTACAAACCAGGAGGGGCAGGATACATGATCTGATAAACTATACGAGACATCGGAAGAGAGCAGGAGGACCTCACATGGTTAGACTAGGTTCATGTTCATTAGAGAATGGATGAAATTTTGATGGTGTAGATTTACACAATTTAATAATGGTTAGGGAAACTGTGTGAGGAGACTATGCGATATTCCCCTCCCTACAGAAAAACATTCACAGTTGGTGCATGGTTTGGACAATTGTGAGGCCAAACCGTGCGACCCTATATTTTTGGTGAATTTAAAACATTTACCCTAAGTAAATATATTTGAACCCTAAAGTGTCACTTCTCCTCATGTTGGATAGCCAAAGCTTGAGAGCTCCTACTTTGGTGACTATTCTTGGAATCATGTGATTGTCTCCATCTGATAATGAAATTGAGCAACACCTGTCTCATTAGGTCTGAATAGATGATTTCTCAGTTCCTTTTTATATGTTCCTCATTTAGTTTGGTATCAATTTCTCTATTTATGTGAAAGTTAATTTTACCTATTTTCAGGTTCTTCATCAATTCCTCATTTCTATCCTGATTTGAGTCGAATCAGAAGTTGATACAATACAAGCTATCCACTATAGACCTATGGTAGGTGGTCTTGCGCTTTTCATTTAAATTCAATGTGTTTATATATGTCATTATTACACATTCCCAATTCTCATTATGTGCCTTCAAATGAATATAAATCCTTGAATTAAATTGTTACGCATAACCTATGTAATTAAGGTGGCTCATTGATGAGTTATTGTGGGTTGTGGATCTTGAAATCAGAACCATACCTTTGGGTGTGTTGTTTAATTAAATGGAACATTATAATGGTATATGAAATAGGATACCTTTTAGGTGTTCTCTTTACCCTCATCATGGGATGTTTAATATCAAATTTTTTAATTGTAATTTAGTTGAATTATAAGTTGGATTTATGATATAAATTATAATTGAATTGATTAATGGGAAAGGATAAAATGACCAAGGACCTTGGAATATTCCATTTAATGTATTTTTTAAGCATTAGATTCTTGTAAAATTAAATCTGCATGTGATTAATTGAGAGTTGATCATTTAATCTTATCACATGACTTGATTCACCATTTGAGGTGAGACTGAATTAAAATGTTCTGGTTGATGACCTTGACATTTTTAAATTATTTTTATTAAATTATATTGTTTAATTATTATATTACTTGGGTGAATCATGGATTCAATAAAAAAATCCATGTATGGACTCAATTGGCATGTTCCATGCTTATGCCCAAGTGACACTTTGACTCCTAATATGGACCGCTAAGGATGGACTCATAGGGGCTGACTATTATATGATGATTGATACTTGGACTCCATATGGATTACCAAGGATGGAATCAAAAGGAATTTTATCATGTATTCCATGGGTGATACATGGTATTCCTTAGTGGACCACCAAGTACAGACTCGAATAGAAGAGATGTTATACCTCACCTAGAGTGATACCTGGGTTCTTTTGAGGATCATCATGGATGATCTTGTAGGGTGTTGGTTTATATTATACCTAGATTGATATAGGGATTCCAAATTATGAATTCCAAGGAAGGCGTAGGTTTATAAATGAATAATGAATGAAATGAGTTATATGACACGTTTTCCAAGAAAAAGAAAAATCTTGGATTCTGTCATAATATTACACATTATGGATGGCATGTTTAGGCATCCTAGAATCATATCATTCCATGGGGATGTTGGGAATTATTCCAGGTCTCGAGACTTAAGTAAGTGAGATTGAATAGGGAACTTGTACATTATATGATTTTTAATTTCAGTACTTCCTTGAATATTCAATTACTTCCTGCACACTTCTATCGTTATATATATTCACTGACTAGATGGAACTAGACCTTAGGTGGTTGGCTACTAGAATTATGTCTCACACCCTGTTTAGGCTACCCTG
This sequence comes from Viscum album, assembly GCA_963277665.1. NCBI lineage: Eukaryota > Viridiplantae > Streptophyta > Magnoliopsida > Santalales > Viscaceae > Viscum > Viscum album. The sequence continues at coordinate 1,831,753,916 of OY728127.1, read as the reverse complement.
GGTACCTAAACAGACTACTTGATTACTGGTTTAGTCATGGGAAATCTCCCTACTATAAGTTCAGGATTTTTTTCATAGGATCTCGGGAGCACCAGATCGAGCTAAGTCTCATGATGCTAGCTAGGATACTTTTTTCCTTTTTTTAATTTTGTCACATGTATTTTACACCTGACTTGTATACATATTTAGGATATTTTATAGAGACATATTATATGTATCATGATCATTGTATATGAGACTCCTGTTGAAAGAAGCTTATTTGTGGGTAGATGTGGTGGGTGGCCAACCCCACCAAACCCAACAGCATAGTAGAGAAGTATGGGTGGAGGCAGCCTATAAATGGAGAGCCTCCCCAATGTTTCTAGCATCAGCTTCATCCATTACCATCACCACCAGCAGATCCTATTTTTTAGCAGTATTTGAGAGGCAGTTTTCCCATTATTCAAGAGAGATATTATGAGATTATTTCCCTTGTAATAGTGAGGGAGTGTGTACCCACTTTTACCCATAGTGATCATTCTATTTGCCCAATGTTTTTTACCCCTTTCAATTTGGGGGTTTCCCATGTTATATTCGGTGTATTTTATTTCTAAATTTTGTACTTTATTTTCTATCTTGATTATCGCTGAACCGGTGGCTCAATAATTTGCGATCCCAAAAAGTGTTATCAGATCCAGGTTCTGGCTCAGTACTATTGACGTTCTTGAGTATTAATAATTCTGATAAATTTTAGTATGATCTATGATTGTGACTCTAGTTGATCTTTTACATCAGAAAACATTTATTGAGATTATTAAATACAATTTTATGAAACAGAATAGGTTCTGGACTGATGGATTGTCCAGATGGCAGTGAAATTAAAGATTGAAAAATTCAACGAGAATGATTTTTCATTATGGAAAATGAAGATGTAGGAAGTGTTGTGGAAGGTTAATTGCTTACTGGAAATTAGTGAAAAGATGGTGGGTGTGAAGGAGGAGAAATGGAACGACATGGATGGGAATTTTGTTGCCAACATCCATTTATCGTTGGGAGACATGGTCCTATCAAGCATTGTAGATAAAAATATAGAAAAAGAAATATGGGATACTTAGATGAAGGTATATGAGGCCAAGTCACTGAACAAAAAAAATTCTTGGAAAGAAAATTGTACACTCATTGGATGGCGGAGTCATCATCGGTGACCGAACACATAAACAACCTCAATACCCCATTCACTCAGCTCACAGATTTGGACTATAAAATTGTTGATATTGAACGTACAGAGATTCTAATCCAGAGTTTTCAAGATTTTTAAGACCAACTCATCATCAACCTCACCGAAAATATCCTAACGAATATTTTTCCCTTCAATGATGTTTCATCCATGGTTCTTGAAGAAGAAATTTAGTTCAAGAATAAGGAGGACAGATAGGAATCTTTACATCAGGCATAGGCTCTTTTAATGGAGATAGGAAGGATGATAGAGCATGGTTCCAATGGAAGACAAAATCATGGTAGGTCTAAATAAAGGATTAAGAAGAAGAATATCACATGTTTCAATTGTGGAAAGAAGGGTCACATCAAGAAGGATTTTTGGAACAAAAAGAGCAGTGAAAATATCTCTCAGGGGAATGTGGTGAGTACTTCTGGAAATAGAGACATTCTTGTCAGTGAAGCGGTGATGACTATTGGAAGAATGAAACATCTCAACAATGCATGTATTATTGACTCATGAGTAACCTAGCACATGATGTCTTGATATGAATGATTTGACAAATATGAAAATATCACAGAGAGACTTGTGTACATTGGGAACGATCAGACCTTAAAGATCATTGGAGTCAGTACCATCAAATAGAATTTTCATGATGTCATAGTGCGGATCATCCAAGGAGTACGTCATGTGAAGGGCCTAAATAATAACATATTATCTTTAGGAAAATTTGATGATATCGGATGCAAAACTCGCACTGAGAATGGAGTGATGATAATTGTGAAGGGTGCGCTTTCGGTAATGAAGGAGGAGAAAATATCAAAGAACATGTATGTGATTGTGGGTGAAATGTACAAGGATGAGGAGATAATTGTTTCATAAAATACCTCAATGCAATCATTGATGATGTTATGGAATCAAAAACTTGGTAAAATGTCATAACGAGGCTTGAGGATTCTTTTGGATTAGAAGTTGCTTCTTGGGATTACAAAGGTATCATTACCATTTTTTAAGAATTTAGTTTTGAGCAACAATCACTGGCTAAAGTTTAGGATGTCAACAGCAAGAAGTCAGGAGATCATAGAGTTGATCCACACTGATTTTTGGCAATCACTGATTATATCCCTAGGAGGAGAAAGGTACTTTGTATCATTCACTGATGATTATTCCAGGAGATTTTGGGTGTACCCATTCAAGAAGAAGGCAGATGCTTTTAAAGTCTTAAAAACATTCAAAACATGAAAGGGAATAATCTAGAAATAATATCAAGTGTCTAAGGACTGAAAATGGAGGAAAATATACAATTAAGGAGTTTGATACTTTTTTTCAATAGGAAGGAATCAATAGATAGTTCATGGTTGTTTACACTCCTTAGTAGAATGGAGTGGAAGAGTAGATGTATAGAACCATGTTGGATAGAATAAGGGAAATTTTGAAGACTTCATAAATTACCAAAGCATTTTGGGTAGAATCAATGAATACCACCTGTTATTTGATCAATAGATCTCCTTCACTGGCGATTCATATGAAGACACTGATGGAGATGTGGATAGGTAAACCTTTGGACTATTCTCAGTTACATACTTTTGGTAGTCCTATATATGCAATGTTTAATGACTAGGAAATATCAATGTTGGATTCGAGATCCAGTAAATGTATCTTCTTGGGGTATGCTGATGGTGTGAAGGGGTATAATTTGTGGGACCCCACTTCCCGCAAACTTATCATTAGTTGAGATTTCATTTTTTGAAGAAGATAAGGTGAAAATGAAGATTTATGGAGATATATAGAAGGAAAATACATAAACTACCACAGTTTAAGTATAGGAAAAATCCAAGGAAGAACCATTTTCCTCTGAGGCGTTACCAGAACACGATGATCAAGTATCAGTTGAGTCTTGACCATGGTGGTAAAATTGGGAGAAAATAGCACCAGTATGGCACTTGGACTATGTGACTGAGAGAAATATTTTTTACTTCTTATTGATTAAGGATGGAGATCCATCTTCTTTTGTGGAGGCAACCCCGAGTCCATATGTATCCTCATGGATGGTGATAATGTAGGAGAAACTTGAAGCTCTGTATAAGAAAAAGGCTTGGGATATTGTTCCATTACCTCATGAAAGGAAGGCTATTAGAAACAAATGCTCTGTAAGATCAATCAGGATGGAAAGGACCAAGTAGACAGATATCTTGCAAGACTAGTTGTCAAAGTTTTTTCTCAGAACCAAGGTATTTATTTCAATGAAATATTTTCTCCTGTTGTTAGACTGACGATTGTTTGGTTAGTTATAGAGATGTGTGATACAAATATTTTACATATAAATCAGCTGTATGTGAAGACTACTTTTCTCCATGGTGATCTTGATGAAGAGATCTATATTCTCCAACTAGAAGGTTTTTTAGAAGAAGGAAAAGAGAACTTGGTTTTCTGGTTGAAAAAATATTTGTATGGTCTCAAGCGGGCTCTGAGGTGTTGGTATAAGAGATTTTATTCCTATATCACGAGCCTTTGATACAATAGACTTCATTCAAATCCTTTTTCATATTTTAGGGGTTCAGATGGTAATGATTTTATCATTATTTTGTTGTATGTTGATGACATGTTGGTTGTAGACCCCAAAAAATATCATATTCATGAGACAAAGGCACAGTTGTCTAAGGAGTTTGATATAAAGGACTTAGGACCAATAAAAAAGATTCAAGGGATGCATATTTACTAAGACAGAAATGATGATAATATTTGGATATCATAAAATAATTACTTACATCGAGTCTTGAAATGATTCAATATGAAAGATTTCAATCCATTATCTACCCCTCTTCCAGTTAATTTCAAGTTATTCTCAATGATGAGTCCTAGAAGTGAATCAGAGAGGATGGAAATGTATCATGTACTGTATGAATCAGTAGTGGGAAGTATGATGTTCATTATGGTTTGTATGAGACTAGATATTTTACATGTAGTGGGAGAAGTTATTCAGTACACATAGAATCCTGGATGAGATCATTATAGAACAATGAATATGATCCTAAGATACATCAAGGAGACCTCAAATGCAGCATTATGTTATGGCGGATCAGATTTCACTACCAAAGGCTATGTTGATTCCAATTTACTAGGTGATTTTGACTGGAGGAAATCCACTACAGGTTATGTATTTACTCTCATAGGAGGATCTATGATATGTATTTCAAAGTTACTATCAGTTTTGGTTTTATCCATAATGGAGGTAGAGTATATGGTAGCTACACAAGCTTGTAAAGAGGTGATTTGGATGAGAAAGTTGTTGGAGGACCTCAGGAACAAATAAGAGAAGATTATATTACTTTATAATAGATAGAGTGCCTTGCACATTACAAGGAATCCATCTTTTCATTATATTATGAAACACATTGGGGTAAAATATCACTTTTTCCGAGATATTGTGGAGGAAGGAAGTGTAGAAATGAAAAAAATCACACTAAAGAAAATATGGTAGATTTACTGATGAATCTAGTTGACTTTAATAAGTTCAGATGGTGTTGATCATCAAGTGGCCTTATAGAGACCTAATAAGCATGTTTGGTAGATAGAAAGGATATAGATATGTGATTGGTTCTCAATAAAATCTCCAAGTGAGAGATTTGTTGGCGAATTCTTATTTGAAGGACGAGGTCTCCCCCTTTTCTTTATCAAGGGAGGCAGGCAGTGAGTAGATTCGGTGGGTGTCCAACCCCAACAAAACTAGTAGTGGAGTAGATTATGATGGGGGAGAGGTTTCCTATAAATGGATAGACTCCCATGTGTCTCTAACGTCAGCTTCATTCATTCTCATCACCACCAGCAGATCCCATTATTGAGCGGTATTTGATAGGAATTTTCCTCATTATTTAAGAGATATATTAAGAGAGTCTTCCCCTTTTAATATTGAGGGAGTGTGTACCCACTTTTACCCATAGTGATCCTTCTATTTTTCCATGGTTTTTTACCCTTTTCAATTTGGGGTTTTTCCACGTTATATATGGTGTCTTTTATTTTTTCATTTTCCACTTTATTTTATCTCATGACTATCGCTACACCAGTGGGTCAATAATTTTTGGTCCCAACAATTCCTTTGTCGTTGTTATCTATTATTATGGAGTATATATTGTTTTTATGATTTACTACTTCTGTTAATTATCTTTTATTGTTTTTTCATTGTTCTACACTCTAGTGATGAGGGCATAGTCTCCCCACAGACACATATAGGCCCTCGCTGCTAGTTGATAGCCTCTGGAGTTTGGGGAGATGTACTTGAGGCTATGTAACTAGCCATGCTTTGACCCTGTTGAGTGGTATCCAGGTGTATGAATTGACACAATATGATGGAATTCAGTTCAAAATATTATGTGAAGTTAGGAACACTAATCAACAACTCAAAAATTATTTTTTATTTTGTCCTTGTTCCACATAATAATATGTACCTTTAATGATTTATTTGAACATAGGATCTCCAAGTCGAATAATATATTATATTTTTTTAATACAAACTGTTAATCATTTTATTATTGAATCCCAAGTCTATATATATTTTCTTATTAATGATTATGTTCTCCCAATAAAACCCTACTATCCTTTAATTGGTCAAATTGGATGTGATATTGGGCATTGATTCTCTCTCTACATAGAAACTGTGATAAATCCCAAGATAAGTAAAACAAATTTAAAATAATAAATAAAGCAATGGGAACCTATTCATACAAGGATAACTGTAAAATTCATATGAAAATTACTCTAATTATATTATATTATTTAGAACAAATGGTTAATGGAAAACTCAATATTAGTTATATTCCTATTATGAGGGAAAAACATTGTTCACTATTCATAAAAAGGATAGTAATGATGAAACGTCATTAAAATTAAATATGGATTCATGTCTATATTATAGAAACTGTTAAATATATTATTAGTTATAAATAATTAAAATAAATAGGATGAAATTTATTTAGTTGGTGGATAATGTAACTCCCTAATATTTTAAAATTATATTTTCCTTTAAAACCTAATTTTTAGGATAACTTTCTATGAATGATACACCAAACCAATAAAAAATGGGGTACATTATATAACTATTAAAATATATTCGGTGGAAAAAATATAGGTGATAGAAAATTAAATATCTTTATAAATAATAATAAGGGTCATTATTAAAATTATTGAATAGATTAAAATTAATTAATATAGTTAAAAAACTTATAAGAATATTCTATGCTAAAATGCATTTTCTTCTAACATTTTCTTTCTATTCTCTTTATTAGAATAAAATAAAAATATTATCTATAAAATATAATATTGATATGGATAATGAATAAACCATAGTCTAATTTTATAATGGTATTAAATAATAATAAGAACAGTGTAAATTTTAAAAATTTATCTTCCTATGATTGCAATTTTTATTAATTTTTATTTAAAATCTAAATTAAAAAATAAATGAGATTTAATATATCCAAATAAATTTATATTTTAATTTAGAATAACAATATTATCATAAGATTAATTATTGATATTTTTATAAATTTGTTTATTTTTAGGTGAATAATGAAAAAATTATAAATATTAATATAACCAACACATTAATGAAACATTCATAATACAAGAATGATTTAATTTTTTTGAAAACATATTCTATAGATTAGAAATATTTATAAGATAAATAAATCATTTAAAGCTTATATGTTTTATTTATAAAAAACATGATAATTTTTTTAAAATCAAAAGCAATATTTTACTTTAAAAACAAATTTATTCTCTTATATTACGAAATTAGTTTTTATTTATTGTAGAAATTAAATATAGAAAAATGTATTTAATATTTTATAATAAATTAATATATTATGTAATGATTCTAATTTCATTTTTATGGATAAATGTTTGATTTCAAATATAAAAGTTAATGTTTATGATAATGGTAAAGCTGTTATTTTCAAATAATTTTTTTATTAATATTTAATATTTTTTTATAATCAAATAAATTAGTTTATTACCAAAAGAAAAAAATAATATAATTTTTAAAACTATATTTAATTAAATTATTAATCATTTATTTCTAATACTAAATATTATTTAAAACACTTAATGGGGGAAACAAAATTTTTCTATAAAATAGTTATGTATGTATATAAAATATTTAAATTTAGAATTTAACCTTCAATTAATTATAAATTGAGTAAGATTAGTCAGAGATTAAACTTATGTTTCAAACTCTAAATTTTGGTATGATTGGTTATATTATATATTTAAAAAAATACTTGGGGAAAACTAGTTACCCCAAAAAAAGGAAAACATGAAATATAATAGAAAATGGATTATAATATGTTTTAAACATTTTTGTAAATACTTGAAAGAGTATTTATAAAACCAAGATCACTCCACACTTTATTATTTAATTGTTTTGGAACCTTTTAACCTAGATTAATTTCATTCCATTATTGACAAATAATAGGTGTTCACAAAAGTTCCCTTTTATTCACCTCTAAAAGGGGATCAATTACACCCTTTTAATGCTCCACATTCTCTTAGAAATATCCTTATATACCTACACAATTATATTCTCCTAGATATTCCTTTAATTTCTTAAATCATATAGTCCATAAAAGTTAGTTTATTTCCTCCAATTCTAAGGAGTACATCAATAAGAATGTTAAGGTCTCGACGTAAGTATTAATTAGTCCTTAACCATTTATTCTTTTTATTTCCATTCCAAAACTAACCTAAAAATTTTAATATAATGACTTAAATATTCCATGTATACTGAAGTATTATTATATTTATTTTAAAACATATTTTTTTCATTCTCCTATAAAATGAAAAATAAATTAATGTTGATCGTGTGTTGTGCGGACAATTACCTACATAAAACTAAGTCATCAGTTTTTCACCACCACCAATCTCCACTGGTTATAAGGATATAATTGTAGAATAAATGTGACTTATATAATATTTATGAATATTAATATTAAAATTATAATCCAACTTCATTTCCACTCGTTCATTTGGAAATGAAAATGTTAACTATGCATTGTGTGAACTACCACCTACACGAAGTAACGTATCTCATTTTTCGTATACATTCCTTCTTATTTATTTTACTATATTAAAATATGATTAAAAAAATTAAAATAATCTAAATACTTTCATTAAGTTTATATAATACTGATATAATTCCAAAAATAAACCACTTTCATAATCATAACCATACATTAGTAATGGCATGTTCATGTTTACGGCGGTCAAACCGCCTACTTGAAAAATGGTATAAAATAATATCATGGATAAATATGAGAACATAATTAATAATAATACATTATATAAATATGTAAATAATTATTTTATTTCATTATATAATGGTAATACTGATATTTGACTCATTAATTAAGATTCCAACCTCTGTTGATTAAAAATCACTGAAACATACTCATTGATGATTTTAACTTTATGTATCAAAAAAACTCCAAGAGATTGAAATTATAAAAATATAAATAGTTGTATAGAATCAATTCTTATACCATATATTTTATTGGAAATATTAATATTGGGGTAATAATTAATAACAACACCTCTATTATGAAACAAGTTGAAAATGATCAACATTACTCACACCCGATATTGAAATATATAATAACTAACTAATATACATGTAGATAATAATTATAAATAAGGATTATAACATGTTATATGTAATGAACTAGTTTATTAAATGATATTTTCTTCCTGAAAAAATTTTATTTTCTTATATAATATCAATCATGTACAAAATATAGAGGATACAACAAAAACTTATCTCATTAATAAATTTCATTAAATTAGTTAGCTAAAAAAACAATTAAAATGAAAAAAAATTACAATTGGAAAAAAAATATAAAATGGAAAAGATAAAATGGGAAAATATGGATCCCCCAAATATTCTAGAATAATTTCACCAACAAAAAACACTAGAAATAAAATAAAATATTATTAAACTAATAAACATCATAAGAAAATGAAAATATATTGTTAAGAGGAATTTTAGTGAATTTTGAGTGAAAGAATGAAGTGTTATTTATAGGGAGCAATGTGATCATTAGAATAGTAATATAACAGTTTGTCACATATGATTATTGGTCAAATATTACCATGGGTCAATATAACCATTGGTTTATTTTACATTTGGGAATTATACCCTTTTTTAATAATTTTATCATTATAATTAGTGTTTATAATTAGTAATGAAAAGGTATAATTGATGTATAAAGGAGAAATGATGGCCTCAATCAATAGATTCTTGTCGTTTGAAGCTCATTTTTCATAACATGGGTGGGAGAAAAAATCATTGGGGTTATCCATTGACCATTACCAAGTCAAGATTCAACAAGTTAAGCTTGATCAAAATCTATTATGGGAGAAGTTCAAGTTAGTGTAAATTACTACTTGATCGATGTTAGCAAAGCCACCCCATTAAACTGCCACCCCTGCACACCATTCCCTTAAGGAATATGTGGGTGTAATAAGGGGTTATGTTTCTAGTACATAGTTACATAATTTTTAATTTCATTTGTATAAATAAAATTTTTATTCAGTTAATCCCTTTTTGAGAATAGTGTTTCTTAATAAAATATATGTTTAAGTAAGATGAATTTGATAAATTTATTTTTGGACACAAATAAAAAATAATTGAATTTTTAAAACAAATATATGAACTTTTATAATAAACTCATTTATTCAAAATAATATTTCAAATATTATTTTAAAACACTCTTATTTAATTTAACTGATCAAAATAATTTTATGATGGCCTTGGAAATTTTATTAAGTGGAAAAAATTTGACTATGTCTTAAAAAATGTTATTTTTCAATAAATAAGTTAATTTATATTTAAAAATTAAAATTATTGTATTTGTAAAATTATTTTGAAAAAATAAATACTGTGTTTAAAATCAGCATATCGAAATTAGGTTAGGGTGACTCTGAGAATTTTCTAAAATACCTTATTTTTTCAGTGAATAGTAAAAATACAGTTTTGGGTTTTTGATATGTTTTATAACTTCATATTTATGGAATAATTATTTGATAATTAGTTAACAACACTTCATGAGATAAAATATTTTATTTTATTAATATTAATTATTTTAATTGATTTTATTCAATTTACAAACTTATAAGTGACTCTCAAAAGTCTAAAATGGAACATTTGATTTTAAAATAACTGTTTTGTAAAAAATCTAACTTTCCATGTTCAAAAGAGCATTAAAAAATTGTGTTCGTTTCTAATAGATTAAAAGACTATAAAATGTGACTCAAATTTCTATAACTATAAGAATAACTATGGGCAATCAAATGGTTTTTCATTTTCCACAACCAAAACATTCAAGACATATATTTTAAAATTATTAAACAATTCCTCCTCTCTTTCTATAAATATCCACCCATTTCACCATTTCCCTTCACTAAAAATTCCTCCTCCACTAATCTTTACTAAATTTTCCAACTCAATATTCCCACCAAGGTTTCATTAATCCCCCAATGTTATATCCTAATGATTTAGGAGAAACTCTTCAAGGTAAGGTAAATCTCCATGTCTTATTTTCATTAAAGTTCACTTTTTGTGGTATGTCTTATAATTTCAAAACTAATTATTTATTTCCACTTCCTATTATCGCATTACTATAATAATAGTCTTATAAACTTAGGAGACCCTTTTCCCCTCTCATTTTCTTTTTCCTTAATCCATTTTTTATACCAGTCATGTAGCTGAATTTATTTCTCTATTTTACTTCAGAAATTTTCATTTTTTTATTTTTGTGAATACCCAAACCTCTTCACTTTCCATATGAATTGAACTAGATGTAAAATGATATATTTATTTTTGGATTTACATATGTGTAACACATATTCCCTTTTCATGGGTTAATAATTAAGTATTGATCATTACTTTAAGCACATTCATACGCCATTGTTTTGATAAGAAAGAAGTTCTTTATTTTCCACAGTTTATTAATGAAATGATTTATTATTATCTATATAGATCACATGAAATTAATAAATATGAAGGTTGAACCCTTATAATGTACCAATTCATTATTTGAATAATTTTATCTCTTATGATAACATGTTTTATGATGCCTCGATGAATAAACTTAGTAATTTTCATTTAAGAATCCACGGTGATAAAAATGGTGATATTCTTATGAATGCATCATTTTTATGGTGTAGAAACATTTCCATGTCATGATTCATGTTCTTATTATTCTAATATTCCCTTTATTCATACTTATTTTTATGCCTTGTGTTCTTATTTATATGTCTCATGATCACATGTTATATGTCTCCCTCTCTTATTACCTTATGGGTATCCTTGCTCACCCATTTACATTAATTCATTTCCCTAGGATATGAAATAAGTAAAAGTAACCTAGGGTGAACCCATGAAGATTAATTTCAACTTTATTAGTATAATGCTTTATTTTTTCATCGATTATGTTCCTAATTTCCAAGAAACTACACTTTAAAAGGTCCTTTGTTTTCTTCCATGAAATTGAAGTTTATGTAATAAAAAGGTGGGATGTCATAATTGGTATTATAGGATGGTTTAGTTATTCGTGGAAATTAGGATTATAAATACTTATTATTAACCCATAAAAAATTTATATATAGTAAATTATCCTAGTATTTTGGTGAGTACTAAGAACATACATCCCTTATAAGGACCTGGCCTTAAACATTTCGTAATCTTGAATTAAAAGAATAATTCACATTGAGGATCTTTTCAGGTTTAGAGTTTTAGACAATTAGGCTATAACTATTACACTACATCTCAATTGTTACAAAGTATACACTTCTACTCAGTATCCATTTTTTTCATAAAATAAAAACTCTTAAAAGAAAACAATAGTTCTTTTCTTGATAAAAATCTTCTTGAATTCTTCCTTTCTCTTACCCTTCCTTATATCCTATGAAAAACATTTCAAACAACTTGGGATGAGAATAAAAAGCTCAGTAAGGTTTATAAAATAAAGAAAGAAATCATTAGTCATCAATACATACAAAACATAATCTCTTTTACATATCTAATGAAATCATAAGATTTATGAATAACACATAGAAATCATAAATCATAAAGGTAACTTGTGGCATCCATATCAAACTTACATTGTAGCTTTCACAGCTACATAGGGAGTTATGTTTGGAATACCCATCACAGTATATTCCCTAAATCTCTTAGTAGAAACATTAACATTTACCTACATCATGTTACCAAATGCATTGGAGAGCTATCTCGGGCTCACCCGCCCTAGGTTTATCATGGAACCACTCGTATGCATAAATAATTCCCAAGAACCATAACATAATCATAACACATGAACAAGCATAAAGAAAAGATAACATTTCCACATTGTAATCACAATATAAAATTTCAATTATATTGACATAATCAATCTATTATTAAAACCACTTTTAATACCAAAATACGTAAAAATAGTATATGGTATTTATTTTCCTTTTAAAAAATATTACGGCTTCTTAAGGAACCCAAATATCAAATAATGTGCGCAGCGACGGAAATTTCATTGTAACCGCATACATTAAAAGAATAAACATTCCCTTTTTCTTTTAGTAAAATTCTACATATAAAAATATTCCCTATGAATGAAATTAAAATTCAAAGGGGTTTATACACCGTATAAAATAAAGTCATGTATAAATCAAAATATGCCTCGATGAAAGGAGATTGAGATGGAGTCCCTTACCTCGTGTCTGACTTAACTCGTTCATTATTTAAATCTCATGAATAATAAACTAAATTTAATTTATACTTTTTTCAAAACCTTTTTCAATTTTATTATTCCATTTACATCACTTAATACTACGTTATAAACACTACATAATCATTTATGTTCATAACAGTCGTTTTGTCGATATTTGATACTTATAATTACAAATTGTCCATGTGGTCAGAAGTCCATTATATATAGAATGATATTCATGATTTACATATAATATAAATCATATATATCTATTATATATGTATTTATAATAGTTCATATCATTTGGATATATGAAAATGAAATGCGCCGTTCATGGAGACAGTAAGTCGTACGTACGCATGAACGCTACTTTCATTTTTTTTATTTTTAAAGGAATTAAAACCAAATGAGTCATAGGTATATTATAATTCCAGTATAATATCATATTTTATATATGTTACATAATTTTATTAACACCATCCTTTATATATTCCATGTATGTTATGAACGAGTCATATCACTTTGAGGGGGCGGTAGTCTGCACTTCATCAAATGAAATTATCGTATATATACAACATAAAAAGAATAAAGTTATGTTATAAAAGAGAATTAAATAAATATAGAGATAAAATAAATATCATAAATATCATATATAATTACAATTCCATCATAATGTACACTATAAGAGGCGGTAGAAGATAATTGAACAATCATCGTTTCATGAGGCAGTAGTTCGTCGTCCAGAGAAATAGTATGTTCGTATCCATTAGATGGATGTTTGTGTAAGTGTAGTTAGAATAATTATCATAAAAACAACCTATTATATTTAGGATACCGTTGTTGTTATAAAATAAAGGAATAAAAAGATTTTAGGGGTTGTAGAAGTAAAATAAAATAAAATAACTTAAGAGAAGATGTTACCTTAAAATTGGGTAACTCCCTTTGGTTGGAACCCAAAGGATTTCTTGAAGTGCCTCCAGGCTAAGGTAAGGCTTCTAGGTGAAAGAGAGGGATGTTGGGAGCTTATTTGGGAAGATTTTGGATGAGCCTAGGGGCTTGAGAGTTGTGAGTAACGGGTTAGAGGTGATGGCTTTTTTTAAGTGGGGGGAGGGCCTCTTTAAGAATGTTAGAAAATATTATTTTATTATAAACTAAATTTCGGATTCAAAAAGTCCCCAAATTATTAAATTTGAAGATAATATGACTATTATTCTAAATCCTCTCAACCAATAAGTTTTAAAAAAGTTTTGGTTTCAAATTTAACCTTATCATTTAGCTTTAACCCTTAGTTAACTAATTTGACTCTTACCATGTCTTCCTATATTTTCATACTATATGGTTATTATATTTACTATAAAATTCAAAGAGGCCCAAAATGGATCATAATTGACATTTATAACATCATATATTTCATTTGGATGAATCTTATATTTTTAGGACTATTTTATCATTTAATAAAATGTTGATTGATTTAAAAACTTTTTTATAAAAATTTTAATACTATTCATATCATTACTTTTTTTTAAAAACAAACCAACTTTATTATTTCTAAAAACCTTAATTAATTAAAAGATAAAAAGTCATCCTAATCTATAAAATATTTTTATGTCATAAAAAGGTTAAAAATAAATTTATTTTTATATTTATAATATCATTTATTTGAATCCTTTATTAATGAAGCAATTACTACATCACTATTATGCCATAATTAAATTTATTTATTTAATGTATAAGGATTATAAATAAAATACCATGATGTATTAAATAATTTTATATTTCCAAATAATATTTATGGTCACAGATATCACTTATATAACCCCATATAAAAAATTCTTTAGTAAAAATATTCATGTTCGTGATATTATTATTTATACTTTTAAAAAAAGTTATTAATGTCATTATCATACCCAAGTGGCTTTCAAAAACCAAAAGTCTCACCCAAGGATTTTCTTGGTCGCCCATTACTCATCCAATAAGGTTAGGATAAGTGTTAAGGTAATTTTATATTATTATAATATTATTTTTACCTTGAATTGCCCTATTTACCTTTAACCGTGGTAAATAAAAATCAAAATTTACTATTCACCAAAAATTATTTTCATATTATTGAACCACATTTTACTTAATTATGACAACCATGTATGTTGGATTTTTTAAATTCAATTCACAGAAGCGGTAAAAAAAATTTAATTGAAAAAATCGGGTTTTAACTACTGTGCAGTGTTTTTTCACTATTCATCAAAAATTGAACTTTTTCAGAAAAATACCAAAAATTAACCCAAATATAATTTTAATATTCCAATCTCAAAAATGATGTCTATTTTACCAAATTAAAAACATTTAAGTTTCATTAATTAATTTAAAATTAATTTTCGTTTTCAAAACTAGAAGGCGTGTTTTTAAGAAATAATAACTATCAAAAGATTGACACATGTTTATGTCCAATTTTAAAGAGAAATTGATTCCAATGACCAAAATTGGATTAAATTGTAAAAATATAATCCAATTACACTTTAAAACCAATAAAAAAAATAATATATCTATATAAATATATTATATTAAAATGCAGTTTTGAATTAAAATGCAATATTTTTCACTATTCATAAAATATGAACATTATTTGAAAAATACCAAAATTTAATCCAAAGTAAATTTTGATGTCCTGAGTCTAAATAAGAATTTTATTTTTTCAAATAGAACATATAAAAGTGACAAAAACTAGATTTTAAAAGGGTTCTCCATCAAAAGGTGGTAAATTGGCCTTTAAAAGAATATTTAGAGTATTCCATGCTTAAAATTGGATCCTTTCTTATTTTAAGCCTCTAAAATTTATTAGATAAATTTAAATACATTTAACAAACATGTTTAATCATAATATGGTTAGTTCTATTCATTCCCACCAATAAAATGGCTTGGAGTTAACTTCCATTTAAAATAATAATATTATATTATTATTTCTCAGTATAACTCAACGTTGTGGGCAATGTAAGATTTCAAAGAAACTCATTGTTGTGTATCAGGTATGCTATCAAACATATAATCCCCTTTAAAGTAAAATTAATATTTAATTCTCAAATATTAATAAATATGAAAATTTCATATTCTTTATTTTCCTCGGATGTTACATCCCCCCCTTTAGGAATTACGTCCCAACAATTCTATTCAGTTATCAAATAAGTGGGGTTATTTATCCATAATAGCATTCTCATATTCCCATGTTTCCACTTCAATCATATGGTTTTCTCACAAAACCATTACCTGATGAATTACCTTATTTTGCAACACTTTCTCTCTATAGTCACGAATCTAGACTAGTTATTCCTCATAAGAAATATTTTCTTCCAACTGAACTACCTTTGGACTCAAAACATGAGATGTATCTGGCATATACTTTCTCAACATTGAAACATGAAAAACAATTTTGTACCTGGGATAAACTTGGAGGTAAATCCACTTTGTACGCAACTGATCCAACTATCTCCAGGATTTCATAATGTCCAATGAACCTCAGACTCAACTTTCCCTTCATGCCAAAATGCATCACACTTTTACATGGAGAAACTTTGAGAAAGACATGATCACCTACCTCAAAAGGAAGATCATTCCTCCCTTTATCCACATAACTTTTATAGATGCTTTGATCTATTCTCATGTGCTTCTGAATCAAATAAACTTTCTCTACCATCTCTTCTACCAATTCTGGTCTCATAAGTTTCCTTTCACAAACTTTATCCCAAAAAGATGAAGTTTGACATCTCTTTCCATACAATGTCTCAAATGGTTCCATCTATACACTGAAATGAAATCTGTTATTATAAGAAAATTCAACCAAAGAAATATGTTGGTCCCAACTTCCCTAGAAATCCATTAAGCAAGCACGTAGCATATCCTCCAATGTCTAAATTTTTCATTCTGACTACCCATCTGATTGAGGATAAAAATCTGTACTAAAATTTAATTCAGTACCCAACAACTTCTGAAGGAATTCCCAAAATTTATAAGTAAACCTAGGATCATGATCAGATACAATGGAGATGGGAACTCCATGAAACCTCACTATCTCTTTAACATACAATCTATAAAGTTGATCTAGAGACAAAATATCTCGAATAGGAAGGAAATGAGCAGATTTAGTCAATCGATCAACAATAACCGAGATTGTATTGTTACCTCGAGATGCTTTCGGTAATCCCACAACAAAGTCCATAGATATATTTTCCGATTTCTACTCTGGCACTGGTAAAGTCTGAAGTATCCATTTCAGTAACTACTTCTCTACTTTAACCTGTTGACAAGTCAAATACTTCATAGTAAAGTCAATAATGTATCTTTTCATTCCATCCCACCAGTAATAGTCCTGAAGATCTTTGTGGATCTTAGTACTACCAGGATGAACTGAAAATGAAAAACTATGAACTTTACATAATAACTCTTTCTTCAGCATTGAATCACAAGGAAAATATAATCTCTTCCAAAATCTCAAAATACATTCATTATCAATGTTAAAATTAGGAAAATTACCCTTCTGATGCAACTCTACCTTTTTCTGCAACTCATTGTCTTCTTTCTACACTTGCTTAATTCTATTTGATAGAGATGATTTCACTAACACCTGAAACAAAATAGATGGATCTCCTGCACCAAAAACTTCTATTCCAAAGTTCATCAAATCATTAATAAAATTATCTTGTTCCAAACATAACATGGTTAATGTAGCATTACTTTTCCAACTCAAAGCATCAGCCACTTTATTTGCCTTTCCTAGATGGTAATGAATCGTGCAATCATAATCCTTGATTAATTCCATCCATCTCCTCTATCTCATGTTCAATTCTTGTTTAGTAAATATATACTTCTAACTTTTGTGGTCAGTATATATTTCACATTTTACTCCATACATATTCTGCCTTAAAATATTTAATCCAAAAACAACAAAATATAATTCCAAATCATATGTAGGGTAATTTAACTCATGAGGTTTCAACTGACGTGAAGCATAAGCAATTACCTAATAATTATGCATCAGGACACAACCAATTCCTTTCAACGAAGCATCACTATAGAAAAAAAAACTCACTTTCTCTGGAAGGCAGTGCCAAAACTGGAGCATTCAACAATCTTCTTTTCAATTCCTGAAAACAATCATCACATTCTTTTATGCAAATGAACTAAACACCTTTTCGAGTTAACTTAGTCATTGGGCTAGATAACTGTGAAAAAAATTCAATAAACCTCCAGTAATAACCTGCTAAACCAAGAAAACTACAGATCTTGGTAATATTTGTGGGTCTTTTAAATTATTCAATAACTTTTATTTTATGAGGATAAACTGTTATTCCATTTTTTGAAACAATGTGACCAAAGAAATAAATTTGTTGTAATAAAAACTCACACTGGCTGAATTTTCTATATAGTTTCTTTTCTTTTAAGGTTAGAAAAACAGCACTTAAATGACTTTCATGTTCCTCTTTACTTTTAGAATAAACCAAAATATCATCAATAAACACAACCACAAACTTATCTAAGAACTCACGGAAAATTCTATTCATAAGATCTATGAATATAGTAGGTGCATTGGTTAACCCAAAAGGCATAAATAAAAATACATAATGGAAATATCTAGTATGAAATGTAGTCTTCAAGATGTCTTCTTCCTTTACTTTCAACTAATGCTACCCCTAACCTCAAGTCAATCTTTGAAAAATAATGAGCTCCCTAGAGCTGATCAAAAAAATCATCGATATGAGGCAAATGATAATTTTTCTTAACAGTGATATTATTCAGTGCTCTATAATTAATGCAAAGTCTCATTGAACCATATTTCTTTTTAACAAACAATACAGGTGCACCCCATGGTGATGTGCTAGGTCGAATGAAACCTTTATCTAATAACTCCTACAATTTCTTCTTTAACTATAAAAGTTCAATTTTATCCATATGATAAGGGGGTTTTGAAATTGGATTAGCATCAATAACTAAGTCAATAGTAAATTCAACTTCACGATCAGGTATTATACCAAGAAACTCAAGAGGAAAAACATCAAGATACTCATTTACCAATGGAACGTCATTAATCTAAACAGTTCCTTTGTTTTCAATAATATGTGCAAGGTAACATTTATTTCCACCTTTTTCTATTTTCTCATCTTCCTGATATGTTATCAAAAGAAAGGGTTCATTCTTGTACACAAACTGAAATTCTTTCTCAAAAGAAACCTTTTTCTCTCTCCATTCAATCTTAGCATGAAAAATGGAAATCCAATCCATACCCAAAATAACATCAATCTCTACTAGAGGAAAAAAATAAGGTTTGCAGGTAGATTCTTTCCAAACACTAGGATAGGAAGGTTCTTATAATTTCTTTTTGTCTCAAAATTTCCTCCTGGTGTTTTTACCACAAGTTTAGGATTCATATCTTGAGATGTAATTCCCAATTTACTAGAAGACTTATCAGAAATGAAATAATGTGTAGACCCTGAATCAAAAAACACATTGGCATAATCTGAATAAACAAACAGTGTACCTAATACTACTTCATTCAATGTCTCAACATCTGCTGAAGTAGTTTCAAAGGATTTTGCAGCCCCTTTCTTCTTGTAGTCCGACTGCTTTCCCTCGGTTGAGTTCATCATCGGACACTCATTTTCATAATGACCCATTTCATTTCACTTCAAACATTTTACTGATTTTAAGTCAGATTTTTTTCATAACATTATCTTAATATTTTTCAATGAAATTACGAGCCTTATGTCCCATTTCACCACATCGGTAGCACTTACCAGAATTTAAAAGATATTCCCCAACATGATTTTTACCACAATTTTCACAAACTTTAAACTTAAGTTTCTTACAATCATACTTTCTTGAAGAGTTCTTCCTTTTCATCTGCCACCTCAACCTCTTATTCTATTCTTTTTCAAAGAACACATGATCATCGGCAAACTCCATTTCAACCTTCTCTGCACACCGAACATGTTTTTTATAACTTTTGAACTCACGATAAGCTAAAGCCCTTAGATAATTTTTCATTAATCCTAATTAAAAATGGTTGATTTTACTATCAATATCTCGTATAAAATTTGGAGTAAACCTTGATATTTGAGTGAATTTTTCTTTATAATTAGCCAATGAGTCATCTTCCTGCCTCAATTCCAAGAATTGTTTTCCATCCTAATAGGAACCACCTTAGGAAAATATTTTTCAAGAAACATTCCTTTTAATTTGTCTCAATCAAGAGCATAAATCTCCTCACTATCCCTGATATTTTTCACTATCGACCACTACTGATCGGCTTCATCGTCAAAATGGTAAAAACCAAGACTAACCTTTTGATGTTCTGAACACCCCATGACATCAAAAATTGTTTCCAGTACTTTAATCCACCCTTCATCTAGAATAGGGTCAAATGATCCTCTAAATGATGGGGGATGTTTCCTCAAGAAATTCTCCACTACTGACATGTTCCTTTGTGGTTAATCTGGCTAATCTCGTGCATAGATACCACCCCTATTTATAGACTAAGTCAACTATTCCATCACTGCAAAAAACTCCTCAGTTCCGATTCCGAACATCTCAGGTTCCGGATTTGGAAGTATGTCTTCCTCCTGATGTTGTCCCATTATAGATTCCATGTTTCCTCTACGGAAAACCATTCTGAACACAGAAATATCTTAGGCGAAGCAACATGGAAATATATAAATGCTATATCATTTCAATATTACAATAAATTAATTTATGGATATTAATTTAACAATATCCCAACTCCAAAAGTTATCTAAACCAACCTCTGATACCAACTATAAGGAATTGGCTTAAATATTTCGTAATCTTGAATTAAAAGAATAATTCACATTGAGGATCTTTTCAGGTTTAGAGTTTTATAGAATTAGGCCATAACTATTACACTACATCTCAATTATTACAAATTAGACACTTATACTCAGTATCCATTTTTTCATAAAATAAAAAATCTTAAAATAAAACAGTAGTTCTTTTCTTGATAAAAAAACATCTTGAATTCTTCCTTTCTCTTACCCTTCCTTATATCCTGTGAAAAACATCTCAAAAAACTTAGGATGCGCATAAAAAGCTCAGTAAGGGTTATAAAATAAAGAAAGAAATCATTATTCCATCAATATATACAAAACATAAGCTCTTTTACATACCTCATGAAATCATAAGACTTATGAATAACACATATAAATCATAAATCATAAAGCTAACTTGTGGCATCCATATCAAACTTACATTGTAGCTTTCACATCTACGTAGGTATTTACATTTAGAATACCCATAATAGTATATTCCCTAAATCTCTTAGGAGAAACATTAACATTTTCCTCTATCACATTACCCAATGCATTGGAGAGCTATCCCAGGCTCACCCACCCTAGGTTTATCACGGAACCACCCGTATGCGTAAACAATGCCCATGTACCATAACATAATCATAACACATGAACAAGCATAAAGGAAAGATAACATTTCCACATTGAAATCATAATATAAAATTTTAATTATATTGAAATAATCAATCCCTTTATAAAACCAATTTCAATACCAAAATACATAAAAATAGTATATGGTATTTATTTTCCTTTTAAAAAAATATTACGGTTTGTTAAGGAAGCCAAATATAAAATAACGCTCACGGCAGTGGAAAGGTCGTTGTCACCGCATACGTTAAAAAAGGAAACATTCCCTTTGTCTTTTAATAAAACGCTATGTAGAAAAATATTCCCTTTGAATGAAATGAAAATTCAAAGGGTTTTATACACCATATAAAAGAAAGTCGTGTATAAATCAAAATATGCCTCAATGAAAGGAGATTGAGACGAAGTCCCTTACCTCATGTATGACTTGACTCATTTGTTCTTTAAATGTCCTGAATAATAAACTAAAGTTAATTTCTACTTGTTTCAGAACCTTTTTCAAGTTTATTATTCCTTTTACATCACTTATTGCCACGTAATAAATATTACATAATCGTTTTAGTTAATAATGTTTGTTTTGTCGATATTTGGTACTTATAATTACAAGTTTCCCATGTTGACAAAATTCCATTATATACAGTACAATATTCATGATATAAATATCATATAAATCATATATATCTATCATATATGTATTTAGAATAGTCCAAATCATTTGGATATATGAAAATGAAATGCACCGTTCAAGGAGACGGTAAGCCGTACGTACGCATGAACGCTACTTTCATTTATTTATTTTTCATTTTTAAAGGAATAAAAACCATATGATACATAGGTATATTATAATTCCATTATAATTTCATATTTTTTATATTTTTCATAATTTCATTAACACCATCCTTTATATTCTCCATGTATGGTATGAATGAGTCATATCACTTTAAGGGGGTGGTAGTCCGCATTTCCTCAAATTAAATTATCTTATATATACAATATGAAAAGCATAAAGTTATGTTATAAAAGAGAATTACATAATCATATAGATAAAATAAATATCATAAATAACATATATAATTACAGTGCCATCATAATGGCCACCATGAGAGAAGGTATGAGATAATTGAACAATCATCGTTTCGCGAGGCAGTAGTTCGCCGTCCACAGAAATAGTATGTTCGTATCCATTAGATGGAGGTGTGTGTAAGTGTAGTTTGAATCCTTCTCATAAAAACAACATAGTATATTTAGGATACTTTTTTTGTTATAAAATAAAGTAATAAAAAGAGTTTATGGGGTTGAATAAGTAAAATAAAATAAAATAACTTAAGAGAATATGTTACCTTTAGATCGGGTAACTCTCTTTGGTTTGGACCAAAAGGATTTCTTAAAGTTCCTTATGCCTAAGGTAAGGATTATAGGTGGAATATAGAGATGTTGGGAGATTATTAGGGCAGATTTTGGATGATCCAAGGGGCTTGAGAGGTGTGAGTAATGGGTTAGAGGTGATGTATTTTTATAAGGGGGAGGAGGGGCTCTTTAGGAAAGCTTGAAAATATTATTTTATTATAAACTAAATTTAGGTTTCAAAAGGTCCCAAAAACTTATTAAATTATAATATAAGGTGACTATTATTCTAAATCCTCTCAACCAAAATGTTTTATATAAGTTTTGGTTTCAAATTTAACCTTATTATTTAGCTTTAACCCTTAGTTAACTAATTTGACTCTTACCATGTCTTCTTATATATCCATACTATATGGTTAATATATTTAAAATAAAATTACAAGAGACCCAAAATGGATCATTAATGAAAATTTTAACATCATATATGTCATTTGGTTGAATATTATATTTTTAGGACTATTTTATCATTTAATTAAATATTGATTGATTTAAAAACTCATTTATGTCAATTTTAATACTATTCATATCATGACTTTTAAAAAAAATCCAATCCAACTTGATTATTTCGAAAAACATTCATTAATTAAAATATAACAAGTCGTACTAATCAATATAATTCTTTTATGGAATAATAAAGTTCAAAATAAATTTATTTTAATATTTATAATATCATTTATGTAAATCCTTTATTAATGAAGCAATTATTGCATCACCATTGTGTCATAATTAAATTTATTTATTTAATGTCTAAAAATTATAAATAAAATACCATGATGTAGGAAATATTTTTATTTTTCCAAATAATATTTATATTTGAAGATATCACTTATATAACCCCATATAAAAATTGTTTTAGTAAAAATATTCATGTTTATGATATTTTTATTTTTACTTTAAAAAAAATTATTAATGTCATTATCTTACCCAAGTGGCTTTCAAAGGCCAAAAGTCTCACTCAAGGATTTTATTGGTCATCCATTATTCATAAAATAAGGTTAGAACAAGTGTTCAGGTAATTTTATATTACTATAATATTATTTTTGCCTTGAATTAACCTTTTTACCTTTAATCATGGTAAATAAAAATCAAAATTTACTATTCAACAAAAATTATTTTCATCTTATTGTACCGCATTTATCTTACTGATTAAAACAATGTAAGTAGGATTTTTGGAAATTCAATTCACAGAATTGGTAAAATTTCATTTAAATGAAAAAGTCGGTTTTTAACTATTATGCAGTGTTTTTTCACTATTCATCAAAAGTTGAACATTTTCAAAAAATACCAAAAATTCACCCAAAGATAATTTTAATATTACGAATTCAAAAATTATGTATATTTTACCAAATTAAAAACATTTAAGTTTCATTACTTAATTTAAAAATTAATTTCCGTTGTCAAAACCAGAAAGCGTGTTTAAAAAAAATAATTATCTAAAGATTGACACTTGTTTATGTCCAATTTCAAAGTGAAATTACTTCTAATGACCAAAATTGGATTAAATGGTAAAAATATAATCCAATTAAACTTTAAAAATAATAAAAATAATAATCTAACTCTATAAATAGATTATATTAAAATGAATCTTTGAATTAAAATGCAGTATTTTTCACTATTCATAAAAAAATGAACATTATTAGAAAAATATAAAAATTTCATCCAAAGTAAATTTTGATGTCCCAAGTCTAAATAAGAATTTTATATTGTCAAATAGAATATATAAAAGTGAAAAAAACTAGATTTTAAAAGGGTTCCCCATCAAAAGGCGATAAATTGACCTTTTAAAGAATATTAGAGTATTTCATGCTTAAAATTGGATCCATTATTATTTTAAGCCTCTGAAATTTATTGGATAAATGTAAATACATTTAACAAACATGTTTAATCATAATATGGTCAGTTTTGTTCATTCCCGCCAATATAACAGCTAGGAGTTAACTACCATTTAAAATAAAAATATTATATTATTATTATTCAGTATAACTCAACATTGTATGCAACGTAAGATTTCGAAGAAATCCATTGTTTCGTATCAGGTTTGCCATCGAAAATTTCATCCCCTTTAAAGTAAAATTAATGTTTAATTCACTAATATTAATAAATATGAAATTGTTATATTCTTTATTTACTTGGGATGTTACATCATTCCCCCCTTTTAGGAATTGTGTCCCTGCAATTCTATCCACCTATAAAATAAGTGGGGGTATTTATCCCTCATAGATTTTTCATATTCCCACATTACCACTTCAACCATATGGTTTTTCCACAAAACCTTTACCTGATGAATTACCTTATACCGCAACACTTGCTCTCTACGGTCAAGAATCTGGACTTACTGTTCCTCATAAGAGATATTTTCTTCCAATTGAACTACCTCTCAACTCAAAACATTAGATGGATCTGGAATATACTTTCTAAATATTGAAACATGAAAAACATTATGTACCTGAGAGAAACTTGAATGTTAATCCACTCTGTACGCAATTTATCCAAATTTCTCCAGGATTTCATAAGGTCCAATGAACCACATACTCAACTTTCCCTTCTTACCAAAACGCATCACACTTTTCTGAGGAGAAACTTTGAAAAATACATGATCCCCTACCTCAAAACAAAGTTCCTTACTCTGATTATCTGCATAAATTTTCCGCCTACTCTGAGTTGTTCTCATGTGCTTCTGAATCAACTAAACTTTCTCTTCCATCTCTTCTACCAATTCTAGTCCCATGAGTTTCTTTTCACCAACTTCATCCTAAAAAGTTGGAGTTAGACATCTATTTCCATAAAATTACTCAAATTGTGCCATCTGTACATTGGAATGACAACTGTTATTATAATAAAATTCAACCAAAGAAAAATATTTGTCCAAACTTCCTCGGTAATCCATTGAGCAAGCACATAGCATATCCTCCAATGTCTGAATTGTTCATTCTAACAACCCATCTGATTAAGGATGAAAAACTGTACTAAAATTTAATTCATTACCCAATGACTTTTGAAGGCCTTTCCAAAAGTTAGAAGTATACCTAGGATCACGATTAGATACAATGGAGAGGGTAACTCTAGGCAACCTAACTATATCTTTAACATACAACCTAGAAAGTTGATCTAGAGACAAAGTATCACGAATAGAAGGACATGAGAAGATTTATTCAATCGACCAATAATAACTTAGATTGCATTATTACCTTGAGATGTTTTTTGTAATCCCACAATGAAGTCCATGGATATATTTTCCCACTTCCATTCAGGCACTGGTAAAGGCTGAAGCATCCCATTCGGCAACTACCACTCTGTTTTAACCTGTTGACATGTCAAACACTTCATAATAAAGTCAACAATATCTCTTTTCATTCTATCCCACCAATAATACTCCCGAAAATCTATCTACATCTTAATACTACCAGGATGAACTGAAAACGGAAAACTATGAGCTTCACATAATAACTCTTTCTTCAACTATGAATCACAAGGCACTCATAATCTCTTCCCAAATCTTAAAATACAATCATTATCAATGTTAAAATCAGGAAACTTACCCTTCTGAACTAACTCTACCTTTTTTTGAAACTCACTGTCTTCCTTCTATGATTGCTTAATTATGACAGATAGAGATGATTTTACTGACACCTAAAACAAAATAGAGGGATCTTCTGCACCAACAACTTCTATTCCAAAGTTTATCAAATGGTTAATCAAAGTATCTTGTTCCAAACTTAACATGGTTAATGTAGCATTATTTTTCTGACTCAAAGCATCATCCACTTTATTTTCTTTTCCCATATGGTAGTGGATCATACAATCATAATACTTGATTAATTCCATCCATCTCCTCTGTCTCATGTTCAATTCTTTCTGAGTAAATATATACTTAAAAATTTTGTGGTCAGTATATATTTCACATTTTACTCTAGACAGATGACGCCTTCAAATTTTTAAAGAAAAAACAATAGAAACTAATTACAAATCATTTTTAGGGTAATTTAACTCACAAGGTTTCAACTAACGTAAAGAATAATCAATTACCTGATCATTATAAATTAGGACACAACCAAGTTCTTTCAACGAAGCATCATTGTAGATAACAAATTCACCATCTCTAGAAGGTAGTTCCAAAACTGGAACATTCACCAATAATCTTTTCAATTATTGAAAACAATCATCACATTATTTTGTCCAAATGAACTTAACACCTTTTCGAGTTAACTTAGTCCTTAGGATAGATAACCGTGAAAAATTTTCAACAAACCTCTGGTAATAACCTGCTAAACCAAGAAAACTACAGATCTCGGTAATATTTGTGGGTCTTGGAAATTCTTCAACAACTTTTGTTTTAGCAGGATCAACTGTTATGCCATTTTTTGAAATAATGTGACCAAGGAAAGAAATTTTTTTTGACAAAAAGTAACACTTTCTTAATTTCCCATACAGTTTTTTTTTCTTTTAAGGTTTGCAAGATAACCATTAAATGACTTTCTTATTCCTCTTTACTTCTAGAATAACCCAAAATATAATTAATAAACACAACCACAATATTATCCAATAAATCATGGAAAATTAAATTCATAAGATCCATGAATACAACAGTTGTATTAGTTAACCTAAAAGTCATAACTACAAATTCATAATGGCCATATCTAGTACGAAATGTGATCTTCATAATGTTTACTTCCTATACTTTCAGCTGATGGTACCCTGACCTCATGTCTATCTTTGAAAAATATTGAGCTCCCTGGAGTTGATCAAACAAATCATCGATTTGAGGCAAAGGATACTTTTTATTAACATTGATGTTATTCAATGCTCTGTAATAAATAAAAGTCTCATTGAACCATATTTCTTTTAAACAAACAAAATAGGAGCACCCTATAGTGATGTGCTAGGTCGAATGAAACCTTTATCTAATAACTCCTACAATTGATTCTTTAACTCTAAATGTTCAATTTGATCCATTCGATACGGGGGTTTTGAAATTGTCTTATATTTAGGAACTAAGTCAACCTTAATTTCAACTACCTAGTCAGGTATTATACCAGGAAACACATTAGAAAAAATATCAAAATACTCATTTACCAATGGAACATCATTAATATAAACAGTTCCTTTGTTTTCAAAAATATGTGCAATGTAACATTCTTTTCCACCTTTTACTAGTTTCTCAACTTCCTGATATGTTATCAAAAGTAAGGGTTCATTCTTTTACACAAACTGAAATTATTTCTAAAAATAAACCTCCATAGATCTACAGTCAATCTTAGCATGATAAATAGAAATCCAATCCATACCCAAAATAACATCAAACTCTACTAGAGGAAAAACAATAAAGTTTGGAGTTAGATTATTTCTGCACACTAGGATAGGAAGGTTCATATAATTTCATTTTGTCTCAACATTTCCTCCCAGTGTTTATACCATAAGTTCAGGATTCATATCTTGATATGGAATTCCCAATTTTCTAGAAAACTTCTCAGAAATGAAAGAATGTGTAGAACCTGAATCAAACAACACATTGGCATAATCTGAATAAACAAATAGTGTACCTGATACTACTTCATTTGATGGCCCAACATCTTCTGAAGTAGTTTGAAAGTATTTATTCACCCCTTTCTGCTTGTAGTCCAGCTGCCTTCCCTCAATTGAGTTCTTCATTGGACACTCTTTTTCATAATAACCCATTTCATTGCAGTTAAAAAAATTTATATATTGTAAATAAGATTTTGTCTTACCATTAACCTGATCTTTTTCAGAGAAATTATTAGCCTTATGTCCCATTTTACCACATCGGTATCACTTACTAGAATTCAAAATTCATTCCCCAGTGTGCTTTTTACCACAATTTTCATAAACTATAAACTTAAGTTTCTTACCATTAGACTTTTTTGAAGAGTTCTTCCCTTTCAACTGCCAATTCGACCTCTTATTTTGTTGTTTTTTCAAAGAACACCTGATCATTTTCAATCTCCATTTCCACATTCAATGCACACCAGACAAGTTTTTCATAACTTTTGAACTCACGAGAAGCTAAATCCCTTTGATACTTTGGATTTAATCTTGAGTAAAAATGGTTGATTTTATGATCAAGATCTCGCATGAAATTTGGAGCATACCTTGCCATTCAAGTGAATTTTACTTCATAAGTATCCACTGAGTCATCTTTCTATCAAAATTATAAGAATTGTTTTTCCATCCTAAGATGAACCACCTTAGGAAAACATTTCTCAAGAAACATACCTTTCAATTCTTCCCAATCAAGTGCATCAATCTCCTCACTATCCCTGATATTTTTCACCATCAACCACCACTGATTGGATTCACCATCAAAATGGTAAACATAAAGACTAACCTTTTGGTGTTATAAACACCCCATGACATAAAAAATCTTTTCCAGTGCTTTAATCCACCCTTCAGCTAGAATGGGGTCAGATGATCCTCTGAATGATGGGGGATGCTTCCTAATGAAATGCTCCACTACTGACATGTTCCTTTGTGGTTGATCTGGCTGATCTAGTGCATAGATACCACCACCATTTATAACATGACTGAACTATTCCATCACTATAAAAAAATTGTTCAGTTCCGATTCCGACCATCTCAGGTTGTTGATTTGGAAGGTTGTCTTCCTCCTGATGTCATCCCATCATAGTTTCCCTTTTCCTCTGTAGAAAACCATTCTGAGCACAGATTAATCTTGGGTAAAGCCACATGGTAATCTATAAATGCTATATCATTTCAATATTACCATAAATTAATTTATGGATATTAATTTAACAATATCCTAACTCCTAAATTTATCTAAACCTACCAATGATACCAACTATAAGGACTCGGCCTTAAATATTTCATAATCTTGAATTAAAAGAATAATTCACATTGAGGATCATTTTAGGTTTAGAGTTTTAGAGAATTGGGCCATAACTATTACATTACATCTCAATTGTTACAAAGTAGACACTTCTACTCTGTATTAATTTTTCTCATAAAATAAAAACTCTTAAAATAAAAAAAAAGTTCTTTTCTTGATAAAAAAACATCTTGAATTCTTCCTTTCTCTTACCCTTCCTTATATCATATGAAAAACATTTCAAAAAACTTGGGATGAGCATAAAAAGATCAAAAAGGGTTATAAAATAAATAAAGAAATCATCAGTCCATTATACACAAAAAAATATAAACTCTTTTACATACCTCATGAAATCATAAGATTTATAAATAACACATAGAAATCATAAATCATAAAGTTAACTTGTGTCATCCATATCAAACCTACATTATATCTTTCACAGCTACATAGGGAGTTACGTTTGGGATTTCCATCCTAGTATATTACCTAAATCTATTAGGAGAAAAATTATCTTGTACCTTCGTCACATTAACCAATGCATTGGAGAGCTATCTCGGGCTCACCCACCCTAGGTTTATCATGGAACCACCCCTATGCGCAAACAATTCCCATGAACCATAACATAATCATAACACATGAACAAGCATAAAGAAAAGATAATATTTCCACATTGCAATCACAATCTAAAATTTCAATTATATTGACATAATAAATCCATTATTAAAACTGTTTTCAATACCAAAATACGTAAAAATAGTATATGGTATTTATTTTCCCTTTAAAAAACATTATGTCTTATTAAGGAATCCAAATATCAAATAATGATCGCGGCGGCGGAAAGGTCATTTTCACCATGTAGTTTAAAAATAAACATTATCTTTTTTGTTTAGTAAAATTATACATAGAAAAATATTCCATTTGAATGAAATGAAAAGTCAAAGGGGTTTATACACCATATAAAATAAATTCGTGTATAAATCAAAATATGCCTCAATAAAAGGATATTGAGACGAAGTCCCTTACCTCATGTCTGACTTGACTCGTTCATTCTTTAAATCCCTTGAATAATAAACTAAAGTTAACTTATACTTTCTTCATAACCTTTTTTGAGTTTATTATTCCTTTTATATAACTTATTACCATGTTATAAACATTACATAATCATTTAAGTTAATAACGGTCTTTTTGTCGATATTTGGTACTTATAATTTCAATTTGTCCAGGTGGTCAAAAGCTCATTATAAAAAGAATGATATTCATGATTTAAATATCATATAAATCATATATATCCTGTATATATGTATTTTTAATTGTCCATATCATTTGGATATTTGAAAATGAAATGCACCGTTTAAGGAGACGGTAAGTCGTACGTACACATAAACGCTACTTTCATTTATTTTTTTTCATTTTTAAAGGAATGAAAATCAAATGATACATAGGTATATTATAATTCCAGTATAATATCATATTTTATATACATTACATAATTTCATTAACACCATCTTTTATACGTTCCATGTATGCTATAAACAAGTCATATCACTTTGAGGGGGTGATAGTCCACACTTCCTCAAATGAAATTATCATATATATACAACATGAAAAGCATAAATGTATGTTATAAAAGATAATTAAAAAAGAATATAGATAAAATAAATATCATAAATATCATATATAATTATATTTTCATTCTAATGGCCACCATGAAAGGCGGTAGGTGATAATTGAACAATCATTGTTTTGTGAGGCAGTAGTTCGCCATCCACAGAAACAGTATGTTCATATCCATTAGATGGATGTGTGTGTAAGTGTAGTTCAAATCCTTGTCAAAAAAAATCTATTATATTGAAGATAATGATATTTTTATAAAATAAAGGAATAAAAATATTTTAGGGGGTTGGATAAGAAAAATAAAAGAAAAGAACTTAAGAGAAGACGTTACCTTTAAATCAGGTAACTACCTTTGGTTTGAACCAAAAGGATTTCTTGAAGTTCCTTATGCATATGGTAAGGCTTCTAGGTGGAAGAGAGGGATGTTGGGAGCTTATTTGGGAAGAGTTTGGACGATCTAATGGGCATGAGAGGTGTGATTAATTGGTTAGAGGTGATGGCTTTCTATAAGGGGGAGGAGGAGTTCTTTAGGAATGTTTGAAAATATCATTTTATTATAAACTAAATTTCGGTTTCAAAAGGTCCCAAACTTATTAAATTCTAAGATAAGATGACTATTATTCAAAATCCTCTCAACCAATAGTATTTAGACAAGTTTTGGTTTCAAATTTAACCTTATCATTTAGCTTTAACCCTTAGTTAACTAATTTGACTCTTACCATGTCTTCTTATATATTCATACTATATGGTAAATATATTTACTAAAAAATTATAAGAGACCCAAAATGTATCATAAATGGAAATTTTAACATCATATATTTCATTTGTACTAATCTTAGATTTTTAGGACTATTTTATAATTTAATAAAATATTGATTGATTTAAAAACTCTTTTATGTCAATTTTAATAATATTCATATCATGACTTTTTAAAAAATCCAAACCAACTTGATTCTTTTGAAAAACTTCATTAATTAAAAGCTAACAAGTCATACTAATCTATAAAAAAATTTATGGCATAAAAAGGTTCAAAATAAATTTATTTTAATATTTATAATATCATTTATTTGAATCCTTTATTAATGAAGCAATTACTACATCACCATTATGTCATAATTAAATTTATTTATTTAATGTCTAAAAATTATAAATAAAATACCATGATATTTTCAATAATTTTATATTTATAAATAATATTTATAGTCAAATATATCACTTATATAACCCCATATAAAAAAAATTAGTAAAAAGATTCATGTTCATGATATTTTTATTTATACTTTTAAAAAAAAGTTATTAATGTCATTATCTTACCCAAGTGGCTTTCAAAGGCCAAATGTCTCACCTGAGGATTGTCTTGGTGGAAATTACTCATCCAATAAGGTTAGGACAAGTGTTAAGGTAATTTTATATTATTATAATATTATTTTTACCTTGAATTTCCCTATTTACCTTTAACCGTGGTAAATAAAAATCAAAAGTTACTATTCACCAAAAATTATTTTCATCTTATTGAACCACATTTTACTTAATTATGACAACCATGTATGTTAGATTTTTGAAATTCAATTTATAGAAGCGGTAAAATTGTGTTTAAATGAAAAAAAATTAACTACTATGCAGTTTTTTTCACTATTCATCAAAAATTGAACGTTTTTAGAAAAATACCAAAAATTAACCCAAATATAATTTTGATATTATGAATTAAAAAATGATTTCTATTTTACCATATTAAAAACATATAAGTTTCATTAATTAATTTAAAATTAATTTTCATTGTCAAAACTCGAAAGCGTATTTTTAAGAAATAATAACTATCAAAACATTGACACTAGTTTATATCCAATTTCAAAGTGAAATTACTTCAAATGACCAACATTGGATTAAATGGTAAAAATATAATCCAATTACACATTAAAAATAATAAAAATAACAATCTAACTATATAAATAAGTAATATTAAAATTTAGTTTTGAATTAAAATGCAGTATTTTTCACTATTCATAAAAAATGAACATTATTAGAAAAATACCAAAATTTCATCCAAAGTAAATTTTGATGTCCCGAGTCTAAAGAAGAATTTTATTTTTCCAAATAGAATATATAAAAGTGACAAAAAGTTTATTTAAAAATGGTTCGCTATCAAAAGGAAGTAAATTGAACTTTTAAAGAATATTAGAGTATTTCATGCTTAAAATTGGATTCATTCCTATTTTAAGCCTCTAAAATTTATTGGATAAATGTAAAGACATTTATAAAACATGTTTACTCATAATATGGTCAGTTCTGTTCATTCTCTCCAGTAAAAGGGCTATGAGTTAACTACTATTTAAAATAATAATATTTTGTTATTATTTTTCAGTATAACTCAACGTTTTGTGAAATGTAAGATTTCAAAGAAACCCATTGTTGCATATCGGGTACTCCATTGAACATATCATCCCACCTAAAGTAATATTTAATTCACAAATATTAATAAATATAAAAATGTTATATTCTTTTTTACCTAGGATGTTACATCCCTATCTAGATAATATGAGTGGATGTGTCTCTGTAACAGATGTACATAGAGGTTGTACCCGAAAATACGGCATTGAGCAAGACTTGATCATGAACCAATGATTGAAAATGGTCCTTGATACACACCTAGTTTGAGAATCTCTAGGGATATGTTTAGGAATCAAAATCTTTTTATAAACCATTATGATGGATATATAGAAAATGTATTTGTTATTATAGGATATTAATAAAATATTTCAACATGTTGTTTTAAGACATAAAATTCCTATAGAATTAGTAGATTCCTAAAAGTAACATTTTTCTCACTAAGGTTTTATTCTTTTTGAAAATAGAAGGAAATAGGATTAACTTTATAAATGATGAGTGGAACGGTAAATGTATTGATGGAATTCCGATGGAAGGTGGAATGGAAAACATAATGAGGATGATGGATCAACTAACTGAAGTTATAAATAATAACTTGTATCAAGTTGAGATACTATATTAACCTTAAAGAAAACTAATTTTGGTTGATTCCTTCATGTGTAAAAGAACACCATAGTTTAGTGGATCTACTGACCCATTGATTTTAGAACAATGGATTAGATCTATAGAAAATATATCTTTTGTACTCCATTGTTCGAAGCTAGATAAATTAAACTTGTCATTATACTTCTTAGAATGAGAAGCTTATCAATGGTGGAAACTAATTAAAAACACAAATCTAAAAAGGGAGATTGATGTTATGGAGTGGGAAGAGTTCATGGGAATCTTTTTCAATAATAATTTTCCCCGTTTGATGTAAATAAAAATGGGTAATGTATTTATAGAGATGAATAATAAGGAAATTAAATCAATGGGAAGGTATGAAAGGAAAATTACAAGACATTCTTGATACACCTCTAGTATTGTTATAGATCCTAAGGGAAAGGTTGATAGATTACTCAGTTGACTGAGGCCCCAATTAAAGAGGAATTTAGCTAATCAATACTATGAAATGAATAAATAGATATTATAGTGGGCTATAAAGGATTAATTGGAGTTTGGAGAGATGTAGTTGTCACATAGGATGAATTAAAAGAATAGTGAAATGGATCCAAAATTTGGGATGAATTATGATTATGGAAGAGCATGGAAGAATGTGAAACATCCCACATGAAAATAATGTGGTAAGAAGAATTTTGGGAACTTATTTTTTGGGAGTGGAAAGTGTTACATTCGTGGAAGAGATAGGAATAGAGCTAGGAACATTTTTAGTGAGTTTAATAATCATTTTATCAACACTAATGATAAAAGGAAGATGGTTCTTGGATATCCTTAATTTCAATGATTCAAGTGTGGATAGCTTGGGAAATTTTCCAATAAATGTTCAATTCATAAGATAATGGAAGGAAACCACCATAAACCTTAGAATAGGAAAATGAAGTATGGTTAGGAATTTTATTTCATGATGGAATAATTGGAGGTTCCAAATGATGTGGTGGAAGGTAAACCTATTGTTCTCTAAAATATGGAAAGTACTTTGTTTGATTCTAGTTCTATGAATTCCTTTATTTTATCCATTTTTGAAAATAATATGTAATAAATCCCCGAACTAGTAGAAGAAAATATATTAATCAATACTCTTGGATGGATTATCCTATAATCAATAGAAAATATAAAATATTTTATTGAATTTTGATAGTATAATCTCATTGAAAATATAGTAGTCATTCTCATGGTTGAATTCAATAATATACTAGGTATGGAATGTATCTCTAATTATAATGCTAAGATCAACTATAGGATCAAGGAAATTTTATTAGTATTGAATAGAAAACCAAGACTTATTTTAAAAGGAGAGATATCTCGACATGAGGTTTGTCTAGAATTAATTCCCATTAGCTACTTTATAGAGATAATCGGTGACGTGAGAGAAGGAAATTAAAGCATAAGGATAGAAAATTTCCCCATCATTCATGAATACATTGATGTATTTCCTAGAGAGTTACATGAACCACCACTAGATAGAGAGGTAGAGTTATCCATTGAACACATACCTTGATACAAGATGTTATCAAAGACCCCATATAGAATGGACAATGTGGATTTGGAGGAATTAAAGAAACAACATCAAGATCTTTTGGAGAAGGGATTTATATGACCAAGTGTGTCTCCTTGTGGAGCACCTATTCTCTATGTAAAGAGTAAGGATAGATAAATATTTATATGAATTTATTATATATAACTTAATAGAATCACAGTGACAAATAAGTACCATATCCCTAGGATTGATGATTTATTTGACCAACATCATGGGGCTCAATTCTTTTCCAAGATTGACTTTCGATCATGGTATCATCAATTGAGGGTGGAGAAATAAGATATTCTAAATAATTCCTTATGAAAAAGATATGGGAATTATGATTTTTTTATACCCATTAGATTGAATATTTCTCCTACTATATTTATGGATTTAATGAATAGAGTCTTTAAGTACTACCTTGATAAATTTGTGGTATTTTTTATTGATGATATTATGATATATTACAAAATTCATGAAGAGAATGAGGATTATCTATAGATTATATAGAAATCTAATTGGATTGATAATCTATTTATAAAATTCAGAAAATGTAAATTCTAGATACAATAAGTTGAATACATGGGGAACATTGTAACTAACGAAGGAATATCAGTTTACCCTGCCAAGATAAAGGCCATATAGGAGTGGCCTCATCCTATAATTGTAACTGATATTCATAGTTTCCTTGGTTTATCAGGATATTATATGAGGTTTTTTTAAGAAAAAAATCATGCCTTTCTAATACACTAAACAAGATAACTCAAAAAGGAGTTAAGTTTGTCTTGAAAAGGAACTGTGAAGAATATTTCCTTAAACTAAAGAGGATATTGGATTTTTCACCTATGTTATCTCTACCCTCTATCAGAGAAGGATTTTTTATTTATAGTTTTTCATATCTAAACCGGTTTGGGTGAATCCTCATATAAAATGATAAGGCTATCACTTATGAATCTTTTTAGTCAATTATTTATGAGAAAAATTATCCTACACACAAATTGGAGTTAACTATAGACATTTTTTCTCTGAAGATATGGAGGCACTGTCTTTATTGGGAGAAATTTTATATATACATATACCAACAGTGTTTAATGTATATATTCATCCAAGATGAATTGAACATGATACAATGGAGAGGTTTGTATCTTGATAAATACTATTACTATTCAATTCATTATCACCTAGGAAGAGAAAATAATTCCATTGATGCATTAAGTAGGAAATACCATGTTGTGTTGGAAAAGATGAGGATTCAAGGAGATCCGTTGATCAAAGCACAATTAAGGTTATACATGGGATTCATAAGGGAAAGGACATCATCAATACTATCCAAACTGATTTCTCAACCATCATTACTAGAGAATATCAAGAGATATCAAATATAATATCCTTTCATAAAAAAGAATATAGATTATGTGATGAATTGAATGTTTCCAGAGTTCAATATTGATCAATACGGTGTACTAAAATTTCATACAAGTCTATATGTCCCATCTATCCTAGACATAAATAAAGTGATTATGGATTAAGCTCATATCTATACATTCACTGTACTTCATTAAATCACTAAAATTTATAGGGACAATCAAGATCATTATTAGATGGATAATATGAAAAGGTAGATTTAAAATTATACTTCATGTTGCTTTGTATGTCAATAAGTGAAGGTGGAGTGAAAATTCCTAATGGGGTATCACAACCA
Source organism: Viscum album (assembly GCA_963277665.1). NCBI lineage: Eukaryota > Viridiplantae > Streptophyta > Magnoliopsida > Santalales > Viscaceae > Viscum > Viscum album. The sequence continues at coordinate 1,831,716,420 of OY728127.1, read as the reverse complement.
CTACCTATACCAATATGGAAGTGGGAAAATATCACTATGTACTTCATCACTCATATCCCAAGAACATCCATGGTAAACTTTTTCATCTGGGTTATAGTGGATAGACTCACCAAGACTACATATTTCATCTATATTTGGGAAGATTTACCTATTGAAAAGAATTTCAGTATATTCATAAAGGAAGTGGTGAGGCTGCATGTGGTACCCCATTTAATTTTTTCTGATCAGAATCCAAGGTTCACTTCAAAATTCAGGATAAGTATTCAACATGATTTGAATCCTAAATTAAACTTTTATAAATTCTATCACCCCCGAACTAATGTACATTATGAAATTACTATTCAAACACTTTAGTACATGATGAGAACATGATCTTTGTAATTTAATAGTGGATGGGATCAACACCCCCCATTAGTTGAGTTTGCATAAAAAAACATATCCCACTTGAGTATTGAAATGGTATGCTAAGAAGCTCTATATGGTAAGTGATGTATAACTCCAACTTCTTCATCTAAAGTTTGTGAGAAAAAGAAACACGGGCCCAATATTGTGAAAGAGATGATAGAAAAGGTTTATCCCATACAAAAAAAATATAAACACTACTCAGAGTTGGCAGAAGATATATGTTGGAAACTATAAATTGGACTTGGATCTTCATTTTGGATAAACAAATTCCTTTAGATATCACCATGGAAGAGAGTCGTGTGATTTTGAATGAAATGGAAGCTTATCCAAAGGTAAATTAACCCATTTGAAATCCTTAAATGCATTACATAAGTGGTCTATCATCTAGAACTTCCACCAAATATATCTAAATTTCCTGATATATTCCATTTATCTCTATTGAGAAATTAAATTCCTAATCCCTCACATATACTGAATCCCAAGGTGGTATAATTGGAATGTGGAGTCTCTTATGATGAGAAGATGATGGAGATCTTGGACTATATTGCAAGGTTCTACAAAATAAGAAAACACACCATGTCAAGTTTTTGTGAAAGAACCATAAGTATGAAGATGCAATGTGGGAACCAGAGGAAATAATGAAATATTAGTACCCACACCAATTCTCAATCGACAATATGAGTTGAAATTTTAGGGATGAAATTTCTAAATGGAGAAGGATATATTGACCTTGGTTTTTAAATGATATTTTCTTCCTAAATAGATTTATGTTATATTATTTAATATTATAAATATAAAAATATAGAAGAACCATCAAAAACTTATCTAATTAACAAAGATCGTTACATTAGTTGGCAACAAACTAATTAAAATTCCTAACATTACAATTGGCCTTGAAATATAAAATAAAAAATCTAAAATGGGAAAATATGGATCGCCCCAATCTAGTAGAATCATAACCCCACAACAAACACTATATAAATAAAAAATATTAGTAAACCAATAAAAATATTAATAAAATAAAAATATAACCTTAAGAATAATTTTATCAAATTTTTAGTGAAATAATGAAGTGGTATTTATAGGGAGTAATGTGACCGTTGGAATAGTAATATAACCATTGGCCAAATATGATTGTTGGTAAAATATAACCATTGGTCAATATAACCATTATTTTATTTGACCATTGATAATTATTATGTTTTTTAATAATTTTACCTTTATAATTATTGTTTATAAGTTGTAATGAAAAATGATAATTAATACTGAAAGGGGAAACAATGGCCTCAGCCAGTAGATTCATGTCATTTGAAGCCCATTTTTTCAGAACTTTGTAGGGATGTAGTGTCACTAGGGTTCAACCATGACCAAAACCAATATGAGATTCAACAAGTTAATCTTGAATGAATTATACTATGGGAGAAGTTCAAGTTAGTGTGTATTACCATTGGGTCTATGTTAGGTGAGACACCCATGAAACTACCACAATCACATACCTTACCCTTAAGCGTATGCAGATGTAATAAGGGTTTACATGTCTAGGACATAGTTAAATAAAGTGTAATTTCATTTATCTATATAAAGTGTTTATTACATTAATATATTTTTTATTATACTTTTTCTTAATAAAATATATTTTTATATAAAACTAATTTAATAAATTGATTTTTAGAGACAAATAAAACATAAATTTATTTTTTATTGAAAATTTATACACTTTTATAATAAACTCAATTATTATAAAAAATATTTTAAATAGTATTTTAAAACACTCTTATTTAAATAGAAATGATGAAATAATTTTATAATGGCCTAGGAATTTTTTCTAAGTGTCAGAAATTTAACTGGGTCTTAAAAACTACCATTTTTCAATAAATAAATATATTATTATTTAAAAGTTAAAATTATCTTATTTTTTTTTTTTTGATAAAATAAATATTATAATTTAAATAATAAAATCAAAATTAGTTTAAGGTGAATTTTTGAGAATTTTATAAAATACTTTATCTTTTAGTGAATAGTAAAAATACAGTTTCAGGTTTTCAGTATGTTTTATGACTTCAAATTTATTTCATATTGATGTAATAATTAATTAACCACAATACATGACCTAAAATTTGTTATTTTTTAATATCAAGTATTTTAATGTATTTTAATCAATTTCCAAACCTATAAGTGAGTTTCTAAAGTCTAAAAATGGAAAATTTGATTTTAAATGCGTTATTTTGTTGAAAAATATAATTTCCCATGACCAAATAATTAGTTAAAAAAAGTATCAATTCTAATTGATTAAAATATCATAAACTTTATTCAAATTTCCAAATCTATGAGCAAAAAAATGGGTAGGCTAATGGTTTTTCATTTTTACAACCTAGATTTTGATGACCTATATTTGGAAATTATTATACAATTCCTCCACTTTTTCTATAAATACCCACCCATTTCACCATTTTCCTTCACTCAAAAATCATCCCCCATGTTGTTTTTCTCATTTATCCTCAACAAGAGTCCCCTAAAGGTGTCTTGAATCCCCCAAGTTTCCATCATCAAGATTTAGGGGTAACTCTTCAAGGTAAGGGAAATCTCTCCTTCCCTTTTCCATTCAAGTTACCTTTTTATGGTATTTCATCTAATTGACAAACTAATTCCTTTTTACACTTTATTTTATCCCATTACTATAATAATATTCTTTTATAAATGTGATTCCATTGTATCCTCTCATTTTCCCTTTCCTTAATCCATGTTTTATTCCTGTCATACTGTTGAATTTATTTCTCTATTTTTTCTTGATAAATTATCATTTGTTTCCTTTTGTGAATACCTAGTCTTATTCCTTTAAAATGTGTATTCACCTAGATTTAAAATGTTTTATTTATTGAGTTATTTATATATATGTATCCCACATTCCCTTTTCATGTGTTATGAATGTTATAATGGTCATGCCTTTAAGAACTTTTTTATTCCATGATTTTGATAATAAATTCATTATTTATTTTCCATAGGTTATTAATGAAATGATTTATTATTATATTTGTGGCTCAAATTAAATTAAAAAATATTAAGTTTGAACCAAGATATGGATCCAATTCATTGGGTAAATAATTTAATCTCCTGATATGATATGTTTTACAATACCTTGGTGAATATCCTTGGTAATTTTCATCTATAACCCCTTGGGGATAAACCATGGTGATATGCTTATGAATTAATCATTTTTATATTATACCCACATTCCCACGTTATGATTCATAATCTTATTTTTTTAATATACCTCTTTTTCAAGCCTTATTTTTATGCCTCTTGTTCTTATTGATATGTCTAATGATCACATGTTATATGACTCCCATGCTTATTCCCTTACTGGGATTCATGATCACCCCTTTCCTTTGATTTTTTTCCCCAGGATATGAGATGTAGTAAAGGTAACATAGTGTAAAACCATGACAATTTCTTCCAAGTGTATTATAAGAATGTTTTATTTTTTAATGTATTATATACCAAATTTCCATGAAACTACACTTTAAAAGATCGTTAGTTTTGTTCCATTTAATGAAAATTTCATGTAATTAATAGGAAAGGTATCATATTATAAATTAGAATAATATTATTAAATTGTTTATTAGGATAGTAATTTTTTATATTGGATATTCAATTAGTTCATTGTAAGTTAGTAATTAAGGTAAGGGTTTCTTCATCTCATTTTCATTTCCATGAGACATGTTTGATATTGCACACTATATTTGTTCTATATATTGTATGTATACTAAAAATTTGAGATTTTATGTCATGAATAATATTTTATTCATTGTATTTTCTCTTAAATTTAAATTATTCCCTTCAAATTTATTTTGATAAAATTATTACTCAAATTGAAAAGGTTTCATGTCCCAATCTTTCACCCCTTGAGACACATTTATTATTATGAATCGTGTTTTATTTATAATTTAGTATCTAATTCCACTTTAATTTTTTTATCATGATCCTCTCAATTTTATTTATATTTAATTATTTTTTGAAATAATATCCTTTATGGGGGTTTTATTTGAATATTCCTAATGATGGTAGTGATACTTTTCACAATTTTCAATTCCATGAGGCATGACTGGTATTTCACACCATATTATATTTAATATTTGATATTGACTATCTTATTTCCTCCAAATACTATGATTATATTTTATTTAATTATATTTCAATTTCATGGTATCCCTCTCATGTTATTTTGATTCTTACATCACCATTACCACAAGAGTTTTTACATCTTAACTTTGATTCAATGATATATGATTTGTTATCATCACTTGTGTACCTTTTATTGTAATAATATTTTTAATGTATTACCATCTAAATAGTCTCATGATATTTTTTTTTGGGTGGATTATTCTCATGGAATTACAACACTTCCATTTTCATTCCAAAATAATCTTATTTTATAGACATAATTTTTCTTTCAATGAAATTTCTCAATGAACACTCTATATTTCTTTTTATTGATTGATGGGTGTTCACCTAGATATCCATACATTGATTTATTGGGGAAATTATTAACCTAACCTTATAAAATTACTTTATAAAGTGTTTTTCTAATGAATTATTACATAGAATGATATTCCATTTCTTAATTGGGGAAATATTGACAATCTGTATACTTTTCATTTAAATAAATATATTTATTGATTAATAAAAAATGTTTCTTATGTATTTTATACGTTATTAATTCCTTCTTTTTATTAATTTAGTTGAATTAAGTTTAGATGGTTGGATCTTGAAATTAAATAGCCCATTAATGAATCTATAAGGCCAAATTCATATTTTTTTCATTTTCTGAATAAACCACTTTTTGGGTTAGTGGGAACCTCACAACCACAACTTGCATACAACATATCCAACCCAATATTAAAATCCACAATACAAAGTAGGAAAATACATAATTCAAAAACAAACAGATTCAAACCAAAAAAAAATTAAAATCCCACCACAATATTCAAAATTCAAATTTGAATTGAAAAACTGAACCAAACACCACATGGGGAATCACATCACCTGTCATCATGATGCATAACACGACACTGCCATCCTGTCACCCACGTCCATCTTTTCACCGTCGAAGTCCATCGTCACTGCCACAACCAACCAAAAACGAAATTCCAGGCCAGCAGCATTGCACAAAACCATTACCTATTCAAAACCTTCGAAAACCAGAACAAACCAACAGGGGAAGCCTACGCCCTGCCAACTGATGCACCTTAGATGAAGAACCAGCGCCGAATGAAGACTCCACCGCACCCAGGACAACCTCTGAACAAGCAGAGCCACACCGAAGATGTCGCCGCCACGAAACAACCATACTCCCAACACCCATCAAAACAGATCCACGCTGGGAGAAGACCACCGAAAAAGAACCAAGGAGAAAACTGTTGCCACCATCACGCGAGAAGATCGTTGATCTACCCAAAGAACACATGCGAGACACGCGGCTGCAACTCTAGACCGCAGCAGACTGGCGCTCGACCACGGATTTCATAGTGCCACCATGGAAGCCAAGTCCACCGAAGATCGCGAGCCTTCGACGCTGCAGAAGCCTGTTGTTGGCTACCACCCACGACGCCGCCAGAGAACCCGCAAACCCTTGAAACAACGGGCCCAAGCCTTCAGCGACGCTAAAATTTGGATCGAACCTCGACGTCACCACAATTCCCATCAATGAATCTATAGGTCTCGTAAGATGAACTATATTGTTTATTTTGGTGTTTGACTAACTAGAATTAATATTTCTTAAACAAAGGTCCTTAACTGTAAGATCATGATATCTTGGCTTAGGGAATAGTGTTAGATCTCCCACATTATGAATTTAATCTCTATGGAACCAATTAATTTTATCCATGTGATTTTTTATTTCCAATTTTATCCATTGATATATTATTCTTTCAATTTAATTATATAATGGTATTATTTTTTGTTATATATTCTATCCATATTATTTATACTCATATTATTTTGAAATATGGTCTTTGTTTATTACATCTTATTTTTATCGTTACTGAGAGTTTGAGCTCACCCCATAATATGTTTTCATTCCCCCATGTAAAAAATAAATGTATTACACATGATATTTCTAACAAAATAGATTGTGTGGATAATTTTTTAGAGAAGTTGAAGAGATGTTATGGACTATTTTTTCTATTATATAGTGTGAAAAAAGATCCATTAGTGATTACAACATGAAATTTATTAGTTTATCTATTTTCTTAATTAGCTCAATCTCTAAACCTAAAAGGTTATGGGAATGTATTTATTGAAATATTTTCATTATGACACTTAATTATAAGATAGTTATTTCGGGGAATATATAGTTGGTAAAAAATCTAGTTTTTGAATTATCTATTTTCTGCCTTGGATTCTAAAGTTCTTTTCTAGGATCACATAATTCGCTACTATTTTTTCCCATAAATCCCCATTACTTATATAATGTCTTATGTTATAATAAAATTTAAATGATATGTATTTATTAAAATATAAAAAATTATTATTTTAATTAAATCAATTAAAAACACATTAATATAAGTAAAATCACAATATATTATAGGAATTACATTCACTCTAATACAGCCACTGAACCAAAACTACCTAATTGTTGTAATAAAATATTAATATATTACCAATACAACATCATTTTGATCATATTACTTGAATCATAACTACCTAATCCCAATGAAAATAATATCCATTAATATTTTGACATAGAAAATCCATCAAGAAAACATATTCCTCTTCCCTCTAACCATATCCAGAATACAAAAAGAAAAAAACATTCAACCATAGAATATATTTCAATGATAAACACTTTAGAGAAATACATATTCACTTAATATAACTCTTAGAGTACCATCATAATGTTTTGATACATCAATTTAATCAATTTAATTATTTCATCAAGTGAAATTCAAAAACAAAATTCAAACACCACATCTTTCTTTGAAAACTACATTTCAAATCATTTTAAAAAAAATATTCTAGACATGAGTAACATTTTTATAAAAAAATATATTCCAAAATTCTCTTCAAATAAAACACTTTAATATTTTTTCCAAAAAACAATTCTTTGTAAAAATCATTCATAAAACCTATATACAATAATTACAATGCCATTTTATGATCCCATTTTTTAAGTCAAATGTAACTTTTATACCAAATTTATTCTTTAATTTGGGAACTAAATTACTGATAAATAAAACCATCATTTAACCAATGAATTAATAATCATCAAAAATCATTCCAATAGTATTCACAAATATTTAAAAACCAATGTAATTGATTACAATGTCATGCACTAAACAAATCCTATAAGCCATGATTCATTTTTTATTCAAAATGAGATTCTATGTTAATCACTAACGACGTGAAAAATTGTAAATTAACCAAAAAATTATGATTTCATATGGTATATACATTATCAATAAGCCGTTAAAAAATTTTATGCTATTTATATTATATCCCTATAGAAACTTGCATCTTATTGAACATGTTTTCAACTAATGAAAAAAACATGGTTTAACACATACATTAATTAATTTATATTAAATTTTATTATTATTCTATCGTGATCATTATGTTAGAAAACTAAACAAAATAACTCATCATGCATAAAAATATTTTATAAATAAACTCTATAGCATGGTATTTCAATTAATATCCCATGTATTTCAACATTATTTTCAACAAGTATTATAATAAAATTTAAGTACCTAACTACCGTAATCATATTTCTCATAAAATTTATCCATATCCACCAAAATATGTATCATGTAAAACATTTTCTATCAATATTTTTTATATAGTGGATGAAAAAACATTTTTTATATTTAGCATGCCTTTATAAACATAATCACCATTATTCAAACATCCAAATCAAGAATATATACCTAACATGTGGTATGTCGTTCGAATAAAAATCAAAATACATGAGACTAAAAATAATTCCTTCTATCAAGTGTAACGATCCTTTAGGTAATCAAATTTTCAACAATAGTTAAATATTAAAAAAAGAAAACACATTATAAAACATCGAAAAAATCATGTAATTATTAATAAAATTTAGACAATGTTAATGACTACATTTTCAATAACCATTTTCATTCAATGATTGTTATGACATCATAGAGTTTCAATTTAGCACTAGTTTAATGTTTCTGAAAATAATCTAAGAAAATTTGAAACATAATCTCATAAAAAATTAAATTAACACTAATAAAAATAAATAGGGATAGAAAAAAACACTATAATAAATTAAATCAATATTATACTGCTTTATAACAACCACATCCTAAATTTCAATCACAAGTGAAAACATTGAGGATGTATATAATTTTCATAGGTATTTAATATATAATCACTATAATATCACTTTAGTATTTTTAGTAGTCTTAGGTTATTTTAATTGGATCGTAGGGTCTCTATCCTCATCCTATATGGTCTCCCATGTTTTCATCAAATACAAAGATATAATAATATTATATTCCTACCAATCCAATGAAATCCTACCAATTAATTTCTAAATAATCCATTATAACACTAAATAAAACCTATCATACCACTCTTTAATTAGCAATCCACATTTTAAACCCTCCTTGGGAGAAAGTGAATACAATTATGACCCCCAAACCCAACCTCAAAGAGTTAATGGGTTGAAGACTATAATTGAGGTTAATAAACAATTATATTATGAGGCATTTTCCATGAAAATACTATGAATGATAAATATAAAACCACAAATAAACTAGAAATGAATAATATAAAATAAAAATTATCTTTAAAAGTATTTAAAGGCATATATAATCCAAAAATAGTACCAAAAATAATGTGACACTTATAATGGTGACTATAATTCCATTAGTCACCACATTCTGAGCAAGTATTCCCATCCTGATCACAAACTTATTCCTAAAATTATATAAAAACAATATATATAATATAAGGGTGATATTATAAGTATACTCAGTGGGTTCCTCCTAATAAATTCTTTTGAAAATGTTGATGGAGTATACCAATGCTTCGTTAAATAAACATTGAAACCATTTCATCACCCAACCCATGTTCAACAGTATAATAAACTCAAGAAGTATGAATAAAAAAATTATATGAGTATAATAATATAATAATCAGTATAATATATTGAGATAGGTACACTACAAAAAAATCCCCATAGAACTAGTCTCCCTCATACCCAAAAAACATATGTCCCAGTACATCAATCCCTTCCATAACCACATGTTTTCATTCCACATTACCAAATCACATCCATAATCACATACCATTACCACATAATTCATACCAAATCCACACACAATATCCCAATTCCATATACCATATACCACCTCCATACACCACATTCCAACACATAACAACTTCAGTACCACATTACCTCATTATTTCCACATCCCCAAATTGATTCCATAAATCTTAACCTCATTCCATCACAGCATATAATATTTTAAGGATAAAGTATTATTCATCCATTTATATCACCCCTTACTAGATGTTGGGCTTTCACTAGTAACCTAAAACTTCATATGGTTTTTTAAGATAATTTGACTCAGTGGGTGGATCCAAAGATATAACATAAATTATAATGAATATATAAGAATAACACACAATATCAACCTAGGTTTCACTCATATAGAAATAACTCTATAGCCACACCTATTCACTATAATGAAACTAAAACATAAAATAAACCAGATCCACCTCTAAAAACGTCACATGACACTTCTATAACTATAAAAAATAATATCTCAAACATAAAACTCCTTCAATTCCACTTCCACATTTACTAATCATTAACCAAATTAAATTAAATTTATATATTAATTATAAAAAACTCCAATATCACATAGACATTTATCCTTTACATAATTTTAATTTCCATGACCATATTTTAATTAAAACTTTCATTTTAATTATTAATCACTATGTCAACTATTCTTTTATGTTTAACACATCACAAGCACAACACAACCAATTTATAATTCCACTTTTCAATTAATTCATAAATTAATTATATCCATGTCCAAGGAAAATTAAAATATACCAATACCTCAAGTTTATCAAACTACTATATACAAATTCAATGACAACATCAGAAAATATCATATATACTACTTCTACATCACCAACCAAACTAAACCATTAAAATTTCTTAAATCCACCATCATAAAATAATATAATGTTTCTCATTAATTGAACGCAACAATCAAACTAGAATAATTACCATTATCACACCAAATCATTATTAAATTCATAGTAATAAATAAATAAATATGTGTATCATGCATCACTATTCAATTTTGAATTCATACATAGCCTAGTGATAGTAAAAAATAAATTCTGTATTTTATCTTCTTGTATTGTTACCATTTTTTAATTACTTCATAATTATTAACATGTTTCAATAACATAATAAAACAAAATTAAAATTCTCCTCATAAAACCAAAAAGAAATCATAAATAACACCATCAATTGTTTTTTTAAACACAATATTTACGTATCCCTTCCAATATCATTAATCCATATCATTATCTTCCTTAGTTTAATTATAACTCATTACCTAAAAATTAGAAGTATGAAAATTATATATATAAAATAAATAAAATAGAGAAGTTTCTAATCACCAAACATAATAAAAATAAAATAATAAAACATCAAGAAGATAATAGGAACTAATGCTCAAATTATAATCAACTTACAAGAATCATTTAACAACCTAAAATACATCACATGCTATATTATTCCTTCAATAAAACAACATCAAAATTGAACAAAAACCACCACCATAACTTCTATTAAGAGAAGAATATTGAAATATATATGAAAAGATAGTGGAAAATAAATTTATTTAATGAGTGGTAAAACATGTATACTATAAGGATGTAGATACACTATATAATTTCAAGACTACCAAAACAGAGTCTCAAGGTTTCCTATGGATTTAAGTTTAATAAGAGGGTCAAAAAATAGAGATATGACCTCAAATATATAAAAACATTTCATGATACATTTACATAGCATGGGGAAGGATATACCAGAGTGTAATGATGCTCAATCAACCATTATCTGAGACCTTAATCCTTTAAAATGACCATATCACCACTTTTATCATTAGATGATTACTTTCTTAAAAATGGGGCTAGCCTCAACCATGTCATAATTCACCCCAAACCATATAAAGTTAATTTAATCTACCCATCTAAAATACTAGCCAACATGGAATATATACTTCTAACATCAGCTTTTTCCTGAAGCACCCATGACATCACCATATAATAACATTCTCCACACAAAAAAATTCTAAAAAATATTAACTAAATTTAGTGTTCATATACATTACGTGGTAGACTGGGATTCCATAAAAAAACATAGAACCATGACCCTATAATTGAATCCACCATGTCATGGACTACATACCACACCATAAATCTCCCTCAAAATGTTTATAATTAACTCCATATCAGCTTCAAGAAAAACATAGAAAATCCACCAAAACTACTTCCAAGACATGAAAAATACTTGTTAAACCATGAAATAGTGAGGAAACCACCACAACATAGTGTCCCATATAATTCAAACACATATATTTTATCCTCATAACCACTTCCAAAATCCACTACAACACAACCAATACCTAGAAAAAAAAAGTAAATATCTAATAAACATTAGTCCTATATAATATCCCTTTGATTAGGAAAACCCCAATTGGTTCCGTAAATAATATCTCACCTATTTTAAGTAATATATTTACTTCCAAATATCTAGAGATAGAATTTTTATTAATTAAAGTTAATACCATTGAGATTGGATTGAAAAATTATTCCATATTCCTCAAAAAAATCTACACAAGTCAACCATATGCCAAATTTTCATTAGAAACAAAAAATATTATTCCTGGTGCATCATGGTTGAAAAATATTCATTCTTTAGTTAAATAAAATATTAAATAATATTAACAAAAATCATATTCTAAGGATTTAATTATATAGTTCTTAGTATTCTCCCTTCACCATTATAGGTTAAAAATAATTGGACTTCCTCCACATTGAAGTGATCACTATTTATTGGGATGATGTTTGAGTTGTATTTAAACTCTTCCTTATGAGTATTTTTAATTCACTAGCCCATAACTTTTAAATTAGTGATATCTCATACCTATACATAGTTGATTTAATAGAACCCTTTTTCTCAATAAATAAAAATTAAAAAATTAATTAGAATTTTTTGTCCAATGTTGAGTAAAACTATAACAATCCATCATTATAGAATATATTTATGTTTTATAAGTTTTAAGTGTTTTATAGTTTTTGATGCACGTAACATAGAATTTAAGTGAATAATTTCTTGTTAAAAATTTAAAACAAATGAAATTAATATATAGTAAAATTAAATTGATAAAATTATTTTTATAAAATCAACTAATGGAATTCCTAAAATAATTTTAAAATTATAAGTAATGTTAGTCATGTAATTCTTAGTAAAACAAAATTGTTTTATAATAATATTTTTTATATATATTTTTTATTTAATAGTTACTTTCTTTTATTTTGATAATTATACTTATAGAAAATTAATTTTTACATATTTATAAAATTTATTGATCATTCATTCATTTATTCTTAAATGGATATAAATTAAGATAAAATCATTTGAATGTAAAAAGTTATATTTTTATGAAAAAATTTTGAATGCATGAAATGATTTTTTATGTTGATAAACCAAATTAATAAATATTTAAAAATTATTTTAATGATTTTTTATATAATTTATTTTATAAAACAAATTAATATTTATATAATGGTTTTTAAAAAGAAATATATAACCATAAAATAATTTCTATTTATTAAAATAACTACTTTCTAAAAGTAGGTTTTACATATTATAATTGTAGATAATAGAATAAATTGATACTTCCACTAAGAATTGAATCTTAAAAAATTCATTCTATATTTTTAATCATCATAATAAATATTAACTAATTTTATGAACTTATTTTTTAGCCATAATTAATATTTACCATGGTAAATATCATGTCACCATAGTAAGAGTTTAAAGGGTTAATAGAGGGGTTAAACTAAGATATAAGGATTAAGTTATCACTTAAAATTTTAAAAATCTTATTTTTTGAGTGAATTTAAGACTTACATTATCTTATCTTCAAAAAAAATTCTATTTGGTGTCACCTTCCATATAATATGACTATATTATTTTAAAATATTTAATATTTACAAGTGTACCACTCCCCTCACTTATAAAAGGACACCTTCTCTTCTATATTATTCACACACACTGAGAACTCTATATCATCCAATATCAATGAAAATATATTCCCAACTTAAATAACCACTTCTTAGATGTCATTTTATCATTAAAATAATATTCTTTAAAGTCTTAATTCATAAGTAAAAGGAAGATACTCAAATCTTAGGTAATTTTCTTAACTGAACTCTTTCTATTTTATTTATTCTTCCATTACATCCAAATATTATGTAACCATTTTATATAATTAAATTGGTATCATTAATATATTTAAATTTTTTATGTTAATAGTATAATTATTTTCTATCTCATTTCCAACTAATGGAAAATGAAAGGGTTTCTCAAGCATATGAACAGATGATCGTCTCTAAGAAGCGATGTGTTTAAATTTTTATCACTACCTCACATGGATGATTATGATGATATATTTGAGATATATATATAATATATTTATTTTATATTTCTGATTATGTAGATATAAATTAGTATTTAGCTTCCTTTCATTACATCCATTGAAAATTTAATACATCGTACATGTGTACGTGGGAACTACTGCCTCCACGAAGTGATGTAATTTATTTTTCATCATTGTCTAACAATAATTTTTATCAAAGTTTATATAATGAATAAATATGAAATTTATGAAATTATTAATATTATTTATATTATGAAACCATAACCAAGGTGAAATTACAGAATTCACTTATCATGTATTACAAATGCAACAGTTAACACCCATAATATTGATTTTAGTGGATAATTATTAATATATGGGTTCTTGGAAATTATGAATGAATTTATTATTTTAAGATATGTACTAATTTATTTTTTATAGATTTTTATAGTAAATATATATTTATTTTACATGATGTAAGAGTGTGTATGAAGCAAGTCGAGACTTGAGGTAAGGGTTTATTTTTTAAACTCAAATTTAATACAGATTATTCATTTTTAAATATCCCTTGATGAAATTTTTTTCTCTATTTATATACCATAAAATCCATATATTTTCTTATCCTTTGGTTATTTATAGTGTTTCCATGTATGTTTTTATATTTTTTCCATCTTTGTTACGAAAAAATACTAGAGAATTGTTTCTATGAAAAACAGAACTTATTTATCATTTTTTGGCCATGAATCCTCTCCTTCCATGTCCATGTTAATTAAAAAATGCCAATAATGTTCTATTATATTCTAAAATTATTTTTTTAAACCATTTTAAAACATCATTTAATTTCCTTCTCAAGGTTTATAAAAATATTTAAAAAAATTTCTATACAATTTTTATTTTTCTTTATAAAAAAATTTGAAAATAATGTTTTCTAACATTTACCAAATGAATAAATTATTCCACTCTCATAACTTTTATATATTTTTAAGAATAATTTACAAGTATCCATGTATTTATAAATAAAATCATATTCCTATTTTTTGGATTTTTATACTTTTTAAAAAAATTAATTATAGAAGATGATGTTTCCTTCTGCTTTTTAATGCGTGTTACAATTTATTTTATAAATTTATTTTTATTCTATATAAAAATATTTTAAGTAATATTATGCTTAAATGGTGATATTATATAATGATAACATCCATGTTATTTCTTTTTATGGTTAATTATGGTTATATTTAAATTATATTTTTATGAAAATCATTTCATTCATAGGAGATAATTAAGCTATGATGAAATTATGAATGTTTTTGTGATCTTGTTGAAAACATATGTATGGTTTTCATTATGTAATGGGTGGGATTTAAATTATATATCCCTACAATTTATTGGGTAAACAATTATATCTCATGAGATAATAGGTAATGGAATAATGATTGAACATAATCAAATATGGGACTCTGTCCACCATGAATGAAAATGGAATGGGGAGTGAACCTAATCCACTATGTGACTCTATACACTATGTAATTATTCTATTGGAAATTATCCTTGGATAGAAAATTTATTTTATATAATTATATGTATGTAAAAAATTATCTTATGATTATGATCAGATCATAGGGACCATGATTGATTATTGATGATTCAACACTCTTATGACTCATGTATTTTGTTATGAAAAGTTTTTATACCATAACTCATGATTTATGATCTACTACTGATTGGGTTTGTTTTTATAAGTTATGATCATGGTCTCATACTATTATCCATATCTTATCCTAACACAAGATCATTGTTTTATATCACTCATGTTTTACATTATTGAGGACCAGAGCTCGACCTTCCTTCTATTTCAATCTCCATGTTTTATATTGAAAGGTTTTAAGAAGTATATATCTATGAAGGTTGTTGTGTGAGAATAAATTTATAGACGATGTTGAATATATTTAAAGAAATAATTTTATTATCTATCTAGTCTTTAAATACACTAAACCTTTATTATTTTAAAGATTTTATTATTGAGAGATATATAAAATATTCATCTAAAAGGTTGTAATATTTATGTATGTAATGATGGGGTCACTACAGATGGTATAAAAATAGGATTTATTTATTTTTAGAGATTATAGTATAAATAATATAAGGCAATAAATGAAGACAACATATGATGAATAGAAATTGATTTAGGATAAACCTAAAGTGTCACAGGTTGATAATAATGTTTTATAATTTAAGAATTCTAAGGAATTATTTAATTATTGTATGATTTCTCTCTATGATTAATAATTTTTGATTCTTACACTATAATTTTTGGTTTTACTAAATTTATGGAACTAAGAGGAATATTTTTCACAGTGAATATGGAGGGAAATTTAATGATTGTATTCATGATAAATTGATTTTCTTGAGGGTTAAAATTAAAAATATTATATTTATACCTATTAAACTCTCTCAAGATGAAAATATTGTTGAGATTACATATGATAAATAGAAGTAGAAATGTACCATTGATTAATTCATGGGGTAACATCCACCTTCCTTTATTGGGTCCTCTGATCCACTAAATGATGAGAAGTGGATCAGTTCCACTGAATAGATAATTTTCAGCCTCTGGTTCTTAGAGCATAAAAAAGTTATCTTGGATTTTTATTATTTGGATGGTGAATCTGATCAATAATGGACTCTTATTAGAAATATGAGGCAGGATGAATAAATTTATTTCATTTAATGGGATTAGTTTAAGAGTTTTTTTAATTAATTTCATATAACCATTTAAATGAAAATAAAAATAGAATTATATGACTTAAATAAAATGGATTATGAATTTCTTAGAACTAATGAGAGAAATTTTACAAGTCTTGAGTGGTATTCTCTTGATTTTATAATAGACCCAAAAAGAAAAATTGATCAATACTTTATTTTCTTAACACAACTTATATAAAACATGTTATCCATAAGGGTTTATAGTGTCTATGATGAAATTAATCTACATTGTCTCAAGGTTTAAATAGAGACTTGGGACTATAGTTATAGAATTAATCATGGGGGAAATTTCCTTAAGAAAATAGATAATTGATTCAATTGAAGGAAACAAGGTTATCTAGGAAATGAATGTTAAAGAGTCCTGAAGATGGAAATAAATTATGAGAGTAAAGATCAACTAAATGAACCACCTATACTCTAATTATTCATTTGAAAGTAGTGTGTTCATTCTTATAACTAATAATTTAATATTACTTTTAATGATAAATATCACTTTTAGAAACATATTAATACAAGAGACAAAATAAAAGCTTGTGTGATCCTAACCACTAAAGTGGGTCATGAAAATAAAGTGGTGAAAGATACACATATCATCTAGTATTGAACTAAAAATTTCTTATTTGACTTAATATCTTCCCACTCTTTTATATTTAAATAATTTAAAAATAGTATCACATCAGAATAAAAAAATAGTTATTGAATTGTCTATGAAAAATCAAAATGGTTTGATGGTCACATATCATGTCTATATATCCTCTCTATTAAATTTTATGGGAATGTGTTTCCTACAAATAGTTTTATTCTTCCTTTAGTTAAATTTAATGGGATTTTGGGTATGGATTGGATCTCTATTTATATATCACATATTAATTTCCATGGAAGGGATTTCACAATTGATATTTTGAATCAACCTATTGTCATTGTTTTCCTAATTAGGTTTAATACCCTAATATGGGGGTGAATCAGGGTATGAATGTTTAAAAATATCACCCCTTCGGATCTTATTTTGTCATTAAAAAACAATATTATCTCTCCTTATAGAAATGTATTAATAGGATTGAAATCATGTATAAGACACAATAATTTTACTTGGTTCACCATCATCGGTCTATGTCCAAGGAGCATACAATGGTGATATGCTGATGTACCAAATCCACAAAGGCTCACTTCCAAATTACAAGGTTCAGGCTAGATCACTTCTATGCCCAAGCTCACTTCCTTTACAAGGTTTAGGGTATGATCACTACATTCCCATGGGTCACTCCCTATTTCCTTTTATCTAGATCACTGTTTTTGGAAAGAATCACTATATTCCTCTTCCTTTGGTCATTGCCCCTAAAAGGGATCCACTCACAGTTTATGGACCTGTAGGCCCATTAATTTTCATGAATGCACGCATCATCAACTATAGATAGATGCCATGTTGAATTCATATGTCCATCCATAGATTAAATGCACTATTCCTTGTACTTTTAGTTAAAAATAATAATTTTTTAAACTATTTTAGTCTCTTCGTGAACTTACTCAAGTCCCCCATGAACTGCCTTGCACTGTGTAGCTCGAGTGCTTCATGGACCACCTTTGTCTTCCACTGACCGCCCCTCCTTCATGGAAGGATTTTTCTTCCACTGACCCCCTCTCCTCCATGGATGGTTGATGTCTCATAGACCACCTCTCCTATGTAGACCCTTCTTCCTTTGCAGGAAGCAGTTCCCCAGGAAACCCTTTCATCAACTGCCTTTACAGAAACCCTTTGTGGTATTTACCCTCGCAAACTATTCTCCTCCACGGAACCCCTCTCAAACTCTTTTATACTTTTACAAATTTATTCCCTTAGTGTTCATGTTTTCTAATAAAAATCACTCAATGTAATTATGGTATTATAGGTCCATATATAGGAAAATAGATCCTTGAAATCCACTAATCAATTTTACTCAAATTTTCAATTCAGTACAGCCTTCACCATTGACTATGCTCCTTCCACAAACCATTTTTTCCTCCGTGGTCCACATATAAGTTTGATCCTATGTGCTGGCTAATCTCTTCCATGAAAAAAACCCTCTCAGGATTCTGAAACTGCATCCTCCTTTCCAAAAACTACAATTCATCCCATGAACTGCAAGCCTCCCGTAGACACCCAACCTCCCGCGAACTATTTTTCATTCATGTTCTACATACCAAGCCTCAAGATCCACATAGCATTTCTATGTGGAAATTTTCATTTTCCAAATTTCCTTTCCCATTTCACGAATCTCATTTTTATAGTATATTAATTTTGTTTCATGATCCAAAAACCATGATCCCCTTTGTAGAAAACCATCCATTTCCAAAAAAACTCTTGATTTTGAGGCCCAACAATTTGGAAAACATTGGGAAACTGCACTGCCTTAAAAACCTTCGTTGGAAACATCAACCAAAATCATTTGTTGTCATCTGGATTTTTCAACAAAAAGAATCACCCCAAAAACACCAAGAGGTCTCATTGTGGGATTTTTTCCCAACAATATTCCCCTTTGGGTTTTTTGAAACTCTCCAAATTTTGATACATAATTAATGCTTCTTCCATCTTCTACCAGCATTCACTTATTGATATTAAGATAGAAATTAAGGATTTACTCAATGCATACTCTAATACCACATGATCCATGATCTCATGATCAACAAGAGTATACTAAAAATTTCATCAATGAATCACTTCATTCTATCCCAAAATCATTCTATCTACTTTATTCACGAACCTCATCTATAATAATATATATCCTTTGATCGATCACTTATAGAATCATCAGATTTAATACTCCCCATAACTCACTGGTCCACCTATCAGCTTCTCCTCCTATCTTCATTAAAACATTTTCTCCCTTTTAATATCCAAAATTTATCCCCCTTTGTTAATAATCCTAAAGGTCACTTCTCTATGGTCTTAAACAGGGTAAAGAAAACAGATCAACACATTAAGGAAAAAGACACAATACCTCAGGGAGAGGGGTCCCAGATCCACATCTTTTCAAGTGCAGGGAGTTGACTAAACTCCCAGATCCATTCGATGCCTTTAAAATTCTTCTTTGGGTAAGACCTTTGTTATAATTTCTACAACTTATAGTTTTGTAGGCACATACTCCAACTTCACAAGACCTTGCTCCACCTTCTACTTGATGAAATGATACTTTATTTCAATGTTCTTTGTCATTGAGTGATGGACTAGATTTTTTCTGTGATTTATAGCACTTGAATTATCATAATGGATTCTGATCAGAGACTTCACTTCTACTCCCATATCATCAAGCTATTGTTTCATCCACAATAATTGTGTGCACGCTTGAGTTGCCTCAATATAATAAACTTCTACAGTTCTCAATGAAATGAAATCTAGTTTCATTC
This sequence comes from Viscum album, assembly GCA_963277665.1. Lineage (NCBI taxonomy): Eukaryota > Viridiplantae > Streptophyta > Magnoliopsida > Santalales > Viscaceae > Viscum > Viscum album. The sequence continues at coordinate 1,831,696,174 of OY728127.1, read as the reverse complement.
TTAGCCAAGAAATAAACAATCCACAAAGATATAATTCATCACCTAATGTTGATTTTATATCATCTATTAATCTGGCTCAATTGGCATTTGTATATCCTAATAACTCTTGTTGATATTTTTTATTTTATAGAAAGACAAAATCCACTATGCCATTGATATAATGAAGTATTCTTTTCAATACAATAAAGGTTATTTCATTGGAATTTATTTGATAATTCAATTCTTGACATGTGGAAAAAAATATTTGTTCATTTCATTGTTAAGTACAATAGGCTTGATCTACCTGTATTTGTTGACATTAACCGCTTTTCCTTCATCATCTTGTGACAGTTTCATCCGAGTAGCCACTGGAGTTGTCATATCCTTGGAATTATCAATTAAAAATCTTCTAAAGACCTCATTGGAATATTTTTATTGATAAATTAATGTGCCATTTTTTCCTTATGTTACCTATAAACCAAGGAAAAATATCAGTTCATCAAACATTAACATTTGGAACTCACTTTTCATTAAGTCAGAAAACTGTCTGCATTATGCTTCATCTGATCCATTGAATATTATGTCATAAATATACACCTTCACCATCATTCTTTGATTAATTTCATTATTGGAATATAGATTTTAATCAACTCTACCCTGTCGAAAACCAAGATTCATTAGAAACTGGTCTGGCCTTGAATACCATGATTTTGGTGCTTTCTTCAAACCATATAAATACTTATTTATCTGAAAAATGTTGTTCTCATCTTCATGAATAAGAAGCTCATCTGGATTCTCAATATAAACTTCTTCTTCCATAACCCCATTCAGAAATTCTGAATTGACATCCATCAAGAAAACCTTGAACATTCATTGAATTGTTATGGAAAGGAATAATTTGATTATATCTAGCCTTGAAACAAGTGAAAATGTTTTATCAACATCAATAACAAATTTCTATGAGTACCCTTTTCACACTAGTCATGTTTTTTTGAATCACATCACTATATTCATTCATCTTATTATGAAATACTCATTTATTCCCGATGAAATTTTTGTCTATTGGACTCAAAACAATCTCCCATGTTTGATTCTTCTTAATTTGTTCAATATATTCATTCATATCCTAAACCCAATTCTAATCTCCAACTACTTAAACAAAACATTTAGGCTCTACCTGTGATAAATACGATGCTTACTGTAGAGTTTTCATTCTCCTTATCTGCACTAGCACTGTCTGAACACCAATTATGTTTTGTTTATCAATTTTGGATCTTCTCTTTTTCCATTTTACAGATACTTAATTCTGCTCATCCTTTTCATTATCTAAATATTCTTCTGAATCAGCCTCTGGAACTGAAACGTCCCTTAATATACTTATCTCTTCATCACTATCCTCCCAAAACCAATCATGTATAATCTGAAGATTTTTCTCATTCTATACTATAGTTACATCATTTCTTTGAACAAATTTTCCCAGATTATTATTGAAGCATTTATATGATTTTATTTTCTTTGAGTAGCTAAGAAATATCCCTTCATCTCCACAAGATTCAAACTTTCTATGTTTCTTCTTATTGAGAATGAAACACTTACTTATGAAGACTCAAAAGTAATTCAACATTGGATTCTTTACATACCATATCTCCTCTTATTTTGGACATAATAAATCTATATTTGAAGTGTAAACTGATGTCATCACTACTTCTTTCCAAAACATCTCTGGTAGGTATTTCTTAATGAGCATCATTCTAGCCATGTTGTTGATAATTTTGTTTCTTCTCTTGACTACTCCACTCTAATTTGGAGTTTTTACTACTAAAACTTGGTGCCTTATCCTATGTTTCTTGAGATAATACTCCACTTGGCTATTCATGAACTTGGTTCCATTATAGGTTCTAATCTTCTGGATTTTCTGACCTAGAATCATTTCAACTTCCCACCGATATCGTGTAATGAAACTGAAAGCCTAAGACTTGTGGGTGATGATTGATACCAATTCCATTTTACTAAAATTATCAATTAAGTGAACATAGTATATTCTCCCATAAATATCTCTTGGTGAAATAGGTCCACACACATCAATATATACCAACTCAATCACTCTTGTTAACCTTTTCTCTATTCCCTTATATGTCTTTTGAATGATCTTCCCTTTTTGACAAGAATTTAATGTATGAGTGCAATCATGTGATAGCCTAGGGAGGTCATAAATATTATCATATTTCACCAGATCTTCCAAAGACGTTTGGATCATGTGGCCAAGACATTTATTCCCTAACTTGTTTTCCTCTTCCTTGTATAGAAAGCACATATCATCTTCTCCACTCACAAAATCGATATTTCCTTTCTTATTCTTTATCTATAAAAAAATTGCACTATATTTTTCCTTTATGACACATAAGTTCTTTGAAAAGCTTATGAAATGGTCTTGAGTCACACAGTTGACTGACATAAAGAAAGTTGTGACTAAGGCCTTAAACAACTAAGACACCAGTATATCTCATGTCTTTTCCCCCAAACTTGACTTTTCCTGAGCCAAAAATCTTCACACCTTCATCTTTACCAAATATTATGATACCTTCCTTATCATACCTGATTTTGGTCACCATATATTTATTTACTTACATATGTTAGGTGCATCCGTTATCAATGATACATATTCCAATGCAATATGATGCTTTAAAAATAATCTCTAAAACCAATTCATGTTCATATCTTTTCTTTCTGATCAATTTCCTTGACTTCTACTTGATATATATTGATAATATTTATCTTACTCGAAGTATGGTAGACCAGCTTCATCCTGTAGAGCTATAAATAGATTTTGTATTTTCAACTCATTTGATGATACCTTTAGCTACTACTTATAACTACATTCATTATACTTTGGAACATTTCTTTTCATTATTGATGAGAATTATCTTTCCATGTGCCTGAATCCTCCACACTTGAAACAGTGATCATCAAATGATGTCCTATAATATTGAGCCTTGTATTTTTGCCTCTGTCGGTCTTATTCCCTTTGATGTATCTTTCCTATAGAATAAAAATTTTGTGAGTGTCTAATATTTCCACAACAATAGAATATATTTTGGGGTTCATTCATGTGTGTAAATACTACACTATTGGTTCTCCCTTGGGATATCTGAGTCTTCTAATTCTGATTCGTACCCAAATCAGTCTTCAACCTCGAAGTGGGAGCTTATGGTTTAACTTCAATCATTACTACTTTCTTTTTTTAATCAAGCCCCATACTAGTTGTATCATTTTGATCAATCATTTTATTTTCCTGAAACTCCTTTTTCTACTTCACTAGAACTCTAAATTATATTTTTTTCCTTTTTTTGTTGCCTATGTGTCCTACTTTTCTGGAATCAATAGTTTCTCCTGATCATTAACTTTTTTTCACATACCAACAACTTCCTATTCAATCTCTTCAATACTTTTGATTTGATCTTTTCCAATATTAGTCAAACTATCAACCTGTCTTTTCTATTATTTAATTTTGAGTTTTTACTCAACCACCTTTTCTAAGATTTATGGAATTAAAGACTACAGTTTTTCAATTTCTTCATTCCTCTCAGACTTCTCTTCTTCCAATTTCTTCATATAAAGTTTGGAATCATTAACCACATTGTTTGATTTCTTCTTTTGGGCCCTCCAAACATCTATCTCTTCAAGAGAAGATTATAATTCAACAAGAAGTTCAACTCTTCCTTATACATCTCTCTTGTCTCTATGTCTTTCTTCCCTTATTTTAAAATTTCCCACAACTTCCACCATAGAATTTGATTTAGTATCTATACATTCCTCCAACTCTTCTGCCTTGGATTCTTCTGAAATTTCATATTCTTTTGAAATAAGATTCTTCATTTTTAAGAAATTTCTCTTAGAACTTCTCATTCCTTTCACATTGGCTGAAAAATTATTTCAGGTAATTTCATCATTTTCTTCATCATCATCTTTAAACTTATTAGAAAACTTTGCTGAAAAATGTCCAATCATTACACATCGAAAGCATGTAAGTGGAAGTTTTCTCAAGATGTGATTGATAATATATATATATTTAATAATTTCTCCAAGATTGCATATGTCCTATATAGAAACATTCACCTAATTAAAGAATGTATCAACAGACTCATTAGAGTGCATTATGAGATCCTCATATTTGTTCAATTGATTTTACCACATAGAATGTGATGTTTTACATGACATCGCCTTCATATAGATTTCATTGGATAGGGATCCCCCTAAAGCATTGATTCCTTTGGAATCTGCATCCAATTTCATTTGGTCATCTTCTGATAAAGCACCACTGTCAATATTGGCCTAAATTCCATGCATCGCTGCTATAAAGACATTCATTACTAACAATCAGAATAAGTGATGCATCTGATTCTTCCATAACTGAAAATTGTTCCCATCAAAAATTGGAATCCCTTTGGATTTAAAACCTTCATCTCTTCAATTGAGAGAGAACCACTTACTTTCAAACTTTCCCTTTGATACCAATTATTATCCCAATTAGGATAAATACCCTGAGAGGGGGGTTAATCAGGGTATGACCGATTAAAACACCTACCCCTTCAAATCTTGTTTCATCATTAAAAAAACAATCTTCTATCTCCTCCATGTAGAAATGTATGAACACGATTGAAATAATACATGATACACATCAATTTTACGTGGTTCACCATCACTTGGCTACGTACAAGGAGCATACAATGGTGATGTGATGATGTACCAAATCCACTAAGGCTCACTACCAAATTACAAGGTTTGAGATAGATTACTTCTATTTCCAGGCTCACTAACTTTATAATGTTTAGGGTCTACTCACTACATTCCCAAGGGTCACTCCTTATGTATCTTTCTCTATATCATTATCAGTGGAAAGTAGCATCGTCTTCCTCTTCCTTTTCTAAATTCTTCTAGAAGGGATCTACTCACAGTTTATGGAATTATAGGTCCCTTCATTTTCATGAATGCACACATCCTCAAATATAGATAGATTCCCTCTTGAAATCCAATTTTTACCTTTAGATGAAATAAAATTTTCTATGTACTATTAGTTTTTTTTAAATTACTTTCATTAACTGTTTTAGTCCCTTTTTTAACTTTCCCAAGTCCTCTGGGAACTTCCTTGCACCACGTAGCTCAAGTGCTTTGCGGACCACCTTTTTCTTCTATGATTTGTCCCTCCTTCAAGGACGTATTCTTCTTCCATAGAACAAATATCCTCTATGGATCTATTATGTCCCATAGACCACTTCTCCTCCACAGACCCTTCTTCCTTTGCAGGATATAATGCCCCACAAAACCCTTTCATGAACTGCCTTCATAGAAACCCTTCATAGAATTCTCCCACGTGAACTCTTTCGGACTTTTCTTAATTTCTTCCCAAAGTGAAGATTTTTTCTAATGAAAACCACTCTAATTAATAATGGGATTAGCAGTCCTTATATAGGAAAATAGATCCAAAAAATCTGCTAATTTATTTTACTCAAATCTTCGATGTAATACAGCATTCACCATAGACTTCCCTCCTTCCGAGAAATATTTTTCCCTCTACGATCCACATAGCACTTTGATCCTCTATGGTGTCCAATATATTCCATGAATGAAACCCTTTTCAGCTCTTGAAATTTTTGCCTCATTTTCACAAACAACGAGCCATCCCATGAACTAAAAGCCTCCCATGGAATCCGAGCCTCACATGAACCGTTTTTCAATCATGGTCTGCGTACCACACTCCACAGTCCATATAGTATTACTATGTGGAAATTTGACTTTACTAAATTTCCTTTCCTATTCAACGAATCTATTTTTGAATTACGTTAATTGTGCTTAATAATCTAAAAACAGTGATCCCCTTTGTGGAAAACATTCCTTTTCCAAAAAAATCCAAATTTTGGGAACCAAAAATTTGGAGAACACTGGGAAACTACACCACCTTAAAACCCTATTTTTACAACATCAACCAAACTCATTTTCAGTCATTTAGAATTATCAACAAAAATAATCACCCAAAAAAGAGTGAAATGATACATTTAGGTATTTTTTCCTAATAGTTATCTGGTGGTGTGGGGATGAATATGAATTTTCAAAGGAATTAATTCCATTATATATGTCTTACTACTTATTCATGAGGGTTATTTATCCCAAATGGTTGGGTAAAACCCAAAATTGATGATATTACTATAATTTAGGAATACGATGATGTGTTTCTAAAGGACTTTTCTAGTATTCCCTAAATCATGACGTTGAGTTTCCAAATGAACTCATACATGTTGTTAGACCAATTTCAAAGACTCCATACAGAATGGACCTAATTTAGTTATAGTAATTTGAGAAGTAACTCTAACAGATTCCATATAATGTACTTATTTGGCTATGTTCTTCACCATGGGGTGAACCTATTCTTTTTTTAAATAATGGTGGGTAAATGGGTATCTATATTGATTATCATGAACTTAATAATATCATGATCACAAATAGGTTTCCTCTAAAAAAATTTAATGATTTATTTAATCAACTATAATGAGCTCAATACTTTTCCAGAATTGATCTTATATCAAGACAGAATCATTTATGGGTAAAAACTGATGATATACACAATAAAAACATCTATAAGAGGTATGGAAAATTTGAATTTATATTTATTCTATTTGGAAATAAAAATTCCCCCTATTTTATCATTGAAATAAGGAATGGAGCCTACATATATACTATTGATTAGTTTTTGGAAGTATTTATAGATCATATTCTTATATATTCTAAGAAAAAGTTTGAGAATAAAGTTCATTTGAGAATTTTGTTATATAAATTTAGAATGGATAAATTGGATAGTAAATTTAAAACATTTATATTTTTAATATAAATCCTCATTCATTTTTCATTAATTACATGTGAGGGGATATCATTAGATCAGTTAAAGGTGAAATTTATTCAATATTGACCCGAACTAGCCATGGTGACTGAGATCTATTTTTTCTTGTATTTTCTAGATACTATTGATGATTTTATATAAATTTATCATGATTATAAAATCCACTATCTTATTTGACCCTAATGAGATTAAAGTTCATTTAAACTAATGAATGTGAAGATAATTTCAAGCAACTGAAGGGAAGGTCAGTCAGTGCACCGATACTCAAACTACCCTACAATGGTGAATGTTTTTTGATATATATTGATGCATCAAAGAGAGGATTAGGATGTGTTCATAAATATAATTTTATTGTGATATTAAATCACTCACTCTAGTTGAAATTTCATGAAAAATTTACCACACTCATGATTTAGATATGACAGTTGTAATTGTTTATTTGAAGATATAGTGGAATTATCATAATGGTAAAATGTGTGATATATATAAGAATCATAAAATTTAAAAGTATAAATTTACACATAATTAGTTGTATATTCACCAAAATACATAGTTGTATTTGATTAGTGAATATGAATATATAATACATCACTACACTAGGAAGTCAAATAAGGTGGATGATGCTTTGATTTAGAAGAACTGTGTTACCTTATACATGATGAGTATTAAAAGAGATAAAATATTTATGGATTTTTATAGGATAGATATTTAAATCATGATGGAAAGAGATTGATCCTATAATTATCATATAGATGTTCAACTATCAATTTATGTGGTGAATAAATAGGTCTATAAAGATGATTTGGAGTTTTAAAATAGGATATGGAATGTTCAAGAATTCAACTATTATATTAATGGAATAATCATGTCCAAGAACCATGTATGTGTCCCAAAAATATCAAAAATGAAGAAAGAGCTATTGGATGAAACACATAACTCATAATTCTCTATCTATCCTTGGAATTAAAATATTTTTAGAGGTCTCAAATATAATTTATATTGGGGAAATATAAATAGGATGTTTGTATTCTGATATCTATTATATCAATAAGTTAAGTATGAAAATAAGAACCCTAAGGGGATGATGCAACCAATACACATACCTTTATGGAAATGGAAAAATATCAAAATTAATTTTATCATATCAATCCCCAATAAATATAAAGTACAAAATTCAATTTTGGTTTGTAGTCGATCTCCTTACAAAGTAAACACATTTTATTTATAATAGTTAATATTTATCTATTGAACAAATTTGAAGGATATACATTAAGGAAGTGGTAACGTTTCATGGAGTACCACTCCTAATTATACATGATTGAGATTTGAGGTTTACCTTGATGTTCTAAAGAAGTATTATGTAAGAATTAAATATAAAGTTAAACTATATAACTAAAGATAAACCTTAGAAATATGGTTAGTATGAGATAAAAATTCAAACCTCAGATGATATGTCATTATCTTACTCTTTTCATTTCATGATATTTTAGAATCAATATCTTTCTCTAGTTGAATTTAATTAAAAATTATCTTCCACATGAGAATTCAGATGAATCATTATGAATACCTCTATGGAAATAAGTGTAGATCTCCAATATATTGGGATGAAGTTAATTAAATAAATATTGATAGACCTAATCTAGATAAGGAAATGATAGAAATAGTTATAGTTATTCAATATCATATAAGGGGATCCCATATTTGTCATAATAGTTATTCTAGTAACCATTTATGGGATATAGAATTAGATATTAGAGAGAAGGAATTATTATATATATATCCTTGGAATACGATTATGATATTTTGAAGTATGTGGAATATTAACTACACTTACATTGGTCCCTTAAAGATTCTTTATCAAGTATGGATGGTATCTTGTCACTTGACACTTCCACCAAACATCTCACAAGTTAAATATGTAAACCATATATATTCTTTAAGGAAGTAAAATCATATCCCATAACATGAACTTAACTCGGCAGTTTCACCGCTAGAGCTTGAAATTATATATTAGTAATAACTAGTAGAAATCTTGGATAGAGGAAAAAAAATTCTATGGAATAAGACTATTCACCTGGCAAAGGTTCTCTTAAGAATTTAGATATTCATGGAAGCTAGGTGGGAAAAAGAGGTGGTATAGATACAATGGTATCCTCATTTATTATCATTAGAGTAATAGAATATATATTGATAATTTTTTTAAGGGCGTAGAATCTAACAACCCAAAATTTTAAAAGATATTTCTCTTTACTAACTTCAATGTGTTTGATAACTTGTGATGTACTCAACATCGAACTTATCTGAAAAATGAATTATTAAAATTATTAAATGAAATAAATTAATATATATTTATCTTAAATAGATAAAATTAAAGTAATAAAATCATATAATGATATTTATGAAATATTTGAGAAATAATGAGGAATGTTAGTCTTGTAATTTTTGGCTAAAAAGAATAGTTTTGTTTGTAAGAAGTGTTTTTATTATATATATTTTATTTGAATTTTTATTTATTTTATTTTATGTATTAAAAATATGTGAAATTATTGTTTAAACATACAGAAAAATTCAGTATCATTTATACATTTATTATCAAATGGATATAAATTAAGATAAAATCATGTGAAGGTAAAAAGGAGATATTTTCTAGAAAACTATTTTTATGCGTGCAATGTAATTTTTTTGTTAATAAATTGAATTAATAACTATTGATTCATTATTTTGGTGATTTTATCGAATAATATACTCAATTAATTATATTTAAATTTATATAATCTTTTATTATTCATGGAATTAATATAGAGTCATTATTATTATTAAAAATGCATTTTTTCTAAAAATGGTTTTTACCCATTTTGTGTGTGGATATTAGAATTAATTTCTACCACCTATAAGAATTTAATCAATAAAATTTTATTAAATATATATATAATATGAATTAAAAATACTAGTTAATTATTTAAACTTAATTGTTATCCATAATTAATATCTACCATGGTAAAAATTGTGTCACCATGATAAGGGTTAAAATGATTAATTATGGGGTTAAACTAAGGGATAAGGATCCATTTATAACTAAAACATGTATAAATATTATTGGATGAATTTAAATATAAAAAAAATCCTGTCATATTATATTTGGAAATTTGGTACCACTTTTCCATGAAAATGACATTATATTATTTTAAAATATTTATTTTTTACAATGGTGTCACTCCCTGCTTGTATAAATAGGTACCACCTTTTCTAACATAATCACATACATTGAGTAATATATCTCATAAAATACCAACTAAAATCACATACCAACATTCCTTCCTACTTATTATAGGCCCTGGTATTGAAAAGGATCATTCTATGAAATTTTACGATGTATGCCAAAGGAAGATAACCAAAGAAGATGAAATCATCTTAACCGTGTTATCTCAAGTTTATTTATTCTTCCACCTCCTCAAAATATTATATAACTATATTATTATTATTAAATTAGTATATTTAATATAATAATTTTTTTCATTTTAATGGTACATAAACATTCTATCTCCTTTCTATATAATGGAAAATAAATGCATTGCTCATGTGTATGTGTGGACTACAATCTCGAAGATGAGACACGTTTAATTATTCATCACTATCTAACATGGATTGTTATGTTGATTGATTTAATAAATATATATTATATTTATAATTTAATTATTATTTTTTAAGGATAAATTTTTATTTACCTTACTTTCATTCCATCTATCTCCAAATGAAAACATCAGCTTTTTGTACATGCAAACTACCGCCTCTATGAAGTGATGTAATTCATTTTCCATAAACACCTTATATATATTTTTATAAAAGAGTATATTGTAAGATATCTAGTTTTTCTTAAGGTACAGATCTTTCCTTTCAGTTTTAATGTGTTTACTTTCCTTTTTGTCTTAGACCCTAAGTATGGCCATGGGCTGGTTGGGTTTTTTTTGGAAAAAAGGGGAGAAAAGGGATGAAGGCTGGTTGTAGGCCTAATACACATCTTTTACTTGGCCTACATGTTTTGTACTTGGCCTAAACATTGTGTGTTGGACCATCATGATGTGTAGTATTTCTAGTTCAGAAAAATAAAATTAGGAAGTATATGTCGTGTGCTTGAGGTACACGTCTTGTGCTTTCTTGCTGGGTTTTTTAAAAATAGAGGCAGTAGCCTCTTATTTTTGATGGACAGATCTCATTCCTCTCATTTTAGAGATATTAAACAATATAAAATGGTTTTTCAGGTTTATAAATTGTTTGGACGCTGATTCGAGCATGGTTTGTCTCGTTGGAACCGCATTGGTAATTACTCAATTCATTTTTATTCTTTCTTGATTCATCATAACAAAGACTGCGTTATTTGGATTTAGGATCATATGCCCTAATATTACATTATTCATTAATTCTTCAAATTTATTCAAACCAATATGAATTAGGAATTGATACTAGATGATATTTCTACTAATGAGGTTAGGTAGGTGGTTTATATTATCATTTGGATTTTATTATTATTTTCAGGCACTCTGTCAATATGTCATCCGTCAGAATTTCTGGCGTGGCCCTGTTTTTGAGTGAGCTTCTTACTATAGGTTTAGTTGGGCCTAGTGAGGATGCTTTTAGGTTCTTTTTAGGTTTTTCGACACTCATTTCATGATTCAAGGTCACCCAAGGGGTTCCCCTTAAGGAAATAACTTGTTTGTGCCTATTTAAACCACCCAAGGGGTGTTTCCTTGTGCTCTCCTAGTTAGAGGAATCTTGTTAATGCTTTGATAGCTTTAATATCTTGTTTAGGAGATGAAATGCCTCCCTTCTTAGTGATATATTTCCATTCCTTACCTATTTTGATAGTTTTTATTAAATGAAAATGGATTAACAATTGGGCATACTTGTTGGAATTTGTTTAAATGCCCAAGGGGTGAGTTGGGAAATGGTGATATGTGAGAGTATATGCTCATATGGGATGTTTAATGGATAATATGGGTGGGTATACCTATATAAAATTAATAATGGCATGTTAAATAGATTATATAGGAGGGTAGTCCCGTATTCTTTGTAGTTTATAAATGGTTTGGATGAGTGAGTATACTCATGGATTGTGCATGTTGATGTGAGTGGGAATGCTCACATGGAATGAATGTTTTAAATTGAATGATTTAAATTGAATGATTTGATTGAATGGTTTGATAGATTCCATGGACTGATCTATATGGATTTGGAATGCGGTATTGGATGCCTTGGGTTGACTCTGCTCCTTGGGTCTTGATTCTGTGGGATGCCTCGGGCCTTGCTACCCTGTGGATCCATCATTCTTGGGATCTCATAGAACATTCCATTGCTATTCTCCTAGGACCCCAACTGGTGCCTAACCGAGTTTCCACTGGGATGCCCATGGGACTTGATGGGATGCCTCGGACAAGCTCCTTAGATCCATCCATTCATGGTCTAGATATGTTACATGGATGCCCTGGTATGTGACACCATGGATCCAGCCCTTGGGGTCTGCTTTTCACTATATGGTGTGGTTATAGAATTCTACTTTTCATTATATGGCATGCTCAAGGGATTATAATTTTCACTATACAGCATGGTCGTGGGGTTCTACTTTTCACTATACAGCATGGACATGTGATTCTACTTTTCACTATACTATGTGATTATGGGATTATACTTTTCATTATATGGTATGGCAGTGGGATTCTAATTGTCACTATATGGTGTGGTCATGGGATTATACTCTTCACTATGAAACATGGTCATGGAAATCTTGACTTCTTTATATATCATGGATGTGGCTTTTTTGGTATTGATGGATGTACGGCATGGCCATGTGACTTTTTTACTTTGTTATAGCTACCTTGTTAAGAGCTGACTCTTTTATAGGTATCCTTGAGGGGCTGTTTAGTTTTACTTTACAGTTGACTTATTCAATGGGAATTAACTTTACTTAACTACTTCGTTTATACTTTCAAGAACTTTGTATATTTCTATTAGAACTGTATATACTTGGGTGGTTGCCTACTTGGATGATTATCTCACACACTATTTGGCCCTCCTGAGGACCCAAACATATTATATGGTTGTAGGAGATGATGGGGGAAAGTACCCTAGTACAGGTTGTTGACTATGGATTTGGAGAAGGGGAGCATAGGACTAAGCTGAGGCTTGAAATTCTAGGATACCTTTTTGGTATTTTGGTTATTTTGGGATACTTGTATTGTATTACATTTCAATGTACTATTCTGGAAACTTTCTCGATACTTGTACCATCTACATCATTTTATATATGAGACACTTCTAGTTATTGATATATATTCCTGACTTGTCTTACTTTCATTTGACTACTACTTATTTATCTTTTTCTATTCATTGTATGTTTGACTTCCATTGTGATACTCTGGTAATGAGGGCATAGTCTCCCCACTAACTCACCTAGGCCCTCGCTGCTAGTTGGTAGCCTCTAGCATTTGGAAAGATGCACTTAAGTCCATGTGGACAACTAGACTCAGGGCACTATAGGGTGGCATCAGGGTCTGGGACATTACATATATATCGAATAAATATTAATTTTATGAAATTATTAATATTATTAAGAAAATTAAATGATGACCAATGTGAAAGTAATTGAATCACCCAACTGAAACTTCCATAAAAACAAAAATAGTTAGCATCCATGATAATGATTTTATCAGAGAATTATTAAAACTTGTTGGTTGGAAATTATAAATGAATCATATCTAGTAAGATAAGTATGAATATTTTTATTTGATATATATATATATATATATATATAATAAGTCTGAATATTTTATATAGGAGGTTCGATAAAGCATGAACTAATTAGTGACTTAAGGTAAGGATTTATGTTGTAATCTCATTTTTTATCACGATTATTCATTATTAAATCTCCATTGGAAAAATTATATGTTATATATCTATTAAAAATCATATATTTTCTTATAGACTTTTTATTTCTACATTTTTCGTGTATTATTTTTTTCCCCTAATTTGGTTCTCAAAAATACCCAAATAATATTTTTAATATAAAATGACCTTATTTAATCATTTTGGTCAGAATATTTTTTTCTTCCATATCCATATTCTTCATAATGATTCAAGAATATATTTTTTAATTATAAAATGATTGTGAAATTTCATTTTCAACCATATTATACTTTCTTATAAATGTTTTTAAAAGTAAATTTTTCAAAATTTTCTATAAGGGTTATATTTGACTTTTTATAAAAGTGTGAAAAGAATCATTTTATTCAAATTTACTATAGAAAAATATTTTCCCACCATCTTGGAAATTATTTCACTGTATAATCCTTTATAATTTTTCATGGTTTTTAAAATAAAATGATATTCCCATTTTTCTTCGAAATATTGATTTCTTTTAAAAATTATCAAAACAGGCGGTTGTTTCTTAATGTATTTCAAAACACATTTAAAATATTTTTATAAAATTATTTTTCATCTATGTCAACATAATTTAAGGAATATTATTCTTCACTTTGTATATTATCTAACTCTAACATCCACATTATTTCTCTGGATGACTTATGATGGTGATACTTAAAGGATATTTTTAGGAAACCCATTTCTTTCCCCTGGGTTAATTATGTGATGGTAAAACTATGAAATTTTTTATTATATTGGGGCACAGATTTCAATAGTTTTTAATATTTTATTGGTGTTCTTATAATTATATATCAATTTAATGTATTTTGTAAATATTGATATCCCATGAGATAATATGAAAGGGAATGGAGAGTAAACCCAATCCAATATGGGACTCTATCAACTATGAAGTAAAACGGAATTGGGGTAAACCCAATCAACTATGGGACTCTATCAAATTTTTTGTGATGTTATTTTAAGTTATTATTAACTAAGTAAATTATTATCTATTATTATGTGGATTCCATAATACTATGCATTATATTTATTACATGGTCTCAGGGCCCAATATGGACTTTAAATGATTCCACTCTCTAATGAATCTTATCATTTTTTTGTGAAAATGTTATATTCTATGACTCATGATTTATGTTATATGAAATATTGGGTATGTTTTTTTAATTTATTGTCATTTTATCAACCCTTTATTATTGTATTATGATCACATATGATCATAACTGATATCTCACATGTTTACCCTTACTGAGTATCTGATCTCATCCTTGATTATGTTTCCATTTCTCTTGGTTATAAAGAAATGTTGTATGTAGGATATGTCTATGAAGGGTGTTATGTGAGAATAACATGGTGGGATATATTGGATATCATTTATGAAATAATTTGATTATATACCTATTATTTAAAGACATTAATCCTTTACAATTCTAGGGAATGAATTATTATGACATATGTGTAATATTCATATTAATTGATGTAATATTTATGTGTGAAAAGATTTATTCGCCTCAAAAATAACTTATTTTGACATATTTTTTCCCAAATCCATTCCTTCAGAGTATCGAGCACAAGATACCTACTCAACTCCTACCTCTTCATCATGAGTATCCTCTCTATTTTCACCATTAATTCTCTAATTTGATAATTAAAAATTATAGAAGCTATACAGGTACTACTCTAATACTTCGTTGAGGTTTCATCCTCTCACATAGAGGTAGATTAACCTTTCCTTCTCTTATCCATTAAAATGATTTCAGAGATAGTGGTTTTGGGTATATAATGTTCATTTTCCTTGAAAGTGAGTTTTATGTAAGGATTATTTAAATTAATAGTTAAATGATTCCACGTTTACTTGAATAAAGTAAAAGGGGGTCTCTAATAATGGTATTTTATGTCATTTGAAATCCTTATTCTTAAAATAAGATAAATAATTAATATAAATAAGAATACTAAGTTGATATAAAATAGGAAAAATAAATTAAAATTATATTAAATAATAAAGGTTAGTGAAATAAATAAAATTCATGCCTCTTTTAATTTTGATATTCCAATGGGCACCAATTAATCAAATATTCATAAGAGTTAACATTTAAATGTTAATATAATAATTTATATGGGAAGAATATTTTTATAAAGTTATTAAAAAAATTAAACCAATATAAATTAATAAAAAATAAGGCCCAAACATTCTCAACAATAGTTAATCATTCCAATTTTAGGTTATATATACCTGATTCTATCGATATTCAATGGTTTTTTAAAAAGTATCAACATGATGAAATTAAACAACAATGAAATATAATGTAATACCACCTTTTTTATAATGATCTATCAATATATTGTGTATTGTATTAATATAATTAATCTTTGAATGAGATGTAAGATTACTAGAATTATTTACAGAACATGTAATATAAAATTTTGTAAATACATGATTTAATTGAATTTAAGTTCTCTTGAGAATATCATTTATAAATATTACATCGTTTTAGATGAATATCCAATATATCTCATAATAATACACTCCCCAAAACCATACTAGTTAAAATATTAGTATACTAGATACATAATCATATTATTTCATGAATGATATTCAAAATATCCCACAATTGTCTTATCATATAGTATACTTCATAGACTTCCCCTACTTGAAATCATTCTTCATAGACTAGGGAATGGAAAGATAATAAAGTAGTATCTTAGATTTTTAGTAAGGGTAGTGATATGAGATATTATTCAATGATAAAAAATGAACATAAGATAAGCATATGGGTATGATAGCAAGATCATAATTTACAAAAGTCACACCTAATATGTCAAAGATCATTATTTGTAAATAATATCAAAAAAATTAATAATTGAAATAAGTCATAAGAGTGTGGAAGAATCGATATCAATAATGATTTATGAGAACCTATAATTAGCATAAGACATGGGTTTTCAATATACACATAAGCATAAAAAATCACTTCATTAGTCATGGAACACTTCCAAGACTATCAGAGTGGATTGGTTTCACTCCCCTTCCATCATTTCCTTAGTAATTGTTCATATCTAATACTAACATATTAGGTAGGTTCCCTTGGTAAACTAGGTTCACTCCCCATTCCATCCCATATTATCTATTTAGATATCCATATTTACCAAATTCATTGTAGGGATATATAATTCCAATAATACCCATACCATAGTGAAAACAATTCATATGTGTGCAATAGGATCATAAAACATTAATCATATCATAATTTTATAACCCATCCAAATGAAATGGGTTTCATTAGAATTTAACCATTTCTTCATGGAATAACCTATAAAAAATAAATGGTTTTCAAAAATGTTAAATAATAACTTAATTAACTCATGGGATAGAACCAGGTTTCATAGAATAAACCATAAATAATTATTATCATAATAAATATAGAGAAATAATGTTTATGGTATCATAATATTGTATCCAAAGTGAAACATAATAATCCATAATATATTTTGACATAGTTGAAAAATAAATTTAAAATATCATTAAAAAATTCACTAAAAACATGACAAAATATCATTTTATTTTGATAAAATATTAACGAGAAATTTCCAAAATAATGAGGAAATGATTTTCTTTGAAAGCATCAATCAAAAAAACATAAATAACATTTCAATTAAAATAATGGTCATTATGGTTGTATATGTTATTTATACCATTTATCTTAAATGATAAAATTCTTCAAAAACATTTGTAAAAGGTTAAAATTGACTTTTTTAAAAGATTTTTTGTTAAAAAATCCTTTTAAACATTTTTAAATATAGTAAAAGGTAACAAAAATGAACTTTTTAAAACATTTCATGTATATGTAAAAAATTGTCAAAAACAATTTTAAGAGCATAGACATGGATGAAAAATTTCATTGACTAAAGTGGTAAAAAGGTTTATTTTTTATTAAAAACATTATTCTCAATCATTTTAAGTAAGTAAAAAAGGAAAATTTTACTAATAAATAAAAAATTTAGGAATAACTATATTAGAATAAATTATATTTGGTTATAGGATAATATCCATATAATTTCCTCTAGAAAAAATTTTGTATAGATAATCCTAAAACGAAATGAGATTGAAACATAAGTCCTTACCAATTTTGAAACATCTAGATCATAACACCAATGAAACAAATAAATAAAATGAGACCTTAAATATGAAATATTAAAATCCATTCATTATATATCATATAAATTTAGAATTATATAAACCACGTGAATGAAACAAGTGGTAAATATGGAATATGTCTCATAGAAACAAAAGTAAGATGAGAAGACCTTACCTCATGTCATGTCATGATTCATATTATTTGAAATATCATATATAAAAAATTTATATTTAATATAAATATATTATACAACGATATTAATTCATCAATTAGTATCTATCACCCCTTTATAATTTCCAATTATCCTTTTATAAATAATTTCTTCATTAAAATTAACATTCAGGTGAAAACTTGTCAATTTTCCATGAATGTTTTGGTTTGATGGTGTCAGAACATTCACATATTTCATGGGATAATTATCTAAAAATAATTATAGTTATATCAATATTATATTTATTCATCATATATAAATGTTTAATCATTCATATTAAGTGGTGTTGAAAAATTAATTATATAACTTCATGGATATAATAGCATGTACATACGCATGAGTGATGTTTCCACTTTTTAAAAGATGGAAAAAAAGAAATTTAAATAATAATTCACCTTTATAGATTCGTTTTTATATAATTAATATAAAAAATATTCATTAAATCTAAATTTATTACTATCCATGTAAAGAATAAATAAAAAATGAATCAAAATACTTCATAGAGTTGGTAGTCCAGATGTACCCACAAGCTACATTATCATTTTCCAATGGATTGAAATGTAAGAAGGTTATTAATATATTAAAATTAAAAAAGAATAATTATTTCATAAATATAAAATATAAAAATTGAATACATCATAATATATAACCATGAATTATTATGATGGGAAATGAATCATATCACTACATAGAGGTGGTAGTCCATGCATATGCATGACCAGTCCTTCTATTATCAATTTGATTGAAAATGAGATGGATAATGATTATTCCAAAAACATAATAACATATCAATATATGGGAAATAATGATTTTATTATATTTTAATTTTTAGGATATAAATGAATTAAGTAAAATATGATGTAAAATGAAAGAGATTGGTTAAAATGATCATCTCCCCTATGAGACAAATCTGTTAGATTTATTTATTAGGACCCCAGTGTGACATACCAACCCGATTTCCACATGTCAGTTCCCCAATATGGTTTCCACATGACCTAAATCATGCCTCCCCATATTCCATAGGTTGTTTACTAGCATCGAGGGTTTAATATATATCATGGGGAGACTATACCCTCTTTATCAAATTAATACAATAGTAGAAATAAATAAGAAATATCCAAATGATAATAAATAGAAACCTTGATAATACCATAATCAAAGATCATCCAACATTACATGATGAATCAAAAATAGAAAAACATAACCATAAACCAAAAAATAGATATTTCATGTTAAACGAGTGTCAAGTGTCAAATGAAAACCCAAAAAAATACACACTAATAACTCACAAGAGGGTCCTAAAATCATGTTTTTTCCCTCATACATGATCCTTCCCAAAATAACAACTCATCCATATAACATATGGATCTTACCCTTGTTGTACCTCTCGAACCCCTCAAGGTTTTATTTTCATGATCACAATCACCCTCATATTTATCTAATACTTTTTCAAGTGTTTTTGGATGATAAGAATCATTTCAGGTGGCCACGGAATTGGGCCAAGAAGGCCAAGAAGGCAAAAAGCCAATCTGGACTGAAATTCGGTACACCGGCCAACCGGTGGCTTCACCACCGGTAGACCGATGGACCCTGGGCAGAAGACAGAGCCACTGCCTCACCACCGGTCAGCCGGTGGCTTGACCACCGGCCAGCCGGTGGCACCTGCACTCAAAGGGGAGCCACTGTCTCACCACCGGTCAGCCGGTGGCCTCAGCACCGGCCAGCCGGTGGAACCCTCTCCCAACAGTGCCAGCTACTGTCTTGCCACCGGCCAGCCGGTGGCTCTGGCACCGGTCAGCCGGTGGCCCCTGGACAGGAATCCTATGCCATTTTGCAAACACCGGCCAACCGGTGGGACTGTACCGGCCAGCCGGTGGAGCCAGTCAAACTAGCCGTTGGCTTTGACCAGTCAACCCTCTTTTGGCCTCCAACGGCTCCGAGGCCTTTTCCAACGGCTCCAAAGCCCTCCAACGGATACTTGAATGTTCCCCCTCTATAAATAAAGGACCTTGAAGCCCCGGAACCTCACCCAAGCCACCGGACACATTGTTGATCATTTTGGCGAACCTCCGGCGGATTTCCTCAAGGAACCCAACGTGCTCCAATCCAATTCCACAACCAAGAGCACCTTCAAAGAAGCTTGGAAGCGGCCTTCAACATCTCCATCCATTCAAGGCGCCCAAGGCTTCTCCAATTACGGGTTTTATTGTTTTATTTTTTATTGAGCTTTAAAATTGGGTTTGTGCCTACAAACCCCAACCCTTTTCTCATCTCCCTTTCTTTTGGGTTCTCACACCACCATTAAGGTGTGAAGAGGTTTCTTCAAGCCTTTCCTTTTAAAAGGCTTGTGTTCCGGTGAGCTAGCCTTCACCCGTTAAAAAGGCTAGTGGGTTCTTGCTAAACCATCAAAAGTAAGTGGGTTCTTGCTAAACCACAAAAAGCAAGCTGTAATAGGTCCTAGTGCTACCTCAAAGCCTAGTGGGTTTCTTGATAAAACCATTGAAAAGCAAGCGGTAGGAATCTCTCAACGGTTGAGTTGGGAGCGGAGACGTAGGCCGGGTTTTGGCCGAACTCCGTTATCAATTTCTTGTGCGATTGCCTCTTTATTTCCGCTGCACTTTACTTTGATTTTTAATTTGTTAATCAATTTTTTAAAAGGCAATTCACCCCCCCCCCCTCTTGCCATCATTCCTCGTTTGTTCCGGTGGAGCCAACAATTGGTATCAGAGGGACCTTTGAGTAATACCCTAACCCGGTTTCAAATTCAAGATCCATTAAGATGGCATCAACCTCTTTCGCCCCCGAGGGCCTCTCATTGGGTCGAGCTCCATTTTTTGATGGGACCGACTATAATTATTGGAAAACCCGCATGACCACCTTTCTAAGAAGTATAGGTTATCCCATTTATAAAATAGTCATGCAAGGTTACACCCTCTCCTCTCCCGATGAATCCAAATGGACCCAAGCCGATATAAAAAATTTCAAGCTTGATGGCAAAGCCATGAATGCTCTCCATTGCGGCCTTGACCGAAACGAGTTCAATCGAGTTTCCACATGCACCTCCGCACATGAAATCTGGAAACTTTTGGAGGTTACCCATGAGGGGACCAACAAAGTAAAGGATACTCGATTGGACATGTACCGTCAGGATTTTGAGTCTTTTTCTATGCACCCAAATGAATCTATTTCTGAAATGTTTACTAGATTTACTGACGTGTGCAATGGGAGAAAGTCCCTTGGTGATGATGTTTCAGCTGAGACGATGGTCAAGAAGATCTTATGGGTCCTTCCCAGCTCATGGGCACCTAAAGTGACGGCTATCCAAGAAGCTAAGGATGTCAAAAACATGCCGGTCGAAGAGCTCATCGGATCCCTAATGACGTACGAGATCACGATGAGGAGGCAAGCTCAAAAGGAGGGCACACCAATCAAGACCCCAAAGAACATCGCCCTCAAGGTACAAAAGGAAGTAAGCTCCTCCTCATCTTCTTCCTCATCTCCTTCCTCATCTTCCTCATCATCAAGCGGCGACTCGGAAATGGAGAATCTCGCCCGCCAAATGCACAAGTTTATGAAGAAGCACAAGAAGAAGAAGAAATCTCGCAAGGCGCGAAAGCAAGAACCCACCGCAAGATCCGAGCCCAAGGTGAAATGCTACGGGTGCGGCGAAAAGGGCCATTACAAGCCCGATTGCCCACTCAACAAAAAACGGGCCAAGGAGAAAGGAAAGAAAAAGGTCCTCAAGGCGACATGGAGTGACACCTCCTCTTCATCATCCTCCTCCTCCTCTTCGAGCGACCAAGGTACAAAATGCCTAATGGCATTCCATGAGGTAACTTCTTCCGATTCCTCCTCCTCTTGTTCTTCAAATTCAAATTCTTTAAATCATCTTTCTTATGAAGAACTCTCACACGCTAGAGACCAACTTGAAAATGGTTTTCATGAACTTTCTTCTAAATTTGTTTCTTTAAAAAAGTCTTTCAAAAAACTCTCCTCCGAAAAAGAACAACTTCTCAAAGAGAAGGAGGAGATGTCCCTCAAAATCCAAAATTTCCCAAATGTTGATTCCATGGAATCAACCATCAAGGATCTTAGAGAATCCTTAGCCAAGTTCACCCAAGGTGAACAAAATTTGTCCAAACTTTTAGGTTCTCAACGAGTATCTAGAACCACCAATGGACTTGGCTACACCAATATAGCTTCCTCCTCCCATGCACCCACTGTTTTTGTAAGGGGGAGCTCTAGTTTTAAATTTTGTAATTATTGTAAGAAACTCGGGCACCTTATTTATGAATGTAATTGTAAAAATGCCCGGTACGGCCAACCAAAGTCTATTTTCTTTTCGGACGAATTTTATAGGAGAAGACCCGCTATGAGACAAGTATGGATTGAAAAATCCCTTCTTGCGAGTCTCTCCGGGCCAAAAATTGTTTCCTCTCCCCGGTGATTTATTGTTTTTATTTAGGGGGAGTTAGGTTTGTTTAAGAATTTTTGTTTTATTCAAACTTTCAATTTCAACTTTTGGTTTCAAATTTCAAATTTTCAATTGGTTTTTGATTCAAAACTTTCAATTCAAACTGTTATTCAATTTTTGTTTCAAATCTTTCAATTTCCAAAATCTCAATTCATTTTTCAAATCTCTATCTTGATTTTCAATTTTCCCTCAATCAAGTTTTATGCCCCATTCTATTTTGATAATCACAAAGGGGGAGAAATTTCTTGATTGATTGGGGGAGAATCCTTTTTCATCATGCTTTGCATTTCCTTTCAATTTCAGTATTTTTCATTGTTTGTTTCGGTGATTGTGATCATCAAAATAGGGGGAGATTGTTGTACCTCTCGAACCCCTCAAGGTTTTATTTTCATGATCACAATCACCCTCATATTTATCTAATACTTTTTCAAGTGTTTTTGGATGATAGGAATCATTTCAGGTGGCCACGGAATTGGGACAAGAAGGCCAAGAAGGCAAAAAGCCAATCTGGACTGAAATTCAGTACACCGGCCAACCGGTGGCTTCACCACCGGTCGACCGATGGACCCTGGGCAGAAGACAGAGCCACTGCCTCACCACCGGTCAGCCGGTGGCTTGACCACCAGCCAGCCGGTGGCACCTGCACTCAAAGGGGAGCCACTGCCTCACCACCGGTCAGCCGGTGGCCTCAGCACCGGCCAGCCGGTGGAACCCTCTCCCAACAGTGCCAGCTACTGTCTTGCCACCGGCCAGCCGGTGGCTCTGGCACCGGTCAGCCGGTGGCCCCTGGACAGGAATCCTATGCCATTTTGCAAACACCGGCCAACCGGTGGGACTGTACCGGCCAGCCGGTGGAGCCAGTCAAACTAGCCGTTGGCTTTGACCAGTCAACCCTCTTTTGGCCTCCAACGGCTCCGAGGCCTTTTCCAACGGCTCCAAAGCCCTCCAACGGATACTTGAAGGTTCCCCCTCTATAAATAAAGGACCTTGAAGCCCCGGAACCTCACCCAAGCCACCGGACACATTGTTGATCATTTTGGCGAACCTCCGGCGGATTTCCTCAAGGAACCCAACGTGCTCCAATCCAATTCCACAACCAAGAGCACCTTCAAAGAAGCTTGGAAGCGGCCTTCAACATCTCCATCCATTCAAGGCGCCCAAGGCTTCTCCAATTACGGGTTTTATTGTTTTATTTTTTATTGAGCTTTAAAATTGGGTTTGTGCCTACAAACCCCAACCCTTTTCTCATCTCCCTTTCTTTTGGGTTCTCACACCACCATTAAGGTGTGAAGAGGTTTCTTCAAGCCTTTCCTTTTAAAAGGCTTGTGTTCCGGTGAGCTAGCCTTCACCCGTTAAAAAGGCTAGTGGGTTCTTGCTAAACCATCAAAAGCAAGTGGGTTCTTGCTAAACCACAAAAAGCAAGCTGTAATAGGTCCTAGTGCTACCTCAAAGCCTAGTGGGTTTCTTGCTAAAACCATTGAAAAGCAAGCGGTAGGAATCTCTCAACGGTTGAGTTGGGAGCGGAGACGTAGGCCGGGTTTTGGCCGAACTCCGTTATCAATTTCTTGTGTGATTGCCTCTTTATTTCCGCTGCACTTTACTTTGATTTTTAATTTGTTAATCAATTTTTTAAAAGGCAATTCACCCCCCCCCCCCCTCTTGCCATCATTCCTCGTTTGTTCCGGTGGAGCCAACAACCCTAATACTATATTGTAAACATGAAGTCTATTCAGGTACTAATTAGGACAGCCGAGTAGGGTGTGAGTACAACTTAGTAGGCCACTACCAATGGCATCTGGAGTAATATATAGTCTATAACAGTGTATGTAGCTATATAAATAATAAGGAATAAATGAAAAAGTAAAAAATTTACACATTTAATATTCATTAAATAACCATATAGACCCCCAGGGTCATGGTGATACCTGAACTAATCATACCTGCTTCATCCCAAGCTGAAGTCTGAACCATTTCCCATATGAACACCATAATCCATTCATTCATGGGTTATAATTATACATTTAATTCCAATTTCACATTCACACAATGGGGGACTAGAAAATATGTTTGTAACCCCATGGGTATTTGGAGAAGTAGTCATTATCCCACAAATTAATTATCACATGCAAATAAATATATAACTTATAGACCTATAGTGGCACTCTAGAACCCCATGAGTATTTGGAGCAGTAGTCCCAGTCCTAAAACTCATTGTTCACATCATATAAAAAATATCATTGTTTCAACATTCATAAATCATTATAAACCATGTTTATAACCCATTATTCAACCAATTTCATAGTATTATTATTCAACCAATTTCATAATCCCATTATTCAACAAATTATATAATCCCATCATTCCACTAATTTGAAAATCCCATTATTCAACCAATTTCAAAATCACATGGAAAAAATCAATCAATTAATTCAATTTCCCAATGTGGAAATTGAAATTAATCAATTATATACATCCAATTATAATCAATATTGTGGGAATTGACAATTATAACCCCTCCCTCAAGATCGTTGACGAACTCTCACCAAATCATAACCTCAATTCAGTGTATAATGATCAAAATCACAATAGGGATATATATTGGATGAAGCATAGGACTAGGATCCAAATAAAATAGATTCATCAATACCTATATCTAAACCAATTTCCAATAGAGTAAATCATCCCCTCAAAATAAGAGAGGATGATGGGATAGAGAGAGGAATATAAATGAGGATGAAATTACTTACCAAGGAGGAGTATATAATTTAAATGGGTATTTGATTCACCAATAAAAGTGTTTAAGGATCCTTGGAATCCTCTTGGGAGACAAAAAAATTGATTGAAATTAGGTTAGGCTAAAATAGGTTATTTGTGGATAAAATCTGGGGGTTTGGTAATTTTTAAAATAAATTTTTAGGGAATTAATTTTCTATAGGAATGTTTTCCATGGTAGAGGCGTATGTTTTTTCAAATAGTTAACCTTAACCATCTACTCCTACTCATAGAGTGAATTATTTGAAAAATCATGTTCTAACCATGAAAAACCACTCTACCTAATGGTGCACGGTTTGGAGAGGGAGGACCCATCGTTTGGTCAAACTGTGTACCAACTCATGTGTCTCCAAAAATTGATGCAAGGTTTACTGGGGAAAATTACATGGTTTTCCCTAACCGTGTGCCAACCATGCACAGCCCCATGGACTTCCAAGTTTCCTAAAATTCACCTGAAAAAATCCCAATAAAATTCTCAACTAATGTATAATCAAATCAAGGTTAAAATAGTACCTAGAAATGAGAATGAAGAATCTCTAAAATGGTTGATATATTAAAATCTCCCAAACTTATAATAACTCATCCTTATTCTATAATCATAATAATATAAAGGAAAAAAGGTCAGTCCACTGAGCCTGCATATATTTTTTCCTCTCCCATGTATCCTCCTGAACATGTTCATGCTTCCACAGCACTCAGAATATCAGTACAATGTTTCCCTGAAACACTTTCTCACTACGATCCAAAACATGAATTAAATTCTTTTCAAATAATTCATCAACCTTAATATCAAAAACATCAACATAGATCTCATGGGAAGGGTTGGGGTGATACATTTGAAGTTGTGATGCATGAAAAAAATCGTGCATACACTAAACCTCTATGGGAGAGCCAATTGGTATGACATAGGTCTGATCCCCTATAAAACAATAAAAGTTTCAAGAAACCTGGGTTCTAACATTTCATGTTTCTAAATACTACGGTGACCCAATCTCAGAAAAACCCGAATAAACACATGATCACCCACTACATACTAAAGAGGTCATTGATGTGGATAAACATATAACTTATACTTACTTGAAGCTATAGCCATATGTTTTTGAATCAATTAGACCTGCTCTAATTTCTCCTTCACAAAATGTAGTCCCAAATAACTTTACTCACCCACATCCATCCAACATAGAGGTGATCTATAGGGCCTACCATAAATTACAATATATGGTTCCATATAAATATTTTCCTGATAATTATTGTTATAGGTGAACTCAATGATTGTTAAGTGCCTCTTGAAAGACCCAAAAAAATCAAGGAAGAATGATCTCAGTATGGCTTCTAGAAACTAGATAGTTCAATTTGATTTCCAGTCTGTCTATGGGTGTTAATATGTACTCAAAAACACTTGTGTACCCAATTATTTATATACTCCCTACCAAAATCATAAAGTAATATGTGAAACAATTTTTGAAAATATGCTCAGTGGAACACAATGAAAATGGGATATCTCCCACACATATTTCTCACCTGACTAATCCATAATAAAAGTCTCCTAGATCAGTAATAAATGGAATATCTTTTTCAAGTGGTCCACAATTACCCAAATTGCATCATACTTCTGAGGGATCCTTGTAAGACCGACTAAAAAGTCTATGGTAATGCCATCCCATGTCTATTTAATAATGGGAAACAGTTATATAAAACCACTCAGCCATTGATACTTAGTCTTTACCTACTAACAGGTGTATCATCATGTTATAAAATGAGCAATATACATTTTCATGTCCAAAAACCAATAATGTCGATGTAGGTTACAGTAAAAAAATTTCAAACCAAGATGCACCGTCCACATTGAGGCGTGAAACTCGTGCATAATCTCCTCACACAAAAATTTAGGCATAAAAACATAGTTCTAGACAGAGATGATTTTATCCTCATCTAGTGTCTAATAGGAATGTGACTACCCACCTTCATGGCCTTCCCTAAAGGACAAACACTCAGGATCCTGATACTACCTCTCCATGATACAACTCATGAGTGTGGACTCAAATGATGAGGATGAAAGGGTCACATTCTCATGGACCTCCTAAACCTAAATATACATATCATCCAAAAAGGTCATCATCTTCCACTTAGAACCAGACTCTTGAACTTCATGAGTCTTTGTCATCCTACTCAAAGTATTAGAAACAATGTTTCCTTCCCTGGTGTATAAGCTAGCTCAAAATAAATTGATTGCATATGCTCAACACAAATCCACTATTTTAGGTTCAAATATCACTAGGAGAAGAAGTAATTTAAGCCATTATAATCTTTATACACAATAAACTTTTTTCCTAATAGGTAATGATTCCAAAATTATAAGGAATAAACCACTACAACTAAATAATGATCATCAGTAGTGTAATTCTATTCATGTTTCCTCCACTATAATGACCCCTAATCTGCAACTTGATCCCCCTACATCAAAAATGATTCATTTTTTATCCTGAACACATTACAAAAAACATTATACTCCTCACCTTACTTGGGTAGGATCAAGATCGGTGTGTTAGTCAAACACTTCTTTAATTCCTAGAAAGAATTATCACAAGCTTTAGACCATTCAAATATGATCTCATTCTTGGTCAAGAATGAAAGTGTTTCATAAAAATGAAAATAATAGTGGTTAAACATATAATAATAACCCACCAACCCAATAATGTTTTAGAGGAAAAAACATTATTGGGATGCTCCCAAGAAACCATTGCCTACACCTTCTCTGGGTACACTGACACACCTTCCTTGGAGGTGATATGACCTAAGAAATGTACCATGTCAATCCATAATTTACACTT
Organism: Viscum album; assembly: GCA_963277665.1. Classification (NCBI taxonomy): domain Eukaryota; kingdom Viridiplantae; phylum Streptophyta; class Magnoliopsida; order Santalales; family Viscaceae; genus Viscum; species Viscum album. The sequence goes on along the minus strand of OY728127.1, from coordinate 1,831,667,952 downwards.
ATATAGCATGTTGTATATTCAATTATCTATTTGTGTACTCAGGATGTTGTCAAGATATTGGTCATGATCTTTATGAGACATAGAGTACATCAATATGTCATCCACAAAAACAACTACAAAGAGATCTAGGAATAGGTGAAATATTCAGTTCATCAAGGAATTAAACACATAAAAATCATTCATTAGCCCAAATGGAATCACAATGAACTCATATAGTCCATAAAAACTTCTAAAAGTAGTCTATGGTATATCAAAAGGTATAACTCTAAACTGATGACACATAAACATCAATTCAATCTTAGAGAAAACACAATCTCCAATCAAATAGTAAAATATATCATCGATAGTGGAATATGATATCGGTTTTTCACTGTAATCTAAATCAAATTCTAGTAATCAATATACAACTACAACGTCTGTTAGACTTCCTAGAAAATAAAACTAGAGAAACCCAGGGTTTTGTACTAGGATAGATAAATCAATTATTGATCAATTCTTCTATCCAAGTCCTAAGTTCTTGAATCTATGTTGGTTTCAATATATAATGTGGAGTAGAAATTGGTTCATCTCTAGAAATGAGCTCAATTGTAAACTCAGCATCCCTCTTAGGTGGGATCCCAGATAATTTCTCATAAAATACATCCTTGAATTGGTCCACTATGGGTGTAAAGACATCATGTTTCACTCCCCCATCATCCGGAAAAAGACTTACAACTTGAGAGGGGATCTCCCCCAGTTACTGATGAACTATCCCTACATGACCTGCCTAGATATCCCACTCTTCATGATGAACACAACTGTAACCCTTAAGAGACATGAAGGTAAATATCTTATGGTAACAATCAATTTGGCCTTGATATGACACTAGCCATTCCATAACCAAGATCAAGTCAAAACATATCGTGTCATGTATGTAATGATCCAAATAGAAATGATACGACCCATCCATGAGAGAACACCACTTACATAAAAAGATGTCCCTCGACTATACTCCTAATGATGTGTCGATCATCATAAACCCACTCACAAACTCCATTTTCAGAATCAAGCCATTGAAATGTTGAGAAGATATAAAATAATGAGTGGATCATGTTTTAAAAAAATAAATAGAAAGTATAGAATCTACAAGAATAGTACCTCTGATTATTTATGGTCCAGCCGCTCTATCAATAAGTGTAGGATGAACTGTATGAAACTATATTTCCCTTCTACCATGTGTTGTAGTCTGAGTCCTCTGAGATACACCACTATGTTAATACTAAAAATCTTTCCTTGAAGTACTACATCCATTTCCTTAACCAATATAATAATAATAAATTCAACTAGTAGAATAATATGGAGTAATAGAACCCCTTCCAGTACATTGATTCATCCTAGATCTTTCATCACTACACATCAGTCAAGGGTTTATACATTACCTATGTGTGTGACTCATCCTTCCATTGGATCAGCATTCCACTGGTGGTCATGGACACTATCTATGAATGTGACCCTACCTACTACATTTTTGGAAGTATACTTGGTTACTACTCTAAGTAATTGATCCTTCCCTATGGCCACTTTGTTTTCTATTTCCCAAGTTGACATTCTCATAGTGATGCTTCTTACTCTCAGAAGTTGTAACTTCTAGTCATCCAGTATAAACCACCTTCATTTCACTAGAATCCTCCATCAGTTTACCCTCATAAATGAGATCATGATTCATCAACTCAGAAAACTTATTCAATCAAAATTTGTTAACCTCAGACTTAATCTCACATTTAAGTCCATACTAAAAATTTTTCACTACAATTTCCTCATCTTCGACCATCACTAGGAGAAAGTTCTGAAAATTAGTGAAGAAAATAACATAGTCCATCACATTCATACTCCCCTCAGTCAACTGCATAAACTCTACAGCTTTCTCCTACTTGAGCATCTATAGCTAAAAGTGTTCCATGAACTTCTCCTGAAAATATTTTCACACCATGTTCTCCATATTTTTATCCTGAGTTGGAATATCCCACTATATTTTTCTTATTCATTCAATATATAAAAAACCAATTTGACTCTCCTCTCCAAAAGAGTCTGTAAATGGTTAAGGATATTCTAGATAGACTCAATCATGAACTTAGTTTCCTTAAGTCCAACCCTCTCTAGTGAAGGTTGGAGGGTCCTATAACTCGAACCCCCATGTCAGGGAAAACATATTCCAAAAAACCCACCTTGGTTCTATATCCATCAACTGAATAAAGAGAGAAAAGTTATCATTGAACTTGTCTCTTAGATCTCCACCTGAAACTATCAGAGCCTCTAGATCCATTACCGGAGGCACATTTTCTTCCATGTACTTATGTTTTCATATCAATAAACATCATCATGGAGGAATGTATCTACAATACCAAACACACATCCTAATACACATAAAACACAATTACCACATTCATATAATATGGATTCACAAAAGGCTATAACAATTCTTTCCTTATACTCCACCACAAGGTCAAAATTGAGGCTCTATCACTACCCTCAACCATCCCTCATCTGGTTCGTAGATATCAGAGGTTAAAAACACATTAATGTTGCATAGATTCCCATTAGATATATATTTATCAATTTTAAATTACCAAAATTAATATCATTTATAATTATCAATTTATTATTAGGCACCATTTCATTTTTTTCATAATAATCAAATATGGAATAGCATTTTCATTACAACCACTTACCCAAAACATTATTTTCCTTGTGTGCCTAAAATGATGCATGTCACATAAAATCTTGAGTTCTTAGAATTATGTATGTATACTCAACTCCCATTCCATATCGAGACATGAGTAAAATATCATAAAACAATATTATTACACAACAAGTGCATCACCCAAGTTGAAATAGCATCCAAATGTAATAGAAAACATCAATAACAACAATATCGCACTGGTAACTTGAGTTTCCCCCCACACATGGGTAAACTAATCCCATGCATGATCTCATGAACAATCCATGAATCATCCTAGTCTGCTATATACTTTTACCAAATAGTAATACATATGAAAAGAATAGAAAACTCCTTTGATACAACATTGTGATGTCCCGACCTGGGCTCCACATGCCAGTTCCCCAAACTGGTTTTCCACATGACCTCAAGCATGCCTCCCTATATTCTAGAGTCTACTGACTAATATCAAGGGTATAATATATAATATGAGGATAAAATACCATCTTTATCAAAGAATCACAATATCATAAATAAACAGACAATATCCAAATGATAATATTCATCAAAAAAGATAATAACATAATAAAAAATCATCCAATATCACATGATGAATCCAAAATAAGAAAACGTAACCATAAAGAAAAGCATTAGATATGTCATGATAAATTAGTGTCATGTGTCAAATGAAAACCCAAAATAAAGACACACTAAAAACTCCCATGAAGGTCCTAAAATCATGTTCAGTTCCATAATCCATGCTCTATCCCAAATCCTAACTCAACCATATAACATATGGATCATTCCCTTATCCTTCCCTTCAAACATGAAGTATATTCGGGTACTGATTAGGAATCTTAAGTAGTGTGTGAGTACGGCCTAGTAGGCCACAACCAACATCATCTGAAGAAACATTCAATCTATAATAGTGTATAAAGTTGTATAAATAATAATCAATAAATGAAAAATTAAACATTTTTTACATTTAATATTCTTTAAATAACCACAAAGGCCCCTGGGTTAAAGGTTACACTTAAACCAATAATACCTCCTGCTTCTGTCGGATTCTGAACTATATTCTATAAGAATACAACCATCTATTCATTCATGGGATATCATTTTCTAATTAATTCCAATTTCACATTCATATGATGGGGGCCTAGATCAGTAGTAAAACATACCTTAGTTATATGGATGAAAAATACCTATCCCACAACTCAGGGATCACATAAATATATATATATATATATATTGGGGGCCTAGAGCAGAATTCTGGCACACTATGGGTATTTGGAGCAGCACTCCCTATCCCACAACTCATTTTTCAGATCATTCACAAAAATCACAAACCATGGTTCTAGATTCATAATCCATTATCAAACATGTTTATAACCCATTATTCAACAAATTTCATAATCATGTTATTCAAAAAAAATCATAATCCCCTTATTCAAACAATTTCATACTCCCATTATTCTGCCAATTTCATAATCCTATTATTCAACCAATTTCATAATCACATGGGGAAAATCAATTAATTAATTCAAGTTAATATGAAATTTCCTAAAATTGAAATTGAAATTCCCTGATTACATACACCCAATGATAATCAAGGCTGTGGGATTTGATAATTTAACAACCTAAATTGATAAGTCTCACCAAATCATAACCTCAATTTGGTGTAGAATGATCAAAATTGAAATGGTGGAGATCTAGGATCAAACCTAGGAAAAATATCCAAATAAACTAGATTCATAAAAACCTAGATCTAAACCGATTTCCAATTGAGGAAATAATCCCTCCAAAAGAAGATATAAATATGTGGGAGAGAGAGGAATATAAATAAGGAGGAAATCACTTACCAAGGATGATTTGATCTTGGAACGATATATTTGATTATCTAGTACTAGAGTTCAAGGAGCCTTTTAATCCTCTTGGGAGCATCCAAAATTGATGGAAATTGGGTTAGGCTAAAATAGGGTGTTTAGGGATAGAATTTGTGGGTTAGGGAATTTTAAAATAAATTTTTGAGGCCTTAATTTTCCATGACCATGGTTTCCTGGGAGAAGGCGCACAGTTTACCAAACCATGTGCCTTAATTTTTCACCCCTACTCATGGGGTGCACAGTTACTACTAGGTGGGTCGGCATTTTGACAAACCGTGTGCCAACCATGTAAAAACCATTTATCTGATGGTGAACAGTTTTGGGAGAGAGGTTGTATGGTTTGGTCAAATTGTGCGCCACCTCCTATGGCTCCAAAAAGGGGCACACCGTTTCCAGGGACAAACCACATGGTTTTCCCTAATTGTACGCAAACATTTCATAGCCCCATGGGATTCCAAATTTCCCCAAATTCACCAAAAATAAACCTAAATCAATACCCAACCAAGTTATAATAAAAAAATGGTAAAAGAGTACCTAAAAATGAGCATGAGGTATCTGTATAATGGTTGGGATCTTACACCCAGTGATGGTATTATAAATAAAAAAACACATCTAGAACATTGATAAGGATTTTTGGATGAGGTTTTGAGGGGTTTATTTGAGATTAGTATCTCATAGTGGTGTTAGGAAGAGAGGAGGGGCAATTTCCTTTTATAGTGATGAAAAGGACACGCTTGTAATTAATTAGAAGAATTAAATATAATTAATTAATTTTCAAGGATAAGTGGAACCAATTTGATATATTTAGAATCTATAATGAGGAAGTGTCAAAATAATATCTTAAAATAAATTTTAGACATGTATGGTGGATTTTTTAACCCTTATCTCTTAGTTTTAACCCCTCATTTATCCTTTTGATGATTACCATGATACCAAAGCTTTTAATTTTCAGCGGTAAAGAAAGTTACTATAAAGGCACATTTGACCCATGAGTGTAAAATGATTGATATTCTAGATAAAACCTATTTAAATTTGAAAATAAAAATATTTTTATTAATTTTAAATCATATAATAAAATATTTTTAAATGAAAAATACAATTAAAGTTGTTTTTGAGAAAATTAAAATTGTTTGGCATTAAATACATCAAGATAGAAATGGAATTATAATATAAACTTTTAAAAAACCACCTTATATGTCATAATTATCAAAAAAATCATGTAACACAATAGTTCATTTAAATTATATTACTTTTAATTTTTTTTTAAATCATTAACTAATTTTTCTATTACTTCAAAAAGAAATGTGCCAGTGTCATGTAAGCATTTAACATAATTATTCCATCAATAAAAATTAAAAAATTATGACGATAAAAAAATTCAGTAATATTTAAAATAAAAATTTAGAACTAAACAAAACCACTTTTTCCCTTATGAAAAAATAATATAAATATTAAAACAATGAGTGACATTTTGTATTTATTATTTAAAATAATATTAACATCATTATCAAATTTATGTGTCAAGAAATTTCCAAAAAAATATAATTTAATGTAAAAAAGTTTGAATGGAACCTATCTAATGAAATAAGAGCAATTTTTTTATACTTTTATGCCTTATCCCATAGTTTTAACTCTGTTTTACCATTACTGATCTGAAAAATATTTTCAATGGTTAAAATTTATAATTAATAAAAAATGGATTGTTTACAAAATTTTAACCTATTGATTCCAATTATGGGATAAATTTTTCATTTTCAATTATTAGAAGTGTCAAAAATCAATTTTAATAAAAGTGCATAAAATGCAACAAAAATAGTCTTTTGAAAAACAACTATTTTAAGCATAAAATTGATCTTGTACCAAAATTAAATATTATTCTTTATATTTTGTAATTACTTAGATTATGTTTAATTAAAGGAAACATAAATTACTTTAGAACAAAATCCATAACATAATGGTAAATTTAAATTAATATATTTAATGAAAAGAATTAGTATTTTGAAAAACTATTCATTTTTTACTATTCACTCCAAAATCATCCTTTTTAGAAAAATACTAAAAATTCACCCTTTTATGATTTTGAAATTGTGGCTTTGAAAATGATATTCAATATATAAAATAAAATTTCTAAAAATGGAAGTGATAAATTTTAATTTCAGTGCATAAAATTTTATAAAAAACATTTTTGAAGAAACTATATTATTAAATCATAAAATGACATTAATATAAATTGGGTACTAATTTCATATGCACGAATAAATAAATTTACCCTATGTAAAAATATTATATATATTATTTCAAAATGTTGTTATTCCTATTCAAAACACCAATTTAATGGATAGGTTATAATGGTCACAGAATAATATTTTATAGTATATCATTGTTCATTAATTCTTGGTGTTTCATAACAAGAATTTTACTAAGAATAATATTATTTTAAACTACATTTTCATAGTTCTACATATCCCCATTTAATAAATTATGTCCTCACAATTTTATATCAGTAATAAAGGGTTTAATAATTTAAAACTCCTTTCATGAAAACCCATATCATTTAAAGAGGAAATAAAACATCCTTTAAAAATGGTAATTGGGAAATATAAAGGTTACCAAAAATAACACATAATAAGGTTCCATTATAAGAATAACATTAGTAGGAAGAGAAAATATGGACCTGGAGGAGAAAAATAACATCCTAGTAATAATATATATATTTATGGAGAATTTGATCATGAGAAAGTTATTGATCAAAAAATAAAAAATCGATAAGGGATAAAGGATACCATTAATTCATCAGAAATGAAGGTAAAAGGTTAATATACTTTTAAGATTATTTTCCTATATTTGAGGGGTTTATTTTATTTCAAGATAGTTAACACAATTAAATATACTGACTCAATTTATTTCCATTTCATTATCATAATTCCTTCCTTTGGTTATGCTTTAATAAATTTCCACATCTATCTTATATCTTATTCCAGGAAATTAATATAAAATTTTAATTCCTGGATCACTAAAATTAACTTTTAACAAGTCATATAATCTATAAAATAATTAAAATTCATTCCTATAATATCAATATATTTAACAAAATCAAAATGGGTTTCACAGGTTATTTGATATGTATAAATCATCACATGATAATATAATAAAATAATCTCTAATACCACAATAATAACACCCAAAGTTCAACATAAACCATTCAAAAAATAGTTGACTTTATGAATCCTCCAAAATGAGTCTAGGTAGATTTAATACCAAAAAATATATCAAAAAATTTCAAAAAAATCAATTTAACTTTTTTATAAAAGAAATATAAATTAGCTCATAATTTTTTATATCAAAAACATGAACATTGTGAACATATATGATACTAAATCATGGGAATACTTTCCCAAACTAACCTATTTCACCATAAAAACTTAATGGAAACATAAATTATTCAAAAAATTAACTCTACAAAAAAAAAATCCAACATATTATCTAAATCCAAAAATATGAAATAAACTTCAATATATACCACTAAATCATCAAATATATAATAAATTGTATGGTCACTATTACTATTAAATTTACATTATCAAAATAAATAAATTCATTATCTGAACTAAAAAATATTGTCACAACATCAGGTTCATGTTATGGTTTATTTATATCTTAATCATGTGTTTTCAAAAAATATCTACATACTACTAAATCAATTTTCATGGCTATCAGTACCAATCAACATATGATTGAAAATACATAATGGAAAACTAATTTAGAATAATCCTTATATGTTTCATGATTCTTATAACCATTATATCATTTAAAAAATGCATCCACTACATAATTATCATATCTTAATACATAAATACTTTAATCATTCCTCTTCCATCTTAAACCATTAACCAATATTTTTCATATTATTCCTTAATAAATCCTTCCTTTATAATGTCACTCATAGTCTCTTCATCATTAATATTAAATTTTTTACTCATACAACCTTACTGGTCATATTTCCATGATTTCACCTAGGACAAGGATTTATATTATTCCCATAAATTCCAAATTTGAAACATTCAACAACAGATGATGCCTTATAGAAATCACTATTCACATTAACTGTATTAACCAAAATTTTCAATTTTCCCTAGAAACATACCGCTATATTACCTTCTATTCCATGCATAAAATAATTTATTTTTCCACTAAGAGATTTCATTGAGTTATTATTTATATATTTCATATGTGGAGGAAATTTAATATCCTTTATTTTATGGTATTTATCACATGAACATTCATAAAACTCCATTTTTCTCTTATTAGGTGTGTCTAGAAACTCTCCTTGGTTTTTATTGTTAATCATAAATCCAGATAGCTATAAGGAAAAATCACATTATCTTTTATTCCATATCCCATTTCATTTAGTTTACCATGAGTACAATCACTACATTGTTTATAACTTTTAGCATTGACATGATTCCTCCTTGTTCCATATATTAACTAAAACCAAAAAACATATTATGATAAATAATAATCATAGTGAGTAATCATGTAATCATGAAGAATAATTTAGAAGATTTCTAAATCAAGACACATTCTTTTAAATATATGAAACCACAGTTTTAACCTTGGTCATGAATGGATCTCATCTATTTAAATATTTCATGATGGTTTTGTAATGTCCTGAAAATTCTGTATAATTTTTTTTTAATTATATGGAATTATTTCGAGATCGCAAAATCTAACGGAGCATGATTCCAATGCCCTAAGTGCCCGGAATGATCTTTCGAAGTTTTGTTAAGCATTAATTAGTGTGAGTAATCGGTTTTCATGAAAAATTGGAATAAATCTTAAACGGTTGCCTGGATCATAAATCTGAGGGCACCGTTGCGTTCAAGATAGCAGTTTTACCCTAGGCGCGACTTAATTTTAGTTGGCACGGGCCTCCTGTGAGAAAACCCGATAATGGAATAACCATAAATAAAATAATTAAATAAAATTGTTTTATTTTTCAAATGCTTATAACTCATGAACGGTAACTCGAATTATAAATTTGAGACCATTGCTGAACTCATGAGGGTATACTTTCCTTAGGTTGATACTAACATTGGCCGGCACAGGCCAGTAGTGAAAGTTATTTTTTGGCTGTAAATAAAATAATTAAGTGAAAATTATTGTATTGTAAAATCCATAACTTCTAAACGGTAACTCGGATTGAAAATATGAGGGTACCGTTGAGTTAATTGTGGTGTTTTCCCATTAGGCAGATCCTAACCTTGACCGGTACGGGTTGAGAGTGAACGTAATTAATTTATTAAACTTTTCTTAAGGTACATTCAGTAAACGCGTGAACGGAATTTTATAACTTTTGAATCAATGCTCGGATTAAAAATATGAGGGCACCATTGAATCTGCAGTGCTGAGATTCAATTAAGGGAGACTTTACTTTGACCACATTGAGTCTGGAAAAAAAGGTTAAGTTTTGTGACTTTTTAAAAGAAATGAAATAAAATAATTTTATTATTTTATTTTCTTTCATATCCTCCAATGTACAAGAGGTGTGTGGGGCCAGCGATGTGTCAAGAAAGTAAATGGCTTGACCTACCAACTTTAAGTAACCACGTCGTTGAGGAATTAAAAAGGTTCCTAATTTATGAGCCCCCATTAATTCCACATGTCATTACTTACCCTCCCCCTCTCTTATATATATGGAACTTGGGGGGAGGTACCAGTATAGCTTCTCCAAGAAACGAAGTGCTGAAGGATCGTTATGATGCCATACCCTTAGAGGATGGAGCTGATCCCAGTGGGAGGTGATGGGTGACACCGAACCACGAACCGAAGGGCGACGTACGAGCAGCATCATTGGGCACCTATTGCGGGAACAGATACATGACCCACCTTCTAGAACGGACGTTCTCCAATAGGTTTACGAGGTAGGGGGTTTATTCATTTAGGAATTTTAAAGGATTTCCTCTTCCTTGTTCTTGGATAATATGAAGAACACAGACCAACCAACTAATGGGTTGATCCGTGATTCATTTGTTTTTTTGGGAGGTTGTTGAGGGGTATCTTTGTAGGGTTTTGATGGTTGTTAATTCAATTTATTATTAAACCCTTAATCCACCTCATGTTTTCGAGCTAACGCGGAGGTCGCGGTCCTAACTAACCCGGCCCAGACCCTCCGCTATCTTTCTATCCTTGTGCCTCCATGGAAGACTACCAGTGCGGCGACACCAACTGGATACGTTGGGAATAGCGTGTTGACGCACGCCGCAAGATGAGGTCGTGGAACAATGTCATGGTGGTCATTAGAGTGACCGGCACTGGTCGGTCGTGGAGGAGGCACAGCATTCCATCACACACCGCTGATGAGAATAGGGCTGCGAATCATCATCTGCTACGGACGGAGGAGGCGGTCGGTGCTTCGACTTGCCACGAAAGGAGGGGCGGCGCGACCAACGTGCAATCGGAGAGCAAGAGGCAGCGTGGCCAGAACGATGCTAGTGGACAAGAAGTTGCAGCCTAAGCCATGGAGGGGGTCGAACCTCACCTCTGGCAGGTTCCGCGGCGACCGAGTGGCACCCACACGGCGCCACCGCTTCGCAAACCAAATGGCCTCTGGGACGTTTGGGAGTTTGAGAGACCGGGGGGTCACACTCCCCGCGCTGTCTAGGGCGGACCTCATACCGGGCCACCTCCCTACCAGGCCACCCCCTTTGTGGGCTACCCCATATGGGTCGTGCCACCCCTTTGCGTGCCACCCCTTGCAGGCCACCCTTTGTGGGACGCCCCTTGTGTGCTGCCCTTTTGTGGGTCGGTCCGACCTTGCAGGCTGCTATTACGGGCCTCCCCTTTGCGGGTCGGGCCATCCTTGTGGGATGCCTTTGCGGGCCAGTCCAGACCTCAGCCTAGCAGGCCGAACCCATTGTGGCACAGCCCAAACTAGGTTTGGTTGGGTCGGTCCGACCGGGTTGGACCGGACCCGGGCCCAACCAGGCCCAGAAACACTTAAAGGGGCATATCTTGAGAACCGAAGGTCCATTTGATGAACCATATGTGGCGTCAGGATCCTTAGGATGAGGAAATCCTTTTGATATACACCACTTGAGTTTTGGAGAAATTTGTGGTAAGGCTGAGTTGGATCGAACATGAATACAACCGGGCCATCAGCATTAAAACGCATGTATCTTGCAAATCGTGCATCCGATTGATGAGTTGTTTGTGGATCTGGGACTCTCTTGGGGAGATAGATCCTTTAGAATACTATGTAGTGACTTCCACATATAACAATATGCAGTGAGTGGCTTGAGGAGTGGTTCTCCCAAGCAGACTACATACAGAACCTTACGGTTGGCTGAGACCTGAAGACTTCTTGATGATGGCCCAGTGGGAAGCAGCTCTGTGTGACCCAGTAGGACCATGGTGGGGAGTGGCTCTGTGTGACCCGGAAGAACCACGGTACTCGATAGTAGGAGTACCTCAGTTTGGCCAAGGTGGGAAGCAGCTCTGTGTGACCTGACAGGCCCATGGTGGGAAGCGGCTACGTGTAACTCGGCATGCCCATGGTACCCATCAGGGATGAGTACCACATCAGTTCAAGGTTAGTCGGAAGTAGATCTGTGTGACCCGGCAGGCCCACTGTACTCGATAGATGAGGAGTTATCCATTATCCGAGGAGTTCAACAATTTGATGATCCTTATATCCTTGACCTAAAGTGATATATGGTGTGATCTGACATGTGTTGTGTACTTCTATCTTCATGGTGTTACCTAAGTGGTACATTTATCTTCATGGTGTTACCTGTGTGGTACTTTTATCTTCGTGGTGTTACCTCTGTGGTACTTCTACCTTTGTGGTGTAATCTTTTTGGTATACTTCCCACATGTATGAGGTGTGTATATCTTAATAACTTAGGTATATGTATGGGAATATACCTAAGTAGAGTTGATGTCTTGCTTTGTGGTTTTTCCTTTGTATAACTTTAGGATGCCAATAGGGTCTCGGGGTCCCTACTGAGTATCTTTATACTCACCTCTACATGGGCTTCGCCCGCACCTTGTTGTGTCTTGTGCAGACGATGCACAGCATTGATCGAGGCTGAGGGAGCCAGGACTAGACGGTGCTCAGAGGTAGACCATTTGGCATGATGTGACACAGGGACTAATGATCATGAGTTGTACATACCCTTCAGGTAGGATTCATGGTGGACGATCTAGGAGCTTATTTTCACCTTTTAGCTATTTTTTACTTTTCAGTTGTCCTTGTACTTTTCCAGTTGGGCTTGTATTCTGTCCCCCTCACTTTCAGCACTCTTTTTACTACAACAGTTTACTTAGTGGTTGTTTTTTGTCATGTTCTTGGACTATGTATCTTTATAGGTTAAAAAGGAAATTACTTCCCATTTTAGGGATATGCCTTTCTGGTGCTAGTCTCCAGCCCCTAGACTATGGAAGGCGGGCTTGGGGTAGTCACGTCATGGGCCCCGAGGGACGGTTCATGACAAAGTGGTATCATAGGGGTCAGTTCTACTGAAGAACTAGGACTCTGATCTTTTCTTTGTGGCAATAGTGTTAAGTGTTATGAGTGTGGTTTTCAGTTTGGGGAATCCAGTTTTGTTGCGGTAGCTGACCTATCCATATTCTAGGACCCTAAATTCTGATTTCTGACTCATTACATAGAAACACTGTTTTCATGTGTTTTTTAAGAGTTTTTATTGTGATTTCCTTGGAGTCAGCTCTCCAGGTATAACTTAATGACTGTGGAACACATGTTCCTTATTTGTATTTCATCATGTAGACAGCCAGCTCGGATTCCTAAGAGAGTACGTGATGATGGCCCATTGAGTGAAGGGGCCTCGGTACAGGGCCCTCTTATGGTGTTAGCACCTTCGGGTGGTGCACCAGTAGCACCACCACTCATTGGGCAGTAGATGCCACAAGACCCACCAGTAGAGGGTACACACTGACTGAGCATGTTGCATGAGTTTCAGCAGTAGAAAGCTCTAGGGTTCTGAGGTGAGATAGATCCCCAGGCAGCTGAGGAAAAGCTGGAGGCTGTGGCTAGAGTTTTCTGCCTAGTTGGGACACTAGCAGATCAGATAGTGATCCTAGCTGCTAGTATTTATCAGTGTGTGACCATGAGGAAGGTCTACATACTGATGAGGCTTCGGTACATGGACTATTGCCTAAGATGGTACCTTCTAGTAGTGTGCTAGCTATTACACTTCCCATTGGTCAGCAGTTACAATCGGCGGTACCGGTAGAGGACACGTGTAGGCTTAGTGCCCTACACGTGTTTCAGCATTAGATACCCCTCAGGTTCTGAGGCGAGCCCAACTCATGGGAGGCTAAGGACTAACTTGAGGAGGTGGCCAAGTTCCCATCTAGCCAGGGCACCATTTTATTAGATTTTGGTCCTGGTAGAGAGCCTTTTACTTGTCTCAGTAGGATGATGACAGGGTTTAAATTACCCTGATATTACGAAGAGGTGATTTATCTATGGACAAGCTTGAGAACCTTCCTCGGAGAAGGAGGTATCTTGCATAAAAATATAAGGTCTGAGTATTTCCTAGAGCTTCTACAGCTTCAGCAGGATGACATGTCGGTAGCTAAGTATTCATCGAGGAGTACCGACCATCCTAGGTACTCAATGAATAGAGTACAGTCAGTGCTTCAGGGCTTGGACCTCCGAGCGAGGTGTGTTTAGGGACATCTGAGCCAGCACTACTCTATGCATTCCAACTTATGTTAGGTTTCTAGAGAGAAACTTTTTGGTTGAATGTTATTTGGCTGAGTGGATATATCCAGTGAATGTTAGCAGTGGGAAAGCAGGAAACTGATGCAGGTCTTAACGACTTGGGTGTGTAAAATGTTTCCGGAAGAGGAAGTGTTAGGGATAGATGAATCTGTAGGGCGGCAGACATGGAAGTGGAGCTAGGAGACAATCATGAGGTGGTATACATTTCGACATGTTACAACCACCACCCCAATGTGGTCCCCACCAGGCTCAGGGAGCTAGAGGAAAGGGGAAGGGAGTAGCTGCATGTGGTCAAGGAGTGTGACCAAAGGGATCCAGTATTGATTAAAGGTACGGTATGTGTTTACTACTAGATTTCGAATTAATATAAATAGGAACTAATCATTCCTTATTTCCAAGAATATTGTTCAAGACCAAGAGTTTCTAGTTAAACCATTGACTTGACCCTTACGTCTAGAGATACCTTTGGGAGGAGACTCAAAAAAAACACACTTTTTGACGGTGTGATATGACCCTTGAGGTGAGAGTTTTGATTGGAACCTCTTGGGGGAAGCGTCGAGGCCTTACGACGTTAGTTTGGGTATGGACTCAACATCCATAGTTCTTACTCAGATTGACTGTATTAGGTAAAAATGTTGTGGTTTACCTACAACATTGGAATGGTATTTTCCTTGGTTGGCAAAAAAGTAAACCCAGGCAGCACAGGATAAACTCATGCAAAGGAGGGTGTAGCTGATCACTCTTGAGTTGGTCAGCCTTAAACTTGTGGTAGTGGGATTTTTGAGTTTTTAGTTCCCAATATATGTGGCAGAGTGTGGTGAAATCCTTTTAAAATATGTTTCCTGGTTTACCTCCCCAAAAGGAGAGGGACTTCTACTTTGGTTAGGTACTACCAGAGATTTGAACCATACTTCTCCAGGGTAGCGGCACCCTTGTTAGCTTTGACGAAAAAGGGGGAGTCTTTCCTATGGACAGAGAAGTGTCAGAAGAGATTTCAGGAGATGAGACAGATGATGACAAGTAAAACTATGCTACCCATGACCTGGAGTTAGCAGTAGTGGTCTTTGCACTGAAGATATGGCGTCACTACTTGATGGGTGAATGGTTTACTGATTTACTCTGATCACAAGATTCTCAAGTATATCTTCTCACAGAAGTACCTGAACTTGAGATAGCAGTGATGTCTAGAGTTCATCAAATACTATGACCTTGAGATAGTCTATACTCCTATGAAGGGGAACGTGGTAGCAGACACACTCAGCAGGAGGTCTGGTCTACAGCAGGTGAGTGAGGCGTCGGAGGAACTAGTTGCATTACGAATATCCTTTATGGATAAAGATGGAGCATCTTACCTCCATTCTATGATTGTCACTTCCCCAATTCTTCAACGAATTCTGGAGGCATATCTTGGGGATGTTGATTGCGATACTTGACATGCCCAGATATCCTCAGTACGGACACCTAAAGGATTTCATGAAGGTGGGGAGCACGTCATCCTCTTCAGAGGATGCATCATGGTACCAGTGATGCTTCGGGAGGAGGTGTTGAGGGAGATCCATACATCCCCTTTAGTGGTACATCCTAGAGTGGTGAAGGTGCACCAGGACTTCTAACATCGGTACTAGTGGTTAGAGATGAAGAAAGTAGTGGCAGAATTCTTATGTTGATTGGAGACAGAGATCCTTGGAGCTCGAGGAGGGAGACCATGTCCTCCTACGGATCTTACCCCGATGAGGATTATAGAGGTTTGTTCGGGGCGACAAGCAATCTTCAAGGTTCATCGGACCTTTCTTTAAATGACATTACTCAAAAGTGAGTACATATTTATTATGAATTAATAAATAAATTTAAATTTTGAAAAAATCATTATTTTTATTGTTTCAAAATGTGTTTATTTCTATTCATATGACCAATTTAATAGTTATGTTATAATAGACACAAAATAATATATTTATATTATATCACATATCATATGAAACTCAGTGTTGCGTTTCAAGCAAGATATCTAGAAAAATATTATTTTAGATTAATTTTTTAGGTGTTTTAGAAATCAAAAATCTTGTAATACATGTTTAATCAATAAAATTTGTGGATAAAAACCTCCTATAACCATGCTTTTAACATTATAATACAAAAAAAAATCTTTGCATCACCATAATGATAAATACATACCTAAAAAGTGGCATATTCCAATAAATCTATTTCCATCTACCTTACAAGAACTATAATCAGTATATGAATAGATACGTAAAAACTTTATGGCCTTTAAAGTAAAATAATTATAAAAATAAAGATCTATTGAGGAATTTTAAAATCCTTTTAACATCAGTAGAGTGGTACACCTACTGGTTTTTTTAACTATAGAATATATAAAAACAACCAAAATAATATCATGATAGTACTAAATTATATAAAACATCCCACTATTATTTTTGTAAAGTTTTTTTCCATTGGTTTCTCAGTTTCGTCCAAGTCATGTTTACTATTGGTATTCATACGAGTAGACCTACCCTTAACACTATCCGTTGGTTTTTTTTAAAATATCTATTTTGTATTTTCTTCATTAAGAATAATCCCACTATCATTTTTATAAACAAAAAATATAAAGAACATTTTCAACTCTTTTATAAAAAACTTTTCAAAATTAACTTTCATAATTGGAGAAAATTTATTACACAGATAGGTTTTTGTACTACCAAAAATAATATCATTAACATAGATTAAACTATCTAAATATTATTTCAAACCCATTTTATAAATACAGTAGGATAATTTTTCCCTATTATAAAACCATTTTCAAAAATAAAAAAAAATTGTGCCACTCGAAAAAATATTTGGTACTTATGTAATGATCCTAATTGAGATCCCTAAATAGAACTTGATTCAGTACCATCATTTCCATTAAGGGAATTTATCAATCGCAATATAAGTTTAATACTATCATGGGTATCAATATATAAGTTTATAAGGATTTAACTTCATAGGTTTATATAAAAATCTATGACTGGGATCCTCAATTGAACCAGAATATCTCATATATATGTTTGACATTTCAAACACCTATAAATAAAACACCTCATTTGATTGAACAATAGCATAAACGAAACAAATATATCTCTATATTAATGAAGATATAAATATATAATCATTAAAAATTAAGTCATAATTACAATGTCAAAAAACAATGGACGAACTGGGTATAACAAAATAAAGAAGGTGATGTGCTAACACTACCTCTACCAAATATCTCCACCTAGTCCAATCCCACATAGAGATAAAATATATAAACCTGCAATAAAACTTCAAAATATAGTGTAACTTAAAATTTATATCTACATCCCTTTCATATATAAAATGATTCATGTGAAAAAAATTTCCCATTGGAGTGTCCACATAGGGTGTGAGTTCATACAGGCTAAGTTGGTCACTATCATTACGACTTAATAGATAAGTGAAAAAATATGTATATACATAAACTTGTCTACTCAATTACCTAAATAAATATCAAGATAGAAAATAATCAATTAAAATTTTAATGATAACATGCATTTAGTGTGAAAATGAATAAAAGGTTATAACAAAATAACTCCCTATACCATGAGGGTTGATACCTACAATATCTTATGTGGGGTCTAGCCGAGTGTTGGTAAATTGACTGGGGGAAGGGAAATCATGCATCCAATTCCCTCTAAAGAGTATCACATACTAAATTCTATTCTTAATGATATCACTTGGTAAGGTTAAGGATTATAATAATCCATTCCACTACAATCTCATCCATTTAAAGGGGGGGGGATATACTCAGTCAGGTAATTACAACCCATCCCATGTATTTACCTACTTAAGAAATTAATAACTATTACAAATATGACAAAAATGAACTATCCAATTCTATCATCATTCTTGATATAGTATAACACTGCCATGATTTTAATTTTAAAGAAATATTTGTAATTTATTTAAAAAAATGCATTGATTTATTACATCATTTATTACAACAATGAAGAATAATTCTAAAATACACATAAATATATCATAAAACACAAATAATTTAATAATATTACACAAGAGAATTAAAATATTAAAACAATAAACAATCAAGATAAGGTTCATACCATGGAATAAAATTTATCAACAGATGTTCTATTAATAGGATATACCTAGAATAATCAAAATAGTGTGTACCTATCATGTTCCGCTAATTTCTCATTAAACAAGACACTAATCATGGTGAGGAGAATCAAGGCGTGCACTATAAAAAAATAGGTAAGGGATTATGTATAGTATTATTTATAACCATTACCTACCCATTCTATCCCAAACAAGGAATAAACTAAGATGTGTAAGTTGAATTAAAACATTTATTTCAAATTATAGTTCTTTTTAAAATAATTTTTCCATCCTTAAAACAAAATTTATGAAAAACATACTTTTAGAGAGAAACATTTATAATGGTTTAAAACTATACATTTTGAAACATTATTATAAAAATTGATCTAAAAATTATTTTAATTAAAATCAATAAATTATCAAAAATAGAGAAGAGTTTATGTTTTTAAAATAAAGGTGGGTTCATAAATCCTATTTACAAGTTATAGTATTGAATTGAAGCAATATAAATCACAATACTTTATAAAAAAATCATTTTATTTTTTGTAAATAGTATGATTTATTTAGATAAAAACTAGGTTTATGAAATATAATCTTTATCTATTCTTAATCATTTATTTCCACCAATAAATATGAGTTTTTACCTCACCACTGATGAAACCATTTACAAGGTTTATGTTTCAATAATTGAATTTTAACTCATTCATACAATTGTAGGAATAAATTATTTATTTAGTAAAATGTGTTAATGTCATGGATGGTTAATCCATCATAGAACCTGACCAACCAACTCAATATTTAACTTTTAAGGTTATACCTTATTTACCAGAACTAGTTTAAACATTCAAGACATGAATAATATGATTTACATATAGTCACCTAAATGGAATCCTATAATGTACTTAGGCATGTGCTCGTATAAAAGGTGGACCAACATTAATTAACAATGATATATATAGTTTCTGTGTTTGTGAAACCCTATAAATAATGAAATAAATCGTTCAAGGAAAAATATATAAAAAATAAAAATATATATTTCAATGATGATAGGTTAAGCTTATACAACTACAACCTTACCATAGCTAACTGAACACATCATTTGAATTAATTATTCAAAATAATAATGATGAAAGAAAAATTATATGATTTCACACCAAATAAACTTTTATACCATTTGATATTCTATATATTAATACAATTTTTCAATATTCATTCATAATTTTTAAACATAATGTAGGATTTATTATTTATTTTGGAAAAAAAGTGGCATCCATGACCCAAGATTAGCTTGAAAATTAATGAATGTATTGAGAACCACTGAACTTAATCATTAGAAAGAATTAACCATTCCTATAATCTACAAATAATACATTAATGACTACTAATGAGTAGTATAAATACTATACAAGTTTATATAAAAAACATAATTCCAACAATCCAATTACCTAAATCAATGAAGATTAATCCTCCATGAAAAACTATGTGGAAAAATCCCAAAATACACCAAAGAACATAGAAACCTAATTTTTTGGGACCATGTTGGATATATGAACCTGGATAAGTGGTGGAGTCTGGGTGTACACTAGATAAAATATTTTATTCTTTAATGTCCCATTTATCATATGGATTGTGTTCCATCATTGGATAGAACATGTTCAATCTCACTTTCTCTCATCACAGATCATGCTGAATATCAATCATATATAATGGAAATTTAGGCACCAACACATGAGGATTTTACATTCTTTAACACTAAGGTCTAATCCAAGGATAATTCACATGATGATCTACCAGTATAACCAAAACCTCTATCATACATTGTTTGGTGGATACAAGATTTTATGATATGGAAACTCAATTCCAAGGAACACATCCCATACATGGTTTAAGAATGAATCATTATTTATCCAAGGCCCACTCTATCTTCTTATTCTCTAGAAAAAAAATTGGTGAAGGAAAAGTTAGTTTTTAGACATGAGGTTCTCATAAATAGTATATTATCATGGTATCTTCTAGATCAATATAAGTTTTTGAGTAAAATTACATTCATATCTCTATATAGATGTCACATTGATCTCCATGATTCTTTTCTTATAATATTCTAGGTTAGATTAGAGTAAATCCATGATATAGGAGGTTGGGTCTTTTGTCTTCCATTACTAGATAACTGTGTCCTCTTATTATTTATATTACCACATTTTATTCTAACGAATCAATGTAGCATCACTTCTTTTTGTAAAAGAATAATTGATAAATGGAATTATTCTTATTCAAATCCTTCCCCAATAATCATATAATTTGATGTAAATCAATATTTTATTATACATGTTTCTTTCAATAAACCAGATATGATCAATGATCTCCATTGTGGATCTCCCACTCTTATTCTCTATTATAAACCATATGTATCATTTAATATCTCCTCTTTTAGAAAAACTATTAGTAGTTTTTATAAAACACTCCATACATCCAGCCTTTGACCCAATGGTTGGGATCAATATTACTTCCTACAATCATAAAGATTATTAATTATTTCTTATATAATTAAATATGGTAAAATATTTCCAATTGGGTCAAGTCAATTTACTAAATCTCAAGCCATATATTCCTATTTTAAAATTCATACTGAACATTAAGTATATTTTGTAAATCTCCTGATCATGGTGTGATACTCCTCTTCATGGAATGATTTTACTCAACTTAATCCAAATTCTGTCATGATTTATTTCATTACAGTGTGGTCTTCAGTGAAAAAATAGATCCAAAATAGCTTCACTATATCTTATTTAAAATTACTTTTTGTGTTTATTTTTGTTCTCCCAAATATTCTCAAATCACATTTGATCCAAAATAAGTTGCAACATGAAACTAATTTTCATATCACAAGACTCTATTATTTAAATAGACCATGAATTCAAGAATTATATTAAAAACACATCATCCATGACACAACTACTATTTCACAGTGAAATACTTATCAAAATTTAACTAGTTTTAGTGTGATCATCCTATTATTTTGTGAGCCTCACAAAACATATCATTTCAGAGATGCATTGATTTATCCTAGATTCTCAATGTGGTATGTCTTGAAAAAATATTTCTCTCTTTATCAATATCATTAATCTTATATATAATCCATTGTGATTTATCCTTTATATTCATGATGCATTACCTCTATATTCCCCTAGGTTTGATCCTGTGTATCTACTTTGTTCCTCATTGTTTAATCATGTACAGATTTCAAAAAAATTCAAATAATTCTTATGTGAAATATCATATAGTGTGGTATGTTCCTTAAATGATGTGTGCCCACAATATTATATAGATTTGATATCACATTGAAAAAAAACATTATTATATTACAAATGTTGTACTGTTATCACATATACCATGGACTGGCCCTTTAACCATTCATGATTTATTCTTATATTACCTCATTTAAATATCAATCAAGATGTGGTTGTAGTATAAGAACTAGTGTTGTGGAATGATTTGATTTCTTCTTCAAATCATTTATGTATTGTTCAAACTAAGTCAATGTTAGATACTAATTCTTCTAGTACCTCATTATACTAGAATAAATAATGGTATGCACATCATACCTTCTACTAATTATAGATTCATCATCACACTCCATATCTATATTGTGGAAATATAATTGTATCTCTTCATTCACCAATTCTTTCATATTATAACTATAGTGTCAAATAAAAAAATAAATTCCATTACCTAATGTTTTTACTATGTGTCTTCCATATGATCTAACATTATCACTAAATGAAGTTCCCATGTTTTTGGTAACTAGCCATTCATTCATACATGTATTACCATGTATTTTTTTCTTCCACATGTTTTCAATACCATCATAGATTCATAATATTTCAAATATTAATTGAAAAAAATATGAATCACAACCTTGAAAATATTTCAAATAGAAATTGACAACAAATACAACTCAGAACATATAGTTGAATCATTCTCCACCTTTGTATTTTTTTTAATACAACCATAAATCCAACTCCATCATGTCACTCTAAATAGTCCAAAGATATATATATGGATTTATGGTTCATTTTCATCCCCCATTTGAAAATATATTCAATGGTATTATTCTTCAAATACTTATTTATTCTATACATATTTTTCATTTCATCCTACTACCCTATATCACTTAATTCCATCAGGGTACTTTTTTCAACATTACTCCACCTTTTTCAACATAAACCTTGAACATGTTTTTTCAAGTTAGTATATTTCATACACCTAATGGTATTAATTATATTATTAGGTAAATAATAATACATAATATTTAGAGATACTAGGATCCATATTTTCATATACTCTAGGGCTTTGTATGTTTCCATCTCAAAAATAACATCATGAAATAAACATTTAATGATTTATACATCTCCCATTGAATTGAAACTTATTTAATTTCATTTTTAAATAACATTTTGACATTTTAAAATCAAGTATTTTTTAACTATTTATAGGTTATATTCCAAACCTTTTGGATCTTTATATCATTTCCTCCTTAAAAACTTTTGAATCTTTCTCAAAAACCTTTTGGACAATTCTATATTTTTCCTTTTAATATTCAAACCACTATCACTCTAACATACATTTCCTTAAATATTTCAGTAATTAATTCTACCAATTGGAAATGATTCATTAAAATTTTATCTATACCAATTGAGTATGAAATCAGTGTATGAAATAAGAGTCTAAGTTAATAACATCAATTTTTTCATGTCACTCATTTACATCCATATACAATTTCAGGTTGAGAATTTAATTTCCTCCAACAATTATCCCTTTGATATCAATCACAAATACCCTATATATTTAGTGAATAAATTATAAAGTACCAAGTGTGTGGGTAATACCACATGTTCAATCAATTGATGCCAATTATTTTGATAAACACATGACACAACTTGATATCCAATATCATCATTAAGAATATGGTACTCATTATATTATTTATTTTTAAACCAACCTTTATAACTTCATTACCATACTACCCTTGAATTTCATAGCTCTAAAAACCAATAATAATATCTTGAAACCACCTTGTAAGAACCCAGATCTTCATTTTAGGTATGGATCTTGATTTCAGGTGTTTTTGAGAAAAGGGGATATTTTGGAAATTTTATAAGTACATGTCGTGTACCCAGTTACCACACACAGTCGTATCTTGGGTGTGTAACTGCTAAGACAAGGTCGTGTGGGGTGATGTGGAGGACCACTAATTTTGGGGCCGGTTGAGGCAAATAAACAGCGTGTTCATTAATAGCACACATTGTGTACTTTTTATTTTATTTGACTAATCAGACCGGAGTCGTGTCTAATACCCAGAAATGTCTTCTTCTGGCCATACCTTGCGAAGGAGCATCCAGAATCTTTGATTCTTCTCAAAGCCATTGTTTCCCCATCCAATGTTTGATTTGATCTCTAGAAGGTGCATTGGAATCCCCTCAGTGAGTTCCTTGTTCTTCTAGAGTCTCTCCTCCAGATTTATTCTCTCTCTCAAATTATTTAAGGTTGAATGTTTTTTACATTTTTGTAGATATACGATGTTCTAGGATGATTAAATGGATGAAATTATAGATTGTTCTCTGTACAACATTGTGGTAGGTGGTTTGTTTCCTTTCATTGTTTTTATTTGAGTTTATATACCAAAATGTCGATTAACCATGTTTCGGGTATTTCAGCTTAATGAAATTGAACCCTGTTTCATATACCTTAGATTTATTGTTAAACTAAGGGTTTTTTTGTGGAATTATGTGAAATTTCATGTTTAAGGAACACCCCATGGGTGAATTTCCTTGTTTTAATGTTTAGGGTTGTTTGGTCCAGGTTACCTATGAGGCAGACCCCTATTTCCTTGCCTTTCTTGATAGGATGGAACTGATTTCCTTTTTATTCTTGTTAAATTCTTGTGATATGCATTGGAATTGTTTAGCCATGTAGTAGTTGAGATTAATTTGGGCTAATTGATATCATATATGTGCGCTTTAATTGCATAGGGTTGTGAGAACCTAGTGTAGTTAGACCACATGGGGAATTGACATTGAGTGCTTCCTCAGAGTGTCTATTATATTTCACACTACGAGACCATGGGGGGGTTTGGCGGTGAGTGATCTCTCATAGTGTCTATAGTTTAAGTTATGAGACCACGGGGGGAATTGAAATTGAGTGCTTCCCTATAGATTCTATAGTTATTTTTTAAAGACCATAGGGGGAATTGATGGTGAGTGCTTCCTCAGAGCGTCTTTGCCTTTATTTCATTACTTGGACAGAGGGGTTGGACTGTGTGAGCTACCCAGAGGTTGATGTAAATATTGAATGTTTGTCATGCATCTGCAAAGCCAAAGAACAATCTTGGATTCGGTCCTGTTAGGTAGACTTCTGAGATACCTGTTATGATACTTGCTTGATTAACTAATGGACATTAAATGCTAATGAATGTAATGGAAACTATAGGATTGTTTACTTTTGTGTAATACTAGTTGTTTACTGCATTTCCATTATTACCTGCTATATATACTCACTAACAGTTAGGCACAGTTATTATGGTGGTTACCTACTGGTATTCGTCTCACACCCTTTTTGGGTCATGTTTTTGGACCCAAATAGATTGTATGCTTGCAGGTGTAGATAAGGGAAAGATCCCTTCATCATCGGGTACTTGATTATTATGGAGTTGGAGAGCATGGGACCAAGATGAGGCTTGAGATGCTACTATAGTTTACTTGTTTTATTTTTCACTTGTTTTAGTACTATATTTCTATCATTGTGACTTTTTTGGCTATTTTCCTAGACATATGGGACATGCATCATTTATATATATGTGCTTCAGTTGTTTATTTATTTTCAGTCTTCTGTTGTTTACTTGTCATATGGTATTATTGTTCTACTACTGATTATTATTTTTTATTCTGCTATGAATACTCTACCAATGAGGGCATAATTTCCCCACTAACACACTCATGGACCCCATCACTAGTTGGAATCATCTGGTGTTTGGGGAAATGCGCTTGAGTCCATGTGATCAACCGGGTATGGGGAACCTTTGGGCAGAACCCAGAACCAGGACATTACAACGTGGTATCAAATATGGTTATTTTATGATTTTTCTTATAGTTTGGATCCTATAGATAGGGATAGGAAGTAATAGGTAGTCGGTAATAAGTTGTTCCTGGGAGTAGATAACATGTGTATAGGGAAAAACCAATTTACCTCGATTATTGCAATTTTTCTGGTTTTTTAATTTGTTACAGTTGATTTGATTTCACTGTTGGATGATTCACATGATTTGTGTTGTTATGATTTATATCATTGAGGTTATATTTCTATTGAAACCCAATGAGATGAGGTTATTACATCTCATGCATCATATAGTAACTTTCTAGAGATCACATGTCATGCATTTTGTCATGCCATTTAGGATGCATTATTGATTTCATGTTGTTGTGATAGATGTTGTGCTTGAGATGCATGTTGTTGTGATATATTCTATGATATAATACCTGGTATTTTGATAGGGTATTTGAAAATTTCAAGTTTCATTTGAATGGGTGCAAAACTTTGATCCCTAAGGTGTTATGGGCCCTCATGGATCGTAATTTGGTGGATCATGTGATTGATTGCACAGTTATACTTTGTGATAGACATGAATATGATACCAAGCTTTGATTCTTGGGGAGTATGGGCCCCCACATATCATAATTTTTCACTTTAATGATTGTTTCAGGGTTTTATGGGGTTATGGAGTAGTTTCTGAGGCTTTTTGTCAAGAAAACCCCAGAATACATGGTGTGTGATGATGAATACAATCCATGTATCCTTCTTTTCAAGAAGAAAATGTTTTTCTTAAGTACACGCCATGTAATTTTTATACATTCCATGTAGATAATAATTTTGTGACTGACCGTGTGAGTAGAATCATGGGAATGGGGAACCTTTTGTAGGGAACACCGTGTATTTAATGAACACGTCATGTATTTGTAAACCGTGTGATTGACTGTGTGAGTAGAGGCACGGGAATAGGGAACCTATAACGACCCAAACTTTTATTAATGTAAATTCCTCTTGATCTAATTAAATTTATTATTATGTAAAATGGTTATATAACATATTCACTTATTTGGATTTATGTTTTTGGATTTTAAAATACCATTAATAATTATGAACATTTCTAATATAGCCATTAAATAGTGATCACATGATTAGTATAAATATTGGGCTTTAACAAATCCAATTTACTCAGAAAAAGGAAGCGACGATATCATCTAGTAGACTTGCCCCATATGAAGCCCATTTTTTGGATCTCGAAAAGGAGGTGGCATCATTGGGCTTCACTCTTGACCAAGCCCAAGTTAATCTTCAACACATTAAGCTCGAGTAGAACTGCCTGCGGGGGAAGTGGAAGTGGATAGAGATTACCACCCAAGCGATGTTATCTAAGCCACCCCAAGAGTCTGTCACCATCACACACCTTACCCTTTGGTCCTATGCAAGTGTTATAAGGGGTTATGTAACAAGACCTTAGCACTATGATTATATGCATTGTTTTTTTATAAAATAAATAATATTCATTCATTTTATTATTGTTATGTTGTAAATAGTTTTTAAAGCACAAATAGTATTTTTAGTTAATATTCAATTATGAAATATATTTTTATGAATTAATGGATTTTTGAATTAAATAATATTTTAATAAAATATTATTACTAAATTACTTTTTATTAAATATAAATGATTTTATAATTTTTAGAAATACAATTGTAATTTTTATTAAGGTTTGAAAGCTATTTTTGTCAAGACCCTGAAATTTTCGATAAATGTCAGTTTTTATTTTAAAAGTAAAAAATCACATATTTATAAAATTATTTAGATAAAATGAATATTATTTTTGGAATCAGGATGATGAAATTATTCAATAGTGAATTTTTCATAATTTTCTGAGAATCAAATTTTTTGGTAAAAATTAAATACTATTTAAATATATAATGTGTTTTATGACATCATAATGACTCAATAGTGATGTAATAAAATACTATAAACATTATATTAGGACAATATATGTTTTACCATTAAAATAATTTGATTTTAGTTTTTTTTTTTTTTTTTACAAATCCTCAATGGACCCTCCAAGACTTATAAAACATTTTATCATTTTAAAATGATTTCCTTGAGAGTGTGACTCACCACCACATAAGAAAGACTAATATTTTAAGAATTTATTACATTGGACTCATAAAATATTGTTTTAAAATCCCCTTTTTCAAAAACCATTTTTCAAAAACCGTGGTTTGGTTTGTAGTTTTTATTAATTTAATGTGTGGTGTCCCAAACCTAAATAATAAAGAATTACCTCTCATTTCCTATATAAACCCACCTAAGATCCCACTTCCTCTTCACTCAAATCCTTTAGAGTGCGTCCAACCTCTACCCTCCTATATCTAGAATCCTAACAAGGCTCCCCAAGATCCCAATAATCCTCTCTCAAGCCTCTCCCAATCATTTTGGATCACACTTCCAAGTAAGGGATTCCTTCATTTCTCATTTTATCCATGATTCTTAATATTGTTATGCCCTTATATTTTCAATTATAAATATTGGTGTATGATTTATCACCTCCCCCATACTTCCCTATTTATGTTTTAATTATGAGATGCCCCTTTTCTCTCTCATTAATGCTTCCCATGTACACCTATTACTATGCTTAAATTCCGTGAGGAATTTCTCTCTCCTCATTTACATTCAAGAAATTATTTTGTATTATGAATAAAAATTACATTACTTATGCTGTGAAATGTATATATATGACCCCATTATTTTCCATTTCATTTACATATGATGAGACACCCTTTTCTCTCTCATCATCCTTTTTTATGAAGTCTTATGTCACGTCGTTATGTTGCTGAAATTGCACCACCATTTTCCAATACAAAATCATTGTATAGTGAATGCCATGCTCATTTTTCTATCAAGTGTATTCACCTTTATGAACATTTACTTATTGATGGAAGAGTTTCATGTATTAATTCTACATTCCTTTACTGTTGAATAAATTTTTATGTTTAACGAATCTATGTTGTATGGTCTTATGGCACACTTATACATGAAATGAAATGTTTAAGAAGGGTGCGCCCTAATAGCCCTCCAATGCATTGGGTAAAGATTAGTATCGTGATACGTCAAGTGAAATGAGGTTTTACTCATTCTAATTCAATTTTAATGAGGTTTTACTCATTCTCCATGTGCAATGATCCTTGGATCATGCTAATACCATGTTAAGTGTAGTTTCCACATTTCCATGTTGTGATAATCATTCTTTATCTTTCCTTTATGTTCATGTTTCTTTTATTCTCCATTGATATGCATATTTACTAACATGTATTTTATTATTAATGTTATGCCTTGTTTACTCCCATACTGGGATTTATATCTCGCTATTTTCTTATGCTTGTCCTCAGGTTATCCCATGCAATACTAAGTACGAGGGAATGTAGTGGTCGTGTAAAGGAAGTTTTCAATAAAAATGTTGTGTTTTATGTTCTAAGTTGTTATGTAATGTTCCTAAGCCCCAAGGACACTATACCTCTCTATCTTCTATATTGTATCAAGTGAAGGATTTTATGTAATAAATCATGTTTAAGTGTGTAATAAAGAGCAGGGTTTTTATAGTTGGTATCAGAGGATAGGTTTAGTTATTTTTGGAATTAGGATTAGAAAACCATAGTGAAATCCTTAGAGATAAGTCTAAGTATAATAATAAAATATATAAATTTTTATGAGTATTGATTAAGTTTTCTATCAAGAAAATACATCCATGTCTGGATACGAGCAAGTAAAGGCGGCTCTGGAACAGATGTACCTAGGAGTGAAAACTCCATCAAGGAGTTTTGGGCTTGACCTAGGGTATCCTAGTACACAACAATGGTCCTTGTTTCACACTTGGTTATGACACTCTCGGGGGATATGCTTTGGTAAATTCACAAGCATAGTATGAACCATTATTAAGGAAATTAAAAAAAAATCCCCTAAGAATATATGTTAGAAAGTAGATCATGGATAACATATATTGAAGCCTATAGATTCATAAGTTAAAGAAATAAAAGTTACATATAAGTCATTCATTTTTTTCATTGGATTACCCTTTATGTGTTACCCCTAACTTTCCTCTTATTCTATCCAATGGCTAGAAATAGGAGGACTCAGGCTAACAACCGATGCGAAGATCAATGTGATGACTGTTCTAATGAGATGACCAATCCGATGGGTGCAGGAATCATGAACTTTATCACGATACTCTCTCATTTAACCCAAGATTTGAATAGAAACATGGGTTAGAAGGAATATTCAACCCCTCCTAAGAAATAACAAGTCAAAATCGAGAGCTTCATGAGATGAAGGTCTCCTACTTTTAATGGATCATCTGATCCCTCAATTGTTGAACAATGGATCAACTCCATTTAAAAGATCTTCTCCATCCTTCAATGTTTCTAAAAAGAGAAGTTTCTTCTAGATGTTATCATATGGAGGTCGAAGCTAATCAATAGTGGACATTGATAAAAAAATATGAAGCCTAAGGAGAAGATCATGGCATTGTAATGAAAGGATTTCTAGAAAAAAAATTGATAAATATTTTCCATGCACCCTCTGAATTAAGATGGAAAGGGACTTCCTTAAACTCAAAAAAAAAAAGACAACGAAAACATCAGAGAATACGAGGAAAAATTTACAAGGATTACATGATACGCCTTCATCTTTTTCATTACCCCTGAATACATGGTTGTTTGCTTCTTTGGTGGGATGAAACCTAGCCTACGGAAAGTGTCACGACCCGACCCTACCAGTCTCAAGCCGCAACTACCCCAAGCCCGCCTCCATAGGCCAGGGGCTGGCGACAAGTGCTGAAGGAGTAACAATCTCACGGAGGCCTTTGTCTAAGTACCTATACCCACACACATAGCCCACTCAATTCAGAAGTGTATAGTAAAAAAGGAAACCAAAGTATAGACTACAATATCCCAACCAAAAAGCATCCATCGACCTCTAAAAACAGAATAAGTAAAGTTCTAAAAAGTGGACTGAAAAGTAAACTGAACAGAAAAGGGAAAAACACACACCCAACCATAAAGGTACCACAACCTGGCAACAGGTAAATGAAAGTAAATAACTGGAGATTCTCACACCTGAAATTCCTACTACGACCACTGAATGCAGCTCAAGCTCCTGTGTCCTCTACGCTCCTCCGTAGTCTCGATCGACCTATTTGTCGTCTTCAAGGGAACACCAAGTGCGGGCAAAGCCCAAGTAAGGGTGAGCATAAAGATACTTAGTAGGATGCCTCGAAAGCTAGAGGGAGCAAAAAAGGAGGTACTAAAATAGTGAGCAGTAGATAGAACAAAGAACAGTGTAAGAGTACAATATGGAGAGTGCACCTCAACCTAACAAAATAAAGAAAGTAGACTTGTCCAAACCAAGAGGAGTTAGACATGGAAAGCATTTGGCATACCCCATGTGTCTATGCCCATCCTAGAAGGAGAGTAACTGAACACAAGGAGTGGGAAAAAAAGTAGGGTGTATATATATATATATTCTCAAAAATAAACCCGAACAAGTGTGTAAGGGGATCTCCATCTCCAAGATCAACCAGGAAAAGTCACCAACAGTTCTAAGGATATCCATCACTGATGCCCCAACAGTCATGCATGTCAAAGTTGTCTCATCGCTAAACCGTACAACCAAGGGTCCCACTCTAGTAATCACGGATAAAAGTCACTGACTAGCCTCATAAGAAGGGCTTAGTCTGAAAGAAGTCGTTGGGTAACCCACTACCCAGCCCAGCTAGAGGGTAAACCCTAAGAGGTCATCGGGTAACCCACTGCCTAGCCTAGATGGAGGGTAAACCCTAAGGTAAATGGGTAGCCCACTGCCCAGCCCCGTTAGAGGTTAAACACTAAGATCAATAGGTAACCCACTACCCAGACCTGCTAGAGGGTAAACCATAATATGTCGGTAGGTAACCCACTGCCCAGCCCTGCTGGAGGGTAAACCCAGAACTGGTCT
Source organism: Viscum album (assembly GCA_963277665.1). Taxonomy (NCBI): domain Eukaryota; kingdom Viridiplantae; phylum Streptophyta; class Magnoliopsida; order Santalales; family Viscaceae; genus Viscum; species Viscum album. The sequence goes on along the minus strand of OY728127.1, from coordinate 1,831,636,433 downwards.
GATAACTCTGCACTACATGCGCCATCACTGGGTGTCACTAACATCTCTACCATGCGTTGGCTCGGAGTGCGTCAAAGGAACCTCTGACCAATGCCCTTTCATGTTTCCACATTTAATGAGATCTTGAATGAGGTTCTGCATGCCCAAACAGATTATACTGTTGCAATCCTCGTGGAAAAACACGCGAGATAGACTATTTACTCGCTTGAAACGGACTCCTGATGAAAAATTTATTCAATACTGCTTTGTGCCCATATGGAATCTCATGGGGCCCACGCCTCAGTCCCGAAAAAGGTCGGGCGAACTGCGTCATCATGATGCTCTCAGAAAAATACACCAAATCGACTATTCATTTGCCCCGAACAAACATCTGATGAAAAAGTCGCAGTACGTTGCACACTGCGTAAAAGACTGCTCGTGGGGCCCACACCTAAACTCTGGCTTCAATGCCTAAAGCCACCCCGGAATACGTTTTCATGACTCTAGGGTCACAATGCCTCTAACAGCGCCTAAAACGGACTCCGGATGTGCTCGCACCATCTGAAAGAAGAATCCCGGCGAGGCGCCAAGCAACACTTAACGGGCGTGTCGCACCACCGAGCCCCCGTCTCGGGAACTAAAAATCCCCAAGACCATCTCAAAACCTCCGTCTCAATCAAAGTATCATGTATCCATAGATGGAATGTGAATCGGACACTCGTTTTTCAAGTTAGGTGTGTTTTAACGCCAATGGACGGAGACGGGGTGGGCCGGACTGGTTTGGCTGGTCCACCCCTTTAGACCGGCGGTCAGCGGCTCAGCCACCCGGACCACCCAGTACACCATGTCCCATGGTTCACCACGCAGGCTGTGTGGCTTTACCTAGACCGACATGAGCCAGTCTGGCTTTTCCCCCACGAGAACCGCGTTTTGCGGCTCTCGGTTCCCTCCTGGGGTCGTGTCGACCCCGGTCTCCTGCTGCACGCCGACCGGCAAAGTCGGTCGACCAGTGCGCTTGTGCCGACCGCCATCGCCTGGTGAGCCCACCACGCCCCTGCCTGGGGAGCCCGCCACGCCACTGCCCGGGGAGTCTGCGCCGCCATCGTCACCCGGCGGACCGCCCTGGAACTGCCGAAAAACAAGAAGTTTGGCCGGAAAACTTCCCGGGGCTACCCCAGACGCCCCGGGACTCGGATTTTCGAACCGAAAAGAGCATTGGGAAGATTGGATCAAACCCAACGCATATATAGAATTTTCTCGACAAATTAACCGAATTTTTATGCTATAAAATTGAGTTCAAAGTAGATGCGGAAATTAAAAACGAAACACAACGAACCTACCTCGCAGGGTGTAGCCCGTCGCCTCACGAACGATCCACCGAAGCCGCTACCACATTGGAGAGGTGTGGAGAGGAGATTGATGAGGTGGATCCTTTTTTGGGAGAGCTTCATCCAGGGAGAGTTCAAGGGGGATGAAGGGGGAGGGGTGTATTTTTTTAAGTAGGTAAACTTAATAATAATAATAAATTAATTAACACTTAAACACCCACCAGTAGGCTCGTACCCAAACTCTTGACGGGGTCGAGGTTAAGCATCTCTTAGGGTAAAATACATGTTCTAAGCGCAACGTTGGTCTCAAAATTTTAATTCGAGCCTCCGTTTAGAAGTTATAAAGTTCACGCCTGAGGTCGCTAAATTACGAAAATGCCCCTGGTGGCGTTTTCCACAGAAGGGTCGCGTCCATGAAAGTTACACCCCTCCTAGGGTAAACGGCATGCTCCAGACTCAACGGTGGCCTTAGTTTTTTAGTCCGAGCTACCGTTTTGGAGTTATTATATTTATTTGGCGTGTCTAGTGTGAATGCACTTAAAATTTAATTCTGGCCACACCGGGGCTCAGAATCACACGTCGTCTGAACGTCCTGCTCTGGAATTACATCAAGAAAATTTCAAAGTCTTACAGGCTCAAAACATGGGTTGTTACAGAAATCCATGGAGATCGGTGACTTCGATAGCTATGAGGAAATTGTATGATGTGCCCTAAAGGTCGAAATAAAGATCGAAGAATCTCAGCAGTATCATAGGGATAAGAAGTGAAAGGTGGACTCAAATTCTGGTAGTCTGATAGATAAATATAATAGTGCTAAGAAAACCCAGCACCCCACTTTCCAAAGGTGTGGAAAGAAGAACCATGGAAATTTCCTTAATGGGATGAAGAAATGATTTAGGTGTAGAAGAGGAGGGTACCAAGCCATGAACTTCCGAAAAGAGAAACCTGCGGCTGTGACAGAGGAGAGGAACAATTCATTTGACCCTCAATGTGTTGTTCATTGCTTCAACTACAAAGAACCAGGGTTCCTTGAAAATCATTTCCTTAAGACAAGGGTTTTTGGAGGCAACCATCAACCTCCAAGGAAGCAAGGGTGAGATTTTTCCATCACTACCACCAAAGTGAACCCTGACAACTAAGTGGTGACAGTTATTCTAGTTATTCATTCAATAATAGCGAATATACTTTTTTATTCTAGTTCTATGAATTCTTTTATATCCCAAAAGTTTAGTAGAACAATCCCAACACCACCAAAAATCATGGAACTAAAGATGTCGGTGAGTACGGAAAATGGGGAAATCATTGCATCCCATGAATATAACTCCTCCCCTGTCATAATTTGTGGATTGAACTTCCCGATGAACCTCATCATACTCCTTCTGGTGGAATTTTATGCAATTATCGGCATGGATTATATTTCATTATATAGAGCCAACATAAAATTTTGTGAGAGTAAAATCACTCTCCATATGGAGAATCAACCCCCGATTCTATACAAGTGCAATGAGGAAGATGAATCTTATTTAGCACTATCATCTTAAGCGTGGATATTACTTCCCTATGAGCATGCATATCTATCTTAGATGATTGAGTCTAAGGAAGCAACCATCCTTGAAGACATACCTATTGTGAGGGAATTTTTAGAAGTGTTTCCTGATGAATTTCCTAGTCTTACTCCTAGAAGAGATGTTGAATTTTCAATTGACCTTATACCTAGGGTATTTCCAATATCCAAGACTCCGTATAGAATGGATGTTATGGAGCTTGAGTAACTGAAGAAACAACTACATGAGAATTTGGATAAAGGGTTTATATTCCCAATTACTTCACCATGGGGTGATCCAGTCATCTTTTTCAATAAGAAGGATGGGTCAATACTCCTTTACATTGATTATCGTGACCTCAATAAAATCATGATAAAGAACAAGTATCATCTACCTTGAATTTATGACTTGTTCGATCAGCTACATGGAGCACAATACTTCTCTAAGGTGGATTTACGGTCAGGATATTACCAAGTAAGGGTGAATAAGGAAGATAGCCCCAAGACTAATTTTCATATAAGGTGCAAGCACTATGAATTCATATTAATGACTTTTGGAATCACTAATTATCCAAAAATATTCATGGACTTAATGAATAGAGTCTTTAGAGATTACCTCGACAAATTTGTGGTAGTATTTATAGATGATATTCTAATATAATCCAAAACTAAGGCGGAGCATGAGGAGAATCTAATAACTATACTAGAGACCTTTAGAAAGGATAAGACATATGCAATGTAAATCAAGTGTGAGTTTTGGTTTAAGGAAGTCTCATTATTGGGTCATATCATCATAAGTAATGGGATATCTGTGGATCCCTCCAAGATAGCTGCAATTGAGGGATGTTCGAGACCAACATTGGTAACAGATATCCATAGCTTCCTTTAGTTAGCTGGATATTATCACCAATTTTTGAGAAATTTCTCATGATTTTCCAACCCTCTTACTAAGCTAAATCAAAAGGTAGTAAAGTTTTCTTGGAGTGATGAATGAGAAGAGAGCTTCAAGGACTTAAAAAGGAGGCTTATCACTATGCCCATACTCACACTCCCAATAAGTGGAGAAATATTTGTGGTGTACAGTGATGCTTAAAAGAGGGGTTTAGGATGTTTGATAATGAAAAATTATAAATTAATAGCCTATGCCTCAAGGAAGTTGAAAATACATGAGCAAAACTATCCCATACATGGTCTGGAGTTGGCGGATGTGATATTTGCGTTGAAAATCTGGCGGCATTATCTATATGGGGAGAAGTGTGAGATATATACTGATCATGAGATCCTCAAGAATATATTCACTCAAAAAAATAGATTAATATGTTCCATAGAAGATAAATAGATATCATCAAATATTATGACTACTCAATCCACTACCATCCCGGTAAGGCAAACAAGGTGGAATATTCTCTAAGTAGAAAGGATCTTACATCTTTATCAATGATGAGAATTGAAAAGGATCCAATCTTCTTAAATTTTAAGTGGATGGGCATGGGAATCATTAAGGTAGAAACATTATCAATCCTTTCTCAAATTATTCCCCAACCATCCCTCATGGAGAAAATAAAGGATGCTCAAAGAAAGGATGTGGAAATTATGAAAAGGGTGGAATCTATCAGAAATGGGGAATCCTCAGAGTTCTTGGTTGACAAGGATGGAATTGTGAGATTTGGGTCATGATTATATGTACCATCCAATCCAGAGATAAATAATGATCTTCTGAATGACATACATAGATCAACCTTCTCTATTCACCGAGGGATCACAAAGATGTATCGGGATCTCAAATAAAACTTTTGGTGGGACAATATGAAAAGGAAGATTGATGAATATACATCAAAGTGTCCGGTATGTCATCAAGTAAAGGTTGAGAGGAAAAATTATAAGGGGGTGATGCAACCACTACCCATACCAACATGGAATTGGGAGAACATTACCATGGAATTTTTCACTGGACTTACAAGGACATCCAGAGGAAACAATTCTATATGGGTTTTTGTGAATCATCTTATGAAGACATCTCACTTTATCGCGATTCAATAGGACTTATCATTGGATCAAATTTCATGGATTTAAATAGAAGAAGTCGTAAGGCTTCATGGAGTACCACTATCTATTGTATCTGATTGTGATCCAAGATTCACCTCAAAGTTCTGGAAAAGTATGCAACATGCTTTAAGCACTGAACTGAACTTCGATATGGAATATTATTCTCAAACTGATGGTCAATCTGATCGAACTATTCAGACACAAGAAGATATGTTAAGATCATGTTTTTTGGACTTCAAAGGAGGATGGGACCAACATATTCCACTGGTTTAATTCTCCTACAATAACAGTTTCTACTCGAGCATTTGAATGGCACCATATGAATCCCTTTATCGGAAAAGGTGAATAACACCGGCATGTTGGGATGAAGTTGGTGAGCGTAAGCTGCTAGTACCTGAAATGGTCTAATAAATGGTGGAGAAGGTGAAAACCATTCAGTAGCATATCATGGCATCCCAAAGTCGATAGAAGAGTTATGAAAATAACCATCAACAAGGCATTGAGTTCAGAGTTGGAGACATGGTATTTCTACGCATATCTCCATGGAAGAAGGTCATAAGGTTTGGAAAGAAAAGGAAGTTAATTCCTAGGTACATCATCCCCTTCGATATTCTTGATCGTGTCGGGGTTGTGGCCCATCGACTAGAACTTCCACCTACCATGGACAAAGTACATGATGTATTTACTATATACCTATTAAGGAAGTACATACCAGACCCTTCACATGCACTCTCTTCATAGGTAGTACAGTTAGAGGATGATCTTTCTTACAAGAAGCAGCCAGTGAAGATCTTGGATCATAGAGATAAAGTTCTACATAACAAGACTACCCACCTGGTCAAGGTACTATGGAGAAACCATAAGTACGAAGAGGCAACATGGGAATTGGAGGAGGAAATGAAGGCAAAGTACCCACACCTGTTGAAGGATTAGAATGTAAAATGAAATTTTGAGGGCGAAATTTCATAAGGGAGGAAGATTGTAATGACCTAAACTTTTATTAATGAAAATTACTCTTGATCTAATTAAATGTCTTATTATGTAAAATGGTTATATAACATATGCACTTATTTGGATTTATGTTTTTTGGATTTTAAAATACCATTATGAATTTTGACTATTGTTAATATGGTAGTTAAACAGTGATCACATGATTAGTATAAATATAGGGCTTTAACAAATCCAATTTACTCAGAAAAAGGAAGTGATGGCCTCATCCAGAAGACTTTCCCCGTACGAAACCCATTCTTCAGAGATCAGAAAGGAGGTGACGTCATTTGGATTCGCTCTTGACCAAGCCCAATCTGAGCTTCAACATGTTAAGCTCGAGTGGAACCACCTACATGATAAGTGGAAGTTGATAGAGATTACCACTCGAGCGATGTTATCCGGGCCACCCCAAGAGTCTGTCACCATCGCACACCTTACCCTTAGGTCCTATGTGGGTGTTATAAGGGGTTATGTAAAAATACCTTATAACTATGATTATGAGCATTATTTTTTGTATATAATAAATAATATACATTCATTTTATAATTATTACATTGTAAATAGTTTTTAAAGCACAAATAGTATTTTTAGTTAATATTCAATTATGAAATCTATTTTAATGAATTAATGGATTTTGAAATTAAATAATATTTTAATAAAATATTATTACTAAATTAATTTTTATTAAATGTAAATGATTTTATAATTTTTAGGAATACAATTGTAATTTTTATTAAGGTTTGAAAGCTATTTTTTTCAAGACCCCAAAATTTTCGATAAATGTCGATTTTTATTTTAAAAGTTAAAAATCACATATTTAGAAAATTATTTAGATAAAATGAGTATTATTTTTGGAATCAGTATGACAAAATTATCCAATGGTGAATTTTTCATAATTTTTTGAGACAATCAAATTTTTTGGTAAAAATTAAATACTATTTAAATATATAATGTGTTTTATGACATCATAATGGCCCAATAGTGATGTAATAAAATACTATAAACATTATTTTCCGCCAATATATGTTTTACCATTAAAATAATTTTATTTTAGTTTTGTTTGATTTATTTTACAAAGCCTTAGTGGACCCTCCAAGACTTATAAAACATTTTAACTTTTTAAAATGATTTCCTTGAGAGTGTGACTCACCACCACATAAGAAAGCCTAATATTTTAAGAAGTTAGGCCATTTTCCTTATAAAATATTGTTTTTCAGTCCCCTTTTTCAAAAACCATTGGCAAAATCCATGGGTTGTTTTTTAGTTTGTATTAGTTTAATGTGTGGTGTCCCAAAACTAAATAATAAAGAATTTCCTCGCCTTTCCTATATAAACCCACCCAAGATCCCACTTACTCTTCACTAAAAGCATTTTGAGTTCGTAAAAACTCTTCCATACTCTCTCTATAATCCTCCCAAGGCACCCCAAGATCCCAAGAAGCCTCTCTCAAGCCTCTCCCAAGCTTTTGGGATCACACTTCCAAGTAAGGGATTCCTTCCTTTCTCATTTTAACCAAGTTTCTTAATATTGTTATGCCCTTTTATTTTCAATTATAAATGTTGGGGTATGCTTTTACACCTCCACCATACTTAAATATTTATGTTTGAATGATTATATACCCCTTTTCTCTCTCATTAATGCCTCCCATGTACACTTGTTACCATGCCGAAATTCCGTAAGGAATTTCTCTCTCCACATTTACATCCAAGAAATTATTTTGTATTATGAATAAAAATTCCATTAATTAAGTTGGTACATGTATATATATTAACCCATTACTCTCCATTTCATGTAAATATGATGATACACCCTTTTCTCTCTCATCAACCTTTTTTATGAAGTATTATGTCACGCTGTTATGCTGCCAAAATTACACCGCCATTTTCCAAGACAAAATCATTGCGTAGTGAATACCATGCCCAATTCTCTATCAAGGGTATTCAAATTTATGCACATTTACTTATTAATGATATAGTTTCATGTATTAATTCCACATTCCTTTACTGTGGAATAAATTATTATGTTTAATGAATCTATGTTGTATGATCTTGTGGCACACTTATGCATGAAATGAAATGTTTAAGAAGGGTGCACTCTGATAGCGCTCCAATGCATTGGATAAAGATTAGTATCATGATATGTCAAGTGCAAAGAGGTTTTACTCATTATAATTCAAGTTCAATTAGGATTTAATCATGCTTCCTATGAAATGAGCCTTGGCTCATTCTAATACCATGTTAAGTGTTGTTTCCACTTTTCCATGTTGTGATAATCATGCTTTATCTTGCCTTTATGTTCATGTTTCTTTTATGCTCCATTGATATGCCTATTTCCTAACATGTATTTTATTATTCATGTTATTCCTTTTTTACTCCCTTAATGGGCTTTATAGCTCATCATTTTCTTAGGCATGTCCTCAGGTTATCCCATTCAATGCTAAGTACGAGGGAATGTAGTGGTCATGTAAAGGAAGTTTTCAATAAAGATGTTGTGTTTTATGTTCTAAGTTGTTATGTAATGTTCCTAATCCCCAAATACACTAGACCTCTCGATCTTATATGTTGTATAAATTGACATATTTTATGTAATAAATCATTTTTAAGTGTGTAATAAAGAGCAGGGTTGTTATAGAACCTTTAGTAGGACACACCGTGTATGTAATGAACACATCGTGTATCCGTTTACCGTGTGACCAACTGTGTGGGTAGAGACATGGGTTATAAATTCTTTTCTTGAAAATACTATGTACTAGGCTTACACACCATGTTTTGGGGATCCATGTATCTAGCTGTGTGACCAATGACACGGGTCGGAGAAATCCTTCCAGTACAAATCGTTTCTGGCATATACACAATGTGTAGTTTTGTTCTAAGAAAACTGTGTAGTTTGAGCCATGTCGGAGTACATGGGAATGAGATAAATACTCTAAGTACATGCCATTTCTCAAATATAACACAACATGTGTATGTGTGTTACACGACCAGGTTTGGAAGAGGTACACTTTATGTTAAAAGCCTAAGGGAACACGCCGTGTAGGGGTTATACATGTTGTGCACCCATTTTTAGTAAAACTTAATTGTTTTCTTCTCCTACTCCTTTCTCGAAATTCTATGTTTCATTACTTGATAATCTTGAACTGATTTGTGCACTTGAACTTTCATATTCATGCCATTGAGACGTCCTCCGGTTGTACACTAGGTTCGGGGTGATGATCATACACTAGAAATAGTAGACCAAGGACTACCAGTAGACCCTCCCATCAAGACCTTCAGGTCACCGACCATTATTCTAGATACAGGTGCTGATGCAAAGTTCCGAGAATCCTTCAAGAGGATGATATAAACCTTCCAGGGAGCACCGCATCCTGCCCCGTATATGGCAGAGTTGACGTGGGTTTTTCAGCAGCATCATCCTCCCACTTTCTCAGGGGATGGAGGACCTTAGGATGCAGATTCATGGTTGGAACCCATTTTCTCTATTTTTGAGAATCTCGAGACGTCTACAGAGAGGAGGGTGAATATCGCTATATAAATTCTATGTGATTCCACTAAGAAATGGTGGGATGTGATATCACAGGTGGGATGCCAGAAATTTATGGCTTGGGATGAGTTCCAACGTACCTTCTATGACTACTTATACCTGGACACCTTGAGGGATGACCGAGCTTGAGAGTTCGTGAGTTTGGAGTAGGGTACTCTCTCATTCATGGAGTATTATTCTCGCTTCACATATCTTTAGCTCTTCACATCCATTCTGGGGGGTGCTGAGTTATTTCTAGCGAGGAAGTTTGAGGATGGTCACATGCATGACATTCGATCCCAGGTAAACATATTCAGGTTGACTTCCATATCTTCTATAGTCTACTAGGTGATGATCACTGAGCGCAACCTGAGGGATTCTAGAGATGTGGTCCAAGGCAGTTCAGCATCCAAAGTTGGTACTCTTCCAACTAATAGCAGGAAGCGCCGCAGGGAGTCTACGTGTATAGATCCGAGTAGATGGGATTTTCCTTCAGGTAACTAGGTGGTCTGCTACCAGTGTGGGAAGGGCAGACATAAGAAACCTTAGTGCCCAAGAGACCCAGTTGATTGTCGATCTTGCATAAATATGGGACATCTTCAGTACTTCTTCAAAGACCTCCATCCAGCAGCTAGTGAGGGAGGATCTGTTTCGACTCCTCATACCAGAGTAGGAGCACTAGTCCCACATCAGTCTGGGGGATGGAGTTCTTTAGGCCGTTCAGGCCAAGGTGGTGGTTGTGGCCACAGTGGTCAGACATAGGTTTTTCAACAACCACAGGGTGGATCAGATCATGGATCTCAAACAACTTCACAGGGCCGCGGCGCAGTTCAGGATTTTGCACTAGAGCAGATCTAGCAAGATGAGGATCCCGGACCCTCTACAGTTATAGATTATGGGCTATGATGTCATTCTCGGAATGGACTGGTTAGTTCCCTTCCAAGATGTTGTCGATTTCTATCGTTGTAGGGTGAGTTTCACGTCACCAGAGAGTGGATTGTTTATGCATAATGGATAATGGGATGTACAGGTGAGAAGTGATGGACTCGAGCATCATGGGTTGAGAGGTGTTACATCCCAGATTTTTAGTCTATATCTAGATGACCAGGGGATTTCATAGATGGACTTTCCTTCAGTGGCCGATCATTTCAGGAATGTTTTTCCAGAAAAATTTTCAACTTTTCCTCTAGAGATATAGGTAGAATTTTCTATTGAACTTGTGCCAGGGGTAGCATCGATGTCCATTCCTCCTTATAGGATGGCTACACTAGAGTTACAGGAGCTCAAGAAGAAGTTGGAGGAGTTACAGGAAAAGGATTTCATCTGACCCAATACTTATCCTTGGGGTTCGTCTGTCCTATTTCAAAGAATGAAAACGGTACCCTCAAGACATTTTGTGGATTATAGGAAGCTGAGCCAATTGACTGTTAAGAACTGATATCCCTTACTGAGGATTAATGATCTCTTTGATCATCTTCGAGGATCCCGAGTGTTCTCTAAGATTGACTTGAGATCCGGTTATCATCAGTTTCATGTTAGACCATCAGATATACCTTTTACAACCTTTCTAAGTAGGTATTTTCTATAATAGTATGGGGTTATGTCGTTCCATATCATGAATGCACTGGTAGTTTTCATGGAACTGATGAAATGAGTGTTCCATCTTTACTTGGACAGATTTGTGGTGGTTTTTTTGGATGATATCTTGGTGTAATATCACACTCGACACAACCAGGATATACATCTTGATATCGTTTCGAGTACCCTGAGAGAGAATCAGTTATATGCTAAGATCTCAAAATTTCACTTTTGGAAGGACCAGATTCACTTCTTGGGTCATGTTATCTTAGAGATAGGAGTATCATTAGACCCGAAGAAAGTGAGAGTAGTAGTTTCCTGGGATCATCCAAATAAATTCTTTCAGGTATAGAGTTTTATGGGTATGGTTGGTTACTATATACATTTTATATAAGACTTTTCATTCTTAGAAGCACCACTGACGAGCCTGACTAGGAAGGGTGTGAAGTACTCATGGTCATATTCTTGTGAGTCAGCCTTTCAGGAGCTGAAGGGAAGGTTGACTTTAGCACTAATACTAGTTTTTCCAGAGTCGGGGAAAGAGTTACACCATTTACTGTGATGCATTGGGTATCAGGCTAGGAGAAGTGCTTATGTAGTGGGGAAGTAGTTGTTGCATATGGGTCTCAGCAGTTGAAGCCACATGAGAGGAATTACCTGATGCACGATCTTGAGTTGGTTGTAGTTCTTCATGCCTTGCATTGTTGGAGGCATTACCTTCTGGGAGAGAATTTTGTGGTGTACACTGACCACAAAAGTCTCAAGTATATCTTTACTCAGCATGATCTGAATTTAATAAAGTGAAGGTAGGTTGAGTACCTTAAGTATTTTGACTTTGAGCTTTCCTATATGCATGGGAAAGGCAATGCAGTGGATGATGCATTGAGCATGATGTCATAGATACAGGCAGTTTAAGAGGCTAGTAGTGAGTGGAATCTTATGGTTCTATTCTATAAGATGCATTTGAAGGTGCATGATAGATAGGGGAAGACGTTTCATTCTTCTGTAGTTGTTACCTCTAATATACTTGATTGAGTACGAATGAGGCAACTATAGGATTCTGAAGGCCTAGTCCTACGGGAGGGTGTGTCATGAGAGGACCCTACTCCTAGGTGGACCGTAGGTGAGGATGAGGTCTTGCGCTTTCATGGATGTGTATGGGTGTTGACAGAAATACATAAGGAGTTGATTCACGACTTTCATACTTCATATTGGGTTGTTCATCCTAGTGTCACCAAGATGTATCGAGGTCTACACTATCATTATTGGTGGCCAAGTATGAAGAGATATTTTTCTAGTTTTGTGATGAAATGTTCCACCTATCAGTAGGTGAAGGTAGAGCATCAATGACTAGTGGGGCTTTTATAGCAGTTACCCATTCCCTAGTGTAAGTGTAATGATGTCTTGGTGGATTTTTTGATAGGTTTTCTAAGTTCACCTTGAGAGAATGATGCAGTTTGGGTTGTCATTGAAAGAATCACAAAGGTTGAACAATTTTTACAGATCAAGGAGAACTTTAGTGTTGATAATCTTAGAAGGTTGTACATCTGAGAGATTATACGATTTCATGGGGTTCTATTCTCTATCTTTTCAGACTGGTACACCCACTTTACTTCTCATGTCTAGCAGGGAATACAAAGGGCTTTGGGTATATAGGTACTTTTGAGTACAGCTTACCATCCCCAGACAGATGGCCAGTCCGAGCGCATGATTCAGGTGTTGGAGGATATTCTTCGAGCATACGCATTGTATTTTTGAGGTTCTTTGGAGAATCACATACCTCTGGGGGATTTTTTCTATAATAATAGTTTTCAGGAAACTATTCAGATGGCACTTATGAGGCTTTATACGGTAGGCCATGTTGATCACCACTATGTTGGCTGGAGGCAGGAGAGGCAGCTATGCTGGGACCTCACCTTGTCCAGGAGACTACTGAGACAGTGGAGTTGATTTAGAAGAGGATGGTTACTATACATTCTCTTTATAAATCATATGATGATTGATGGAAATGACCTCTGGAGTTCAAGGTCGGAGATCAGGTTTTCTTATGTGTCACACCAAGGTTGGGACACAGGAGTATTAGGAGATAGGGGAAGCTTTCACCGAGATACATCAGGTCATTTGAGGTTTTGGAGAGTCGGACTGGTTTTCTATCAGTTGCAGTTACCTCAGAGGTATCAGTCTATGCACAAAGTCTTCCACGTTTCTCAACTATGGTGTTACTTCTCAGACTCGTCTCATGTTTTTAAACCGTAGTAGGTTGAGTTGTAGGTGGATGCATCGTTTGAGGAGCATCATATCCAGATTTTGGATTATAGTACAAAGTTTCTCTATGGATAGTATGTTTCTCTGGTATGGGTGTTATGGAAGCACAGGCGATTACAGGATGAGACTTGGGAGAGGGAGGCCTATGTTCGATCGTAGTGGTTGGAGTTGTTCGAGGTTTCTTCTTTGCCACCTTATTAGGGAAATTCAAGGAAAATTTTCTTTAATGGGGGAAGTTTTTAAGAACCCAGATATTCATTTCAGGCTTGGATCATGATTTCGGGTGTTTTTGAGAAAAGGGGAGGTTTTAAAATTTTTATAAGTACACATCGTGTACTTAGGAGTACACATCGTGTACCCAGTTACTGCGTACAGCCATGTCTTGAGCGTGTAACATCCGATACATGGCCATGTGGGGTGATGTAGAAGACCACTAATGTAGGGTATGGATGAGGAAAATACACTGTGTTTTCATTAACAGTACACACCATGTACTTTTTCTTTTATTTTATTAATTGGATTGGGGTTACGTCTAATCCCCAGAAACATCTTCTTCTAGTTGTACCTCATGAAGGGGCATCCGAAATCACCAATTCTTCTCCAAGACACTGTTTCTCCATCCAAGGTCTGATTCAATCTACAGTGGATGTGTTGGAATCCCCTTAGTGATTTCTTGGTTCTTCTAGATCATCTTCTCCTGATTTCCTCTCTCTTGAGTTATTCAATGTTGAACATTTTTGATGTTTTTATAGATCTATGAGGTTCTAGGCTGATTCAAGGGCCGAAGTTCGAGAGTGTTCTTCTTAAAATGTTGAGGTATGTGGTTTGTTTCCTTTTTTTGTTTGTCTTTGAGTTTATATGCCAAAGTGTCTATTACCCAAGTTTCGGGTATTTCGGGTTAAGAAAATTGAACCCTTTTTTATCTTTCTTATATTGATTGTTGGACTAAGGGTTTTTTGTTGTGGAAATATGTGAAATTTCATGTTTAACGAACACCCCATGGGTGTGTTTACTTGTTTTAATTTTTAGGGTCGTTTGGTCCAGGTTTTCTATGAGGCAGACCCTTGTTTCCTTTCCTTGCTTGACAGGATGGAACTGATTTCCTTTTTCTACTTGTTAAATTCTTGTGATATGAATTGGAATTATTTATCCATATAGTAGTTGATATTACTTTGGGCTACTTGATATCATATATGAACAATTTAATTGCACAAGGCTATGAGAACCTGGTGTAGTTAGACCATAGGGGGAATTGATGTTGAGTGCTTCCTCAGAGTGTCTATTATATTTCACACTAAGAGACCACAGGTGGGATTAATGGTGAGTGATCCCTTAGAATGTATATAGTTTACGTTATGAGACCATAGGGGTAATTGACATTGATTTCTTCCCTAGAGAGTCTATAGTTATTTTAGAAAGACCATAGGGTGAATTTACAGTGAGTGCTTCCTCAGAGCAACTTTTCCTTTATTGCATTACTTGACCAGAAGGGTTGGACTGTGTGACCTACCCAGAGGGTTGATGTAAATATTGAATGTTTGTGATGCATCTGCCAAGCTAAAACAAAAGATTTGATTTAGTCCTATTAGGTAGCCTTCTGATATTCTTGTTGTGATACTTACTTGATTAACTAATGAACATTAAATGCTAATGAATGTAATGGAAACTATGGGATTTTTTACTTTTGTGTACTCCTAGTTCTTTACTGAATTTTTATTATTACCATCTATATATACTCACTGATAGTTAGGAACAAATATTATGGTGGTTACCTACTGGGATTCATCTCACACCCTATTTGGTTCATATTTTTTTACCCAAATAGATTCTATGGTTGTAGGTGTACATAAGGGCAAGCACCCTTCGTCATTAGGTACTTGATTGATGTGGAGCTAGAGAGCATGGGACTAATCTGAGGCTTGTGATGCTACTAGATTTTACTTGTTTTATTTTTCACTTGGTTTAGTACTATATTTATAGAATTATGACTTGTTTGGATGTTTTCTTAAACATATGTGGCATGCATCAATTATATATATGTGCTTTAGTTGTTTGTTTATTTTCAGTCTTCTGCTGTTTACTTGTCATATGGTATTATTGTTCTGCTACTAATTATTATTTATTATTCTATTGTTCATACTCTACCAATAAGGGAATAGTTTCCCCCCTAACACACTCAAGGCCCTCTCTTCTAGTCGGTATCCTCTGGCTTTCAGGGAAATGTTCTTGAGGCCATGTGACCAATCATGTATGGGGAACCTTTGGGCAGCACCCAAAATCGGGATGTTACACACCTATTGATATATTCCTTTAGATAAAAAATTCAAAACCATTTAGTATCTTAATAAAATTTTCTTCCTCCATTATATACATAACCTATGGATCATTTCTACCCCTTAAATCTATATCACCTCAAAAAATATTTTGAAACATTTAAGCACCTAGAGAGAGGGTTACTTCATAAAAAAACTCAGGTAGAGTATTGTGGTTTGACATGTTGAATCGACCATTTTTTTAACTCACTTTTATTATTTTTAAGTTGTTTTAAATTTTATGATACCAATTTTACAATCATTATTCTAAATATTTTCTTTATAGTTCTCCATCATCTACAATATGGTATCCAACCCAATTTCAAGATAAATCCTAATAGTGAATGTTTCTTCTATTGATACATTTCTGTTTCATCATTAATCAAGATTACTCCACCAATGGAGGTCACTTCCCCAAAATTTAACCTCTTTCCTTGGGTTTTATAATTTTTATAACCACTACGTAATGCTTCCTAGTTATTATCCTTTATATATTATGAATACACCTTATGCTTTCTTCCTTGATGAATCTTTCTTGACATGTCAATCCACCATTCTCACAAGTTGATTTGTTTCATTCTTCATCCTCTATATTTTATTTTTTCATCTCTATGAAAGTTGTTCTATGTAAAAATTTATTGGTGTTTGGTATACTCCTCATTGAACTCTATCATTAATATCCTCGAATTTTGTATATCTATTTTCCAATAAAAAATTTCCATCTAGTGAAAACCTTATTCCAATTTTTGATAAGATTAATGAATTTTATAATTCCTTCTCTAGTTCTTATCTTAGTATATTATATCTCCATCCTTAAATGGTAAGAATAAATAAAACATCTCATATTAATAACATACTATATATAATCATTCCACTATTGAGATATTACTGCAATATATGTTTTTCACCCTTAGAGATATTGGGATTCTAGAAAAACACTTATAGTACATCCCATTATTCCAAAATAGTATCACCTTTCAGGACTCAACCTTTAAGAACCTTATCTTCTATATTTTTCATGAACATTTCATTTCCCCACTAGTTTCATATTTTAATTTCTATAACTCTAACTTACTGATGTGTCTTAGTGGGAGAATATTTCTTCACCTTTCCAGTCAAGGATTTTAACATTGATATAACCTCCTTTTTATTCTCATCCTTCTCCTTTAATTTGGTACCCATATTCACAAAACCCAATCCAAATTCCTTTAAAAAAATTAACCACTCCTAATGTTGATTTTTGAGTGGAATAGTACTTGCTTTCATCTCCTTCTATGTGGACATTTATTCTCCAATATTGTGTGAAAGTTATCCATACATTCTACTTTAACCCTTAATTTTTACACCCATTATGATAATATCTTTATTCAAGTCCATAAATTGTTTCCTAAATATTATATTCACCTTGGATAGATATTTTATGAAATCATGATCCACTCTAAGTATAATCTCTTTTTGATCCACTTTCTCATATATGGATTTGATTTTCATCTTGGTTGTTGTGTTTATAACGACCCATACTTTACATACATTGTCATTACTTCATAATTTAAGCACACTTATTACAACATATAACAAAACTAGGAAAGGACCGTATAGGTATAGAGTCTTTAGAAACTGGGAAACATAAACAACTTGTTCATAAAGCATCTACTTTGCCTCCCATTTATTTCATCATATCTAGAGTCCCTTTTTGGCATATCCTACTTAATAACCTTCTTCCTGGCCTGGGGAAATAAAACATACAAAAGGGTGATCTCAAATGCTCAGTAAGGGTAAAAAAAGAAATATCAATCACATCATATACATAAGAACATAACTTTTGGAAATCTTAACCTGCAAAAGAAATCATAATTTCATAACATGGGATAAATCATAGTAGTGAAATGTAATCTCAATAATCATAAGTTAAAACATGAAACTTTTTGTCATACACACATAATCATATAGAATCATTTCTTGTTAGTCTAGACTCATTGCTAAGACTATCTTAGTGGACAAAGTCCATTTCTGAACCGAGTTCACTCCTCGTTTCAGTCCTGTTTCACTGAACCAGTTTAACCTGCCGTTCTAGCCATGTCTATCTCATGAGAAATAAAGTCTTTACCCAATGCATTGGAGGGAGATATAGGTCCCACCCATCTCATAATGATACCATTCTTATGTGTTTCACAAAATCATAAAATATACATCATAGCATAACCCATGTAATAAAAATGGGAATCTTAAACATCGTGACATCATAAAACAATTCATAAAAGATAAAGTAATACATAAAAATATTTCCATCACAAAATAATCAAATCCATGTAATAATAGGGATATAAATAGAACCCTATATTATCTTAGATGGAAAATAATTTTGATAAAACTCTTGATCTCCATTCTTGAGGAAAATATCCTTTCTACTTCAAAAACATTTTCCTTTCTCAACATGTCATACAATTTTAAACTAAAAGAAGTCGATTAAAAATAAACTTGAAAACTTGTAAAGGAAGCTTCTTGGAAATAATGTTTTAAAAATCCATTCATTCCTTATAAGTTAAAAAAAACATTCTTCTCGTACTTTTGTTGGAAAAGTCAAAAAGTACCTCGTATGAAAAATGACAAAAGATTACTTTTATATCTTTTACTAAAAACTCACCGAAGGGTAAAATTAGATTTACACAATTGTAGGTGGATGGAAATAATATTACATATTGAGTAAACATGGATGTGGATGATAAAATACACCCTAGTAAATACCAAAGTATACACAATCTCGGATAAAAATGAGATTGTGATATTTTCCCTTACCTTAGGTCCAATTTGCCTCATAAGTGTCCGAACCTCCTGTATAATGATTTAAATAATGTTATTGACTTATTTAAGAATCACAATTATTGTTATGATATCATATATGGTCATATTCTTAGCTTCTTAATAGTAATATTTCATTGCTACTTGTTATTCGGGTGTTTATAACTTTTTGTTCTTATGTGCGTTTTGTCGAATAAATTCTTATTCTTCTCTTTAGGTTATAGATACATCATTTCCAGAATGGTATTAATGTACTATATATCATATTTATTCATTCAATTCATTTATATAATCATTATGCAATGAATATCATGTAGAATGAATCGCATCACATCGTGGAGACGGTATTCCGTATGTACGCACGAGCGATGATATCGTTCCCATGATCATGGAATTGTATTGGAGTGTATGTATACTATTTCAGAATCAATATCACTTTACAATAATCATATATAGTAATTATTTACACCATTATACCCATCCAAGTAAGGTGGTGGGGGAAAATAGATTACACCACGGCGTGGAGACGGTATTCCGTACGTACGCACGCGCGGTGATTTCGTTTTCCATAGGATGGATAGATGTTGAAATAGGGTTGTTTCATACTTATAATAACATATTAGTATATTATTGATACTGATGTTATTACTTCATAATGAAACAACTAAAGAAGAAGATGTTGAAGAATAAAGAATTTGGAAAGGATCGGTAATGGATATTACCTCTTTTTGACGCGCCTCTTCTTAACCTCCTCTTAGGGCACTAGGGTTGGTCTTTGAAGAAGACCAGAACCTCTAGGATGATTCTAGGGAAGTGGGGAAGTGAAATGGTCAGGTTTTGGCTGAGCATGAAGGCTCAAATTGTTGAGAGGAGGAGAGGGAGGAGGTGCCCTTTTATAAGGGGGGAGAGGGGCACCTTTGGAAATATAAGAAATATTAGTTTATATTAAATCCCAACCCCACTTAAAAACTTCCAAAATGACTCATATCCGAAGATTAGATGAGATAGGGTTGTAATCTCATCAACCAATAAAATTTAGACATGTTAGGAATTTATTTTAAACATTATCAACTTGATTTATCCTTATTTATCAATTTAATTTTATTTGTGGTAATAATATTCTAAATTTTAAATTATTATTAATGATTACATATGTGTTGTGAATTTTCTATAATTTGAAACTTTATGACATTTTCGACCATATAAATTTTAATTTATAATTTTTAAATATTTTTGTGATTTTTAAAAAAAATTATAATATGTTATTTTTATAAAATAACAATAGTGTCAATTTTGACACTATTCATTTATTTGAATTTAAATAAAATATATACAGAGGATATGTTCGAACTAAAAGCTTTAATAGATTAATAAAAAGTCATATGTATCTAGAAAATTAGTGGAGCACATTAAATAGTGCATATAATAATTATTTTAATATTTTAAAACCATTTATTTGATATTTTAATTAATAAAATAATTTCAATATCACTATTGTGTCATAATTAATGATAATTATTTAATCCATAAAAATTATAAATAAATTCCTATGATGTAGATAATTGTATTATCTTTCTGGAGACTATTCATGTTCGAAGTTTCATTAAGTTTATCACCAAATTAAAATTATTATACTTATAAGATTTAAGAAAGTGACATGTTGTCACATTCTTTGGTTTTAATAATAATTAAATTATTTTCATGGAAAAAAGTCTATTAAATGAATATAATCCGACCCTTAGGTGATATGGGTCGACTTTTAGTCATCCAATAGGATTTTTTCAGGTGTTAGGGTAATTTTATAATCTTATATTTACCCTTAATTACCCGATTTACCTTTAACTATGGTAAATAAAATTTACCGTAGTTACTATTCATAATGCCCAAAAATAAAAAGTAGCCTATTAATATAATTTGGACCCACTTATTCTGAATATGGAATCCATATTTCAAAATTCAAAACATATAAGTTTCAGTAATTAATTTAAAATAAATCCCATTGTTAAGAAAACGGGTTTTAGAAGTTAAAACATTGCCAAAGATTGAAATGTTTTTACCTATGAATTCAATGTGAAATTAATGCTAATGACATACATTATATTAAATGGTAAAAATATATTCTATCTATACTTTAAAACCATTCAATATTATAATTTAACCATATAAATTATCTCAATGAAAAAAAGTTGTTTTTAATTAAAAATTAGCGTATTTTTACTATTCATCAAAATATGAAAGTTATCAGAAAAATATCAAAAATTTATCCAAAGTAAATTTTTATATCCTGATTCAAAAGAAGAATTTTATTTTGTCAAATTGAACTTATAAATGTGTCAAAAACTAGATTTAATGTGGGTGCGCCATCAAAAGGCGGCAAAACTGCATTTTTTGATAAATACTTATTTTACCCAAAAAAATTATTTTGTTCTCTTACCATGTTCTAGAAAATGTTTAAGATGAATAATAATGTTATAAAATTTAAAATTCAGTTAATACTATTCATAACGGCTAGTTTATAATATTATAATAATATATCGTTGTTTAGTGGAACTCGGTATTGCGTACTACACACGCTATCGAGGAAGGTCACGATTGCGTGCAGCGAAAGATTCCTTTGATGATTTATATAACATAAAAACAAAATATTTCTCATAAAAGTATCAGGTGTTACAGTGTTAACATCTCTTAATTGAAGACTTGATGTTACCATTACCTATTTCATTGAGTCACCATCCACATAAATATATATGGGGAATCTAAATTTATATATTTTCATGAATCTTCCAACCTAATGTTAGAATCATATTTAATATTGACCTCAATCTCACTTATCTCTGGGGTGTGTCCTTATTTATAGTAATATTCTTCTTAATATTCTTAAAAATACTTATTCATATAAGGTAATATTCTCCATAATTATTAGATAGTTTCCCATTATAACCATATTTACATACATATCATTTGGTATACTCTACAACCATCTTATCTTACACTAATGTTTTATAAATTTCTTCTTGAACCCCCCAAATATCAAAAGTATTGGCACAATGAGTAGTTTTGTTAAATGTCTCATTGGATATACCTATGTTCATAATTTTTTATGTATCTACATCATGAAATCCTTCATTTTACATTATCAATTTATTATCTCATTGAACCTATTATAAAATCTCCTCCCCAAAATCCTATATAAACCAATACATCACATATTTCAATACATAAAATTTAGTACCACTGAATACTGGAGGATTCACTATTGAATACATGTGGAAAAAAATTAGATATTTAACCCCAAATTAGAAACATTAGGCTCTAATACAACTTATTAAGAATAAATTTAATTTAATCAACTTGATAAGGGTGATTCATGGTGCATAAAGGATTAAAACTTTTCTTCTTTGATGTCACCTTTCCTATATGGGTATTATTACCTCATTGAAAGGATCACATTCAATATCAACTTATACCATTATAAATCACACTGAATATCAAAAAAATATTTGGGAATATAAAGAAAAATATCACAAGGATTTTACTTGGTTCAGCATTAAGGACTACTCCCAGAAGTATACACACATAGATATGTCGATGTACCAAAATCCTTAATAACACACTACTCATGCCTTATTAATATATTGTTGAATTTTTTTTACCCTTAGAGACCTAAGGATTCTATAACACACTCATAATGTGTCTCAATATTCAAAAATACTTTCACTTTATAGACATATACCATTAAGATCCTTATATACCAAATTTATCATGAACTTTCAATTTTTCCACTGGTTTTAAATTTGAATTTCTATACCTCCCACATATTGATGTGTCATTGTGGGAGAATCTTTATTTCCCTTTCATTTAATGTATTTTAAATTTCATTTACCCACCTTTTTCTTCTTATCCTTATCCTCTAATTGGATATCCATCTTATTCAAACCCAATCCACATTCCCTTTAAAATTTTATCCCCTCATAAATTTATGTTTTGAGAGAAATAACACTAACTTTAAACTCCACGTATGTAGCCATTTATTCTCCTATATTTTGTAAAATTTCTCTATGTAACATTAAAAATTAATTTTTAATCCCATTATCCAAATTATAATGACTCCATATTTTCTATGTTTTACTTTAGAATATTATATGGATAATATTCGGATCCAGGTGATGATCTAGTGTGATATTTCAAGGCCTTCTAATCCTAAAATTGATATTTGAAAAATATTAAAGATATTAATATCACATATGTGCAGTTTTCCAAAAAAAATGAATAACTCAAAAATAGTGTCGTAGATAAAAAATATTAGGCTGCCTTTGAGTTTAGAGTGTGGGATTTACCCTTGGACTGGCATAATATTTATCAGTGGCAGAATTTTGGTTGAAATCAGTTGAGGGTGTAAATAATAAATTAAATAAATTTATTTATTTATTTTATTATGTTGATTTTATGACCTAAAATCCTCTATAAATACATTTTTATGCATATTTACCTGGGGTTAGCTTCATAAAATATATATTGAGAGGGACCATCGAAGAGAAGCTATTAGAGGATCATTAGAATGCAACATCATGTTGAGCTCAAATAGATTATTGTGTTCCAATAGAGTTCATGGATCTCACCAACAATGGAAATGAATGATCGTTCTTCATCAAAGATTGATCCAAAATCTTGGTAGGATGATTGATTTTTGTGACTTCCATTCTATTATTATCTTGGTCGAATGAAAATCAATTCCATGGACAAGAATTGATTCTTACATCAATGATTGACTTTTTTTCATTTGATTTATTTTTTTCTGATTATTTCTCTCCTCATTTATCTAATTATTTGATAACAAATTGATTCCAAAATAAAAAAATTATGAGGTTTATTCCTCAAATTTTATAGTTTATGGATTTCTCCCCTATTTCTTCTCTTGATCATCACAGGAAATTTCTTTGGCCCATGGTTCGATGAATATAGGGTATATGATCATTATGAAAAAATTCTTCAGTGTAATAGATTAAAAATGCAGGTAAATTTTACAACTGAAGATTTTATTTAGGTGTGATAAATATGGATTAAATTTAGAGGTCAATGGGAAAGGAATGATGGTTCTCGTTCATTCCGATTCAACGGTGCTGTTACAAAAGGTCTATGTGGGAATTTCCCAAGTGATTTTGAAGGTCGGATATTGAATATCGGTGATTTAAAGGGTCAAAAGAACCCCAATCCATGATTCCCTATATGGAATCAAGATAGAAAATGTGATGGAAGTGATTTGGAGAAGAACTTTGGGTTCTGTAAAATCCCACATTACATGGCGTGTAATCTGGAGATACACATAATGTTGAACCCACTATATGGTGCTAGGGTTTACATGGAGAGAAAAATATCACACATTGTGTAAAATATATCACTTTCTATGTGATCCATTCAGGTGCCTTGAAGTATACCTCAGAGTGTACATGGGCATGGATAGGTCGGGGTACACGGACACGACTATGTGTACATAGGCACGGCTAGGTGTACATGGGTTGGTACACAGGCATGGCTACCAGTACATAGGTATGGATAGAAGGAATGTGTAGTGTTGTAGAATATATCTACATTCCATGTATACTTACATACATGCCTTACATATAGAGATTTACATGTCACGTGAGATAGCACCACACAGTCATACTCGGTGTTTTCTAGATATGTTATGTACTCCTTAGTACATGATGTGTACCACCTTTAAGGGTGTTTTAATCCCTTCATTCGTTTAGTTTTTGAATAGTATATTTTGATTGTATTCTCTTGGTCTATCCCCTTGATGGTATAGTGTGGAATTATATCAACATTTTTGGATTGTGACCCCCTCTAGAGGATGAGTCTCAGATAGAGTTTATGGTGTCCCTATGTGAGATCAGTGTGTGATCCTCTATCATTTATTCTTATATCCTTTGTGGGATTCATGGAACTAGTGTGACCACCATGTGTGGGGAATTGATCCTCCATCTGGTAGTTTTTTTAGTTGGGTTCACCATTTCTTTAGTATACGATCCCCAACATTGTGGGTTGATCCAGATTAGGTTTGTGGTGTCACCCAATGGTCCTAGGTGTGATCCCCTATCTAAGTATCAAGGTCATTAGAGAACAGTGAGTTTTTATGGGAGGGTACCAATGATATTATCACCTTGTAAAATTTTCTTCGGTGATAACATGGATTGTAGTGTGGGTTCTACTGGAACGAGCATTGCTTTGAGTAGAATCATATGGATGGAAGTTTGGTTGTCACCACATAGATTCACGGTGTCCTTCCTGAGTTTATCTAGGTTTTTTGTTATTACTTTTATTTCTATATAATTTGTTTGAACTAAATACTCTTGATGATTTTATTTTAGTGTTTTTGGGGCATTCTATTGGGTGTTGTTATACTCACCCCTGCATGGGTTTTACACACACATGTCGTGTCTTATATAGACGATGACCATTTTATTGGTGTCCTGGGAGTATAGGGAGTTTGTTGAGAATATACCGAGTAAGAAAGGATGAGGTGTTTTTGGGTGGTTGTATTTGATAGTAGTCCACACCTTCTGATTAGGTTAGACTATTTACAATTTTAGTTGGTATTTTATTTTTCCTCTTTATCACTTTTAGTACATTATTATCATACTATGATTGTGGTATTATAGATGCATAAATTCATTGGTTTTAGTTGTTCTACTTTTAAAAATTATATGGGCTTGAATATGTGTTTGTGTGTACAGTTACATTAGCTTAATCCCTCCCATGTTTGGGATATTCCTACTCAGCACTGGTCTCTATCCCCTGGCCTATTTTAGGTGGGATTGGGGTTATCACAGCTTGGAACCCAGTGGGTCAGGTCGTGAAAAAGTGGTATCAGAGTATTTAGTTATATCTTAAGGCTAGAGTCTGTGAGTTTGTACTGGGTTTTATATAAATAATGTTAAGTGTTTTTAGTATGGATTTCAGGTCAAGGAATCTAGTGTTGGGGTTATAACCAACCGATCCATACACTGGGGATCTGATCATCAACCTTTTGAATAAATACATTAAGACATTTGTTGTAGGGAAAACATTGGTACATGCATAGTATTAGAATAGGCTATGGATTCCATGTCCTCCTTAAGTCAATTCTCAAGATATAATCTATCAATATTGAACATATTGTTTATTTCATGATGCCACTATGAATCCAGCTAGCCAGGATTCTACTATGTGATCACAAGGATGATCCTCTAAGTGGAAAAGATTAAATGCAGTGGAATATACTATAGATAATACCTTTGGGTGGTTTAACATATACACCACCACACATTGAGGATCAGTTAGCACTGGAGGTTCCAGCTAAGGATTCACATAGGCTTAGTACACTACATGAGTTCCATAGGTAGTGACCTCCGATGTTTCTAGGTGATCCAGGCCCCCATGTGGATGAGGATTGTCTAGATGAATTCACTCGCATATGCATACTTGTGAGGAAACCTTCATATCATATGGAATTCATTTCATTGAGTATTCTTCTAGGCTATGTTGGGAGATGGTGGAGTCTAGTGACTTAGTCATATGATGAGACATCTCTCTCCTCATTGAACTTTAAGCATATTTTTTGGAGGAGTTTTATCCAACCATGTTTTGATCAGTGTGCTTTGAGGAGAATCTACATTTGTAATAGGGGAAAATGGCCATGGATGAGTATTTATTGAGGTTTATTAATATCTCATGGTAATCCATATACATTATATAGGATCCATTATTTAGGTAACATGACTTCATGTAGGGATTAGTCCAAGATATCATGGGTTAAGTAATATCTCTCTACATTACCACCTATAATGGGGTTCTTGAGTGGGATATAGTGGTGGGGAGTTTCTTGGAAGAGCAGGTGTCGATGGTGGGTGGGGGTAGTGGCCACCCAGGTGTTAACCTCAGTGGAAGGTATCTGATAGGATTAGTATGGATCTTGGTATGTCTGAAGTTTTAGGAGATGATCCTAGGATAGAGGATCAGTGGATTAGGTATCCCAAGATTTCTCAAGTCAAATAAGGGAGAGATGGTGTTTCTCCCATGATATTTGGGAACATCTTGCATGGTATTGTCCAACCCATTGTACAGTTGATTGGGAGATGATCGAGAGACCATTGAGGTAGATGTAGAGGTAGGAGCAGGGAGGTCTATAGGGTGGAGGATATGGAAGAAGGGATCATAGAGCAGGATGAGGTGGTCACATGTTTAAACTATTTCCACTACCACCCCAAGGGGGTCCACGCTAGTCTTAGGGAGTTAGTGGTTAGGGGTGGGGACATCAGAAATCCATGGAGGCCTATGACCCTAAGGATCTAGTGATGATACATCATTTGATCTAGGTCTTTTCAACATTACCTTCAGTACTTATATAAATTGGTGTGATCCATTCCATTATTTCCATTTCTCTGGTTCAGAACTTGGAGATTCTATTTTAACCTTTGGCTCAACCCTTTCACTTGGAGACTTGGATAGGGTGTGACTCAGTGATTGCATACTTTTTTTGACTGTGTAATCTAATGATTGGAGGAGATATATTTGTGTGGGATCTATTTGTAGAAAATTTTATGCCTTATGATGTTATCATATGTATAGAATGGATATCCACAAATTATGCTTAGATTGACTATTCTAGGAGGAGGGTTTTGTGTGACTATAGTGAGGGGATGAGGTGTTCCTTTTTGAGTGAAAGGGAAACCCTAGAAGATCAGGATGGGCTCATTCATAGGAGGGTGAATCTGATTACTCACTAATTGTATAGAATGAATATTAGAGGAGTAGATGTTATGGGATACTAGTTCCCTACATTGGTGGAGAAGTATGAATATGTATTTCTTGAGGACAATCTAGGCTTACCTTTCTACTGAGAGCTAGAATTTTTTATTGGATTACACACTGGAAAATCCTCAATATCTATACTAGTATATTTGATGGATCCCATAGAGCATCATGAACTAAGGGGGAAGCTAGTAGACTTATAGGAGAAGGGATTCACGATACCAAGTGTTCCCCCTAGGTAGCCCTAGTTTTTTTCTTCATGAAGGCATACATGAGCTTAATTTTATGTTTATATTATCGATGTTTGAACCATTTGACTATGAAAAATTAGTTTCCAATACTAAGAATTGATGGAATCTTCAAGAAGTTGAGAGGGGTGTGATGGTTCATGAAGATTGAACTCAGATCAGTGTATCACTAGCTACAAGTATGGTATGAGGATATAATGAAGACAATATTTAGATATCGTTGTAGTCACTTTGAGTACATGGTGATGCCTTTTGGGATAACAATGGCCCTAGTAGTGATAATAGGCCTCTTAAACCAAATCTTTTAGCCTTTCTTGGACCAATTTGTGGTGGTATTAATTGAATATATCCTAGTTTACTTGGTGTCCAAGGATGATCATGCAGGACACTTGAGGATGGTCCTAGACACAATCTAAGAGAACCATCTTTATTGGAATCTCTTGATGTTTTAGTTTTTGATTCAAGAGGTCCACTTCATGGGAAACATCATCTATAAGGAAGGATTAGTCTTTGATCTAGAGATGGTTGATGTAGTGATAGCTTTGGATCCTCCCAAGAGTTTTACCAAGGTGTAGAGTTTCCTTGGGGTTGTAGGGTACTATCAGTGGTTTTTACCTAATTTCTCTATATTTTCATCACCCTTGACATCTTTTACATTAAAGGTTAATATTTTATTATAAATGGAAAGATGATTGTAGTTTTTTATGGATTTTTGGAAGATATTGAAAATTTCCCCCATCTTGAGATTTACATAGGAGGGTGTCAAGTATATAGTTTTTTATGATGCCTTAGGGACCAAACTTGGTTGTTTCGTTATATTTTTTAAATCATTTACTTTTATTTTCTATTTATTTCACAATAAATATGTTAGTATTGCATGATAATTTACGGTAATTGTTTCATCATAAAAAAAATTAAAAAATATAATTTATTAATATTCAAAAATATAATTTTTAAAAAATTAATAACTTCTTTTTATCCTTGTAAAAAAATTATAAATATTGAAATTAAGAAAGAGGAATTTTGAACTTTTTTGTTACTTAAAATATTATAAAAAAATTCAAAGACTAATGAAACCAAAATGCTATATTTTTGAAGGATTTAATAGTTGGTTGAATTATAGTCAAAAAATGAAGAGAAAAAAAGTTCATGCATGATTTTTAATCCCAATCTAATAATTTTATACTTTTTTCACCCATTTTATCCTTACTGTGGTGACAATATTTTTATCAAGGTTATGATTCATTATAACCAGAGAATAAAATTAAAATATTACACAAATTAGGAAATGATAATTATAAATATGGAATTCATTTTATTATATTTAGTCCATATAAGTAGCAGAAAATACTTGTAAAATAATACTACAAAAGGCTATGAAAAAAACAACTTTACAAAATGATGCATTTTTATGTATAATAATGCTTTATACCAAATTTAAGAATAATGTAAATTATAAATATATTAATTATATTATTATTATCCAAAAGTAACTAATTACATATTAGATTAAATTAAAAATAAAATTGGGCATTGTAAATGCTTGAATAAAAAATAAACTTTTATATAATGCCAATATTTTTTCACTATTGACATAAAAATTAATATTTTCCAAAAAATCAAAAAAAAAATTAACTTAAGATAATTTTGATAAAATTACATAAAATATCATATCGTTTTTATAAAATATAATTTCAAAATTTTTAGAAATTAATTATAATATTTACTCTAAATAAGTAATAAAATTCATTTCTGAAGAAAATGTATTTTGTAAGAAAAAATGACTTCTATAAATATTGAGTACCTATTTATTATGAATTAATCAATATATTTTATTTCCATAAAACAATTCAATATATATTTAATAATATTTTTAATCTTATTTATACTAATAAATTTAAGGACTAGGTTATAATATATCATAGTTTGTTTTAAGATCTCTGTTGTGTGTTATGAATGCTATCAAAAAAATACAATTTAATTAATCAAAAATATATTCTAAAATCATTGGGTTTTATGTTATACCCAATTAAATAAAATGAAACTTATCAATTTCAATTATAACTTACTATAATTATTGTAAAGACCCGTAAAATTCAATGGAAATTTTTTCTTAATTTTCTTTGGAATTTTACAAGAACGCGGTTTCTGACGGCACCTGATTCCGAGGCCCGGAGTGCCTGGAATCAATTTCCGGAGTTTGGCTCGGGTACGTTCAGTGAACGAATGAGCGGGAATTTCTAACTTTTGAACCGGTGCCCAGAATCGAATTCCGAGGGCACCGATGAACTCGCAGCGCTGATATTCGCTTAACGAGACCTTTTCCGAGGTTGCGTTTTATGCGGGTTGAGAGTTAGTTTTTGGGAATTTAAAATGAAGTTAAATAAAATGTGGAAACACATTTTATTTTTATCCAAGTTGGTTATAACCTCCCAAAGGGAGTTAGGGGTGGGACCCACATCCACTTAACCTCCCTTGAGAGTATTAAGTGTGGTGGGGGCCAAACGAACCCTAACACTTCATCTTCCCTTTAAACTCCCTATAACTCCTCATTAATTAATCTTGACAACTTGGGTTATTTATTGAGTTGAGTTGTTTTAATTTCAAACTTTTGAAATTCAAGTTGTTTAATTGTGTAAATAAAATAAGCTTTAATCTTATTTTATTTTGGTTGGTATCCTTTGCCACCTTGAGAGGATTTGGGAACTTCTCTCCATCTTCTTCAACCTTGACAAAGAACACGAAGAACACTTAAGCTCTGATGAAGAACGTCGCTTCTCTTCTTCGTAGCCGGTGTGTTTTCGAAGATCGACGACGCCGCATCTTCGATCTTCTTCCCGTGTCAACGAAAGGAGACGTCGTTTCCTCCTCGGACTTTCTCCTTCAGCTTACGAAGCTTCTCCAGTGACGTACCTCTTCGGACGCACCTCGACGTCAACGGAAACGACGTTCGGTTTCCGCGACGCCCGACCTCCGCGACGCTTGTCTTCCGCGGCTTGTTGACGTGCTCCGCACTTGAAACCAAGGTAGGGGTTTATTTTATTCCTTTGTTCATGATTTATACCCATGATTATTTCTTCGTGAATTTTTTTCAATTGTTAGCAAATAACGCGAGGGGGCCGGACCGCACGAACACGGCCGACCCTCCTCCTTTTTCATGTTGATTCCGTTGTGGATTGAAATGGGTGTGGCGCGGTTCCGTCGCACCGCGCAGGATCATACGGCAAGAAACGCGCGGCGCCGTCGTGCCGTGTCGTAAAATAATGCAAGGGCGCGACGCCGTCGCGCCGCGTCGAAGAAAGTCGGAGACACCACGGCCGGAGCGGGGCCGCGGCGGAAGGGCGCGACGCCGTCGCGCCGCACCGGACAATGAAGGCCGCGGTCGGTTCCAGGCTGCGGCGGAACGAGAAGACCGGCGGCCAGCCGGGCCGCCGGTGTCGGAAGCCGGAAGGGGACCGGCCCTTGCCGGTCCCGTTGAGGAAGAACTGGCCGGCCAGGTCGGGCCGGCCGGAAGGGAGAAAAACCGGGGGGAATTAATTCCCCCGGCCAGCATAACGGCCCCCCATAATGAGGGGGGCCACGGTTTCACAAAGGGGGGCTGGCGCCCCCCATTTCCAATCAGCTCGTCCTTCGGCCGAGCTGGCAGCGTGCCCAGCGCGCTGCCTTGCGCCGAACCGGCGTGCCGGGCCGGGCCGCCAGGCCAGGCCGGGTCAGGCCGGGCCGGGCCGTGCCGGGCCGAGCCGCGTCGGGCCGGGTCGGGCCGAGCCGCGCTGGGCCGGGTCGGGCCGTGCCGGGCCGGGTCGGGCCGTGCCGGGCCGGGTCGGGCCGGGCCGGGTAGACCCTGTCCGGGGCGGGTCGACCCGGTTCGGGCCAACCGGGGGGTCTCGGGGTCCCTACTAAGTAGCTTATACTCACCCCTGCACGGGCTATGCCCGCACTACGTTGTGTTGGTTGCAGACGACGGACAGCATTGATCGTGGTTGAGGCTTGCAGAGCAGGACGGTACCTGGAGGTGGACCACTGGGCGGGACATACACGGAGCGGACAGCGGGACCTGAGGAGCAGTAGAGCTATCTGTACCCACCCTTCAGGTGGGATTTCTAGTGGACAGCTCGGTGTAGCGGTTTTTACTTTACAGTTGTTGTTTTCCCTTTCGAGTTGTACTTTACTTTCTGTTTGGGTTTGTATACTGGCCCATTTACTTTTCCTCACTTTCAGTTGTACTCTGTTTTTACTTAGTGTTTACTTTTCTTCTTGCTTACTCTGTGGTGCTTGTTTACTTTACAAAGGTAATGCCTTCCCTTTTTGTCGGGAATTACGCCTTCGTGCTAGTCGCCAGCCCCTGGCCTATGGAAGGCGGGCTTGGGGTAGTCACGGCACGGGCCCCGAGGACGGGTCGTGACAAATTGGTATCAGAGGAGTTCGGTTCTACCGCGAACTCTGATCTTTTCTATGTGAAGCAATAGTGTTTAGCGTATTGAGTGTGGTTATCAGTCCAGGGAGTCCAGTGTTGGTGCGGCGGCCGACGTATCCGTACACCAGGACCCTGACTTCTGATTTCCGACTTATTGCACGAAAACATTGATTGCGTGTGTGTTTCAAGTTTTCTTTGTGATTACTTTGTATCATCTCACCAGGTATTCTGTTCTGACCGTGGCGCACCTATTTCCTTTTCCGGATGGCCCCACGATGGCAGCCAGCTAGGGTTCCGAGAGTCGAGCGTGACGACAGCCCACCGAGCGACAAGGCCTCGGTGCAGGGCCCTTTGTCAGCAGTGGCACCGGCGGTAGCTTTACCCACCGAGCCCCCGATACTTCCAGCACCAGCCACTGACGATGCGCGTCGCCTCAGCGCACTGCATGAGTTTCAGTGCCAGCAACCACCCAGGTTTCGTGGGGAGACGGACCCCCAGGCAGTCGAGGACTGGCTAGAGGTAGTCGTACAAGTTTTTTGGCTAGTGAGGACACCAGCAGACCTCATGGTGATCCTCGCTGCGAGCCTACTGCACGCAGCAGTGGGCCGATGGTGTAGCTTGATGCTCTAGGTGCACGATGAGGCATCTCTACTTTGTACGGACTTTTAGAGCCTCTTCCGCTCGGAGTTCATCCCAGCCACCCTCCGTGCGGTGCGCATTCAGGAGATTCTTCAGCTGCGGCAGGGAAGCATGACGGTCGCTCAGTACTCGGCGAGATTTACCGATCTCTCGTGCTACTCGACCGACATGGTACGGGACCCATTCTTCCGGGCCCGGACCTTTGATCAGGGTTTGAGACACGAGATCAGGGAATCGCTGATCTCCCTCAGCATTCCGACTCAGATAGGAGTACTGGAGCGGGCCCTTTTGATCGAGATCTTTCTTGCTGAGTCTACACCAGCGCCGCGACCCACCGCAGGGCGGCACGTAGCAGAGTCTTCTGCAGTAGCCAGTCGACGGATGACTCAGGGGTCTAGGCAGACCAGGCCTTCAGGCAGATGACCTCAGGACACTGGCTCAGCAGTGCGGGGCACACAGCGTGGAGCCAGTCTTTCGAGAGGCAGACAGTGCTACTCGTGCGGTGGGCAGGGCCACATGGCTCGTGACTTCCCGACCCACCGTGCCGAGGAGCAGCAGACGGTTGAGGGACCACCGAGGCAGAGGAAGAGGTAGAGGGTCGACCGTGGCAGTCCGTAGGGAGGAGGCGTACGAGGAAGAGGAGCTGGCCGAGCAGCAGGTGGTGGGCGACGCTTTGAGGCTCTACCACCACCACCACCACCAGGAGGTCCACCCCGACCACAGGGAGATGGCGGGCAGAGACAGGCACAGCTCCAGGCAACAGAGGCCTACGACCACGGCGCACCCGAGATGATTCGAGGTACTATCTGTGTCTATTCCACCCTTGCTGCAGTACTTATAGACATAGGAGCGAGTCACTCTTTCATAGCTGCTGCCCTTATTCGGAGCTCGGAGATTCCGACAGAGCCGTTGGCTCGATCCTTACGGCTAGAGACTCCTACGGGAGCAGACTCGACGATTACACACTGGTTCCGGCAGTGTGATCTTACTCTAGGAGGCGAGAGCTTCGGCTGGGATCTTCTTGTAGCAGCGTCGAGGCCTTACGACGTCATCTTGGGCATGGATTGGTTATCTATGATCCATGCCCAGATTGACTGTTTTAGGTGCAAGGTGCGATGCGTACGCACCGACGGGAGAAGGTTCACCTTCACCGGCGATAAGGGAGCCTTCGCAGCACAGGATGGACTTCCACAGAGGAGAGGACAGCCCATCACTCATCATTTGGATAGTCTCATCCTAGGAGTAGTGGACGTGCGGAGTCCTGGTTTTCCTGCAGTGGTGGATCAGTTTGCGGACGTTTTTTCCGACGACATTCCAGGGTTACCTCCTCGCAGAGAGGTAGAATTTTATATTGACCTATACCCCGGGATAGCTCCGATATCGACTCCAGCATATCGGATGGCCCCCGCCGAGCTTCGTGAGATACAGGTACAGTTGGAGGACTTTCAGGGAAAGGGGTTCATCCGACCCAGTGTTTCACCCTGGGCTTCCCTGATATTGTTCGCCAAGAAGGTGGATAGGAGCTTGCGACTTTGTGTTGACTATCGTCGCCTGAACAAGGTGACAGTGAGGAACAAGTATCCGCTACCGAGGATTGATGACCTCTTTGATCAGCTCATGGGAGCACGGTGGTTCTCGAAGATAGACCTCAGGTCAGGCTATCATCAGCTCAGAGTTAGAGACGAGGACGTGCAGAAGACGGCCTTCAGATGTCGTTATGGCCACTATGAGTTCTTGGTTATGCCTTTCGGTGTAACCAATGCTCCAGCAGTGTTCATGGCCCTTATGAACAGGATCTTTCAGCCATACCTCGATCGATTTGTCGTGGTCTTCATCGAAGACATTCTGATTTACTTGACGACTGAGGAGGAGCACGCCTACCACTTGCGGGTTGTACTAGACACACTCCGAGAGCACTAGCTTTATGGTAAGATCTTGAAGTGCCAGTTCTGGATATGTGAGGTCCACTTCTTGGGGCACGTCATCTCTGAGGCGGGAGTTGCAGTGGATCCTGTGAAGATCGAGGCAGTGTTAGCTTGGGAGCCACCTAGGAGCGTGACGGAGGTTCGGAGTTTCTTGGGATTAGCTGGATACTACCAGAGATTCGTGCCAGACTTCTCTAGAGTTTCGGCACCACTCTCAGCTTTAACGAAGAAGGGGAAACCCTTCGTGTGGTCAGACAGATGTCATCAGAGCTTCCAGGAGCTGAGACAGAGATTGACCAGCGCACCTATATTGAGGTTGCCTGAGGAGGGAGTAGGGTACGTAGTCTACTGCGATGCATCAGGGACCGGACTCAGTTGTGTCCTGATGCAGGAGCGGGCAGTAATCACCTATGGATCACGTCAGTTGAGGCCGCATGAGCAGAACTACGCTACCCATGACCTGGAGTTAGCAGAAGTGGTCTTCGCTCTGAAGACATGGTGACAATACCTGATGGGCGAGCGCTTTACAGTCTTTTCTGATCATCAGAGTCTCAGGTACATCTTCTCACAGAAGGACCTGAACCTGAGACAGCGGCGATGGCTCGAGTTCCTCCAGGACTATGACTTTGAGATAGTCTATACTCCTGGGAAGGGGAACGTAGTAGCTGATGCCCTCAGCAGGAGGATGGGCATTCAGCTACTTGAGGAGGCGACGGAGCAGCTAGCCTCTTTGCAGATATCCTTTGTAGATAGAGATGGAGCAGCCTTCCTTCAGTCTCTCACAGTCACCCCTCCACTACTGCAGCGGGTCAGAGAGGCACAGCGAGAGGACGCTGACTGTGAGACACGGCGTGCACAGATATCCTCGGGACAGGCACCTGATGGTTTCTCCCTTGGAGCAGAGCACGACATCCTTTTCAGAGGACATACCATGGTACCAGTCGCTTTGCGGGAGGAGGTTTCGAGAGAGTTTCACACTTCTCCTTTGGCGGTACATCCTGGAGTGGCGAAGATGTACCAGGATCTCAGACGACAGCACTGGTGGCCGGGCATGAAGAAGGCTGTGGCAGAGTTCGTTTCTCAATGCCTCACCTGCCAGCAGGTGAAGGCTGAGCACCAGGTACCAGCAGGCTTGGTACATCCATTGGAGGTCCCGGAGTGGAAGTGGGACGGGATATCTATGGACTTCGTGACAGGACTTCCATGCACTTCTAGAGGTCACGAATCCATCTGGGTGATTGTCGACCGACTCACCAAGTCGGCTCACTTCTTACACATCCGAGAGCAGGGCTCAGTGGAGAGCTTGGGGCGTCTTTACATTTAGGAGATTTTACGGCTTCACAGTGTGCCATCATCTATCGTCTCCGATCGAGATTCTCGCTTTACTTCCCGGCTTTGGAAGGGGTTGCAGGAGGAGTTCGGGACGCAGCTACGTCTGAGCACAGCCTTTCACCCTCAGACAGATGGTCAGACGGAGAGGACCATTCAGACTCTCGAGGACATGCTCCGCGCATGTGTCCACGACTTTGGTCGTAGCTGGGAGTACCACCTACCCCTGGTGGAGTTTTCGTACAACAACAGCTACCACTCCACCATCGGGATGG
Organism: Viscum album; assembly: GCA_963277665.1. Classification (NCBI taxonomy): domain Eukaryota; kingdom Viridiplantae; phylum Streptophyta; class Magnoliopsida; order Santalales; family Viscaceae; genus Viscum; species Viscum album. The sequence continues at coordinate 1,831,600,454 of OY728127.1, read as the reverse complement.
CACCGTACGAGGCGTTGTACGGCCGACCTTGCAGATCTCCTTTATGCTGGACTGACCCTGGGGAGTCAGCACTTGTGGGACCAGAGATGGTCCAGGCCACGACAGAGAAGGTCCAGGTCATCCAGGAGCGGATGAGGACAGCTCAGAGCCAGCAGAAGTCTTATGCTGACAGGAGGCGGAGGCCACTGGAGTTTGAGGATGGCGACCACGTCTTCTTGCGGGTCTCACCTCGACGTGGTATACGGAGATTTGGCCGAGGCGGCAAGTTATCTCCGCGCTTCATCGGACCCTTCCAGGTCCTCAGCAGGATAGGCGAGGTGGCTTATCACCTGGCTCTACCACCTCAGTTGCACCGGGTGCACGACGTCTTCCACGTGTCTCAGCTGAGGAGATACGTGCACGACCCGACGCACATCATTGACCATGGGGAGCTTGACGTTGATGATGGGGAGACTTTTACGGAGGTCCTGGTGGAGATCGAGGATCGACAGGAGCGAGTCCTACGTGGACGGTCGATTCCTCTAGTGCACATCAGATGGTAGCATGGGAATCTCCAGGAGAGCACTTGGGAGCGGGAGGCTCAAATGCGTGCTCAGTACCCTCTTTTGTTTCCCTAGTTTTGATGTATCTTTACAGGGACGTAAAGCCCTGAGGTGGGATTAATGTAAAGACCCTTAAAATTCAAGGGAAATTTTTTCTTAATTTTCTTTGGAATTTTACAAGAACGTGGTTTCTGACGGCACCTAATTCCGAGGCCCGGAGTGCCTGGAATCAATTTCCGAAGTTTGGCTCGGGTACGTTCAGTGAACGAACGAGCGGGAATTTCTAACTTTTGAACTGGTGCCCGGAATCGAATTTCGAGGGCACTGATGAACTCGCAGTGCCGATATTCGCTTAAGGAGACCTTTTCCGAGGTTGCGTTTTATGCGGGTTGAGAGTTAGTTTTTGGGAATTTAAAATGAAGTTAAATAAAATGTGGAAACACATTTTATTTTTATCCAAGTTGGTTATAACCTCCCAAAGGGAGTTAGGGGTGGGACCCACATCCACTTAACCTCCCTTGAGAGGATTAAGTGTGGTGGGGCCCACACAAACCCTAACACTTCATCTTCCCTTTAAACTCCCTATAACTCCTCTTTAATTAATCTTGACAACTTGGGTTATTTATTGAGTTGAGTTGTTTTAATTTCAAACTTTTGAAATTCAAGTTGTTTAATTGTGTAAATAAAATAAGCTTTAATCTTATTTTATTTTGGTTGGTATCCTTTGAAACCTTGAGAGGATTTGGGAAGTTCTCTCCATATTCTTCAACCTTGACGAAGAACACTTAAGCTCCGACGAAGAACGTCGCTTCTCTTCTTCGTAGCCGGTGTGTTTCCGAAGATCGACGACACCGCATCTTCGATCTTCTTCCTGTGTCAATGAAAGGAGACGTTTTTTCCTCCTCGGAATTTCTCCTTCAGCTTATGAAGCTTCTCCAACTATGTACCTCTTCGGACGCACCTCGACGTCAACGGAAACGACGTTCGGTTTCCGCGACGCCCGACCTCCGCGACGCTTGTCTTCCGCGGCTTGTTGACGTGCTCCGCACTTGAAACCGAGGTAGGGGTTTATTTTATTCCTTTGTTCATGATTTATACCTGTGATTATTTCTTCTTGAATTTTTTCCAATTGTTAGAAAATAACGCGAGAGGGCCGGACCGCACGAACACGGCCGACCCTCCTCCTTTTTCATGTTGATTCTGTTGTGGATTGAAACGGGTGTGGCGCGGTGCCATCGCACCGCGCAGGATCATACGGCAAGAAACGTGCGGCACCGTCGCGCCACGTCGTAAAATAATGCAAGGGCGCGACGCCGTCGCGCCGCGCCAGACAACGAAGGTCGCGGCCGGTTCCGGGCCACGGCGGAACGAGAAGACCGGCGGCCAGCCGAGCCGCCGGTGTTGGAAGTCGGAAGGGGACTGGCCCTTGCTGGTCCCGTTGAGGAAGAACCGGCCGGCCAGGTCGGGCCGACCGGAAGGGAGAAAAACCGGGGGGAATTAAATCCCTCGGCCAGCATAACGGCCCCCCATAATGAGGGGGGTCGCGGTTTCACAAAGGGGGGCTGGCGCCCCCCCCCCCCCCCCCCCGTTTCCAATCAGCTCGGCCTTCGGCCGAGCTGGCAGCGCGCCCAGCGTGCTGCCTTGCGCCGAACCGGCGTGCCTGGCCGGTCCGCCAGGCCAGTCCGGGTCGGGCCGGGCCGCGCCGGGCCACGCCGGGCTGGGACGGGCCGTGCCGGGCCGGGTCGACCTTGTCCGGGGCGGGTCGACCCGGTTCGGGCCAACCGGGGGGTCTCGGGTCGGGACGGCCCGGGCCCGAATCCCCCGTTACCGAGCGGTTTGGATTCAAATGCCCATAACTCGGGCTACGGACTTCCAAACGACGCGTCGTCAGCGGCGATGCGATCCTTGGATCGAGACGGTCGTTTCGGTATATCGCACTCAAGGTTTCGGAATACTTTTAGTTCGTCCGGGTTGGTTCGTACACGAAACCAACCGGGCCCTCGGAGCGGAAACGCTCATATCTTGAGCTACGGACGTCTGATTGACGTGTCGTCAGCTTTGTTGAGTTCCTCTTAGTGAGACGGATCTTTTGGCATACTCCGCTCGAGGTTTGGACGCAGGTGGAGTATGGTAGGGTTGGTTTTCCCTTAAAAACCAACCGGGCCCCTGGGATGAAAAAGCCAATAACTCTCAGACCGGGCGTCCGATCGACGCGCCGTCTGTTGCGTTGAGTTCCTGTTGACGATACGGAACTTTTGGATACATCAACTCTGGACTATGTGATAGTTGATGTATCAGCCTCTCGGCTCGTGGAGCGGACCCTCCCGAACGAGCTTGCTGTGTGCGGGAACCCTAGAGCTGGCTGCGACTGCTACTGTGACTGCGACAACGACTGTGCAGAGATCCTTAGTGGATTCGACGACGACGACTACAGCACTCAGCGATCCTGTGTGGATCAGTGCTACCGATCCTGTGTGGGTCCGATCCTGTGTGGGTCAGCGCTCAGCTGTCCTGTGTGAACCAACGCCTATAGATCCTGTGTGGGTCTGATCCTGTGTGGGTCTTTGCGGGGGTTAGTACCTATCGATCCTTTGTGGGTCCGACGACTTAGATGGATCAGTGATCATCTCTATCGTCCTCGAAGAAGTATACCTGTGTGAGCTGAATCCTATTGCTTTCCTGTGTGGACTGTGTTGTGCTATCCTGTGTGGATTTCATTTTTATTTCCTGTGTGGAATACGTATACTTTCATGTGTGGACTGAGTTGTACTTGGGCTCGGAGGTTGGAGTGTATTGGAATTGATGACTTAGGTATATGTATGGGCATATACCTAAGCAGTGTCGGTTGTTACTTCGTGTTTGTATCTTCCTTTTGTGGTTTATCCTTTGTGGATTTTAGGAGACCTTCGGGGGTCTCGGGGTCCCTACTGAGTAGCTTATACTCACCCCTGCACGGGCTATGCCCGCACTACGTTGTGTTGGTTGCAGACGACGGATAGCGTTGATCGTGGTTGAGGCTTGCAGAGCAGGACGGTACCTGGAGGTGGACCACTGGGCGGGACGTGCACGGAGCGGACAACGGGACCTGAGGAGCAGTGGATCTATCTATACCCACCCTTCAGGTGGGATTTCCAGTGGACAGCTCGGTGTAGCGGTTTTTACTTTACAGTTGTTGTTTTCCCTTTCGAGTTGTACTTTACTTTCAGTTTGGGTTTGTATACTGGCCCATTTACTTTTCCGCACTTTCAGTTGTACTCTGTTTTTAATTAGTGTTTACTTTTCCTCTTGCTTACTCTGTGGTGCTTGTTTACTTTACAAAGGCAATGCCTTCCCTTTTTATCGGGAATTACACCTTGGTGCTAGTCGCCAGCCCCTGGCCTATGGAAGGTGGGCTTGGGGTAGTCACGGCACGGGCCCCGAGGACGGGTCATGACAATTATTATATCATGATATAGTAAAAAATATGATATAGATTTCATGAGGATAAAAAACCAATGTTACTTCTAGTAAACATAGTATTTCCTAATTTTATATTTCTAAAACCAAGTACGAATCATTATAAGACTCATGGGTTTCCAAAAAAATACATTGATAGTTGAGAAATACATTCCATATAAGACTTGATAGATTTATCTTTGTCTTGCTTTATTTGAGGAAATCGTTTATCATCAAGGTATAGAAAAATAGACAACATACTTACTTGATTTATATCCATTTTATAAGAAAAATTTCATCATTTGGTTGTGCATCGATCCATTTCAACTTCTATCACCTCTATTACTCAATGAAATGAAAATTCATGATGAATTTTTCATTCTTTAAGTATTAATTTTTTTAACAGATCATAAGTTCCATAAAATAATAAAAATATCCTTTCTTCAATCTCTAGATATTTACCAAACCTAAAATGGTTATTACAATTTATCCAATATGAATAATTCATTATATGATGAAATAACTCATTTATCTCTATAATATCTACATAATATTCAATTTTCAACTTAAAACATCACATAATTAGTCAACCTTAACACTCCTCCATAATATGTATGACCAAATTCAAAACTCAATAATTGAAAAGATTTGATCACATATTTTATCAATGAATACCTTTAACATTTATCCCCAAACAAAATAAAGTATCTCATAATTTCACGTAACAAACGCATGAGTACTATGATCATATATTCTCTTAAAATATTCTATTACTTTACCTAAATAAACTAAATCAATATAAAACCACAATAAAATCATATATGCTTCCAAATATTAATTCAATATTCATTCCTCAAATTATGTTTACCTTAAACATATAATGTTCCCAATATAGTATACTTATTCCAAAATAATATTAATCACTTATTCACCAAATTACTTTTCAATCCCATGGTTACCATACTATAAAAATATTTTCCCAAAATGTAATAACACTTTTTCCCAAAAACCATAATTACCTCCAAATTTAAAGATAATATTAACATTAAATGTTAATGATAAATTTAAAATTATACCTATAAAATATAAATAAATTATTCCCCAAATAAACATTACTCTAAAACACATACTAAACTAAAGCTTTGTATTCCCATAAATGTCTCCCAAAATATCCTTACTCATCATAATATCTCATGACATAAAACCTCAAAAGTGGTATCTATGCCTTTAAACATATGATCAACTATATAGGCGTATTAACTGATGACATTTTAGGTTTATCCCATATCACTAGGGAATATCATAGGGTTATATAGATTATATCATATCATTCATCATAATGGTTCATAATAAAAATGTTAATTAACCAATGCATATCCCCTGAGAGTGTCAAGAAAGGTGTGTGGTATTAGTCTCACTCATCATACACTAGTGAAGATCAAGTTAATACCCAATCTCCCCCTTTAGGAGTTGTTACTCCTAGATGAATCAAAATCATATCCACATCTACTTTCTAGAATCCTAAAAGTTATGTATTTTCTAAGAAAACCACAATCATTTATTTTCTATATTTTTTGATGTTCCCCTATATATATAATTATCCTAGGGTTCCTCAGTAATGTTTCTTCATCTTAGTTTCCAAAAATAATTGAACCTTGCTCTGATAATAACTATAGAGACCCAATTATATCATATATAAATATTATATCTTATTATATTAATATTAATAATATATCCAAATGATCTATTCCAGAGTCATATGGGATTAGTGTTTTTGTAAACATGGATATATAAATCATGGGTACATTCAATATCTACATCATATCCCACTATGTTCTTTATAACTATCACCCTTTATATACATACCATACTTAATAACATTCTTTATATCCTAGGGAAAAGGAAAATTAAGGAATTTTGAGATCATATTATTAGTAAGTGTAAACAATAGAGATATCAATGATTATTTAAAAATAACATGAGAATAAGGGTATGAGGATATGCTATTATCATTAAAAATCATACCTAGTAATTCATAGTTCATAATCATGTTTCATGGAATAGTGATTCACATTTCATAATACATGAATCATAAAAAAATCAAAGAACATGATCCATGTGAGAATTATATTTGTCACGACCAGATCCAATAGGGCCTTCCTAAATAGCATTAAGCCTAATGTGAAATCCCAAGCCTACATCCAATAGGCTAGAATCTAGAGACTAGCACTTAGTTGGAATATCACCCACATGGGCGGCCTTTTCCTAAGGTGCATACACACACACACACATCCCAAATATCTATATAATTTTGAAAGGTAAAATACAAATGATACAAAAATTAATTCATAGAGTTATATCCCACATCAAGGTGGAAAAAAAGTATTAGAAATCATTAAGGTCCAAATATAGGCCCACCAAAACAATAAAAGATTCAAACATGGTATAAAAGGAGGGGATTGCTATTAAATGAACTCTTGTAACTGAGTATGATCTATCTTTCTCAACTATTCTCTACATAATCTTGGTCCATCTTAGACTCTATCTTAAGGCATTTTTTCTATATAAGACATGATATGTGTGAGAAGATCCTATGTATGGGTGAGTATAACATACCTAGTAGGAAACATAATGCATCAAGAGAGTAGTTGAATCATCATCATGAATGTATGTTATCCAGAATATGATACATAATAATAATAACCCATACATACTCAAGATAGACACCAAGTATCAAAGTAAGTTCATTAAAATTTGGCCAGCTTAGGATTCTCTTGAGCCTTCATGGTAACACTTTTTTGGGACAACTCGCTCTAAGAACATTGCTAACACTTATGGAACTCATCCATGAAGTCATGATCAAAACACATCACCATGAATAATTACAGGTGGTAAATTTTAAGATATCAATATAGAGATAAGGGATCTCGCCCATGGAATTAATTGGATTCCTCACCTTGACCTACATAACCCTCTAGGATGGGGACCACACTCCCTTATAGTCAGTAATGGGATTCCAAACCCAACCTATAGAATAAATAAATGATAGAGTATCATACTTAGGGCTATAAAAAGAGATTACTAACCCTATCGGAGACTAATACCATAGAGGGGATCACATCCTATGTTTAGGACATGATGCATCACTCTACCCTCATAGGGAAGAAACAAGGGAACACATCCTACTGATATGGGTCTACAATGATGAGATCAAGGTCCTTAACATGCCCTATAAAAAGTACACGGTGTGTGTAGGGTATACACAAAATTATTGGATACCAGAAGTCTTCTTATATACTTTACCCTAGGCCTATGTACTTTAGATCATTCACATGTACCCTGGATATGTACATGTACTCTGACCCCTGGTCGTGTTTGGGTACTGTAGTCATGTATGTTCCCTTCTACCCCGATCATGACTATGTACAATGGATGTTCCCATGATTTATTGCCTATATATTTCACACCTAGCTACAAGAACTAGGTCACTAGGTATGTATGGGGGTATACACAGCATTTGGTATTTAATTTTTGTAAAAACCATAACCACCATAAGGCATACTACACACTGTCTGTTCATCCGAACTACACATTGTGTAACAATGGATTTTCTAGAACCTATTAGTCTCCATGAATTTCAACACACTTTGTATCCTCATTCATTCCAATAACAAATATCACCCATGAAATATGGATATAAATTGACTAAACTCTGATCATTTTTAGTGTCCAGATTCCCTCAACAAATCTCCTCATGATTTATCCCATAGAACTACTTCATTAGAATGCATGATCCCATGAAGTGAGAAATAATGATCCAATTAAAAATCTTATGACATCATTAAAAAAATAAAATCATTCTAATGATCCCAAATCCAAACCTGTAGTGTTGATCTGTTGTGCCAAATAATGATTTGGAAGCACTCATCTACTATATATTTTTTGTACTGCTTTCTAAAGGAAACACTAGCGATGAACGTACAAATAATTATGGAATAAATTCCCAAAAAATAAACAAGATAAATGATCATTACCCATTGTTTAGGATATCCTCAATCCATTTTCTTAAGGGAGATGAATGAAAAGGATAAAAAATAATAAAAAATTTCATCAATTCCAAATTCTAAGAAGATAAAATAAACTCCCATAAATCAATGATCGACCATGGATCAGTTTTTTTGTAGGGTTGATTCATATTGGGCATGGGAAAGACAATAATAAATAAAACAACATAAAAAACATCTTACCTTGAGTTTATATTTAATGATAATGAACAATAGTTCTAAATCATTTTTGATGGTGAGACCCATAAACTCCATTGGTGAAGGAAAATTCCTCATTACTGATCATTGATCCATGATCAGGTTGTCATCCACCAAGTCTATCCTCCATTATCTCTCCAAATCCCATATTTTATGATGATGACCCAAGGATTTTCCCATAATTGTGTTTAAATAGAGGATATCTAGGTTTGGGAAACTAAATAACTAATAAAATAATTAAATTATTTATTTAAATATCATTTATCCCATTACCACTCTTAAATGAAATACCCTACTTGAAAATTGGTTTTATCGTGTCAACTATAAAAACCAGATTCTATATTTAATGTCAGTCTCATATTTCCCACATGTGAATATGTTTGAGAGTTATTCCCTTATTCTAGAAAAAATATACCCATGTGATTTAATATATTTAATATTTCAATTACATCAATAATAATCCTCCTCGTGCCCCAGAATCGCATGTTAACTCAGTGCCAAACTTTGGAAACATTCTTTATAATATTAAAAAGTTTTATATGTAAAAAATAGGGTCTTTAAATTATCCCCACCTAAAGGATTTTCATCCCAAAAAGTAAAATCCTACTCGAACTGGTGAGGGTATTGAGCTCGCATCTGCTTCTCCTACTCACAAGTTCTCTCTAATAGAATCATGTAATTCCACCAGACACACATCAATGGAATCAATCACACATGAAGGATATTCTATAGATTGTCCTTGGTCTCTATAGGGTACTTTTTTAATGTAGCTCCATCCTTGATGTCCATCTTTCCCCAGTCAATAGAAAGTGATCTGTTTTCCACATACCTCCTCAATTGTGACACATGGAAGACATTGTGTACCTAGTATAACTAGTGTGGTAGTTACAAGTGGTATACCACCTCTCCAACCCTATGAATTATCCAAAAAAAGGTCTAATTAACCTCATAGATAATTTTCACCCTGATCAAATCTCTATAATCCTCACTGAGGTGAGACATTTAGGAATATATGGTCCCCCTTTATGAACTCCAAAGGCCTTTGTCTATTATCCACATAAGACTTTTGATTTCCCTAAAAATTCTCATCCACTCCTGGATGATCATCACCTTCTATATCATCACTCATTCCAACTCAATCCCCATTATTTTTGACTCCCCTAGATCAGACCATCATATCATTGACCTGAAGGGTCTACCACACAAGGACTTGAAAATTTCAATACCTATGGTGGAGTGTTAACTGTTGTTATAAAAAGACACCACTAGGGGTAGGTGATCCCCCCAACTATATCCAAAGTCCATCATGAAATGCGAAAGGTTTTCCTTCAGAATCTGAATGGTCCGCTTAGTCTATCCATCTCTCAAGAGATGTTGTCCTCAAATGAATCTAAGTCCCAAAGGCCACCAATAATCCCCTATATAACTGTAATGTGAAGTGAGAATCATAGTCTTAAATGATCATTGTAGGAACTCTATGAATCCTAATTACCTCCTGCATGTAAAGGTGTATCATGCTCTAATGAACTCTTCTCTCATATATGTATGAATTGAGACACTTGGAGAGTCATTCTACGATCACCCATATAGTATCATGTTCTATAGTCTATCATGGAATTCCCATCATGAATTCCATAATGATGATATCCCACTTCTACTTCAGAACCTCAAGGGGGGACATAGTTCTCAGCCTTCACCTACTAACATGTGAGGTATCAAGAGACAAAGTTAGCTTTACTCCTATTCTTCACTAGCCACTAGAAAAGAAATAAAAGGTCCTAGTATATCATTTACTCACCTGGATGTACTAATAATAGTGATTTATGAATCTCCCTCAGTATATCCTATTGAAACCTCTTTGGTACCATTATCTATCCTTGGAAAAGAATAATGTGCTCCCCACCTTCATAAAATCCATCATGACCATGTCCATTGGATATATGAACATATAAGGTATCACAACCAGTATCTATATATTGATCCCCATAACATTTTGAAGAATTTGTAGGGTAAAAACCATTGACTGGAGGTATGATGAACTATCTTCAACTATTAAAGAAAACTATAATAGGTGAAAAAATAATAACACCTCGCTCATAAACTTAAAACAAGATCTCCTTCTAAGATAATTTTCCACAATGTTCTCATTCTTAAGAGTATATATTATATTGAATTTATAATATTGGAAAAACTCTATCCATCACCTGACTCCCAAGTTAAGATATTTATATGATATAATATACTTGAGACTCTTGTGGTCAAAATAGAAGATAAACCACTCACCCATAAGGTAGTGTCACCGCATCTTTAGGGTGAAGACCACTACTACCAGTTCAAGATCATGGGTTGCATAGTTTTTCTCATGGGGTATAAAATTCCTAAACCCAAAGTCTATCACTTCCTTCCTCTGTATCAAAACACATCCCAACCCAATTCTATAGGTATCGTAGAAAAATACATACTCATCACCCTTCTCTAGTAGTCTCAATATGGGGGAACTCATCAACCTTTACAATAACCCTTTAAGAGAATGTGGGTACCTATATGTCCTCATGAAAGTCAGAAAATCTTGTGTCTATGTAGTCAAGGTTTTAGATATCATGTTGAAATTGGGAATGAATATCAAATTGTATCCTACCAACAAAAGGAATATTTGAACCTCATACATTCCCACGGGTGGCTCCCAATCTAGCACTACCTCAACCATTACTTGGGTAACTACTACACCTTCTTTGGATATGGAATGTCATAATAAGTTAACCACACAAATCTAGAATAGATACTTTGAGAGATTACCATAAAGTGGGTTACCTCTAATTATGTTCATGAACATCTTCAAATGACTCATTTACACCTACTTGGACATTGATTACACTAGAATTTCATTGATGAAGACTACCAAAAACCTACCTAATAACGATAGAAAAAATGATTCATGAGTTCCATGAACACTTCTATAATTTCATCCTACTAAAGGGGATATCATGTACTTATAGTGACCATAGTAGCATTAGAATTATGTCTTCGGTATATCCTCATCCTGAACTTGGAGCTGGTGATAGCATGACCTGATGTTAATCTTAAACAACCACCTCACTACATTCAATTGTTCAAAGAGGTTGTAAATTATTGATATAGAATACTTATTCTTGATGGTCACATGATTTAGGATATGAAAATCCACACATAACCTCATTATCTTATCTACCTTCTTGGCACACAACACTAGGGATGTTTAAGGTGAAGCACTAGGTCTGATAAAGCACTTCCACTTCAAATCCAAAAAAATGAACCTTTAGTTCTCAATGCTCTTTAGGATCCATTTGATATTATGAAATAGATATTGTTGAAGTCCATGGGTTAGAGTATATGCAGAAGTTAATCTCCTGATGGGGAGTCAATCCTGACACATCCTCAAGGAAGACATCCTCATTCTCTACACCAATATAGGAAGTTGAAAGCTCAAAAAATCTAGTGATCCATGGGAAATACTATCCAAATTATGAGTAATAAATTGAATCATCCTATGTATGAACCCATAGTGGTCTTACTGGGATTTTTTCTCAATAAAAAATATAAAATCTTCCCATAAAAGAGGAAATTTGGCATCCTCTAACTGTAATATGTGAATGAACTTTAAATAATCAGTCCATACCTAATGTGATTTAATAAGGGCCTCATCACCACTATGAAAAATAAAAATGGAATCCATATCCTCCAAGAGTCAATTCAAAAAGTTGTATGAAGTTTGTGATTGAAAAATCTCTTTTATTAAGTGTATCCAATTGCAAGGGTCAATATAAAGGATCAACAAGAATCTCAAGATCTTCAAAATCGGATGTGGAAATAAAAGAGTGGCTTGGGCCCATGGTTATCAATAATGTATATAATGTAAAAAATATATATAATGTTCCTTGAATCATCCATGGGGCCTCTGGGAAAAATGTTTCCATTTCCCATAGTTATCCTTATCCTAGACCACCATCTCTCTGAGCCTCACATGCATCACCTAGGGGTGGTGTTTTCAACAGATCAAATCGATGACTACCTCTTGGTTCTATCCTAGATCTTCTACCATATCTTCCACCCAATAGACCTCCCTTATCTAGTTATTTCCTATACCTAGGTGGTTTATCGACTGTATCTTTATCAATTTCATGATAGGTTGGAAAATCCTGTATGAGATGACCCTGACCATCACAATAGTAGCATCTCTTATCCATTGGATGACTAGATCCATCCTGAGATCCCTAAATAGCATACCCTTTATCCTAATAATATATTTGGAAACTCATAGAATTCCGAGATCCCCACATATGAAATTGGATACTATCTTCCAATCTCTATGTTCTATGGTGCCCACTACTAGTCCTGACTATTGGAGACTGTTCCTCCAAGAATCATTCCACTACCAAAACTCACTCAGGTACTCTAGTGTAAATAGTATTGAAAATAGAAATCACTATAGCCCAGATATCTTATAGAATACCATGCTTGAATTTCCATTCCCAAAATAACACATCTTGAACAATATCCGGGAGTATTGAGAGAGGTTAGTGAACCTCATTCCATACTCTTATTCTTTCATGATTCCCTATGGGAGATCCTAGATGTGTACTACTCACAAAATATCCAGATAGACTTACTCCATAAAGAGGTGTTAAATATCTATCCTAGATAGATCTATATAATCATGCATCTAGGTCACCAAAATCCAACATCTCCCAATAGATACATTGTTTAAGACTAAACACTATGACAACCATCTTATCGGGAGAGGTACTAACAATGAAAAAAACTTGTGTAAATCCAAAAATCCAATCCATTGCTTCCTAATGGTTTGTCTCACCCAAAAAACTATGGTCCCAATACCTTATAAACTAATTAAGTGTGATCCAATTGGGAACATAATCTTCTAGTACTATCAGTGCAACATTATCCTCAATGGGTGGTGGTAATACTGGAAAACAACATGGAGGTACCACCTCTTGAACATGTTTATGTACCAAAGTCTCATTACATGGAGGATCGTCATCATAATCTTACTCTATAATCCTATATAAATTTCATCATAGAGACATAAAAAATTCATTTTGTTCTATAATGATATCCCCTTAGGGCATCATTAGTTCCCTATGGTACTATGCAAAAACAAATTTATAAAACTCAACTATTCTACTCAATTAATTAAAATGTTGTAAATTAGTAGATTGAGATTGATCCACAGGATGGAGAAATTAGATTATTACAATTTCAAAATATTAATTTTATTGGATTTAATAAAGAGTTGAGAAAATATTGGTTTAATTGATTTTATGAAAGCAGAATAAAAACGAAGTAGCAGATTAATTGGTTTTGTAGATAGATTTAAAAAAATTTCTAGGGTTATTGCAATTTCGGGGTTTGGGTGCAATTTTATTTTAGAAAATAAATTTATTAGTTCATGATTGATGTCATAGTTGAGACGAGGTAGATCCAATGGTCATGGTATCTCCTCCTTTATACGACAATTCTTAATTTCTCTTGGTCTGGTAATTTTGGGTGTTGTTGAATCAAGTTTGTCTTGATACCATTTTTAAACATTATTTCCCCTAAATTCAACAATGGACATCCATTATTTAGGGTTTTCAGTTGTAAAATATTGAAGTTCCATTTTAATTAAATTATAAATTTTCATTATAAAATAAAAATAAAAGGATTGGGAATTGAAATTAAATTACAACAAACTAAATACATTAATAAAATTAATTGATCCAACAACACCTTCCCCCTTATATTTACATTACCATAGAACTAGGTGGGTTTACCCCTTCATCCTAGTATGAGATGAATAGAGGGAAGGATAAAAATTAAAGTAAATCATAATGAAAAGAATGAAAAGAACTCAGAGAGGGTGCAACAGCTTCTTGATACAAGCTTTGGTCTGTGATTTCGAATGAATTTTCAGCAGTAGACAACACCTCAATTTATAGGCTTCAATTGGGTCTTCCCGACACATTACATGATGTGTAATGATGTTACACATCATTTAATCCCAATCCGAAGTTAGTTCTGTGATTTTTGTATCTATACGAATCAAATTCGAAGACTTTGACCATTGAATCATGTCACGATGTGTAACTGTGGCTCACGATGTGTAATAGCTTCGTGACTTGGAATTTCATGGCTTGGAATCACGGTCTACAGCATGTCATGAACTGATACTACATGTCGTGTACTAATGATTCACAATTTGAAATTCCTTTTTCTACTCCCGGATCTCATATTTCCCCAGTTTCTTCAATTTTGTGTCTTATAAGTGCTCCATGATTATTTTCAAAAATCCGGTTTCGTGGTGTTTTTTCTCCATTTTCTCATCTTTTAGTTCATTTTTCATAAATCTTTTATTCCTGCCAAGAATAATAAAACAAGTAAATAAATTCCAATATTAGTGATATTATTCATTTAAATATAAAAATAAATACCTTAAAACACTCTAAAATATGTGAATAAGATACACTTATCAACCCCCCCCCCCCACACACACACACACTTAAATTCATACTTGTCCTCAAGGATGGAATCTCAACATACTGAAAAGGAATATCACCATACCATCCTTCAAATTCAATTTCAATAAAATTGATTGATCAAATGTAAAATTAAATGTTTTAGCATCACAAGGGAAAATTCTTCAACACCTCATTTTTCAAGGAAACAAGCTAACCAAGTATTTTACATTTTCTCTTTGGAAATAGCCATGAATTTTCAATCATCCATTTTCATTTTTCAATCCATTATTAATATGAAATACACTTTCAATTTACCTCACATGAATTTTTACACTCATTATCAAGGTTTAAATGTATAACATTCATCGCGTACCTCAAAAACATGTTACTTACCATAAGATTTCAAGACATCTAACATCTCCACCAAGTAAAGACATAATTACAATTAATCATGAGGGCTTCACCATTAAAGATCAAATGAATCTAAGGCTTCAAGGTAGGTAGGTAAATAATGTAAAAATTAAATCTCAAAAAGGAGGTTCAAATCTAAATTAGTTTGCATGATATCCAAAAATAGCACACTGAATGTCTCCCTTTACAAATGGCATCTCTCTCTTCCCAAAAAAAAGCTCAAAGTGGGCTCATGATACATGTAAGTGCAATGAATTAATCAACCTCTATTTCTCTTTTTTTGAAATCAATTCTTAGGAAAAATCTCGCATCCATCACCTAACCACATACGATCAAAAATCATCGGTATGGAAAATGGTGATTTTTAATCCTCCCAAAACACAACCCAATTTTTTCATTTCAATTTTTTCAATTTTTTTAGAAAGAGAGGTGAAATGTAATGAAAGATGTCATGGCCTATCCCATATCACAATATAAAACCCCATAGAAAAATATCCCCAATAAATTATATGCCAGTACACCCTATAATGATCCTCCCCCACACTTATTATTTTCAATATCATGAAAAATACTTAGAAGAATGTAGGAATGGATAAATAAGGCTTATAACATGGATCATTTCCTAACAAGGATTTTCATGGATTCTACTTGCTTAAAAAGGATTAATGTAAGGTAGGTCTCAAGATAAGGGATGAATAAGAATAATGTCTCAATCATTTTAAAAGTGATTTTGTGAAGTCATGGCTTCAATAAGATGCAAAGAATGTTATAGAAGAAAACATGACTGAGTTTCTCAAGAAATATACTATAGAAATAATGGGAGATATTAGGCTCAATGGATGTCTCGAGAATGAGCTGAATGGTTGGGAAAATCACTCATGGCTAGTACAATCACTCGTAGAAAAGCATATGAATAATTAAATCGATTAATTCATGCATTATAAATTCAAAACATGGAAAAATATCAGAAAAATTTCATTTACTATGATCAAAATTATCCTCTAAATCATGACCTTTAAAATAATAATCCACATGATTATCCCTACTAATTCGTTTTTCCATTTTTCTCATTCAAATTTATTGACAAATAAATTTAAATTCATGGAATGATAATTGTCCTGAGCAGTTTCATGACACCTAGATTAGTTGAGTGAAGGATAAATCAAGTGTGGGAATACAATTGGTAGTTAATTCTTTAAAACATTTTTAATGTGGGGGATAAAGTAGAAAATTTTGAACTGCTTACTCCCCTTTCAAATTGATGCTTCAAATTTCACTATGCAGGTTCTGCCGAGATATTTTCACGATGTGTAGCTTCCCTTCACGGCATGTAATTTTCCTGTAGTATCTTCTTTTGATCCATGATGATCGCTTATTCCATGGGTCTTGATGGTCCTATAAATTAAATAAAAAAGTGCAAAAAAATGCCATTTTAAATTAATTTTGAAATATTTGGAATGAGAGAATTCATGCCTCTAAAAATGGAAAATAAATAAAGAAAAACAAAAAACTCAGGTTGCCTCTCAGAAGCACTTTTGTTTACCATCATTGGCTTGACCTTACCTCCTTCATCTTTAGTTCAAGTGATGAATGATTGAAAATTTTGTTCCACCTAGGGGTCCATGAATAGTCTCAGTTGTGTCTTATCCACATAGGTTAGCCCCTGTCCTTCTTCTCTGAATAGCTTAGTTCTTCCAGATGGTAGTACTTGCTTAATCACCATTGGACTAACTCTCCATTTCTTCCTCAATCCTAATGAACTAAATATAATTTCATGTATCATCCATACCTATTTTCCTTTCTCAAATGAAGTGGAGTTTGTCTCTCTTCTCATGTATGTGTTATTGGTCTTCAGCTTATCTTTTTTCTTTAGTTGAGTATCCACTTTCTCAACATTATCTATCTCATGTACCTCTTCAATCTCAGCGACATCCTCAACTTCATATGTTTCTCTTTCTCCAAACTCATTATCCTCTTGTACATCGTAGTTCTTCATCTCTCGATGGATTTTGAAACTTACTTCATCACTTTAAACTCTCAGGTAGAGTTCTCTACTTTGAGCATCAATCAATGCATGCCCTATGGCTAAAAATAGTCTTCCCAGAATGATTGGATTCTTATCCTATTCCATATCCAACACTATGAAGTCAATGGGGAAGTATAATTTGTCAACTCTAATCAGGATATCCTCGATGACTCCTCTGGGGGATTTTAATGTTGAATATTATAACTAAAGGAGTACTCTTGTAGGCTTTAGTCCATTCAGTCCCAAACTCTTGAATTTCATGTATGACATGATATTGACACTCAAACCTAAGTCACATAGAGCTTTTCCACATTTTTTAGCTCTGAAAAATATTAAAATTGAAAAGATACCTGGATCTCTTTGCTTCTTAGGTAGGTCATTTGATACCACCACTGAACATTATCATGTGAGTGGTATGGTTCCAATCTCTTCCAGCTTCCTTTTGTTTTTTACCATCTCTTTCATGAATTTTTCGTATGTTAGCATGTTCATGAGAGCCTCTGCAAAGGGTATATTTATATTTAATTTTTTAAAGTGATCAAGAAACTTACCTCTATGCACGTTGTTCTTCACTTACTTTATTCTCTATAGAAAAGTTAGTCCTGTCTTGTAATGAGGTTGTACTTATTATTCTTCTTCAGCTAATTGTTACATGCTTTGTTCAGTTTCCTATTCTATTTCATCGTTTAGTGGGTTTCCCGAAAACTCTATGCCACTTCCTTTAGTTTTCTTCCCACTTCTAATCTCTATAGCCTCCAAATATTCGTGTTGGAATTATTCAATGAATCCTGGTAGTGTACCTCTAGGTCTCTCTCTAAGATGATTATCAATTTTTCCAACTTGCAACTCCATATTCCTTAATGCAGCCTTCTGTTTTAATGATACTTTTCTTATTACCTTGTGTGTAGCCCTAGAAGTAGTCATGAATGTTTCCAGTATCTCTTCCAATGAATGGACCTGGATTGTCAGTGATGGACCTTGAGGTGCCTGTTGTTGGTACCCTTGTGGTCTCTATTGAAATCATTGGCCTTGTTGTTATTTTTTTTATGGTCTCCAACCCTGAAATTGATTACCCCTATTATAATCAGCATAGTTTGCATCTTCAATATGCATACCTTGGGGGTTTTGGTGCTAGCCCATCATGATGTCTATTTTCTTGTTCAGGGACTCTAGTTGTGTTCCCATCTAGTCATTATTTTTTACTGCATGAACACCCTTCTATTATGTCCCTTCTACTTTCCACTGGAAACTATTTCTTTCCATCTCATCCAATAAATTTTATCTTTCTTAAGTTGATTTATTTATTAATGATCCTCTAGTCGTAACATCTAGAATCGGCATTTTTTTCCTATGAAAACCCCTTATAGAAATTTTGAATTAGTATCCATAGCTCTATACTATGATGGGGGAATTTTCATGTCATTTTCTTATACCGTTCCCATGATGAATACATAGATTCATCATCAAATTGAAAAAAAAAATTAGAATTTTTACTCGTATGTCCATCGACTTAGAAGGTGTAAAGAAGTGGGTGAGGATGTTTCGTGCAAGATCATCCCATATAGTGATGGAATGTGTAGGTGGGATCTGAATTCATTCTCAAGATCGATCACGAAATGAAAATCATAAAAGATGATGTCTTACCGCGTCTCTTGAGACATTATGGAATTGGAAAGTATCACAGAGATTGAGTAAGCTTCCCAGATGTTTGTTCAGATCTTCATATGGAAGTTTGGTGAATTTAACACTATTCGAGATCATCGAGATGATTGCTGGTTTGATCTCAAAGTGGTTTGAAGCAATGGGGGGGTTCCAGGATGCTCGGTTGCAATCCTGTGTTTGACCGGTGCTCGTAGTCAGTGAGCTTCTACAGCCCTTGATCTCTTTGAAGCACTTGATTCTATTCAGCGCCTTCCATGGTTTTTGTTTCTTTGACCTACAGGATTGGGTTGGAGTTGTGTGTTGAATTGATGGTGTATTTTTCCTTTAAATGGGTTTTATTTTTATGCATCAATGGTTCAAGAATTATGAAATCCATAGCACGAACACACCCAGTATAAAAAATGGAATTGAAATAAAGAAATAAAATTAAAATTAAAAAAATTGAAATCCTAAAAAAACTCAAAGGCTATAATCCCCTAAAATGGCACCGGTTTGATAGCCCCTTAGGGCATTGTTAGTTCCTTATGGTACTATGCGAAAACAAATTTATAAAACTCAACTATGATACTCAATTAATTAAAATTTAGTAAAGAAGCTGATCGGGATCGATCCACAGGGACAGAGAAATTCGTTTATTAGAATTTCAAAAGATTGATTTTATTGGATTTAATAAAGAGTTGAGAAAAGATTAGTTTAATTGATTTTACAAAATCTAAATAAAAATGAAGCAGCAGATTGATTTCTTTTGTAGACAGATTTGAAAGTGTGATAGGATTATTGAAATTTCAGGGTTTAGGTGTAATTGGATTTCAGGAAATACGTTGATTAGTTCATGATTAGCATCGGAATCGAGCCAAGGAAGATACAATGGTCATGGTATCTCTTCCTTAATGTGAAAATTCTCAATTTATCTTGTTCTAGTAATTTTGGGTGTTGTCGAATCAAGTTTGTCTCGATACCATTTTTAAACCTGATTTCCCCTAAAGTCGACAATGGTCATGCCTTATTTAGGGTTGTCAGTTGCGCAATATTGATGTTCCTTTTTAATTAAATTATTAATGTTCATGATAAAATAAAAAGAAAGGGATTGGGAGTTGAAATTAAATTACGGCAAACTAAATACATGAATAAAATAAATAAATCCAAAAACACCTTCTCCCTTCTATTTACATTATCCTAGAACTAGGAGGTTTTACCCCTTCATCCTATGTTGAGATGAATAGAGGGAAGGATAAAAATTAAAATAAAAAATAATGAAAAGAAAGGAAAATAACTCAGAGATGGTTCAACAACTTCTTGCTCCAAGCTTTGGTCACTAACTTCAAATAAATTTTTAGCAACAGCCAGCACCTCTATTTATAGGCTTCAATTGGGTCTTTCCAACACATTACACGACGTGTAATGAGGTTACATGTCGTGTAATCCCAATTCAAATTTGATTCTATGATTTTTGGATCTGTGCAGATAAAATTTGAATAATTTGACCATTGACTCATGTCATGATGTTTAATTGTGGCTCAAGACATGTAATAGCTTCGTGACTTAGAATTTCACAACTTGGCATCGCGATCTGCGACATGTCATGAACTGATACTACATGTCGTGTACTAATGATTCATGATATGTAATTCCTTTTTCTACTCCCGATTCTCATATTTACTTGGTTTCTTCAATTTGGTGTCTTATAAGTGCTCCATGATTATTCTCAAAAATCTAGTGTCATGTTGTTTTTGATCCATTTTCTCCTCTTTTAGTTCATTTTTCATAAATATGTTATTCCTGCCAAAAATAATAAAATAGGTAAATACATTCCAAAATTAGTGATATTATTCATTTAAATATAAAAATAAATACCTTAAAACACTCTAAAATATATGCATGAGTTACTTTTATCATGCAATCATTTAGTATATATGGGGTGCTAACTCAAGAAGTTCATGGAAACCACAACTCATTCCCATTTGATGCATGTATCGATGTTTCCCCTACAACCATTTCCTATAGGAATCGAGTCAACAATAAGGTTATCAGAGTCCTTATGTATGGATGTGTCAGACACCGCATAGAAAATTGATTTCCAAGCATGAGAGTTGAACATGATATATAGTAACTCTATTTCCCTAGTTCCCAAACCAAACATCATAGCTAGAAAATCTCCAAAATATGGTCCTAAAATGACCTCCTCTGATACAACTCTATTACGAACTAGCCCACTGGGGCCTTCCTAGCTGGTGTTAAGATGAATATGATACCCTAAGACCACCTATAATAGTCTAGGGGATATTAACTAGAACTTAGTAGGAATATCACACACATAGATGGCCTTAGACTAATGTACTTGTACACATGAAAACATCTCCAATATCCATATAATAATGAATTTTAAAAATTAAATAGATACTAAAATTCATGCATACATCTTTAACCCACATCAGAGTATAACATAAGTATGGGAAATCATGAAGGTCCATATAAAAACCCACCAAAACTATAAAAATTCCAACCAGCTAAGAAATTATGGAACTACTATCAAATTCACTCATAGGACTGAGCATGGTATGTCTACCTCTACTATGCTCTACCTGATCCTGGTCCACCAAGGACTCCATCATAAGGCCTTTCATCTACAAAAGAAACAATATGTGTGTTAAGATGACATGAATAGATGAGTATAATATACCCCATAGTTTACCTATAAGTCACCAAGTATAAATAATCAAGAGAGTATTCAACTCATCATCATGAAGGCATGTCAATCATAATATGAGATAGAATAATAATATCCTTGATAAACTCAAGATAGAAACCAATTCTCAATTTATTTTCACAACTAAACTGTCAGTCTAGGATCTTCTTGAGACATCAAGGTAATGTTTTTCAAGGATAAATCACTCAATTATCCCTGCTAACACTAATAGAATTCATCCACAAATCCATTCTCATTAGTCCTCTCAATGAAAAATTACTTGTTATAACTCTAAATATATCGGTACAAAAATTTGGGATCTCACCAAGGGCCTGTGGGGGACCCCTGACACTACCTGGAGTAACCCACTAGGATAGGGATAACATTCCCTAACATCCTATAATGGGATTCCTGACCTAAAATAGGGAATAAATAAATGATATAGGATCACACCATGGGCTGTATAGAGGAATTCCTAACTCTATCTGAGAATAATCCCATAGATGGGACCACATCCAATGCTTAGGACATGATGCCTTACTGTACCCTCATAGGAATGAACCAAAGGGATGAACACTTCTAATACAGGTCTACACTGAAGAGATAGAGGACATCAAAATTCCCTATAAAAAGTACATAGCCTTTTTAGGGTACTGACCACGTCTTCATTGAGCATGTGAAAATTTTAATTATTTATAAAAATCACAAACTATTAGTTAAGAAGGAAGTATGAGTATTGATTTCCATTGGGAAGGAAAAAAAATTGTGTGACAAAACAAACAAATTTCAAAATAAACAAAATGAACTGAAATAGTGGATGAGAAGAATGATAAAGAAATACACAACAGTAGGAAGAAAAGAAAACAAAAGAATTAGGGAAATCAAACAACACTACACTGATAAAATTAATTCTATGCTATAATATCAAGCTATAATTTCTATGTCAATGATATTTAGAAAGTGTGGTCAGCACCTAACTATCAATAAATTTTTATCATATTCCTGTGAATTCTCCTTAGTAATATTTGTTAATCAATACTGAGGGTATGATTATTTTTTTAATGGAGAAGATTATTGTCAACCTTTTCCAATTTTTGGTTCTTCAGATTATGAACATGGGAAAATATCTACTACCATCACCCATCGGTACATAGAATATTGTAAAAATGATTCTCATTAAGAACAAAGATGAAAACACTAAACAAAAAATACACTAACATAAATATTAAAACAAGAGTTGTAAAGATGATGAATTTCAAGGCATTGTAATCCAAAAACCCTAAAATTGTTTACCCACTCATGATTTGAGCATCAAATACAAATATATTCAAGAAATTCATCACAAATATTGAAAAACTGATAAAGAAATATATTATAGAAATAAATATTCTCTGTTGAAGTGGATTCCCTCTCCATTCCAAGCTTCGTCAGTTCATCATTGTCGATCTCCTACTCCATCACCACCTCTTCTCTTCACACCTGTGTCGTTTCCTCCCATCTAGAATAATGTGTGTCCCTATTTCAGAATAATATGTCTAGAAATATTCTTTTATTTCCATCAAAACTATTACTCAATTTTTACCGACTTAAATTGGTGACAAACCAATATTATAGTTATTTTTTTCTTCTGTCACTATCCATGTGACATTAGGAAAATCTCCCATCCAACTTCCGCCACCAATACAGGAATTAATTATTCCATATAACTACACATGATTTCAACTACTCCTCCATAATTCACCACTTAAGCATGTCCATTTGAAAAAACACATCCACAAAAATTCAGAGGGAAACATCCCAAAAACTATACATCAAGCATGAAACAAAAACAAAATCTAGTGCACATGAATTCAATGACCAAATTTAAAACAAACACAAAGCTTTAGGATCTCCTTCAGTAAATAAAACTCAGGTCACACACTCATGAAAATCCCTTCAATCCACAATCATATCAGGATGATAGGTCATCTTCAACTAATTCATTTTCAACATTTCCTTCCACTGTAACTTTATTGATTCGTAACTAAAAAATCAAAACTAAAATCTGTTTTGACTTCAACCTTGGTAGGGTTCACCTTTAACAGCTCGTTGCCTTAACTCGTCATCTACACATAGGTTCAGCAGCATCAATTGGCTCAGCGTCGGCTCGATCTAAATTAATATTCAAAGCTTCATCGGGGAATTCAGATTCAATGAGCTTAGATCCTTTTATCTTCCCCATTGACAAAGTTTTTCATCCCACGCTCTTCCCTTATTCCATATTATGTCTTCACCGGATCTCGATGTACTCTTCAATTAGATTTGATATCCTGAGGGTTTCTTCATTACTTGACCCCATTATCATTTACTTCGAACTGCCTCAATATTCCTCGATCACTATCACAATCCGTGCGTTCATAAATGGTTCGTCTTCAATAAGCTTCATCATCCACCTTGATTTCCAGTCTTCCTTAGTTTTCGATTTCAGACTCCCGCATCTCAGATTTGTAACTATCCCTAATTCATCCATGAGTCATCATCTTTAAATGGAATAAGTGTCTGGTTTGGCTTGAACATATCAAATATTTTACCTCTTCCTTAATAATCTAACTGAAAATCCCTTAGGCTCATGCGGATTGCTTCTCAATAGGTGTCAATGAATTCTTCAAGAAAAAATCTCCAACAACCCAGAAAATCTCAGTCTTTGGGATGACATGTATGTCCATCTATGCTCGGGCCATAGCTTCGTAATAGTTCACTATAACATGAATTTTTTTTACAGAGTATTTCTCTGGCATCGAAAATTACTTCATGTGTATTTTATCTTATATGAAAACATTGAATTTATCTTACATGAATTGTTAAATTATCTAACGTAGTTTGCGTTCACTTGATAATTCTTTTACACAGAAAAAATAAATATCTTACTCGTTGTTGTGAACATAAGAATTTGTCTTATGCCATGCACATCAGAAGATAAAATAAACTAACAGAGAAAATTAAATTCATAATATCTTTTAAATTGATAAAACAAAACAAGATTAAAACATTACACTTAAAATAATAAACTGATTAATTGATTAGAAAAAAGTAAAAAAATGAAAGTGAGAGTTAAAAATTAATATTTCAAATTATTAAAGAATTATTTAATGAAAATTAATTAAAAACTTAAACAACAATTTAATTAATCAATAAATTAAAACTAAAAACACAGAGGGAATAAAAAGAAAGTACACATAACATAAAATTAAATAAAACTCAGTTGATAAATAAAAGAAAATAATAAAAAACTAATAAATAAAACAAACATTAATAAATAAATCCAAAGAATGAACAATTAAAAGATTAAATAATAAAACAAGCATTATTATTATAAAAACCATTAATTTATTAATTCCACTATAAATTATCCATAAAGTTATTATTAACTAAATTAATAGTCATTTTAGTATTAAATTTATATAAAAAATCCTAAAAAGGATGTAGTAAAATGTAATGAATAAAGGTCACATCAAATTCCCTCACACGTAAGATGTTTCTTGCCCTCAAGAAACCCTTAGTCATATTCAATGGTAGGAAATAAATCTCAAAATGGGAAAATTAAAATGCCACTAACAATCTATTTCCAAATTGATTTTCTGTCAAGGATTCTTCTAAGTAGAAAATTTGAATGCCCTCTCAAATTAAATTTTACCAGTTCAAGGTCAATTAATGTTTTACTAAAAATGATTGAAATTAAAAAAATTAAAGAGAATTTAAAAAACATTAATTTCCATCAAATTGAAACACTACGGGAAAAACCGATTATTGTGACGGGTTATTTGCGACGGGATTTATTCTCATTGCAAAAAATCCGACAAAAAGCGTATTTGCGATGGGAATATATTTCCGTCGCAAATGGTCAATTATTTGTGACGGTAATACAGGACTCTTCACAATAGATATGGCGCGGTTTGCGCGCCAAAACACGGAAAGCCTATTTGCGACGGTCGCCTTCTACCCGTCACAACTACCCGGCGGCGGTAAATGCTATTTGCGACGAGTAAATCGTCCCGTCGTAAAAAAAAATTCGGCAGGTGTTATTTGCGACGGGGCTCGTCGCCAATACCGGTGGCGGTAAATAAGATTTTGTGAAGGGGATATCCGCCCGTCGCTAATGGTATGTTGGCAGACAGCTATTTGCGACGGGCCCATCGCAAAAGCACTTTTAACCGCCGCCCGTAATTAATGCGGGCGAAGGTATTTGCGACGGTGTCCCATCGCAAATAAGACCGTCGCAAATAATCTAATCTATATATACCCCCCACCCATTTTTTTTCAAATCATTCAGATCTCTCTTTCTTTCTCTCTTTAACTTCCAGTTCTAAGTAGAAAATTTCTTTCGGTTTAATTTTTTCTTATGAGAAGAGGAGAGAATGAGTTAGAAGGCGTTAATTACTTCAAAATATCGAAGGTATTTATGTTTTTTTTTATTTTTTAAATTATTTTTAATTGTTAAATTATTTTTAATTGTTAATTTTATTTTTAATTGTTAATTTTAATTTTTTTAATAGAATGTTTAGTAGTTATATAGTATAATTATATTAAGTGGTTGAACCAAATAATCCTTGTCTGGATATGAACAAGTAGAGACGGCTCTGACACAGATGTACCTAGGAGTGAAAACTCTAACAAGGTGTTTCGAGCTTGACTCGAGGTAACCTGGTACACGACAATGGGCCTTGCTGCACTCTTGGTTCGACACTCCCGAGGGATGTTTTGGTAATAATTAGAAATAGTTATATTTAATTAGAAATAATTAGAAATAATTATATTTAATTAGAAATAATTAGAAATAGTTATATTTAATTAGAAATGGTTATCAAATTAATTAGAAATAATTAAAATAATTATCAAATAATTAGGAAATAATTAGATTTAATTAATTAGAAATAATTAGAAATAATTAAAATAATTATCAAAAGAAATAATTAGGAAATTAGAAATAATTAGAAAATTAGAAATAATTAAAATAATTAGGAAACAATTAAAATAATTGGGAAACAATTAAAATAATTAGGAAACAGTTAAAATAATTAGGAAACAATTAAAATAATTAGGAAATAATTAAAATAATTAGGAAACAATTAAAATAATTAGGAAGCAACTACAATTAGGATAATTAGAAAACAACTACAATTAGGATAATTAGGAAATAATTAAAATAATTAGGAAACAATTAAAATAATTAGGAAACAATTAAAATAATAAGGAAGCAAATACAATTAGGATAATTAGAAACTACAATTAGGATAATTAGCAACTACAATTAGGATAATTTGCAACTACAATTAGGATAATTAGCAACTACAATTACGATAATTAGCAACTGCAATTAGGATAATTAGCAACTGCAATTAGGATAATTAGCAACTACAATTAGGATAATTAGCAACTACAATTAGGATAATTAGCAAGCGTGATTGACCGCTCATCTACCTCAATTTTCTTTTCATTTGTGTGTTGAGGCTTGACAGGAAACTTCTGCCTCCACATGTAATATTTTCTTTTAATGTCAAAATTATCAACCTCCTCGCCAGCATAGAGGTGAGGAGGTTTATAATTTTGACAGTAAAAGAAAATATTTCATGTAGAGGTAGAAGTTTTCTGTCAACCTCAACACACAAATGAAAAGAAAATTGTGGTAGATGAGCGTTCAATCACGTTTGTTTTTCTATTCAATGATTGATTAACCACCCGACCTATATGCATATCTTCGCATTACTAATTAGTAACATAATTAGTAATATAATTAGTAACATAAATAGTAACATAAATAGTAACATAATATAAAATATTATATTACTCTAATATTAATAATTAAATAATACTAATAATATAATTATTTTATTATTATATGATTAATATTTATAAAAAAAAATATTAATATTATTAAAATTATAAAAAAATTATAAAATATTACAATTATCAATATTTCCAACAAGTTTTGCTTTATTCTTAACATGTTCAAATCTTAAAGGGTCGCCAATTTTCAGGTCATGCCCAATAAAAAGTTTGCATCAACCGTGTCTAATGTAAACTCTATAATTGTCCTTGCTTGGTTGATCACCTCGCAAGTAGCATTGCAATAGGACAACCCAAGTCATGTATTTCTCATCTATAAGAATCATGTCACATGACTTTTTACATAGACCATTCTTTCTTAAAAATTTAAGGGAAAGATACTGAAGTTCTTTTAATTTTTCAAGGAAGAATGATCTATGTAAAGGGTCATGCGAGATGATTCTTAGAGACGAGAATGACATTAGTTGTGACGTCCTATTACAACACTACTTGCGAGGTGATCAATCATGTAAGGACAATTATAGAGTTTACATTGGACATGGCTGACGCAAACTTTTTATTGGGCATGACCTGAAAATTGACGACCCTTTAAGATTTGAACATGTTAAGAATAGAGCAAAATCTGTTGGAAATATTGAGATTTGTAATAATTAGTAATAATTAATAATAATTAGTAATAATTAGTAATAATTAATCAAAAATCAAATAAATTCGAGTACATGGTTATAAATTGGCACAATTTCCAGCGGATTGGCGGTTACCTTTTGCTCAACGTCTCATATCTTTGCTACTTTCTCCCACTGAAATCAGTATGAAAAATGTGCTCTAACGTATGTCAGTGCAAATTTTTCATACTGATTTCAGTCGGGATAAAGTTAAAAAGAGATGAGTCATCGGACAAAAGAGGATATTTTACCTGACGACTCATCTCCTTGCAAGGAGATGAGTCGTCAGGCAAAAGAGGTGCCGCCAATCCGCTGGAAACAAATAAGAATAATTAGTAATATAATCTCCACAACGATGATTACAAAATTTTATTTCATTATTCAAGCATATTTCATTTTGCTAAGTATTGCTAAGTATTTCTAAATTAATAATAATTAGTGGGGATGATTACAAACTAACTGTGTCGCCTATAATTATTGGTAATTACTAAGAAATAATTGTAATTATGTATCTTCTCTTTTTAGGATATTGTTTTTTTTATATCAAATTATTTAACAACAGTAATGGTTTTAAATTTTGTAGAAACATATATATGAATATGGAACAAGGAAGTCGACATCAATCATTATTAGATGATCGCGCTTGGATAAATCAGCGCAGAAAGGCGTGACCGTTTCCGTTAGTTTTTGCATAATTTGAGAAAGGCAGCTATGAGGAAAGCCGGAGTGACAGAATTTGATAAGTCCTGTAGAGTCCACCGACCAGAGTACATTTCATCTCACGTTTGGGATGGATTATGTACACACTGGTTGAGTGGTGGGTTTCAGAGGAGATCTGCATTAGCTCGACAGAATCGGGGGAGACAAGAGGTGACGCATCGAGCCGGTAGTCGTACATTCAGTGCGCATAGAGAGCTTCTGGTAAGTAATTTTTTTAATATTTTATACAACTTTAAATATAAACAGTTTATTTTATATTCATATAGGAAGCCGAGCAGCCCGGTATTACGACGTACGACGTTTATCGGAGGATGTACACTGATCCGGCTACTGGAGAGATTAGAGGTGACCGCCAGCATCAGATTGTGGTCAATATTATTTTCTTTTCAGTTTGAAAATTAAATGCATATAATCTTTTCATTATTTTAATTTCTAATTGAAACTTAAGGTGTCATATGAGGCCGTGACCTCTCAGACACAGGCTGAGATTCAAGACGAGACGGGTGATTAGACTATTGCCCGTCATTTTGATGAGACGGCATGGATGCAGGCGACCCAGTATGGCTTCGACAAGGGCCGAGTAGTTGGTATCGGCTCTCATTTGACTCTTGCAACTTATTATGGTACTATTGCGATGTCGGCGTCCGGCTCGAGAGGAGCTCGTGGAGAGGTATCATCTTCTGCCTCACAGTATCAGGAGCAGCTGCGTGCTCAGAGTGAGCTTATAGAGGATTTGCGTCAGGGGCAGGAGCAGATGCGTCAACATCACGATGAGGAGATGCGTCGATGGCAGGAGCAAATGTGTCAGCAGCATGATGAGGAGAGGCGTCGATATGAGGAGTAACATCAGGAGCAGATGGAGTACATGCGTCGTCTGACTCGTAGTTTAGGGATGGAGTTTCCTCCACCACCTCCTTCAGGTCCCCCAGATTATCCACCCCACAGTGATTTTTTTACATGTAACAAACATTTGAGTTCGTAGTTTATTGTCATATTAACTATTTATAATTCCTTTTTCATATTGGTACGAATATTGCATGATTTAATTTGTTTTTTTTAAATATTTTATTACTTATTAGTATTATTTTTAATGTATATTTATTTTAGAAATATTACTTTTAATATTTTATAGTTGTTGTTAATATTGAGAAGTTTATAATTTTATAATTTTAATAATATTAATAATATTAATATTATTTTTTCATAAATATGTATGTTTATTTTAATAATAATATTATTATATTAATTTTTTATATTATTAATATTAGTATTATTATTATATAATATTATATTATTTATATTCATATTATTATTATTATTTGATATTAATATTTCATAATTATATTATACATATTTTTTATTATTAATATTATAATAATATGATTTCTTTATATTATTAATAATATTATTATTATTATATACATATTTTAATAATATTATTATTATATTAATTTTTTATATTATTAATATTAGTATTATTATATAATATTATATTATTTATATTCATATTATTTTTATTTTATATTAATATTTCATAATTATATTTTATATATTTTTTTATTTATATTATAATAATAGAATTTTTTATATTATTATTATTATTATTATTTTTATATAATATTATACGATTTTTATTTATTTTTTTATTTTTTTTTTATTTTTTTTAGTATTTGCGACGGGAGTATTTGCGATGGGGTGTCCCATCGTAAAATATTTTTTTTACTGTCCCATTTGCGACGGGAAGAATACCCGTCGTAAAAACTATTGATGCGACGCTCCGTCGCAAATACCTACGTCGCAAATATTTTTTAAATTTCTCATTTGCGACGGGTCAAAAACCCGTCGCAACTAATATATCTGTGACGGCCCGTCGCAAATACCTTTTTTATATATAAACGAAAAACAATTTGCGACGGGGGAAAAATACCGTCGCAAATACTGTTTTTGCGACGGGACCGCCGCAAAAACAACTATTTGCGACGCTGTTTTCTGCAACGGACGATTTGCGACGGCGCCCCATCGCAAAAGGTCTTTTGCGACGAGATCTCGTCGCATATATTCCGTTTTCATGTAGTGAAAGTTCAACCTTCTCTTTACCTCCATGTGATCCAACACACATAATTAAAAGGCACAATAAATAGACACACTGTTTTGATGGGTAGGTTTAATAATTACAAGTAATATAAATAAACCATATGTAATCATAAATAATAAGCGATGAAAGAATACAGAATTTGTGGCTCAACCTAGATTATGATTTTTATTTCATAATCCATTTGGATACATATCTTATGAGTTAAATTCAAATTTAAAAGTTCAAAGTAAAAACCATCTAACATTTTCCCAAGATTTTATCAAAATAAATTTTTTTCAAGAGGGTGAGAGAAAAGATTTACCTAATTAAATCTGAGATGTTTTAAATATTAATCTCCTCAAAGTGGAATCACAACACTCAAAGTTGAGAAAAAATTTCATCCATTGAAAATTTATAAGTTATGCTAATAACATACAATTTCAAAAAAATAACGGTTTTTTATGGGATCTCAGTGAATTACATATTAGCACATTAAATAACCCTACCCCGCACTCAAAATGCAACAATGTCACCATTGTTGAACTCATGGTGGGAGAACACTTAAGACTTTTAATGTTCAAAAAGATTTTCAGTTTAGTGGTTAAAAATTCATGTCAGGTGACAATAAAGTTCAAAAAATATTTTTCCACATCAAATCATTCTAAATATGAAAAATAATACTTATTGGTTACTACTTCAAATCAAGAACACTAACAGAGAATTTTCAGAAAAGTTTCATGCTGCACTTTGAATTTCAAAAAGATAATCATTAAAGAACCAAGATGAGTATTCTAAGAAAGAAAATTCAGCATTTAATTATTTTAAAATAATAGCAATGACCAGAAAATTTTACACAATAAATACATCATGTAAAAGAACTTAAATATGTACTCTAATCAATAAAAACACCCCACGTAGGAAACAACTGAAATTTGAAATAAAAGCAAGACTAAATAGCATAATTTGAATTTTGAATTCCTTGGAATATAGCTTTAACTCTTGATTCTCAACAAAGGACACTTCCCATTTTCTTCACTTGAATAATTCCTTCGGTAAAATAAAATTTTAGCTCCTACAAAATGAAGAATATAAACATAAATTTCCATAATTTAATGTTCAAAACTAAATTAAACCAAAGAGAAGTGTTAGGGAAGTGTTATCCAATTTTCTTCAAAAATGAAAACTACGTGAACATTGTTGCACACCCAGCCTCTTCCATGGAAGTATCAAAATGAAAGAAAGGTAAACATTAAATCCATTCATGCAAATTAATCAATATGAGGCCAAACGAAAATTGAGAGTTTTGTGAAAATGGAATGCGGCACACAACAGAGCAGGAAAAAAATATTCAATCAAATAGAAAAATAAAAAACAAGAAATAAAATCATGGTCGGTCTCCCTTGCAACACTAAATTTAATGGCTTCATCCAGACTTTAGCCCCTAAAATGTTCTATCCGTGATCATTCAAATGGTGTGATTCATTGTGGGTTTTCATGCTATTGATTGTTTATTCTCTTGATATCTCAAGGTTTTAAACACTCCATATTCTCACAGAACTCCTCCCAAATACTCCAATGTTCTATCATTTTACCTCATACCACCACCAGCTTCAGGGTTAAGATCTTCAAATAATTAATGCAACATCGAAATAAGAAGCCTATTATTTTCAGTAGACAGAATAACTTCACTTCCCATATGCTCCCCCAAACTTGAGGGATTGAACGATTCAAAATTATGCACAACAATTGTTACAAGTAGCTCAGTATTATTCTTAGGATGACACCTAGAAAAAACTTCCCTAGGTGAAGTAGTGAAAGATTCCTCGTGATCATCTTTAAACTTCTCGAAATTAATAAAAAAGATCTCATCATGAAGGTTTTGGAATGAAACAGAGTCATAAAATGGCTCAACAGTTTCAGTGGATGACCTACTACCAAGAATATTCTCATATTAATCTATCTTTTTTAATGTATGGTAAACCTCCTCAAGCATCCCCAAGAATTCTTTATTCTATTAAACATAAAAATATTCTTCTAAACAACTTATAATATTCAAGTCATACTTGTTGTCCATATCTATAAAATGGACTAGATTCTAACCTTATACACTTTGAACAGGTTGGGATGACTCAGTAGCAGTTACTAAAGGATCAGTACTATCCTTCCATCTTTCCTCAGCCTTAAAACAGTCACTTTCAGCAAAAGAAACTCTAAAAAAAGCATGAAACTTCTCAAGATGATGGGAACAGGAAGCTGCTTCCATTTTGGAAGTAGGAGATGGCTATGAACATTGATCTTTATCTCGAGAAACTCTTTCAACTTGAATGTTTGGGTGTGGATGGACCATGTCATGATCCTGAGCAATATATTTTTTATTTTGGTTCCCAAGTTTCCCTAACCTTTCCATCTCAAGAGTGGACTTAGATTTGACAATTTTTTCTTGAAAATTATCATTAATAGATCTTTCAATTATGTCATTAAAAGGACAAAGAGTATCATTCCTAATATCTTCTATAAACACTTCCTCATCCACATCAATCAATTTACATCTAACCATAAGTGGTGACTCTTCAAAAACATGGAACTCCTCTTGATTATCATTTGTCTGAAGGGTCATTTTACCCTTTCAAACATCAATAACAGCCCCAACTGTAGCTAGAAATAGCCTTCCTGAAATGATTGGAAATTTATTATAACTATCCATTTCAAGAATGAGAAAATCAGTAGGGGGTGTGAGATTTCCTACATCAACTACTTCCTGAAATGATTGGAAATTTATTATAACTATCCATTTCAAGAATGAGAAAATCAGTAGGGAGTGTGAGATTTCCTACATCAACTAACAAGTCATCTACCATTCCAGAAGGAAAAATGTGTGACCTATCAGCCAATTGCAGTGAATCTGAAGTTGGTTTCAGCTCCCAAAGACCTAACTTCATGAATAAGGAGTGAGGCATAAGGTTGATGCTAGAACCTAAATCAAAAAATAACCTAATATCCTCACTAACTCCAATTTTACAAGATATGAAAAATGAGTCGGGGCCTTTTAATTTTTGAGGAATGTTCTTTTGAACAATGGACCTACAATATTCATTCAAATTAATCATTAAACACTCATCTCAATCCCTCTTATTTGGTAAGAATCTTTTATGAAATTTAAACCAATAAGGAACTTTATTCAAAGCGTCAACAAATGGAATGTTGATATTAAATCTCCTAAACAATTGAAGGAATTTCAACTAATCTAGTGCATTGTTCTTTTTTAATTCTTTGTGGAAAAGGTATGTGAGAAACATTATTCTTCAAGATTGGTAGTTCACTCTCCTCATCCTAAAACATAACCTTTTTATTTGTCACCTTAGCTAGTTCCCACTCCATATTCTTCTGTTCTATAGGTTTTTCACTTGAAGATTCAGCATTTTGATGAATCTGGACACTGTTGTCCAAATTTCCAGATTTGGTATTTCTGAAGTTCTCTTTTTCAGGTTCTTCAAAAATTTCATGATGATCTTGCAGAGGTTTTCCACTAACTTGTTCTTGAGTTTTTAGATATGATATGGTGATTATATACATAACATTTTCTTTGGGATTCATCATCGTTGTGCGTGGTAATTTTACCTTGTCTCTTCCTCCTAAGCTACTAGCAAGTTGGCCCATTTGCAACTCATGATTATGAATTCTAGAATTTGTTTCAGCCTATCTGAATCAAGTCTAACCTTTTGGGAATCTAACTCAACCATTTGAGAATCAAATATTCTTATTAACTTTTGAAGCATACCCCTAACATCCATTTGAGAATTTGAGGATTCAGCATTAAATTGGTTTTGAAATGAAGGTCTAGATTATTATGGGTAAATAGGAGCAACAAATTGTTTCAACATACCCTGTTCTCTCCAAGAAAAATGTGGATGCTTTTTATAACCAGAATTAAATTAGTTTGAGAAAGGTTCATTAGTAGCTTGGTTCCTAACCCTATATTAATCAAATCGACTGCATATAGATCTCAAAGTTTGAACAACAATTTTGAGAATGATCATACATCCCACAATGAGTACAAACTCCCTGGGAGAATGTTCATTAACTAGAGTTTGAGAATTAGGCTCACCCCTACGGATAACTCTCTTCCTTATGATTTTGTGTTGGGACTTTTGTGTAATTTTGTTAAAAAAAATTTGAGTTCATCCACTATCATATCTGAAAAATGACCACCACAAAATTGATCAACAAGATTTTGATTATAAGGGGTGATACCATTATAGAAAGTATCCATCAAGTGATGAGGGTAAAGTTGGTGATTTGGACATCATCTAAGGAGTCCCATAAACCTATCTCAGGTTTCATGGAAAAGTTCATCCTCATCTTAAATGAAACTAGTTATTTTATGTCTTACTTCATTTGTGGTGTTCCTAGGATAAAAATTGGTGATAAAGGAATTGGAATGTTTGTCACATGTGTCAAAAATTTCCTCACCTAAACTTTGAAACCAACTTTGAGCCTCGTTCTTTAAACAAAAAGAAAAGACTCAATCTAATCTCCTCCCCTCATTGAACCCATGAAAACATAGCTATTGAATTACGCAATAAAATTCTATAATGAACTATAAAGAATCATCACTGAGATGTCCATTAAACGAGGGTAACATAGATAGATATGATTGTTTCATTTCATAATTCAAAGACCACTGAGATTACCGTGTGCATGAAGGATTACTTGATACAGTCGGAAGACGGAAATCTCTGATCTTAGCCCTCTCACCATTGTCATTTCTAGGTTGAGGATCAACTGGATTTTGATTTTGATTTTGATTTTCAACACCTTTTTGAATTCAAAATTTGGATTTTCCATTTTTGCTTTGTCCTTACTTTTCTTAAGGGAAAAAGGTGTTTGTTTATTTCAGTAATTAATTGTTGAAGTTCAGAATTAGATTTGTCCCGTGTGTGCATAAAGGATTTTTTTTTTAAATACGTTTTTAAAAAAAAATATTTTTTAAAAAACGCCCAGGTTAAAAATATTTTTAAAACTGCCCCTCAAAGGCGGCAGGCGCGATGCCGCCTTTGCGTTTCGGGGCAAAGGCGGCATCGCGCCTGCCGCCTTTGGCCTTTACCCGAAAGGCGGCATCCGCGATGCCGCCTTTCCCCTAAAAAAAATTTATATATATATAAATAAAACAAAAATTTTCAGCAGAATTTCTCTGCTACTAAATATCCAGCGGTACTGTCATTACAGCAGTCTGGATTCTGACAGAAACCCTCACCCAGACCTCCCTTTTATAAGATGTCTTGCCCTGGAAATCATTCTGCATTTTCGATGTGGGATTCAGGTTCTCCCTTTCCTGCACAGTACATTCTGCATTTCCGATGTGGGATTCTGTTTCAAGTGCGTGACTTTGAAAGACAATAAAATATAAACTATAAGACCAATATAAATGAAATTTTAAATATTGATTAAACATATAATTAATAGTTGAAATCAAAAAGAATTTCCTTAAAAATGATGATGCAAAATAATTTATAAGGTTTCATTATATATAAATATTAATTATTATTATTCATTATAATTATTACTTATTACTTATTAATTATTACTTATATAATTATACTCGTTCAAATTTACGTATTTGAAGCGTTTTTAAGTTTCAAGTAGGCGGTTTTGAGAGCTTATAAATTATTTTCCATTAACACTTTTTATGAAATTCCTCTTGTTTTCAACTATTTATTATATGTTTAATCAATGTTTAAAGTTTCAATTATATTTGTTCTATAGTTTATATTTTATAGTCACTCAGTTTCACGTGCTTGAAACATTTTTAAATTTCAAGTAAGCGGTTTTGAGATGTTATAAATTATTTTCTATCAATCTTTTTTATGAAAATCCTTTTGTTTTCAACTATTTCTTATATCTTTAATCAATCTTTAAAGTTTCAATTATATTCGTTTTATATTTTATATTTTATAGTCTTTCAAATTCACGTACTTGAAACTTTTTAAAATTTCAAGTAAGCGGTTTTGAAACCTTATAAATTATTTTGCATCATCATTTTTAAGGAAATTCTTTTTGATTTCAACTATTAATTATATGTTTAATCAATATTTAAAATTTCATTTATATTGGTCTTATAGTTTATATTTTATTGTCTTTCAAAGTCACGCACTTGAAACAGAATCTCACATCGGAAATGCAAAATGTACTGCGCAGGAAAGGGAGAACCTGAATCCCACATCGAAAATGCAGAATGATTTCCAGGGCAAGACATCTTATAAAAGGGAGGTCTGGGTGAGGGTTTCTGTCAGAATCCAGACTGCTGTAATGGCAGTACCGCTGGATATTTAGTAGCAGAGAAATTCTGCTGAAAATTTTTGTTTTATTTATATATATATAAACAAAACAAAACAAAATAAAAATAAAAAATTTCAAAAAAAAAATTAAATTTTTTTTAGGGGAAAGGCGGCATCGCGGATGCCGCATTTCGGGTAAAGGCCAAAGGCGGCAGCCGCGATGCCGCCTTTGCCCCGAAACGCAAAGGCGGCATCGCGCCTGCCGCCTTTGAGGGGCAGTTTTAAAAATATTTTTAACCTGAGCGTTTTTTAAAAAATATTTTTTTTTAAAAACGTATTTAAAAAAAAATCCGTGCATAAAATTTCTTGTTGAAACATTTCAATGAAATCACATAGCAGTGAAGCAACCGGCATATTTTCTGCAGAATTTTTTTAAGACTTTTTAATGATTTTTTTTAATGTTTTTTTTTTCTGTTTTTAAAGCTTGTTTTTTTACTGTATTTTTTTGATTGGTCGCACGCACCTTTTCCTGTAACAATGTCAAAATTTGAAAACGCTGTCGTTGAGAACGTGAAAATTTTAATTATTTTTAAAACTCGGAGACAAATAGTTAAGCGGTAAGTAATAGTATCAATTTCCACAGGAAAGGAAAAAAAATTTGTGAGCAAACAAGCAAATTCAAAACAAACAAATTTCAAAACAAATAAAATGAACTAAAATAGTCTATGAGAAAAATGATGAAGAAATGCGGAACAACATGGAGAAAAGCAGACAACAGAATAATTAGGAAAATCAAACTACATTGCACTGATAAAAGTAATTATCTACTCTTACATCAAGATATAATTTCTATGTCGGTGTTATTGAGAAATGTGTGATGAGCACCCAAGTTTCATTGAATCTTTAGAATAGTCCAGTGAATTCTCCTTAGTAAGATTTTTCAGTCAAGACCGAGGATACGATTAGTTCTTTAATGGAGAAAAGTATCACCAACATTTTCCCATTTTCGATATTTTGGTTGATGAACAAGGACAAAATATCCATCACCGTAACCCGTCGATACATAGAAGTGTAAAAATGATTCTCATTAAGAACAAAGATGAAAACACTCAAAGAAAAATACACTAACATAAAGATGACAGCAAGAGTTGAGAAGATGGAGAATTTCATTGTATTGCAATCCGAAACCATAAAATTGTTTACCCGATCATGATTTGAGCGTCAGCTACACATATATTCACGAAATTAATCACAAGATTGAACAACTGATAAAATAAGAAATTAGAGAGATAAAACTTCTCCGTCAAAGTTGATTACCTCTTTGTTCCGAGCCATGTCGGTTTCTCTTCTCGATCTCCTACTTCACCTTCAACAATGTAGAGGGAAACATCCTAAAAACCCTGCATCAAGCATGCAAGAAAAACAAAATCCAGTGCACATGAATTCAATGACAAAATTTAAAACAAACACAGAGTTTCTGCATCTCCTTCAGTAAATCAAAGTCTGGTCACACTCTCATGGGACTCCATTCAATTCACAATCAGCTCAGGATCTTAACCGATTCATTTTCAACCTTGCCTTCCACTGTAACTTTGTTGATTCGTCACTGCAAAACCAAAACGAAAATCTGGTTTGACTTCATCCTCAGTAGGGTTCATCTTCACCACCCCGTTTCCTCGACTCATCATCCACACCCTGGTTCGGAGGCATCGATTGGCACGGCGT
This sequence comes from Viscum album, assembly GCA_963277665.1. NCBI lineage: Eukaryota > Viridiplantae > Streptophyta > Magnoliopsida > Santalales > Viscaceae > Viscum > Viscum album. The sequence goes on along the minus strand of OY728127.1, from coordinate 1,831,561,657 downwards.
GATCTCGACCTAGAGACAAATTCAAAGCTTCATCGGCGCATTCGGCTTCGACGAGCTCGGATCCGTTCATCTTCCCCATTCGTACAGTTGGTTATCCAATGCTCCGCCCTTGTTCCGCATTAGGTCTTCACCAGATCTCGATTTCCTCTTCAATCGGATTCGAGATCCTGAGGGTTTCCCCTTTGCTTGACCTCACTGTCATTTGCTTCGAACTGCCTCAAGATTCCTCAATCTCCTTCACGATCCGCGAGTTCGGCAACGGTTCGTCTTCAACATGATTCATGCGTCATCATCTTGAAAGGGAATCGGAGTCTGGTTTCGGCTTGAACATATCGAAGCTTTGACAGCTTCCTCAACAAGTTAACTGAAAATCCCTCAGGCTCGTGCAGATTGCTTCTTAACAGGCGTCGATGATTTCTTCAAGCACAGCTCGTCAACAAGCCAGCAAATCTCAATCTCAAATTTATCTTACGACGTATTACTTCATGAGTATTTTATCTTAGGCACAAAGACTGCATTTATATCACGGGGATTCTGAAATTATCTTACCCAGCGTTCACTTGATAGTTATTTTACAACATAAGAATTTATCTTATTCCCTGCGCATCAGAAAGAAAGGGTAAAATAACAATAGACAAAAATAAATTCAAAATAACTTTTTAATTGAGAATTCTAAACAAGATTAAAACATTACTCTAAAAACAATAAACTAATTAATTGATTAACAAAAGATAGAAATTATGAATGAAAGAGTTAAAAATAAATATTGCAAATTATTAAAGCATTATATAAATAAAATTAATTAATAATTTAAACAATTTAATTAATTAATACATTAAAACTAAAAACACATATGGAATAATAATAAAGTACACATAACATAAAATTAAATAATACTCAACAGATTAATAAATGACAATAATCAAACAAAACCAATAAATAAAACACACATTAGTAAATAAATACAATGAATGAACAAGTGAAATATTAAATAATAATAAAAACATTATTATTATAAATACCATTAGTTTACCAATTCCACTATAAATTATCCATAATGTTATTATTAACTAAATTAATACTCATTTCGGTAATAAATTTATATAAAACCACCTAAAAAGGATGTGGAAAATGTAATCAACAAAGGTCACATCAACTACACACGATGTGTTTTGGCCACTACGGGTCTACCTGTGTACTCTTGCTCACGCCCGTGTATTTCGGCATATGCTCTTGTACTCTAGTCGTGCCTATGTACTCTAGTTGTGTCTTTGTGCCCTAGCCGTGTCTGGGTACTCTGGCGGTGTCTTTACTAGTGTATCCTAGTTGTTGCCATGTACACTAGAAATGCCCATGTGTCTGGTTGTGATTGTGTTTGTGTACCCCTACGGTATACACTGAGCTGCAAACATTGGGTCACACAATGTGTATTGGGGGATACACAACATGTGGTGGTTAAAGTTTTCAAAAACCCTAGCAGGCACAAGATAGGCTAAACGGAATGTGTTCGTTTGGACTACATGCAGTGTAACTTAGGATTTTTCAACTCACTAGTCTCAACACAGTTCCACTTGCGCAACCTCTTTCATCATTCCAACTATAAATTCCATCCATGAAACAAGAAATCTAAGTTGACTAAACTTTGATCATCACTGGTGGCCAGATTCTAGCTACCAATCTGCTCCAAAATCATACAGTAGCACTACATAATCTGAATACCCAATCCAGTGAAATGGGAACTCTTGATCTGATTCCAAATCCTTTGGAATCACCATTCACTGTAATTGTACTGTTGACCATTAACTCGATCCTACAATAATGATCTGTTGTGTCAACAAAGGATTGAGAATCAATCATCTACATTTTATTTTTCGAACCACAATGTTACATCCTTGACTTATTTTAAAGGTACATTTCATTTAATTTCTATTCTTGTTTTGTTGTGGGGGTTTCCCATGAATTTTTGAAGGAAAGGGTGAGTTTTCATGATTTGGGTCAAACCATGAGCTCATTTCCAGATTTAAAAACCGATTTTGTTTCTTTTATAACTCTTTCTTTTTTCAACATTTTGCACCCATTCCACTTTCAAAATGACCTCCCCTGACCTATTAACACCACCATATTAATTGGACCATTTAGGAATCCAGAATCATGGTGGATTTGGGGTTTTATTTAAGGAATTGGGCCAGCCTGTAAGCTTATTTCCAGTTTTTTTTAAATTTTATTTAATATCTTATTCAATTTTTATGATTTTTTGGTGATTCCAACTCTCACCTGTGTCCACTGACCCTAAGCGCACCCCCATTCTCTTTTCCCCCTCTTTGGAGCTCATATGCATTGTGAATTAGGGCAGAACTTCTTAGGCTTTCTCAAATCGTCCAGATTTGAAGAGGTAACTTGTTTCCTTCATAACTCCTTCATTTTTTACCCTTTTCCCCCATTTCAGTTCTCACTCGACCTTCTCAGCCTTATTTGAACCTCAATTGCATTTTTGGCTGTTTGGAAATTCAGTTACTGGTGTATTTGGGGCGATTTCTTCAAGATCCCTCAAGTAAATGGGTCTCCTTCCTTCTTCCCCCCATTTTCTTAGGGTTTCTTCCATTTTTTTAGGGTTTCTTCCATTTCTTCTTGAAGTTCCTAATGTCCAGCAAGTGGGGATTCAAACCTAGGGTTTGATCTTGGGTTTCTTGGTCTAATCTTGTGGTTTTAGTCTCGATCTAAATCCCTTGTGGCGCGGCGGTGATGCAGTTGAACTTTCGCACAAAGATTCAATGGTTTTGACACTTGTGGTAGGTGATTCCATGTGTAAGCATAGCTAGATGAGTTAGCTTTGCTTAATTTCATTTTTAGCACACTTCCCCTTCATTATCCTTGTTGCGAAATTTGGTTTTGGTGACGTTTGTTAAGCAAATGATTTTTAGGTACCAATTTTGTGTTAAATTGGGTGTTTTACAAGTCTATTCTATGTTATGCCAATTGGGGTTGTTTTATAACTCTTTTAATGGATTTATAGAAAATGTTTTTGTGCTACAAATTCTGTTTTGGTGAATATGAGTATGCACATAGTGTTCAAAGTGAGGTTTTTAATGGATTTTGTGTGCAAAACATTGTTAAATTTTGTGAAGTTATTCTATTGAAATTCTAAAGGTTTTATTGAGTGATGCAAGTGGTACAAAGAATTTGTAGATACTATTTTGAGTTTATTATGGCCATAACTGACGTGTTTATGTGCTAATGGATTTTGGTAACATGTGAAAATGGTTTGAGCACAAAGTGGGAAACCCGGGTATCTAGGAGGGCAGATATGTATTAGTACGCTAGTGATCCGGAGCGGTTTTATCCCTGTTTCATTGAGAAAAATGGATAACGAAGACACTAACAAAACTATAATGATGATGATTGGGGACAACTAGGTTATGGATATGTTCCCTACTAGTGACTCGTGCACGAGAACAAATTTTTTTAGGGTTACTTTACACTGAGATACGATGTACATGGTGCCCGAGACTAACTAGTGCCTAGGGGTGTTCCCAAGATTAGTGCTCATTGAATCTTTTGTCATTATCTTTGGAATGTGGTGGTTTTGGCTGGAAAATACAGTATCTTACACGTTTTATTGAAATGTGCTCACTCATGGAAAATTCCCTTTGAAAACTGTTTACATTTAAAAGTTTCATTCTTTAGAAATTATTTCCACCACTTCTTGCTTATCAAAACTGACATGCTTTTTATATTATATTGCTTACTCTATGGAATCTCTTGGTGGCACCCTATTGGACTTAGGCTCACACCCTTGGGTGTAAGTATACTTGATCATGTTTGATACAGGTAAAGGCAATGCCTTGGGTGATGGCGGTTCGGGTTGTTAGTTCGTTTCCATGGTGCAGTATTGTAGAGACGACTTGTGGGTGATGACCCCTTGTTGTGTGGAGTCCTTGGGGCTGTTTTGATGCTACTTTTATGTGTCTTTAGACCACATTTTTTATGTTTAAACCTATGTATTCAGTTCTGGATTTTGTTTAAAGCTTGTTTGGCATGAATTTTTAGATTCAGTTTATCGATTGTTTTTGATGTTTTATGTATCCATACTCGGGTAAATCATTCCCAAACCAAAATCTATGATACCCGGGCACTTGTGTCAGCCCATGGGGATAGAGAATTCTCTTTGGGCCTTGTCACGGACTGGGTTTGGTGTCAGTTTTGATGGCGACCAGATTCGGTTCGTGACACACAGGGAAAGGAAAACACCGACCATTAACATCAAAAAACGATGAGAGAAATGCAAAAAACACAAACACGAGGAACAAACCTTAAAAATTGTTCACGTTAGACTAAATCTATTTTCTTGGGGGTGAAAACGGAATGGACAATCAAGAATAAAAAAACTTCAATAACTCTTAAATCTAGTAAGATAAAATCAGCACCCGTGAACCAATGATCGGCCTATGAATCAATTTGTTAGAAGGATTTATTCACATTCTATGTGGGATAAATAATAGGGAATAAACCAACATAAACAAAATTCCTACCCCTAGTTTGTATTGATTACTGATAAAGAATGGTTCAACATCATTTTCAATGGTGACATCTATGAACTCCGTTTGTGAAGAAAAATCCTAGGTACCGATCGTTGATCCATGTTCTTGTCGTCATCCACCAAGGATCTCCTATATGCTCTCCCCAAACCCATAGGGTTATGAATCAAACCCTATAATTTTCCCATAACTGGGTTTAAATACAGGGGATCTAGGTCATGAAAATTAATTAAATAATTTATCTAAATATCATTCTTCTCATTTCCACTCTTAAACTAAACACTTGATGGGAATAAATGTTATGTCACACCTAGGGTAAAACCTGAATTCCAGATTTAATGACATTCTCAGATTTCCCATCTCAGACTTCGATTGAGTGTTATTCCATTATTCCAAAAAACCTACGCACTCATGAAATAATATATTTAATATTTTTATATCCTCAACAACAAGCCTCCTTGATCCCTAGAATCCCTTTATGAATCAGCGCCTAACTTTGGAAATATTTTTTAAAATATTTCAATGTTTTAAAATGAAAAAATAGAGTCGATAGGATATTGAAATAAAATCATGTCATAAAAGAGTGAAATAAAGCGTGGAATAATCATAATAAAAAATCTTACTTCAAGGCTACTGAAGAAGACATTCAAAACATGTTAGTATTGGGATAACTATCTTTGTACATGCTTTATGCTTGGGATATCCTCTTGTGTAACCTATTTTGAGCTTTAGACATCCTCTTGTGTGCCCTATTTAGGGCTTGGGATATCCTCTTGTGTACCCTCTTTAGGTATTGAGATAACCTCCCTTGTACCCTCTTTTAGGCTTGAGATAACCTCTTGTGTAGCCTCTTTCAAACTTGGGATAACATCCTATGTACCCTATTTTAGGATTGGGATAACCTCCCATGTAACATATTTCAGGCTAGAGAAAACCACTTGTGTACCCTTTGATCTCATAAAACATTAATCATTACCCAATGCATTGGAGGGATATATAATTCTTTTCCCAACCATCACATGATCATAATCCATTCATATTTATGCCACAAGATCACAAAACATTCATTGTATCATAATAACATATTTGGTGGAAAATAAATGGTTTTTTATAAACATCTCATTATGATAATCATAAACCATAAAAAGAAAGAATAATGATGTTATAATTGGATCATATCCCCAATAAAGAAAAAGTAACATCATAGGATGACATCATAGATAAAAAATTATTTTAAAAGATCACTGAAATATTTCTTGAGGAAAATAAACTTTTCATTTTGAAATAAAATATTTAAAATCTAAAAAAATCAAAAATATTAGGGGAAAATTTTATTTGAAAAGAACCATGGAAAAATATAAATTAATATTCAATGAATTGTGTGTTCATGATGATAGTAAATTATGTTTATGTTGTAATCCATAATACAAAGATTCAGTTCAGACCTTTGGTAAAGATGACCTCATTTAGGAAACCACAAGAAGATTATTTTTAAACCATTTTTGCAAAACGTAAAACATGTGTAAAAATGATTTTCAAATTTCATCAGATATTATATATAACAACTCTTAATTTTTTTTTATAAAACATAGATATGGATAAAAAAATATTTCTAACAGAACAATGAAAGAAATTCAGTTTTCATAAAAAAAATCTTTCTATTTCTATAGTACATAAAGAGAGGAAAATGAAAGTAAAACATGTAATCTATATAAATAACTAGAGGAGGAGAAAATTAAAGGGTTTTATTCTATATGAATCATATAATTTCCCGAAATTGAAATTCAATCATAAGAAATCCCGATTAAAATAATATTGAAACATCAACCCATTACCTTAAGATTGATTTGCTTCGTAAGCATTATACCCTCCAGTATAATAAATTTATATTTATTATAATTCTAAAAAATAAACATATTAAAACTTATAATATCATATTTGATATACATTAAACATTTCAACACCCATTTATTAATATTTCTTTATTAATATCAACATTTTCAAGTGTTAACTATTACTTTATTTCATGAAAATTTCGTTTTGACAGTTTTGTTCCTTGTACATTGATCAAGGTTATATCATATAATTTTTTTTAATCATTTAATGATTATTATATGTAATAATTATATGCACTTTTATTATGATTCATATAAATATGTGATAAAAAATTATTTACATCACTTTTTGGAGATGATAAGTCGTATGTACGCAAAAGAGATGTTTCCATTTTTTGATGGATGGAATGAATAAAAGGCAAGAAACAATTCAAAATTAAATAAAAATAAAAATATAATATATATAATATATATTTATTAAATCCATCGTTATAAATATCCATGTGAGGTAGTGATGGAAAATGAATCATATCGCTTGGAGGAGGTGATGGTTCACATGTACATATGAGCGATACTTTCATTTCCCATTTGATTGAAAAAATAGATGAATAGGATTATTCCATTAACATAATAACCTATTAGTATGTGAGAAATATTTATTTTATTAGGATGTAATGGATAAGATAAAATTTAAGGAGGTAGATGAAGAAGTAAAATGAAAATGCTCGAATAAGAAAATTACCTCCTGTTTGAAAAACCTCTTTTGGATCTCCCTATAAGGACCCCATGGGTTGTATTTTAAGAAGACCAACACCTCTATAATTTCAATAAGGATATTAAAAAGGGGGTTGGTAGGGTTTCATCAAGCTGAAATTTCTCATGAAGTGTGATGTAGATAAGAGATGTGGTGTTCTCATAAAAGAGGGGAGAGGGTCACCTTTGAAATTACATAAAGTTTTAAATTAATGTAAATTAAAATCCATGTTCAAGTGGCTCAAAATTGATATATTTATAATATATTTAAAATATAAGTGTAAATACTCTCATCTAATTAAATTATGACATGTTTAGGTGATGTTATATCCTTTATCTCTTAGTGTTAACCCCATGTTAACCCTTGGATGATTACCACAATATTAATGTTTTCTACACATTAGGGGTCAGGAAAATTACTATAAATGTAAAAGTTTCCTCTAAATTGGAAATTAATGATATTTTTGATCATATAACATTAAATTTCAAAATATAATATTTTTAATAATTTTGAATCATTTAATAAAATATTATTTAACATATGATACAATTAATGTCACTTTCATGACTATTCACATAAATCAGTATTTTTAAAAAATAAATATAGTAATTTAATTAGAATTTAAACTTTTAAAACATTAAAAATATATTATATATAACTAAAAAAATCTTGTAATAATATAAATAATCGATAAAATACCACATTTTATGTTTTTAAAAAGTGTTTACTTGATTTTTCTACTACATGCACATGCATTGTGTCAGTGTTGTGTAAGCATTTATGGTAATTATTTTATCCCTAAAAATTATAAATAATTTACCACAAAAAAATTATTTATATTAAAAATACCCTTATAGAACAACTCATTACTTGTTTTTATCCCTATACAAAATTATTATAATTATTAAAATAAATAAAGAGGCAATTTGGAATTTTCCCTTACTTAAAATATTATAATGGTATTTATTATAGAATAATGGCAGAAAAATGACATATTTTATAAGATTTGAATTGGTTGGTAGAATTAAACTAATCAAATGAAATATAAGAATGTTTATGTATGATTTTGAATCCTTATCTCATAGTTTTAAGATTATTCTACCTATTTTACTTTTACCATGGTAATTTTTTTTATAAAGTTTACTATTAAATATGAGAAAAAAATAAAGTTTAACTATTTAGAATTATTGGATAATAATATTTCAAATATTGAATATATTTTATCAAATTCATTAACTATAAATTATTAAAATAACTTTATTAATAAATCTAAAAAATGTGATGAAAAAAAATTTTCCAAAAAAATGTATATATATTTAAAAACATTTAATACAAAAACTAAGAACAATGTTGATTAAAATGAAATTAATTAGATTATTTTTTATAAAAAACAACTATTTAATTTTGAAATCATTTAAAAATAATGGTGCATTTAAAATAGATGAATAGAAAAAAAAATTTCTATAGTGGGTTTTTCCACTACTCACTAATAAATTAATCTTTTTAGAAAAATAAAAAAATTTACACTAAAGATAATTTGTATATTATAATTTAAAAATGATATCATTTTCATAAAATATAGTTTCTAAAAATTTAATAATTTAATTATAATTTTTACTAAAAAAAATATTTAAACCCAATTTTGAAGAGAATGTTTTTTTGAAGCATAAAATGACATTAAAAAATATTCAGTACTTATTTATTATGAATTAATAAAAAAATTAATTCAACTAAAAAAATTCTATATATATTTCATAATGTGGTTAATCCTACTTATACCCATAAATATAACAATAATGTTATAATATATCATGGTTCATCTTAATTTTGTGTCAAAAAATCTATCAGGCACTTATAATTTATTCAAAGAGAACTATATTCTAAAATACCACTGTGTAACACATAAGCATACAATACCATCATATTGTGATCAAATCCAAGAAGGATTTACATTTATTTGGTTATCATATCCATGAAGGCCCACACTACATTATCTCATGAGATATTAACCGTTAACCAATGCATCGAAGGGAGATATAATACCCCACCATCATTCAACCATACATATGTGTGAAACATAAAATAAATCATCATCATATCATAAAGGAATTTTGGAAATAAAATGGGTTTTATATCCATTTCAAATGGAATCATATAAGGAGAAAATTCATAATTCTATCAATAAACATGATTAACCCATTAAATATAAATGGGTATCCAATGATTCTAAATAATATTCTTGTTAGATACATTTCAATGAAATATATGGTATTTAAACCATATAGATTATTGTTATATAGTTTATCCAATAAATTTCTCAATAAATCAATGTATGGAATGTAGCTGAATACCCTTCAATCAAATAAATGTAAAACATAGTATTCACCAAGGAAATACATTGGATGAAATGTTATGTCTATTCTCAATGGATGGTTAGGAAAAACAATGGTGGTGATGGATCTTTCCTCTGATAGAAATGAACATTTCATTGTCCATTCAAATAAATAAAAGTAGGACCGAATCATTATAATAATATCACAAATCAAGAAAAAAAACATGTTAACAAATGTTTATGTAGGATAGAATCACTTTTTATGATCATTGGGAAAATCATTTTGGAATCAAGGAATATCTATAACCTTTTAAAAATAGTTATTAAAGGAATAAATAATTTTTAGAGCAAGGAGGATAATTTTTTTTGTAAGTCACCATGATATTTTAGATAGTATTTTTCATAAAAAAAGAAAAAACAATGGAAATATGTGTCCATATAGAAAATATTGAGAATATATTCTTTTTAAAATTTGAATAAAATGACCCTTACAGAAAACATTTATAAAATAAAAACATTTTAAGGAAAGTTTTTATGTTATAAAATGACCATAATAAATTGTTGAGGCATAAATAAGGGCATTCTAAAAAGCATCCAATGAATACAAACATGGAAAAGGGAGGATATCGACTAAAAAGAAGAGACAAGGTCAGTTTCAAATACAAGAAACACTTCAGGTAAATTATGAGTCAAGGGAAAAATTAAACTTTTAGGGGACATGTAAATCCCCATGAATTACATGAATATATTAAAAGTAATTAATTTGGTACAAATCACTCCATATCAAATGTATTATTGTGAAAAATATGAAATATGTATTAAGAAGTTAAATTTGTGACAAAACCCCTTACGTTGAATTCCCGCTTATTCGAATATGCTCTAACCTCCTATATACAAAAAAATAATTACCTAAATAACCTATTTGATAAAATTATTATTATATTTTAAATTTTATATAATTAATTTATAATTATTCCATAGATGTATATTTTTTGTTTATTATACATTTTTAATATCAGATGTGAGTAATCTTGAATGTTTTGAACAAGTTTCGTAATAGTAATGTTGTTTTTCATTCTTCTTCTAAATTTCATCATTACCATATCATAAAAGGTACTAAAATTTATAATTTATTATTATTTATAATGTTACACTTTGATTTTATGTGAGCTTTTTTATGATCATTAAATATGAAATCAGTGATGATCATGTTTCAATGTTTTTTAATGAAAAATGTTGGTATCTTAATTAATGAATTTAATAGTAATGTTACTATTACATAAGAAAAAATAATAATAATTTACTTATTTAAATCATATATTATCATTAATTATATTACAATTATTATATTTCATATTATTTTATATTAATGTTTAAATAGGTGGTTAGTTAGACCCAAACATGTTAATGAAGTTGAGTCCTTAGTAAAGCAACCAAGGCACTTTTAATTAAAAATAGGGAGAAAGAGTCACATGGATGTAAAAGAATGAGTTTCATAAGAGTATAATTAAATGATATATTTCAAATCATCTATAATTTCATCATACTATATAGGTCTATCAGTAAAAACACCCTTGTAAAGTCCAACCTAAATATAAATATGCCACAATTAATGGATGAGTTTGGTGAAAAAAGTGGTTTATTTTTAAATAAAATAATTATTAAAAAAGAATAATGATAAGATTTTTATATATTTTTAGGTTTGGGATCATATTTTGTTCTATTTTAATAAATAATAAAGAAACTATATGAAAAATGATATATGTTACCTCATAAGGTGCTTGTCCGCACAAACATGCAGATGTTGTTTTCATTTTTCTTAATGGATAGGGGGAAAGTTAGTTAATAGTTAGTAAAAAAATATAAAAAATTAAGTATATACAAACAATTATTTAATAATATAATATTGGTAAAAATAGATTTTAAATGGAAAGATATAAATGGAACAACATTACGGGAAAATTAGTACTTATATTGTGAACTACGTGTTTTCCCTTAGAGGAATCCATAGAAATGTAGGTATTATGATAACTCATTGTGACCAGAACCTAAAGTAAGTTTATAAGGGTTATAGGGGTATTAAAAAATGATAATTTCCAGGAGGAAACAAAAATTAAGGATGGTCCTAAATGGTCGGTTGAAATCCCCATTTATAAGTGCTGAGAATGGAATTCTTGTAAACATTTCATCTTAATATAAAGAGATCCCAAGTTTTATAGGTCATGAAGACTCCAAAATAGAAAATAATGGAGTGGTGACACGTTTAGGACAATCCACACCCCAAAAAAATATTTAAAAACTTGTTTTAAGATGTTATAACTTTTACCACTTTGGTTAAGACACTTTACTCTTTATGTTTTTACCAAGTTAACTAGTTTTTACCTATGTAATTAATTTTTTTATGCCAAAAAACAAACATTTTATTATTATATAATGTGTGACTACTTATTAAAATTATTAAATTAATTTTATTAGTTATTTTTTTTATCTATGGAAAATAAATTTTAACATCAACACATGCAACATATAAAAACCCATTTTTAGAAAGTGTATTTTTAAGATTAAAATATATGTATAGGATAAAATAATTAATTTCATTGATTTTAATTATATAAATATTTTAATTATAAAAAATAAATTTTATGTGTATTTCAAATAAATTCAGAACCAAATTTTACCAAAATTTTATTTAATGAACAGAAAAGACCAAAAACATTTTATTTTATTATAAATTATTACCCAAGTTCATAAAATTTTAAATATAGGTTTTCTAAATTCAAAATTATATTAAAAAATATATTTTTTACTTTTTAGATTAATATATGATCATGAAAAATATTTTATAAGTTTTTATGTTATACCTACTTCTCTATAGATTCATAAAATCTATGGTTTTATTAAAAAATGTATTTTTCACTACTCACTAATAATAAATTATTTCATAAAAATTTATAAAATTCATAATAAGATAATTTTAACATTATAAATTCAAAAAAATAATAATTTTATCTCATTATTGTTCTAAATTTTTTAAACATATTTTTAAAATGAAAAAATAGAGAAAATTGCTTTTATTGGAAAAATATCCTTTTAAAACAATACATGTTCTTTATATTATTCCATACTAATTTATAATTTAAGGAATTTAATAGTACATATTATAATAATGTTGATATAATAGTGTTTGATTTAATTTATTATCACTTAAAATTTTTATTCGAGAAAGGACAATGTTTTTTAATCATATTAGTTGTTTATCCTTTAAATTTAATAATTTTTAATCAATTACTATCTTTCTATTTTCTTGATGTTTTATTATTCTTATAGTTTTATTTAATAGTGTTCATCTAACATGTCATGATAGTTTTTAGTTCAATGTTTCATCTAGATAATGTTAATATTTATTCAGGTAAAATAAAAAGTGAAATTTGAGGTCATTACATTCTCCCCCTTAAATAAATTGTGTGCTTGAAATTTTTATTATTACCAACTAATTATTTAGTCAAGGGTGTCAATAAGATATAAAAGACTCTAGATATATTCTATAATGATATTTCATACTCAATATCCTTGTTATAAATATGATTATCATATTTTACCTCTTAATAATAATATAACTATTGTTGAGTTTCCCATTAATCATTTGTGTTAAATACCCAAATATAATTGGGTAATTTTTCATAGGGAGTTTATAGTTATCCATGTATTAATTGGTGGTGATGATTTTATTTTATATTTGAATTTTTTATCTTTACAATTATCATAGAATCTATCTAATGAGAGCTAATCCATTCCAAATATGACATCAAATTTGGCTAAAGGAATAATAATACATTTTTATAAGAAGAACATAATTATACACATTTATTAGAGAGAAGTTATATACATGGGATACAATCATCATAAATGTATAAGAAATTATTAATAATTCAAAATATAGTCATTAGGGTGGAGATGGTCTATTTATTATAAAAATTCTAGGTATAGAGGAGTAGGTTGAACATGATATGAATACAACACTCACAGTTCTTGAGTGAATGATAAGTGTTCCTCATTCCATATCACTTTCAAAACACACAATCATAGTTGTGGTCAGATAGGAATTCCCTTGAAGTGGAATTTACTAGTGTCTATCATCATTGTTATACCTTCTATTAGGGAATTAAATTAGATAATGTCTACGTCCCTTATATTTAATACATTAAACTGTTAGTGGTAACTCATGATTTTTTTCCATTCACTATTTCCACTAAAATATTTATTTTTCAATAGAAATTACATTTTATATACCCTCATTTTTCAAAAATAAAAAATATTATATTTCCTTTAAGTCATTATTCTCAGTTCATCTTCCCACATTTTTTACATTAAGGAAATTGAATCCTCATTCATCCGTCATCTTCATCACCTGAAATTACATGTGGCTCCATATTTCCCTTATTTGGTGTGTTTGGAAACTCTACTATGTTCTTGTTGTTAATCATAATTCATGATAGATATAAGGGGATAATCAAAAGATTTATCACTATAGATTTTATCCTATTATATTACTTGTTGGGACAATCTCCACATTGTCCATGGAATCTATTATTAACTTGGTTCATTCATGATTTATCCATTACTAAAACTAAAAATATTTAATATTGAGTGATGAAAAATTAACACCATAAGAGAATTATTATAAGATAATTACATGATATGTTCAAACCCAAAATTCCTTTCCCTTTGAAATTATTACATTGACTTCTAGATCAACTTAAATAACCCCTATTTCAATCTTGGTTTATTTAGATTTGGTTATCTCATATTAATTAGAATAATTCCATAAAATAATAAATCCTTCAAAATGGATTGTATAGAGAATGTGAGTAACCAAATAATATCTACCAGGGCTGTATTTTCAGGTCTATAGTTTATGTCCTACTCATCATCACTATTAGAAAAAGGCATTTTCACATTGGTTTTTTTGTATTTTAATATCAATTTCTAACCAACATTACCACCACTAACATTGTAAATACCTTTTAACATTAGTTATATAAAAATATATCTAAATTTCTTGGAAAAACACTTAATATACATGTATGATCACTTTTCATGTAAGTTATCTATATAACCGATGTCGAAAGTAATTTTTCATGATCTTTATATAGATAACTGATGTGGAAATACACATAAAAAATTTGATATATATATATATAAGTGAAATTAAAAAAAACTAAAATATAATATTAATATTCATAACATAACATCAACTGAAAAAAATATTGCAATAAGAACATTGAAGAAAACAAATGAAAAAAATAGTTAAAATTTTATTTTTTTCTACATATATGAACTCATTTATTCTAACATTGGAGATCATTTCATGATATTCATTTGATTCATGATGAAAAACTCATGAGGAATATTGAGCATTGGATTGATGATATCATATGGAGGATTAATCATCATTGAAAGTATCATCTTCATTATTTTTAATTATTTTCAAAATATAAACATTACATCACAAAAATAAACCCACAATCCCATGAATAAAAGGTTTTGTGTGTTTTAGGGATATGTACATAAGAAACTTATTATTTAACACTTTTGAACATTACTACATAATTTAGACATAGTATACTCCATTATAAACTTCTCATATGTTATAATCATATTTATATCCTATGAAATAGAAACATAAGAAATGGGAAAGCTTAAATGCTCAGTATGGGAAAATATAAAAAAAATTCATCAAGGGTTAGATCAAAAGAATAAGACAAAATATAAGGAGGAAATATCTTGTTAAAAACAAAATGGAATAAAAATATTTGTCCACAAATCATGATATAAGGGAATTCATTGTCAAATGAACAAACATATACCATGGTAAAAGAGTGCTAAATCATGAGATATTGCACACAATCCATGGATCATTCTCCTTTATATATGGAATGGAAATGTAATATTCCCTTAATTTGTAGCACAATAAATAATATTGGCATAAACATAAGAACATGGTATCATAATATTGTGGTTATATCCAAGATGACCTACCCATTCATTTTTTTATCATATCTAAAGAGGCCCATTCTATATTATATAATGATATATAAATCATTAAAAAATAAATTGTAGGGATATATAGGACCTCACCCATAATTATTCCATACAGATGGGTGCCACATATTATCAATCATATTATATCACAATAAACCCTTATAATGATATTGGGTTTCATTTCCCTTTTATTTGGAATTATATAATTAAAACATTCATTATTACACCAATAAACATGATAAACCGATGAAATATAAATGGGTATCCATTGATATTAAATAACATACTTGGTAGATACCATTCAATGAAATATATTTTATTTAAACCATTTAGATAAAGTGTTTATAAATTATTCAATAATTTTCCCAATCAATTGATGTATGGTATCAAGGTGAACACCCTTAAATCAATGAAATAAAAAACATGGTATTCCAAAAAGGAAATTCATTCGAAGAAAAGTTTTTCTTATTCATAATGGATGGTTAGTAAAGTGTGATAGATCACTCCTCTGATATAATGGAATATTTCATAAAACATCCATTGAAATGAAGGTGGATGGTAATATTTTATGAATAACCATGATCAAAAATAAAATATGTAAAAATATATTTATATAGGTTAAAATAAACTTTTAGTAGAATTAAAAAAACACATTGGAATCAAGGAATATAATTGATCATTTAAAAATATTTATTTAAAAAAGGAATATATTATAAAAAAATGAGGATTATAATTTATGTTTAAAACAATGAATGTGTATATTTGAAGTATCAAATAAAAAATAAAAATGTCAAAATTATTTGTTCACAAGAAAATTTTAAGAAGAAATTATTTTAAAACATTATTAAAAACAACCAATACTGAAAATGTTAGTAAATTCAATGATTTTTAATGAAATTAAAATAAGTATAAAATGTCCTTAATAAATTATTGATACATATCTCAGTATATTATAAAAATAACCAATGAATATTGATATGTGTTGGAATCCTCATGTATTAATCATGTTTTAATGATCAAAAATCCTATTCAGTCTATAAACCATATTAACTCTATGTAATCTATCTCACATCAAATGTAAATTTGTTTAGTAAAATCTATCCAAAGCTCTTAAGTGATATACACTCAGCTTGGTTATTGTACACTATATTTTGATTTACTTTATAATGATTTATCTAAAAAATGATTAATTTTAATCCATTCCATAAATATCACTACTTAAGTCTAAATACAAATATTTGCCTAAGTCTGAGACACCATGAACAAGAAGACACCGTGACCATGAGACACCCTGAACAAGCAGACACCGTGACCATGAGACACCATGAAAAAGCATACACCGTGACTACGAGACACCGTGAACAAGAAGACATTGTGACTATGAGACATCGTGAACAAGCAGACACCATGAACCAGACACTGTGAACGAGACACCGTTTCCATGACATACTGTGACACCATTTCTTAATCTATTTTGTTGTCTTTCAATTTATTCTCTAACAATTATATTTGAAGATTTTAAATGCACTGATATAATTAATGTTTCTTTATAGACACCTCATATGACAGTACAAGGTACGGGGTGTATAATACATGAAACCTATCATCTCAAACACATGCACTCCAAGATAAAAGAGTAGTGCAGCCTATAAACAAAAGGAGAGTGGCATGATAAATGAAAGTGAGGAAAAATGGGCATAAGCATGATAAAAAAAAACTCACTCAGAGAATTCTTTTGAAGAAATAATTTTCACATGAAACTCGACGCTGCTGGAGAACACACGAAGAACAATTGAATCCCAGAATCGAGAACATCTTCGCACTGTCAAACATCATGAAGAACACAAGACAAATATTTCTAACTTGCGACACTCTGTTTTCCATACAAGGACTTGATTTCTGCATCTACTTCTTCTCAGAAGTCTAGAGCTGCAAAGACTAACATTTAGAGAATTTCTAAACCTATCTCAATATTTCTGCTTTGTTGTGTATCATTTTACTAGCTTTCGAGAAGTGTGTGTATATGTATAACAACACACGCTATCTCCTGCATTAAACTGAAGGATACAAGATATCCTAATTCAAACATCTTTTTACACTTGTATATACCCACTGATAAGTGTGGAAGAGGTCCCTGTGTGACCTAGACAGTCCTTTGTACTGTTGTTTAACCCCAATCCAGGGTGTTGATCAAGTTTATTTATATAAAATTCTTGGTGGCAGGTTATCACCAAGTGGAGTGGATTAGGTCATGGCTTGAGACTGAACCACTTGTTTCATATCAGTCGTGCTGCTTAATTTAGTCTTCTCTATTTTACTGATTTACTATATAATTCATAAATCACTAAATTCACACTACTATAAATAAGGGCTTTAGTGTCCGCCTAGTGTCTGATAAAGCCCTTTAGTGTCCGCCTAGTGTCCACCAAATGACGGATGTTTATGGCCTGTCGCTAAAGCCTTTAGCAGCCGCCAAATGGTGGCTGCTAAAGATCAACCCCCCAAAAATGTGATTTTCAGTCCGTGATGCAGTAGGCAACGTGGATGAGGTCCACCAGCTTGGTTCACCGGCCATGGCAGATGCACGATGACTGGGGAGGGTTTAGGTCGGTTAGGGGGAGTCGTTTTGTGGTGGGGTGATATTGGGGGGAGACCATAGGGTTACTGGAGGTGCACTAATGTGTTCGGGATGGCTACAGGTGAGGCGGGGGTGGGGCGGTAGGGGGTGGTGCGACGGCGGGCGGCGAAGCGGTGGTGTTACAGGTCTTGTTGAAGAAGCAGAGGGAAAAATCCCGCTGATTTTTGCTTCAGTATTAGTGGCCTCCAATTGGAGGATGCTAATACACCCTTTAGCGGCTGCAAAATGGCGGCTACTAATACATGCAACCAAAAGGTGGGAAAAATCCCACAAAATTGTATTTCAATATTAGGGACCGCCATTTGGCGACCACTAATACCCCTTTTAGCGACCACCAAATGGCAGCCACTAAAACTGATGCACACAACTGCCCAGAATTCTAGTAGTGTCACTTTGATAGTTAATCTTGGAAAGAAGTTATAATTGTCTTGTCTTAGTAGAATAGCTTCAAAATTAATATTAATAACGAACATTAAGATTACTAAGAATTAATCAATCTTCTAAGAAGTTATTTAAACAGTCAAACCTTCATAACCATATTACTTTGATTAACTGAGTTGTATTTAACCTTATTTGGGACACTTTTTAAGAATAATTTTTAACCAGAATTTTTTTATAGATACTCAATTCACCCCCCTCTTGAGTAATATACTCCGAATGACATTTGGTATCAGAGGATGTTTTTTAAAAACTTTGTTTAATCTTATGCAACTGTGATTGTAGTTGTACTTCAATGATCTGTAAATTTTAGTTAATTCTAAATTTATAGATCTTTCAAAGTATTTCTGTATTATTGATAATAGATTGTAAGGTTATGCAACCAACAAACCACCATTCTTTAATGGAACCAACTATGATCAATGGAAAATGAAAATGAAAATGCATTTAGAGAGTATGGGTTTTGAAATTTGGTCTTCCATTATAGATGAATATAATATTCCTGCTACTGATAGAATCACATGGTATGAACCTATCAAAACTGCCTAAAATAAAAATTGAAAAGCTATGAATGCTTTATACTAATCCTTAGGAGATGAATAGTTCCATATAATTTCTGCTTGTAAAACTGCCCATGAAATTTGGGATACCCTATCTGTCTCACATGAAGGAATATCTAGTGTAAAAGAAATGAGACTTAATACTTATAATATTAAATATGATAACTTTAAAATAAAACCTAATGAGCCTATCTCTGACATGTATCTTAGGTTCAATGAGATTGTCAACACAATGATTTCTCTTGGAAGAGAAGTCACTGCCAAGGAACAGATCATGAGAATTCCTAGATGTCTTCCTGACAGATGGAGAGGAACCTCTGTCTCTATTAAGGAATCATGCGACATCAGCAAGATACTTGTGAAATAACTCATTGGGAAACTGATGATGTATGAAGAAGAACTGAAAGTAAACAAGGAAGAGGAGGATAAACCAAAAATTAAATCTGTTACATTCAAGACCACCACCTCTAAACACAAAAAAAGGGAAATTGGAAGCTTATGTAGAAAGTTACATTAGAGAACAATCATCACCTGCCATTGATGAGGATATGGCTCAATTATCCAGAAGATTCAAGAAATTTTACAAGAAGAAGAACTTTTTCCAAAATCTTAACTTCAAGGGAAAATATGACCAAAGAGGAAGTTGGAAGAAGGATTGGAAAAGAAGTGACAAGACTGATGAGATTGTCTGCTATGAATGTAAGTGAAAAGGACATATCAAGGCTGAATGTCCAAAGTTCAAGTACAAAAAGAGATACGAGGACAAGGACATGAAGTATAAAAAGGAAATTAAAGCAACCTAGAGTGATTCTGAGGATAGTTCAAGCGACTCAGAAACATCACATGATGAACAAGCTAACAAATCCAATATGTGTTTTATGAAAAACACATCTGAGGTAACACTGGACTTTGATATACATAATTCATACTATTCTGGATATGAGAGTGACTATGAAAATATAAATAATGAATAAATTTTTGAATACTATAACATGCTTGAAGAAACATGCAATGAACTAAAAGAAAAATATAAATCATTGAAGAAACAATATGCTCTTATTGTGACTATTAATTCTGAACTCACAACTAAAAAAGAGAAAAATTCTGAACTGTTCAAAGAGAACAACGAATTAAAAATGTCTAATGAGAAATTGAATAATTACCTAGAAAACTTTAACAATGGGAAAAATGGCCTTACTCAAATTCTAGGTAAACCAATTGCCCCTAAATACAACACTGGAATTGGTTATCAACCTTGAAAAATAAA
Organism: Viscum album; assembly: GCA_963277665.1. Classification (NCBI taxonomy): domain Eukaryota; kingdom Viridiplantae; phylum Streptophyta; class Magnoliopsida; order Santalales; family Viscaceae; genus Viscum; species Viscum album. Next base: position 1,831,541,256 of record OY728127.1, on the reverse strand, counting down.
CCTTGGTAGAACAGATTTTGTTTCTAAATCTAGGACATATAGTTTTACTCCCAGTTCTGGACAAAAATCAACTAGTTCAATTTATGATACACTTTCTACTGTTTCAAGTTTTTCTGGACCAAATAGAGTTAATTTTTCAAATACTTTACATAATGCTTATATGAAAACTATGAGACAAATATGGGTTCCTAAATCACTTATTACTAATATTACTGGGCCCAAACAAGTATGGGTACTAAAATTTGTTTTTTCTTAATCATTTTGTAGGAAATCTACTTAAAGAGTTCTTGTAAAAGTTTATGATACTTGGATAGTGGATGTTCAAGACACATGATAGGAGACTACTCATGCTTCAAGAACCTAATAAAAATAGATGGAGGACATGTCACATTTGGTGACAATTCTAAAGTAAATATTATTGGCCTCGTCCAAATCAATAACTCTAACTCAGTTTTAATTTCTAAAGTACTGTTTGTTGATGGATTAAAATATAATCTTCTTAGTATCTCACAATTATGTGATGATGGATTTCATGTTAGATTTGAAAATGATGCTTGCAATGTCTTTAATTCTAAATAAGAATTAGTGTTTTCTGTATTAAGAAATGAAAATGTTTACTCTGTTAAATTAGATTACTTAGCTTCTCAAAATGCTTCATGCTTAAGTATATTTCATAAAGAGTTTTGGCTCTAGCATAGGAGACTAGGACACTGTAATATTCACTCCCTTATAAATCTAACTAGAAAAAGCTTAGTTAAAGACTTACCCAAACTTGAGTTTCCAAATGACAAAGTGTGTAGTCCTTGTCAAAAGGGAAAACAACACAAAATTTCCTTCAAACCAAAGAAAGAAGTGTCAAATTCTCAACCTCTCGAACTAATTCACATGGATTTGTTTGGACCATCTAGAGTTTCTAGTTTAAATGGGAAGCACTATGTTGATATTCTTGTATATGACTTTTCTAGATATACTTGGACCTTTTTTATGGATCACAAAAGTGAAGCCTACTCTTATTTTACTAAATATTCCAAGTCTGTGGAAAATCTTAGTGGACTTAGAATTAAATCCTTAAGAAGTGATCATGGCCGTGAGTTTGAAAATCAAGAGTTTGAATCCTTTTGCTCACAAAATGGTTATAGTCACAATTTCTCTACCCTGAGAACACCTCAACAAAATGGAGTTATAGAAAGAATAAATAGAACCCTGTAAGATATTGATAGAACAATGCTTAGTTAATATGACCTACCTATTTATTTTTGGGTAGAAGCTATCAATATAGCATGCTACATAATCAATAGAGTGTTTATTAGACCTTTTCTTAAAAAGGACTCCTTATGAGTTATGGAACAATCTAAAACCCAAGGTTAACTACTTCAAAGTTTTTGGTTTCAAAGTCTATATCCTTAATACTAAGGAAAATCTTGACAAATTTTCATCTAAGAGCAATGAAGGTATCTTTTTAGGATATTCTATGTCCAGTAAAGCATATAGAGTGTTCAATAAAAGAACTAAATATGTGAAAGAATCTGTCCATGTAAAATTTGATGAAAGAGATCCACATGAGCCTAAAACCATTCTAGAGAACCTAGAGGATGATGTATAAAATCTTAACATTAATTCAAAATCCTCAAACCATTCTATGAAAGAATCAGTGAAAACTTCCAATTCTGGAAATTCATTAGACTCAAGTCACAATGAACCTGAACCTGTTGATGAACCTAAAATCACTAGTCCCTCCTTTTCTAGAGCAATTATAACTCTTAAGAACCATCCCTTAGATGCTGTTGTAGGAGACCTAGACAAAGGAACTCAAACTAGAGCTTATCTTAGAAATCAGGTTGAATATAAAGTCTTCTTGTCACAACTTGAACCTAAAAACATTAATGATACTATCAATGATGAATTTTGGGTGATGGCTATGCAAGAAGAACTTATTCAGTTTAAAAGGAACAAAGTTTGGAAACTTGTTGAAAGACCCAAGGACACATTCACCATATGCACTAAATGGGTGTTTAGAAATAAGGTAGATGAATATGGTAACATAGTTAGAAACAAGGCTAGATTGGTTGCACAATGCTATAGTCAAGAATAAGGAATTGACTATGAGGAGACCTTTTCACCAGTAACTAGACTTGAAGCCATCAGAATCCTACTTTCTTATGCTACACATCTAAATTTCAAACTATATCAAATGGATGTTAAGAGTACATTCTTAAATGGGTATATAGCTGAGGATGTCTTTGTTGAACAACCCCTTAGTTTTACAAAACCCCATTTTCCAAATCATATTTTTAAATTATCAAAAACTTTATATGGTTTAAAACAATCTCTAAGAGCCTGGTATGATAGGTTGAGTACTTTTCTTATTTCCAAAGGTTTTACAAAAGGAATAACTGATCCTACCATTTTTATAAAACGAATTTCTAATGATGTTTTAGTTGTTCAAATCTATATAGATGACATTATCTTTGGATCTTCAAGAAATTATTTATGTATTTATTTTTCTAAAATGATGAAAAATGAATTTGTAATGAGTTTAATGGGTGAACTAAAATTATTTCTCGGATTTCAAATATTTCAAAATAATGATGGTACTATTTTAACTCAATGTAAATATACTATAGATATTCTAAAACATTTTGGATTGGATAACACTAAAAGTAGTGACACTCCCCTGAGTACCACTTGTAAGTTGGATCTTGATGAAGATGGAAAATATGTTGATCAAACCACTTATAAAGGAATGATTGGAAGTTTACTCTACTTAACTGCTAGTCAACCTGACATTATGTTTAGTGTGTGCATATGTGTTCTTTTTCAAGAAAATCCTAAGGAATCTCATTTAAATGTTGTAAAGAGAATTTTCAAATACCTCAAGCATACACCCAATCTAGTACTGTTCTATCCTAGAAGAAAATCATTTGAATTAGTTAGTTATTCTGAGGATGACTTCGGTGGATGTAAGCTAGATAGAAAAAGAACCTCTGGAAGATGTCACTTTTTAGGCAAGTCACTAGTATCATAGTGTAGTAAGAAAAAAAATTCTATTGCATTATCTATTGAAAAAGCTGAGTACATAGCTGCTATCAGTTGTTGTGCACAAATATTGTGGATGAAACACATATTACTAGATTATGGATATCAATTCAGGCATTTACCTATAAATTGTGACAACACAAGTGCTATTAACATCTCAAAAATCCTGTTTCACATTCTAGGAAAAATCATATTGATGTAAGACATCACTTTTTGAGAGATCATTATCACAAAGGTGATATCACTTTGGAATTCATTGGTACTGAATATCATCTTGTTGATATATTTACCAAACCATTAAATTCTAAAATAATAGACTACATCATACATGAAATAGGCATGATAAATCTTAAGTAAATGTCTTATTGTTTTATATCTTACTGTTCCATGTTTACGGTCTCACATTTAGTATTTTGTGATTACTGTCTAATAGTCATTGTCTCACCGTAAAGTTCATTCATTTTCTCACTGTAAGGTTCAGTCACTGTCTTACCGTAAAGTTCATTCACTATCTCATTGTAAGGTTCATACACTTTCTCACTGTAAAGTTCATTCATTGTCTCACCGTAAATACCTAATATGGTCTCACCATAAAGATTCTTTATGGTTTTTATTTAAAAATTAAAAAATGTATCATAGTAATTATTCATTTCACCTTTTTTATTTTCCTACACTTTTATTTTTTTGTGATGTTTAGTATTCTTAAATGATAAAATAAAGGAAGTGTCACTTTTTCTTCACTCGATATTTCTTCTATTCACTCAATTCACAACCCTTCTTCAACCCTGCAACCCTTCTCTCTCTCAAACCTTTGGTAAATGCCCCGAATAAAACGCCCTTCGTCGTCGACTCCTGAGAAACGTAGCTCAAAGAAGACAAAGATCACACCTAAGCTAGCACCCGAAGGTCCTCTAAATCCAAATCTGGTGAACCGAGTAGTAGTACCTAATAAAGAGATATTCCTTAAGTGAATTCTTTCGAGTAAATCTCTGGTTTTGAAATTTTTAAAAGAGCAAGTCCGGTTAGAATGGTTTTCGAAGGAAGATAGACCTATCTACCCTAAGCCAGTGGCTCAATTTTATTAGTATGTTCAGTTCTCTTTTGATTCTGGTGATGGATATGCTATAATAAGATGGATAAATGGACATAGATGCACATTCTCTTCGAGGTTATGGGCTGCATGCCTTGGGATACCTCATGAAGGCATCTGTGAGGACTATCAGAGAGGACCTCCACCTTATAGTGAATTCTTTGTTTTGGAAGATGCTTTGAAAAGATTAACTAGAAATGGCACCAATAGGAGAGACATTGATGCTGAACAGGATGGAAAATCTAGACTTTTTTTACGTTTATTCAGAACTTGATTAGCCCTAAAAAAGGTGATTTCAATATACTAAAATATCTGGATGTGTTTCTGATTCATCTGATGAAAAATGGGCACAAGATCAACCTTTTTAAGTATGTCATACACCATATGTGTGAGATGATCAAAACCACATCCAATTCAACCTACCTATTTTATTCTCAGCTTATCTCAGCCATGCTTCATGCCAAAGGTATGGTTGGACCTAATGAAAAAGCTATCAAGGATTGTGAGTTCTGCCTTTCAAAAGTCATTATCAAGAGGATGAAAATCAATTGGAATCCTTGGAAAAAGGAATGGGTGGAAGAAAATGATAGGATCTATGAAAAGTTCAATCCAGTGGAACATCCCTCAAGACCAAAATATATTTCAAATCCTGGTTTGGAACCAGATGAAGTTGTTGAGTATTCTGAAAAAGAAGAAGAAGAAGAGGCTGTTGTGCCTCCCAGGGAAACTGTTTCTGATAAGGAAGATAGTACTACCGTTCCTCATGTAGTAATTGAAAAATAAGTCTCTACTCCTAAAGATGTTTCTAATCTGTAAGATCAACCTGAAGTTGAAACAGAATCTATTTCCAAAGAAATTGAAAATAATGCTATAGAAGATCTTATAGCAGAGGAATTACCTATTATGAAAGAAGCTGACATTGAGAAACTCCCAGTGGAAAAATATATTCCTAAAGTCATTCCTTCATCTGAGGAAAGGATGGAGCTGGCTTTTCAGTTGGCTAGATAGGAAATGGGTGAGGAACTAAGAGATGAATTTGTGGAAATAGATCAAGACCCTAAGCCTCTCAGTCTTGAGAAGGATGCAACTGTTGAGGGGGAGCAACCCCCAAATATAAAATCTATTGAAGTACCAAACCCTATTGATATAGGACTTATAGACACTTGGTATAAATTCCCCAGCTTTTATGATGTGAATGACTCTTAGGAAGTCTCGGTAAAAGGCCTTGAACTTTCCACTATGTTCCAATTGAAATTTGTCTCTAATCTTTCCCCTGAAAAAGAACCCGAGCCCGTCTCATTACCTATCTCTGAACCTTCACCAGAAAAACCATCCTTGGTGAGTAAAGATGATTTTAAAGAATTTGGAGCTACCCTTTTGTCTGGAGTTGAAAAAATCCTGAATATTCAACCAGCACCTATAACAAATCTAAGTTAGAGAGATGCCTCACTATTGTTGGAAAAAGTTATTTGGAAGATTCAACATAAAATGCTTCATGATATTCAGGAAGTCAGAGTTGAAAAAAGACTACTTAGTGATGAAGTAAAGAATCTAAGAGGTATGATATAAGACATACAGAAAGTGATGAATTTGATATCAGGGATTTCTTCCCACCCTGTGGAGCCTACTGTTCCTCAAACCCCAGAGAATATTTCCTCTCTGATTCAACCTCATTTAGCTTCCTTAGCTGAAAAGGTCGCTAAAAGAAACAAACAGATTGTGAAAGAGATGTGAGAGCTTGTTGTTAATCTTAACAAGCTCACTAATGATTATATAGGGTGCCTTTAAAAAGTGCTAAATCAGCTGAAGTCTCTTACCTCAACTGTCACTACTTCTAAAGCATATAGACAATCATCTCAACCTTCCTTAGACAGTGACCTTCTCAAAACCGTGGTCAAATAAGAACTTTAAACCGTTCTTAGTGGTTTCAATAAATATTCTCTATCTGAAGTTATCAAGAATAGTGACAAAGTTCCTGATCTGGTCCAAATCCATTCAAAAATTTCTAATAATGCTCAGCAAGAAATTTCCAAGAAAGTGGATTTCTACTTCAACTGAATCTTCTCAAATACTAACATGACCAATCATTTCAAATATCTTGTAGAAAATCTGAGGATTCCTCCTGTTACTCAAGCGTTCAAGACTCAAGTCTAAAAGCTCACATAGTTCACTCGTCTATTGGATAAGTTTATGGAAAACAAGGATGGCTTTGAGAAAGCTATGCAGTATGGTGGAGAGATAATTGCAGATTTTATCACGATTTTGAGGCCCTATCTTCATGTCCAAAGTACAACCATTGTTGATCCTATGGCTGCACCTCTGAGATCTGATTTTCCTACATTCACCTCTTCCATCGCCTCCACTTCTATGTCTATCAGTCAGACATTGAGTTAGATCAGGTCTGTTATCCTTGATCAACAACTACCTCGGTCTTCTACTACACCTATACTGGCTCCCTATGTCTTTGAAGGTATTCCTTTACCGCCTATCTCAACCAGATCACTCCATTCTTCTACCTGAACCTATACTCCTATGGATTCCTCTTATACTGCTGGTGCTAAGGGAAAAGAGAAGACCAGCCAGTGAAGAAGGACAGTGCTTACTCTCTTTTTATAGGAATCTTGTTACATTTGTTTTACTTTTTGTAATGCCCATCTTTTTTATCTAATACATTATAAACTTTTATTGTATCTTTTGTCTTTATTTTTCTTTTTACTTTTTGATAATCCACAAAGGGGGAGAACTCTCTATAGGAGAACACTCTCTATAAAATAACACTCACTCTATATATGTTATATGCACATTAATTATGTTGTTAGAACAAATATACACTCTAAATATATATAATTTGTGGTCATCAAAAATGGGGAGATTGTTGGACTCCTCATGTATTAATCATGTTTTAATGATCACAAATCCTATTCAGTCTATAAACCTTGTTAACTATATGTAATCTATCTCACATAAAATGTACAGTTGTTTAGTAAAAGCTATCCAAAGCTCTTAAGTTTTATACACTCAGCTTGGTTATTGTACACTATCTTTTGGTTTACTTTATAATGATTTATATGAAAAATGATTAAGTTTAATCCATTCCATAAATATCACTACTTAATTATGAATACAAATATTTTCCTAAGTCTGAGACACTGTGAACAAGCAGACACCGTGACCATGAGACACTGTGAACAAGCAGACATCGTGACCATGATACACTGTGAACAAGCAGACACCGTGACCATGAGACACTGTGAACAAGCAGACACCATGACCATGAGACACCATGAACAAGTAGACACCATGACCATGAGACACTGTGAACCAGACACCGTGAACTAGACACTGTGAATGAGACACCGTTTCCATGACATACTGTGACACTGTTTCTTAATTTGTTTTGTTGTCTTTCAATTTAATCTCTAACGGTCATATTTGAATATTTTAAATGAACTGACATAATTAATGTTTATTTATAGACATGTCATATTACAATACAAGGTATGAGGTGCAGAATACATCCAACCTGTCGGCTCAAACACATGCACTCCAAGATAAAAGAGTAGTGCGGCCCAGAAACAAAAGGAGCGTGGCATGATAGATGAAAGTGAGGAAAAATGAGCATAAGCATGATAACGAGGAAATCACTCAGATAATTCTTTTGAAGAAATAATTTTCACATGAAACTCGATGCTACTAGAGAACACACGAAGCACAATTGAATCCCAGAATCAAGAACATCTTCACACTGTCAAAAATCACGAAGAACACAAGCCAGATCTGTCTGACTTATGACACTCTGTTTTCCATAAGAGGAATTGATTTCTACATCTACTTTATCTCAGAAGTCCAAAGCTGTAAAGACAAACATTTAGATCATTTCTATACATATCTCAATATTTCTGCTCTATTGTGTATCATTTTACTAGCTTTCGAGCAGTGTGTGTATCTGTATAACAACACACTCTATCTCCTGCATTAAACTGAAGGATACAAGATATCCTTACTCAAACATCTTTTTACACTTGTATATACCCACTGATAAGTGTGGAAGAGGTCCCTGTGTGGATTGGTTGTTTGTACCCACGAATAACTGTGGAAGAGGTCCCTGTGTGACTTGGACAGTCCTATGTACTGTTGTTTAACCCTGATCCAGGGTGTGGATCAAGCCTATTTATATAAACTGCTCGGTGGAAGGTGATCACCAAGTGGAGTGGATTAAGTCTTGACTTGATACTGAACCACTTATTTCATATATGCTATGCTACTTAATTTAGTCTTCTTTGTTTTACTGCTTTACTATATAATTCAGAAATCACTAAATTCACTTTGATAGTTAATCTTGTAAAGAAATTATAATTGTCTTGTCTTAGTAGAATAGATTCAAAAGTAATATTAATAACTAACATTAAGATTACTGAGAATTAATCAATCTTCTAAGAAGTTATTTAAATAGTCAGACCTTCATAACCGTATTACTTTGATTAACTGGGCTGTATTTAACCTTATTAGGGACACTGTTTAAGAATACTTTTTAACCAGATTTTTTTATAGATACTCAAGTCACCCCCTCTTGAGTAATATACACTGACTAACAATATGTAAAATGTATGTTCTTGACTAAAAAGAACAGATGGGGTCAGTTTCACTTATAATAAATACTTTGGGTAAAATACAAGTCATGTGGAAAATGAAATATTGAATGGAAATGTAAAACCCAATGAATTAAATGTGTATAGTAAAAAAATTCCCCATGAATAAATACTAACATATCAGACATATAATTTAGAAAAATATGAAATATGTCTCAAGAAGTTAAATTTGAGACCAATAAACCCTTATGTTGAATTCTCTCTTATTCGAACATGCTTTAACTTCATGTATAAAAAACATAACTATATTAATCACTTATTTAAGAAAATTATTATTATATTTTAAATTTTATATACTTAATTTATAATTATTCTCTATATGAACTTATTTGGTTATTATATATTTTAAATATTTGGCGTGAGTAATCTTGATCGTTTTGATGTAGTTTCATTATAGTGATGCTATTCATTGTTCATGTATCAAAGTTCATCATTCAAAAATCAAACATGGAACAAAAAATGATGATTTATAATTATTTATAATATTATAATTTCATTCAAGTGAAGTTTGGTTATGATCTATAAATATGATATCACCGATGGGCATGGTTTACTTATTTCTTACGAACAAACATTATAATATTAATTGTTGTGTTTAATATTAATGTTATCATTCCAAAAGAAAAATAAAATAATTATTTAATTTAATTATCATATATTATTAGTAATTAATTATGATAGTAACTCATGATAATATTTTATAGAATTGTTCAAATAGGTCATCAAATGAACAAAAAAATGAACATTCCATAATTAATGGAAGAGTATGGTTATTAAAGTTGTTTATTTTAGAATAATATTAATATTATAGATGAATAATGATATTATTTACATATTTATAAAGTGTTGAATCATATTTTAAGATATGGTAACAAATAATAAAGAAACTATTTGAAAAAATTAGATATATTACCTCATAGAGGTGCTAGTCCTCATAAACGAGTGAATGCTATTTTTTGTTTTTTCTCAACGAAAATAGGAATAGTGGTTAATTATTATTATTAACATAATATAAAAATAATAAGTACACTATAAATACTAAATTAATCATATAATACTGTGAAAATAATATTTGAATGTGATTGATATAATAGAAACAATTTTAAGGAATAATTAGTACTTTCATTGAGAACAATGATTTTTCCATTAGAGGATTCCTTAAAAAAGAGGTATTATGATAAATTATTGTGAAAATAAGACAAAGTATGTGGAAAATTGTTATAGGGGAAGGAAAAATGGGAATAAATTTAATAGGAAGTGAAAATTTATAGTGTTCTTCAAGGGGTGATGGAAGGCCCCTTTTGGAAGTTTTTATAATTGAATTCTTATAAATATTACATCTTAATATAAAGAGAGCACATATTTCACATTTAAAGAAGACTAAAAAATTGAAAATAATGGAGTGGTGATAAATTTTGGTTGGTTAAAAGCTAAACAAATCAATTGGAAACATGTTTTGAAAATGTTACACCTTTTACCCCTTTAGTTAACCAATTTTCACTCTTTGGATTTTATAGTGGAAACTAGTTTTTTCCTAGTATATTTTTTATTCCTAAAAATATAATGTCCCTTATTAAATAATTTATACCTAATGATATCAAATATGAAATTAAATTTATATGATAAAATTGTTATGTGTATGAAAAATTAATTTTAACATTAGCTCATGCGATGTGCAAAAATACATTTTTAGAAAAATTATGTATTTTTAAGAATAAAATTTATGTTTAGGATATTGGATTTTAATGTTATAAATTGGTTTATAATAAAAAAAATAACATTTATATTTATTTAAAATAATTAAAAACCTAATTTTACCAAAATAATTTTTTAATTAAAATAATAAAATAAAAAGATTTTCTTTTACTATAAAATATTACATATGTTCATAAAATGATAATTATATATTTTATAAATTCCAAATTGAATTTAAAAAAATTTATTTTTACTCCTTATGTAAATAATTTATCATGGAACATATATTATAAGTATTTTTGTTATAATTACTTCCCAATAGAGTTAGAAATGTTATGGTTTTTGTAAAAACCTTATTTTTCACCATTTACTAAAAATCGATTGTTTTAGAAAAAATCCTAAAAAAACATAAAAATATAATTTTTAATCTCTAAATTAAAAATTGATATTAATTATTTTATAAAAAAAATTCTAAATTCTAAAATTTTAGTTTAAATTGAAAATACAAACTATAAATAAAACTTCTTTTATTGTAAAATTTCTTTATCAACATTAAGTGTTCTTGATATTATTTGAATGCTATTTAATAATTTAAAGGATGAAGTATTATATATTATCATTATATTCATTTAATATTGGTTGGTTGAATTTATTAAATAAAAATGTTTTTTGAGAAATAAAAATCTTTTTTTAATCATATTAATTATTTATCCTCCAAATGTAATAATTTATAAATGATTACAATTATTTATTTACTAGAGGTCTTATTCCTCATTTAATTTTCTTTACTAATATTTATATAATATGTTGTATATTATTTTTGTTTGGTTTTTTAGGTATACTAAGATAATATTTATTTATGGAAAATATATAGTGAAATCTCAAGTCATTACACATATGTGATCAACTCCACAATACGCACGCGCGCGCGCACGTGTGTGTGTGTGTGTGGGGGGGGGGTAGTCTTCTATCTTACAAAATTATATGATATAATCTTATTATTATGGGGATTAACTATATTTATTATAACCAATCACAGTATTATCACTTCTTCTATGTGATGAATATTTCATTAGTGGAATTATTCTTCTTTATCTCCTTCTTTAATAGTAGGGTATATAAAAAAAAGTCAATATTCATTGAGAATTATTTATTTAAATGAACCATATATAATCAATGAATCCCCTCAATGTCTATACCTCTATTTTTTACTCTTAAAAAATGTATCATTATATATATCATCTTCTATAATTTATATGAGTAATTTTTATAAAATAATTAAATCATCGAACCCTTGAACTAATGGTGGGGATAAAATTCCCTTCATTTAATCCTCTAAAATTATGTCATGTGAACCAAATTATTAAATGTGTTCAAATACATACAATTAAATCAATTCAATTCCATGAATCTCAAGAAAAATATTTCAATTTTTAATTCAAATGGAATCACTAAGATATTTTGTAAATATTATGATCACAACATGACATAATTCATCACAGTGTGATTGACCTTAACTTTAACAATATTACAATGTGATTTTCTCCACTACTATGTGATCATCAAGAAATATAAATATCTACAAAATCCAAAAAATATATTATTTAAAACCCTATAAGGATCATTAAATTTTCTCCATAATCATTTTGAATCTCCTTAGATCTCTAATTTATTGTAATATGACACTATTCAGCACAATGCACATCCCTAAAAATTCAATAGATAGATAATTCTAGAATTCTACCAAAAATACGTCATATACAATGAAAATACTATGTTAAAGAATAGCTCTTCTTATAAATTTTCTAGTTTTGTCATGATATACCTATATTGGAATGAGAACCTCCAAACATCTTAGTTTAAATCCTCACATATTTCTCTCAGATTCCAACTATAGCATGGATTTATCATGTAGTCTACTCTTCAATATTCACATTAATCACCCATAACATCTATTATGATGTGTTATTTATAATATTTTAATAATAATTTTGACATATCCATGATTTATACTACATACCTTCTTTTTTACTTATTTTATAATCTCACACAACTTTCATATATTGCATATAATTTATACATGAGATCCCTTGTGGCATGGCTTGTTTTTTTTTCAATGTGTACTCCAAATATTTTCTAGAGTTAATCTTACATAATAGTATGATCATTCATATGTGATACCACTTGTGTAATGGTTACATATTTTGTGGAGAAAATATTAATACATCTCATAATTTATCCTTACAAATAAATTATTTAATATCATTCAACATATGATTACAATGTGGTCACTGGTGCTACCACACAATTTTTTTCTTCAAAAACCATTTCTATGTTGTTTTAAATAACTCTATGAAAGATACAACTTATTATAGAACCTTAGTAAACTAGAATAAAATATTTTATGTGAATAATTCTATACAATTTTTATATATTCATCATAACACATCAAATCATGATTGTCGCATCCTTTATTTGTGGAAACATCATGTTGTCTATTCATTAATAAGTACTTCCATACAACCACAAAGTGTCTTCCATAAACTTCAATTCCATCACCAAATGTGGTTCTCATTTTGATTCTGAAAACTCTAATACCATTACCAACTGTGGTTCTCATTTGTATGGTAACTATTAAATCCTTTATCTATGTCTCATTATATATTATCATCTTTTATAACATTCCATCACCACCAAAAATTTAATTTTTTTCCAATATTATTTGACAAAAAATACATCTCACAAACAATAAAATATTTCCAATTGTAATTGATAACAAATCATGTTGAAAAAAATTGGTTAAAAGATAAATCCCTAATTAAAACCTAAATAAAAACATCCATTTCCACCTAGAAACTAAGAAAACATTAAAATAAGTCACATATTTATCTCTTTTTATCAAAATAATGATAAAAGGAATTTTTTTACACAATATGGATTCCTTTAGACAAGGGAGGAGGAATACCTAAAATTTGAGGTAATTTCACATTTTCATGGTGAAAACACTAATCAAAATCCCTAATAAAGATAATATAAAATAAGGAAGAATAATTAAGAATAAGTTAAGGTATTAGAGGGGAGGGTTTCACTAAGAACTGATTGATGAAAATCATTAAAAATTGATTGAATCATATATAAAATGGAGAGTATGAATCCATATAGGATTGATGAGAGGTTATCCCACCAGGGAAGTAAAAATTATGTTCGAAGGAACCCTTAAATGGTATAATTGAATATTGAAAAAAAAAACCAAAAATATAGCTTTTAAATTATAAATTCAACATTGGACTATAGGGTACCTATTGAAGGGAAATAGAGTCTGCAATGGTCCATCCAAAAAACCATTCATTCTACCAAGATAATAAGGTACCTAGTACCCCCACCAGGTATCCAATTACCCCTATATATCTAAACTATATGTTATACCACCTTAGAACCTCACCTGAACACTGAAACATGTCAATAAATATCAAAAAATCATCAAAAAATACCTAAGATTCCATTTCAAAACATAATTATTCACAACTAAATACTAAAATGAAAAAAGAAAACTCATCAAGAACCAAGAATTCAAATGATCCCATTCAATTATAAACTAATTCTCTAATATTGAGACAAAATTCTAATTTGATACATCCACTATGACATGATTCATTACATCCTCCCCACTATAAAACATTTCATTCCTTAAAAGTTGAACAAAGAATTCATTCCAATATTCCAAAACTCACATAAACAAAAATCCATGGAACAAAATACTATTCAAAACCCAATTTTCACACCATGTTTCTAAAGTAAAACTCCTGAATCTAACTCAAATTACCTGAATCCATAAAATCCCAACATCCAAAGGGAAAACCAATCACTAGAACATCAATACACATTTTAAATTTTAGCAACCTCTCTAATGCACAAGTTCCAAAAGAAAACTAAGACTTTAAATTTGAATAAATTATATCAAATTATAGACATTTTAAACACAATTATCTAGTACACATTCAAAATATTAATACAAGTTTTGATGCAGAATATTCAAAATAATTAACATCTTCTATATACCTAAAAATATCATTACTAATTAATATAATACTACTTCTATTGTACTCACCACCATAATAATTATCGAGGTTTTAACCACATCATTCCTTCCACTACTTTCCAATTTATTAAAATTTTTCTCTTATCAAAATATATTTCCCAAAAAATAAATTATATTCCACAACAAATTCCATATCCATTTTTAAAACATTGATGTTTTTAATACCTCTTTGTAGAGAAGTAACCATTTTCAAAAACTCATGAGTCCTCAAAAGTAATTTCTTCAAATGTTTAATATATGAAAAAACTATCTAATTTTTTTTAAAAATATTTTCATTTAATACCAATTATCATGTTTCAAAAAGATTCTTTTTTAATTAGGACACAAAGTTTTAAATTTTTTTTTATTAATTTCAAAACACTAATATGTTCCATTAAACTACTCATTATTTATAATAAAAACATCATATATAATGACATGGAAATAGTATAAAAAGTAAAACAATTTATACAATATTTTAGTAAATAAGAAAAATGTATTATTCTTGGGAACTGGATTTCAAAAAAAAATTAACTATACCTATGTTCAAAAGAGATAACTTGCTCAAAATTTAAAACATTACAGTTTCTAAAATACTTTACTAGAAAAGAAAAATTGTCATGATAAAAAGTAATATAGTAACATGAATGAATTGGAATTATGAAAATAAGATTACTAATTGGAATATATACAACATTCTTATGAAGTGAAATAAAAAATTAATTATACATTTCATTAATAAACATGATGTAGATAATCCACCATAACACAATAAAAATATGAGTTTATTTAACTAATTAGATATCATCTAATAATGCATTCATGAAAATTGATTTTACTTTAATAGTTATTATTTATTTAATTAATTTTCTTCACTGATGGTGGTAGTAATATAAATTAAGTAAATGTCCCCAAGTGTGTATGTAGTCCATATGATGCATGAATTGATTCAAGGAGTGGATCAAAGATATTCCCAATAACCATCATTAAAATTTTCATAAATCCAAATTTAATATACTTTAATAAATTCCTCACTCATATATATTTTTCTAAGGTTGTAGACCCATACACTCCTGGAAACATTGGTTTACACTATAATCATAATGACCATATATGTAGATAATGTACCCCCTATGTTCCAACTTCCTATTTTTGAGGAAGAAATAAAAAATCACATTAAATCACAAAATGAAGCTCTATTATCATTTTTTAATGATCCTAAACTATATTCTTGAATAAAACTTTAATTAGTAATGATAATGACCTTAAGTGACTTCCTTAGTCCCTAGAGGTTGGAGACTAGTAGTGTGGGTCTCAATATACTAGTGGGGAGTGATTTAACTATTGATTTTTATATAAAAATCAATGACTAACTTCCTATTATGGACTACCATGTCTCGTACTTATGTTTTAATTTCCATAATATATATAAAAAATAACCACTATAAATGAAAAATTCCATAAAATAAATAAATATATCACCATATAAAAGCATTAAAAAATATACAATCTCTAAGATCCTGATATTTCATGAAGGTATGTCCTTTTTAATTTTTTTTAAACTCTATATTATGATTGATAAAGTGTTTCTTGAGTGGTCAAGTAGTTTTGTAAGTGTTCCAAGGGTGTGGAAATAAAAGAGAGGATAAAAGTGGTCAAACAGTACATAGCACACAGTTGGCGCACAGTTAGTGTAAACTGTGTGTCGGGCCTAGGAAACCATGCGACTTGGTGACCATTTTGGAAATAGGGCTAGACCATGGTTACCCCATAGTATAAAAAACCATGCATGTGCAACCCAACTTCCCTTAGATAGTGTATTTAACACAGTTTTCACACGGTTTAAAAAATCATGCGGGTAAAGTGTGAGCCCCTTTAAAAGTTGAAAAATTATAGTTTTTCCATCTTTCAATTTTTAGATCCCCACCTAATTTTTTTACCCATTCAACCTATCTATCCTAGGTGAAAAAATATAATCCCCATCTCCCCCCATGGATTATTATCCTTCGATTCTTTGGTTCTTGGAGTGTGTTTGGGTGCGAATTAAAGAACTGGTTGAGTTTAACACTCCTCTTTATTATATTTTCTAGATTAGGGCTTGTGGAATCTATCATCTTCTTCTGAATCCCCAAAACCTTAAATTTTTCATCATATTTTAGATTGGGGATCTAGTGGTTTTTTGAGTTTGAATAAATTGTGGAGATTAAGCAATCATTCTTAAATGGTTATGAGGTAGGTGGTATTTAATATTTTACCCATAGTCTTGATGTGTTTCATGTGTATGTAGTTGTTCTATTTCACTACTATATTGTGTCCTTATGTATTAGGTTATAGAAAGGGATTTGGACCTTATATTGAGGTGTGAGAACCTTCATGGACTCTGTTGGGTTCATCGATGATGTGAGGCCTAAGGATACCCATGGGGTAAGCCGAACCCTTACAAATGGGGGACAAAAACTAGTAAAAATTAAGATAAAGGTATTATGAGAGATAATGGGTAGTGAAAATGAAATTGATGTGTGGTTAAGTTTAATGGATTGATTGGAATAATTTATATGTTGGAATTTTAAATTATTGAATGGTTTTTGGAATTATTTTGATGGTATGTTTGGGGCCTTGACCCAATTTTATATTTATTGATGGAAAATGATGTTTGAATGTAAGAAATGTTTTGAAAGGAGGAGTTGACCTCAAAGTGATTTTAAAAGGTATTTTCTAAAATATGTCAAATGGTTTTTGAAATGGGAAAAAGGTTCCATTTTTGTGAAAATGGTTTAATGGTTGTCTTCATTGATCAAAAAATGGAAATAAAAGACTTGGGCATGTTTTAATTTTTTAAAGGGGAAGACACATATTTTTAAATGGTGGTTTCAAGATGATTTCAATGAGTATTTTGAAATGTGTTTATTTAAATTATGAATTTTATAAAGTTATGATAGGACCATGGTAATTTAAGGGGCATATGGGTTAGTGAGATAGAACCCATAACAAATATGTTGGAATGTGAGCAAGATTATGAAATAAAATAATTGATGAATGGACTTAGTTAATAATGTAGCATAAGGGGGTGTTTGACATGATGTGAAAATGGGTTAAATATTGGCTAATATATGGGAATTATTGAAAATTCCCAATGGGTTGGAGCATGATAATGGGAGTTGGGATAAATGGGATATATAATGTAAATCGTAAATGTGTTAATGGTTATGGAATAATATTAATTCCCATGATGACTGTCATGGATTGTGATTGTTATGTGTTTTGGTTTGAGTATGGTTTGTGAAATGATATGTGTGTGGAAATGGATAAATATTTATGTGCACATGGATTGGTAGTGTGGGGTATTGACTTGAGGTTCTACATGTAAGTTCCTAGTCAGGATAATTGTATCAGTGAGAGGGGGAGGGGGTGAATCAGTGTTAACCTTTTCTATTATGTTTCCTTTAAAATAAAACAACCTTTATCACCTGTTAAATATTTATTTCCCTACTAAAAAACAAATCAAACACACATCCATAGGAAAACAAGTATTTAAAAGTTTCACTATTCAATAAGAATAGCTATGTCCTTGGTATGGTTTGGAAATAATCCAATACCACACAATACACTAGGAAACAATCCTTTTGTGTAGAATACAATGAGTATGATATGCACTTTCACTCATGTAGCACTATGTAAAAAATCTAATAGTGTGTGTTCTACTTCTAGCATAAATGATGTAATACAAATTTTTTATAACAAAACATGTTACCTATGTTTCATTATCAACTTACACAACTGTATTCCTTTAAAAATATTTCTTCAATTTCTTACCTATAAGTTGGTAAGAACTTCGAGGACTTTGATATAAAACTCAGTACAATTTTATAGTTCAATTTTCCCAGTCTTATTTCTCAATATAAAAAATATAACAATATCATAATACTACTGGGACAATTATGAACACCTTCTTTATAATCCTAGAAAAATAAATCCAATAGTCCTGGTCAGATTATCTAGCCTGATACGATGACTAGACGAATATAATGACAAGAAAAATACAATAGTCATATGAATAAGATGATCCACTTAACATGATGATCAGCTAAATACATTGCAATCTTATCTCTTATCCTTTTTATCCTGTCCAACATAACTTATTCAAGAAAAACAATTCGAAAACCACTTCTTCTCTCTAGAATTTATTGAGTGATATACCTTCTCTCTACCTCTCATGAATAGTAATTTGGTCAGAAAAGTAAAATGTACTTTTTTCCTTTTATACTCTCCCCAATTGTGGTTTGTGTGGGATTCCTGAAAACTTTCCTACTCAACCAAATTACCCTAATTTGAATGTTTCCTTGAATTTTGGGTGTATCTTGACTTCATTAACTCTTCTCAACTCTTCTTGATCCTTCTTGAATCTTCTAAAAACTTTAGCGCTTCTTTATACTTTCTTTATAAACACTAGTATGATTTCAATTCTCCATACCGATTACCAATAAAATTACATTGCTATATTCCCATTAAAATTTTGGAATTACGATCAGAAAGATGAACCAGTATCAACTTTGATACGATTGATCTTGACCCAATTGATAAAAGTGTTTGAAAAAAAATCATGGGTTTTCTTTATTTTAGGAATATGATACCAATAAAGATTATTCTATAAAGATTTATATCTGTTGTCATTTGGTCTGACTGAAAACCAGTACCTTCAGTTTCTCACATTTTCTACAAGTCTTCCCAACTTTCAAATTTCAATCTCCCTCTTTAACAACACATCCAACCATCTCCTTAATACTCTTACCAAACTCATGTCCAATTATAGTTCTGATTACAATCCATCTCATAAAATTTTAACTCTCACCTAATAAATGGTTGAATAAATTATTGATCGGTCTCTATAATTAAGTTTTGAATCAGCTTCAATAGTTTCAATTCTTTTACTATCGATCTTGATGAGAACAATTATTCCTTTGATAAATACAATGGTATGCCAAATATTATGGACCATTTTCATCAAACATGACTTCAGTAACTTCTTTCATTTCTTCATTACAATTATCCATCTCAGCCTTTAAACAAATATGCATCTAGAAAACTCATTACGATGACCTTTAGGATGGAAAAATTTATCTTCACCAACTTTATTCTTTCATAAACTTCAGCTTGTATCATGAATTCCTTCATGACATTGAATACATTGAAGATTAGATTTAGCATCATCTGACTTACCAGAGAAAGTATTATAACTTCCCTAACTTTCATCAACATCATTCTTTCCTTCTTAACCTAAATACTATTGACATGATTACAATCAGACTGGATATGATTGGGAACATCTCGCACACTCCCCCTTTCTTTCAAAAATCTTGCATCATAAGTTTTTTAGAATACTTATGATTTATAAGAACTCCAAGATTAGAAAAGCATCATCACATTTGTTTTATCATATCCATATAGAATCTGATTCATCCCCATTATGATCAATCCTTTCATTCCAGATTGAGTGTGAATCTAATGAGAATTTTCTTCTAGCCAACTTCTCCTAAATATGATGGACCTTTTCAAGAATTGTGTGTCCAATTCTATGAATACAATGGTCAGTCTAAATTTTACCAAAATAAAGTGATGTTATTTCTTTTCTTCTTTAACTCCTTTGACACCAAAAGAAAATACCATTGAAAAAACTTCTTCAACTTCCAAAAACCTTCTCTATCCAACTTGGTCCCAACAATCTACCCCTTTGTATTTTGCTGTCGACTAAGATTACTAAATCACTTAACTTTTTACCCTCAAGTAATGGATTACTTATCAACAATTTTAAGCCTATGTGAGCTAACCCATTATAGGAAACAAGAATAATTGGTAATAAAACCATGCTGTCCAAAATTAGTAATCATGAAACCTCTTCAACTTTTCTTCACAACTTTCTTCCTCATCATTATCTATTTATTAAAAGTCCTTGAAATACAATTTTTCCCTACAACCACTCCAAAAAATAGTTATAATAGTTCACACACATACAATGATAAATTCACAGCTTACCCACAACTCCCCCTATTTACATGATTCCATAAGGATAGATTTATGAAACAATTACACCCCTTTACAACACTATACAAAGGTAATATGAGATAGGGGATAAAAACACATACCTCAACATTGATGAGAAATAGGTTGGACGCCCATGGTCAACCTAAATTTGGAAAAGGATTCCTTCGGTTAAGGTTTTGTGAAAATGTAAACAACTTATTTTGATGTAGGAACATACTCCATATTCAATTCATTCTTCCCCACATGATCTTTGATGAAATGATATTTGATTTCAATATGTTTTGAATGATAATATTGAACCATATTTCTGGTAAGATTTATTTTACTTTTATTATCACAACCCAAGAGAAAGGATAACTTCAGTCAATAAGTAAATCTTCTAATTGGGTCTTCATCCATATAAGTTGGGTAATGGCTTGAGTAACACAAAAAATACTCAACTTCAGATATACTGAGAGTTACTGAATTTTATTTTTTTGTAGGCTAACTAACACAATTCTTTCTAAGAAAAAAAAATACTCCACTAGATGTGGATCCTCTATCATCAACATTTCCTACCTAATCAACATCTGAATACCCAAACAAATCAAAACATTCTGAGCTATCATACTTGATTATTAATTTTTTTGTGCCTTTAATATATCTAAGAATTATTTTTTCTAGTAAGTAGATGTGATTATTTAGGAGAACTATGAAATATTTCATGTAACATATCAATATAAACAATTTTGGGTCTTGAGGCTGTCAAATACAAAAAAACTTCAAATTAGATTTTGAAATTATTTTTGATCAACTTCTTTCCCTTCTCTATATTTAGAAAACTTTGTTCCCACTAAAATCGGTGTGGAAATAAGTTTTGAGTTTCCCATGCGAAACTTATTAAGAAGTTAATTAACATAATTTTATTTATAAATAAATATATATTTATTATTTTTTAGAATTTGTAACCCAAGAAATTATTTCATTTCCCCCATCATGGAAATATCAAAAATCTTTTTCATTTCTTTATCAAATATTTTACAAGATCTTTCATCATTCCCAGCAAAGATAATGTCATCAACATAAAAATTATGATTAGAAAATACTCTTGAATTTCTTTGATGTAAATATTTCTATCAAAACTTCTTTTCTTGAAACTTATATTCCATAAGAAAGTATCCAATTTGGAATACCATGCCCTCAAATATTGTTTTATCCTATACAAGTCCTTATTCAATCTATATACATAACATTAATCTTTCCCATTAACAAATCCACAAGGTTGTTCAATGTAAACTTCCTCATCAAGATAACCATTAAATAATGTGGATTTAACATAAATTTGAAAGATTTTGTAACTTAATTATGTAGAAATAACAAGAAAAATTCAATTTGTTTTTAACCATGACACCATAGAAACAGTTTCATCAAAATAAACACCTTAAATTTGTGATTAACCTTTGCACACTAATCTGTATTTGTTTCTTATCACTTCATCTTATTCATTAAACTTGTTCTAGAAAACCCACTTTGTACTAATAAAATTATTATTTTCTGGATCAGGAACGCGTTCCTACGTGTCATTATTTTCAATCTGATCCAGATCTTTATTCATGATTTGAACCCATTTTGGATACTAAAAAGCTTCTTTTAAATCATTTGGATCAACTTTTGAATACAACAAATTTTTTGTAATAGATTTTTTTTGTTTTTATTGTTTGAACCTTCTGATGTTGATCACCAATAATATTTTGAGTTTCCACTTGCTTCCACAATATAATATGAGATTTTAAAGTATCTTCCTCATCACTGGAAATGGATAAGTCTGATTCTTCTCTTTAAGTAGAATTATAATTTTCTATACCCTTATCATAATTTTTATCAAAACATTCCTTATCCTGCTCAACTTCCTTATCTGCATGTGTATGTGTATCTTATATAGAATTTTCAATAAATTTCACATAAAAAACTTAAAAATTATTCCTATTTCTTTTTAAAACATCTATAACCTCTTCCTTCTGAAACATATCCATGAAATATTCCATCTTCACCTTTCTTCTCAAACTTTCCATAGTTTCCACCTTTTTTATTTATAATACATGGACTCTCAAAAACACTTAAGCATTTCAAACAAGGAGTTTTTCCATAAAAAATTCACATGGAGTCATATATGAATTTGGAATTTAGAAACACCAGTTTTGAATATGCACAATAGTGCTCATGGATTGCCTCCAATAGTAATGAGAAAGATCATGTTCAAGTAACACAATTCTCCCCATTTCCACCGAACATATATTATTTCTTTTGGCTACCTCATTTTTTTGAGGAGTGTATGTGGAACTATAATCATGATGAATTACAAGATTCTCAAGATAAATTTCAAATTATTCATTTCTTTATTCACCACCATTGTCAGTTCTAAACTTCTTCACTGAATACTCACTTTCTTTCTCATCTTTCCTCCCAAAACATTTAATCATTTTTAGAGTATCTGATTTATGTTTCATATACATGAAATAAGTAATGTGAGTGAAATAATCAATAAAATTTATTAAATACTTATTTATATTTTTGTATTTTTTTCTCATAAGCCCATAGATATTGGAATGAATAAGTTTTAGGGGTCGTTTTGAACAAATGTCAACTTTCTTATGCACAAAATTTGTAATATTTTCCTTCTGTAATTTTTTTACAACACCAATCTCTTATTCTTGGAAATTCAGTAATATCTCAAACACTATATCCATTTTATAAATTTCTCATGTTTATTTGACACATTTTTCCCATAATTTTATGAAACAATTTGTTTTCTTCCACTATACTCAAGTAACAAGAGTTTTGTATTTTACCAACTTGAAACAAGTTTCCATTTTTACATTAACATGTTGTAACTATCTTCCTATATTTCTCAATTTTCACAAAAAACCCATATTTACAAAAGATAAATTTGTTACCATAATAAAAAAGTAGTGAACCACTTAGCAGTTTATGTTTCAACCCATCAACATATAAATATTTCTTAGATTTCATCTTTTCTTTCCCAATAACAGTTGAACCAACACATTTTATTTTCAATGATTCATCATTACCAAATGTATCCATTACTTATTTAAAGTCTTACACATTATTAAAAAATCTAAAATATCTTATCATATGAGAAGAAAATACACTATCAATAATCCATAGCTATTATTCTTTTATAGCTTTCAAAGCAGTTTAAACAATAATATCTTTTTCTTCTTCCTTTTCTTTCTTCATCTCTGAATTTTGAGAATTGTTAAGAAACTTTTTTTGTGCCAGTAAAAAAACAAGAAAACCCTTATAAATATGTCTAGGTTGTTCAAATATTTCAAAAATAGTTTCTAGGCATTGGAACTTATTTTAAATCTTTACTCCAACCTTCTCAGGTTTCTTCAAAACAACCTTCTCTGACTTCTTTATTTGAGGAGATTGAATTCCCCTCAAAATTTTCCATCCATAACCTATGGAAAAATAGTAATGTTATTGGTTGAACCAACACATATTTTTTGTGTGTCCGAATC
This sequence comes from Viscum album, assembly GCA_963277665.1. NCBI lineage: Eukaryota > Viridiplantae > Streptophyta > Magnoliopsida > Santalales > Viscaceae > Viscum > Viscum album. The sequence continues at coordinate 1,831,517,148 of OY728127.1, read as the reverse complement.
CACCAAAATATGAGTAGTATCCATTGAAAAAGTATTTGCATACGAAACTTCCAAACTGATTGGAGTTGTGAACATGTTTCTCAACAATCTTCTTGTCTTTCTTATTTGAACCATAAACCTTTACGTTATCAACCAGAATCATTTTTATCTTCTTATCATTATCAGAAAAAGAAGTATTAGACACATTTCTATTTTTATCATGTTTAGAAACTTTTTTTAGACTCATTATTTTTAGAAACTTCTAAATTCCCAACTTTGTTATTCTTAGCCACATACATACCTTTCCCATTATTATTATTTTTAGAAACACTTCCATCTTTCTTCTCAAACTTTTAAGGTAACTTTTGTTGATCCTTTTTAGGTTTCTACTTATGATAACTTTCAACAAATTTAGAAATATTTTTTTTTGAAAATTTTACATTTCTGTTTATATTTATAAAGTTTTCGTTAGACAAGTTCCAACTATTCTTCTTTTTTACTTCAGTTTTAATTCTAGATGTTCATTACAATTCTTTTATTATTTAAGAGATTTCTTCAATTCTTCATTCTCCACCAGTATCTTTTTATTCTCTTCTAAAAAGTTTTCTTAAATTTTTATTGAGGTAAATTCATCTTATAAATTCTTGGTTTTATTTTCAATCCTTCTAGTATTTCTCATACATTCTTCCAAATCTTCTTTCAAATGAAATTCAAGTTGAGTTTCTTCTTCATCAAAACTGATGCTTCCAAATTCTTCACCATTATTTGTTTCAATAAAAGTATTCTCACCAATATTCTCAGTTTATTTTTCAGATTTAGTATCACTAACTTCTTCTTATTTATCTTTAGATAATAAACTTCTTCTTTTTGATTTGAGAAACTTTTTAACTTTACCTTTAGAAAAAGATTTATCTTTATCACCCTATTTCTTCTACAAATTTATCTTACTTCTTTTTTATTCATAACTACCTTCTTCTTTCTTTATTCATGGAAAATTTTCTAAAAAGTTCCCAATGTCTCCCCATTCAAAACATTTCAAGGTAAGTTTCCCTTTATATTTACCTATACATCTTCTCACAATTTTAAAAAACAAGGATAAAATATCATCAAGATTTTACATACCTCATTTTCAAAATCAGAATCACCATCTTCTTCTTCAATAATAATATTCTATGACTTCTATTTCTTGGTATTCTTGAAAGATATTTCTGTATCAACTTTTATTTTTATTTTATTGACTACTCCCTTATCATTTCATAAGTGATGATAATGCTATGAAAATCATCTAGAGATAATTTTTCAGGATCTCTATCTTCCAATGAAGAAACTTCAGTATTAAACTTATCAGGAAGGATTATTAAAATATTTCCAAAAACTATGGAATATTTTAACTTTTCACTAAGACATCTGATAGTGATGAAAATATCATTTACCCTGGTAAAGAAGTCCCCAACAGACTCATACTCTCATATTTTCAAATATTTATACTTTTGCCTCCAAATTTGTAATTTTTCCTTCTTCACTTTTGTATTCCCTTCATATATGTTTTTCAACTTGTCCCATATACCTTTTTCTATGGAAACACCTTTCACCATTAGGAATTCACTTTCAAAAAGTGATGATGGTAAAGAATTCTTGGCCCTTTCACCATTCTCAAGACTATTATTATATACAAATGTAAGAGGAAATTTTTCATTAATAAAAGAAAATTCATCTATTGCATCTTCAAGAACATAATATCCAATAGAAATAAGATAAAGCAAAATTTTTTCTTTATAGATATGATAATTATTACCATATAAAATTGTAATTCCTTTACTGTTCACACAATTTAGATTCTTCATCAACTTTTCTTCAAAACTTCAGCAAAGAAAAATGAAGGGAGACTTTACTATGATACCAATTAAAAGTTCCTAGTTAGTATAATTGTATCACCTATAGGGGGAGGTGGTGAGTCAATGGTAAATTTTTATTTTTATGTTTCCTTACAAATGAAACAACCTTCGCCTCCTATTAAATATTTCTTTCCCTATTAAAAAACAAATAAAACAAACATCCATAGGAACAAAATTATTTAAAAGGTTCATTATTCAATTAGAATAGATTGGTCCTTGGTATGGTTTGAAAATAATCCAATACCACATAATCTACTAGAAAACAATCCTTTTGTGTGGAATACAATGAGTAGAATATGCCCTTTCACTTGTGCAACACTATTGAAACAATCCAATAGTGCGTTAACTCCTTCCATCATAAATGATGTAATACAAAGTTTTTTTAATAAAACATGTTACCTGTGATTCTTTATAAACTGACAAAAATATATTAATTAAAAAAATTATTTACTTTCTTACCCAGAATCGGGTAACAACTTCGAGGAATTTGATATAAAACTCAGTCTGATTTTCCCAATCTGATTGGTCAATATGGAAATTATAACTCTATCAGAATACAGTTGATAAAATTCTAAAAACCTTTTTCCTAATTTTGGAAAACAAAATCTGATATCCCCAGTTGGATTATCCAACCCGATACGATGACCAGACGAATACAATGATAAGAATAATATGATAGTCATCTAAATATAATGATCCACTGAATATGATGATTAGATGAATATGTTGTAATCATGTCTCTTCTCTTTTCACTCCTTTTCAGCATGACTTCTTTAAGAAAAACAAGTTGGAAAACACTTCTTCTCTTTAGAATTTATTCAGCACTCCTCTTTCTCTCTACCTCTCATGAATAGTACTTCAGTCAGAAAAGTACAATGTACCTTTTTCCTTTAATACTCAATCCAATTTTGGTTTGGTCAGGATTAATGAAATATTTTCCAATCAACTAAATTACCTGAATTTGATTATTTACATGAATTTTGGGTGCATCTTGACTATGTCAACTTTTCTAAACTCTTCTCGATCCTTCTTAAATATTCGAAAAAATTCACCTCTTCTTCAGAATTTCTTTACAAAAACCAGTCCTATTTAGATTCTCCTTATTGATTTCCTATATGATTATGTTTCTATATTCCCATTCTAATTTTGTTGTCACGGTCATCAAGATGAACTAATATCGACTCTGATATGATGAACCTTAACCCAATTGATAAAATCATTTGAAAACAAATCATTGTTTTTCTTTTTTTATAAATACAATAACCATTAGCTTAATTATTTTAAAATTTTTATCTTTTTTATTTTTGTATGAATGAAAACCAGTACCTTTGGTTTCTCACATTTTCCACAAGTCTTCCCAAATTTTAAATTTTAAAGTCCCTCTTTAAAAACACATCCAACCATCTCCTTCATACTCTTACCAAACTCAAGTTTGATTCCAGTTTTAATTATAATGTATTTCATTATGATGTAAGTCTCACTTGATAAATGGTTGACAATATTGTTGATCGGTATCTATCATCACATTTTGAATTGGCTTCCGTAGTTTCAATTCCTTTACCATTGATCTCGATGAGAACAATTCTTCCTTTGATGAATATGATGGTATGCCAAATATGATAGACTAGTGTTAGTAGATCTGACTTCAATGACTTCTTTAATTTCTTCATTATGATCATCCTTCTTAGCCTTTAAACAAAACTATATCCAAAAAACTCATTACGATGACCTTGAGGATGGAAAACTTCAGATTCAAAAACTTTCTTCTTTCACAAAATTCAACTTGTTTCATTAATTACTTCATGAATTTGAATACATTGAAGATCAGATTTATCATCATATGACTTAACAAGGAAAGTATTATAAATTCCCAAACATTCATCAACAACTTTACTTCCTTCTTAGCCTGAATATGATTGACATGATTATGATCAAACTGGATACGATTGGAAGTATCTCTTTCACTCCCCCTTTCTTTTAACAAGCATTCATCACAATTTTTTCATAATACTTATGATTTATGATAACTCCAAGATCATAAAATCATAATGACATTTGTTTTATCATAGCATATATACTCTAATTCATCCCCATTACAATAAATCCTTTCATTCCAGATTCAATGTGAATTTTCGATGAGCCTTTTCTTCCATACGTCTTCTCTTAAATATGATTGACCTTTTCAAGCATTATGTGTCCGATTCTCCGAATATGATGGTCAGTTCTAATTTTAAAAAAAGTGAGGCGATTTATTTTATTCTTTAACTTCATTGATAATAAAAGAGAATACCATTGAAAAAAAACTTCTTCAACTTCCAGAAACCTTCTCCAGAAAATTTGGTCTCCACACTATGCCCACAGGTCAAGTTAGACTGAGGCTCTAAACTCCACCCCAAAATGCACGGGTTAGGGAAGGGGATAAAGGATATATTCCCCTAACGGTTTCATCCACTCGGATTGAGGCTTTGAGTTGAGGATAATATGTTTTTGTGATGTGTTTATCCCTAGTGAGATAGGAACTGGGTTCATTCCCCTATGCAGGGTAATTGACTAGATTTGGACATGTTGTAAATGCCTAACCCATGTAACATGAAATGGAGATGAATTTATTAATGAAGATAGTATAAGTGATGAAATAACAATAATGATGAAAACGGACTAAATAAACATTATATCTATTGGGTATGCAATTGGTTGGGGTTAGTTAAATCCCTTATGGTTAAATGTGTGTGTCACCCTTTGTGACTTGAATTAGACTTCCAAATTGACCTAGGTTAGTTTGGTTGATTGGTCAGTTCTAGGGAACTTAGTGAGTCAAATGGTATTAGATAATTACTTAAATGTTTCACTTGTTACTTGTTTATTTATTTCACTTGTTACCTGCTTACAAATTTTTACAGACATGATATTTCTTAGACACCATTGGTGGTGGCCTACCGAGTTGTACTCACACCCTATTTAGGCCGCCATGACACTTGGGTACTTGAGAAGATGTCACTTGTTTCAAATATAGGTTCAAGATAGGGACTTAGTGGTTGGTTTTTCAAGGGATGATGGGTTGGAGTATGGAGCTTAGGACCGATTTGGGTCTTGTGTCTAAATTTAGAGTCTTTTGTTAATTCTGGTTTTGGTTCATAGTGTATGGCTGCTGGGAATGTAGATTATTCACTATATTTTTTTATGACATGGGTACTTGGTTACTTATTGGGTTTTCTGCATGCTATCCAGTTCCTATTTCTATGGTTACCTTATCTATTTTTGTTACTTCTATTATGGGCTCACTATGATGATTGGGTATAGTCTCCCTATGTACCACTTTAGACCTGTGCTATTAGTCAGCAACCTCTAGCATACGGGGAGGCATGTCTGAGGTCATGTGACAACCCAGTTTGGGGAACCGGTTATAGTGGATTCTGGGTCAGGGACGTTATAATGTGGTATCAGAAGAGGTTGTCTTTTGTCTTACTATTTGGACATGGTATATAGGAGACTAGGATCTTTTCTGGAATTGGTGATGAGCTCATGCCTGGGTTCCGGTATCCCCAAGTACGGGGGAAAACCCAAGTTTCCAAGGGTGGGAAATGATGATTGATTTTGTACTTTTATAGTTTGTTGATATTTCAACCTTGAGTGGCATACTTGGATGTGATGTTATTGATTTATGAGGTTGCATCACTTGGATGTGCATAAAAAAAGAGGGTGTGTGGGTTTATGCATCATGTTAGGAACATAGGATATGTAGTGCATCTATATGTTTCCCGATATTTACTTATGAATGACATGATACTAAACCAAATGAGTATGAAAGTGGAATGAAATAAAAGCTTTGAATGTTGAAATGTGGGTTAAAAATGGTTTCGGTAAATGTAAAATCCTTGGGTTTTTGAAATGTAATTTTTTTGAAATATGAATTTTAATAAATTTGTTCTTTTTGAAATTATGGTTAGTAAAAAGGGTTTTAAATGTGTAAATGATTGGGTTGAAAATGAAGAGTTTTGAGAAGTGAAATGGTGGGTTTAAATGGTAAGGTAATTAAGTGGGAAAATGGTAGAATAATGGGAATTTTAGAGACACCAATGGTGGTTATCCCTTATGTTGGTTGTTTACCCTATGTATGGTTGGTTTGGGTAGTGAGAGTGCCTTTGTCTTGATACTTTGGGTTCCAGGATGTGAGATATTGATGATTTGGGTATTTCGGTTAATGTGATGTTTCATGTTGCATCCTTTATTAGGTTGCAACCTTAAATTTTTCTAGTGAAGTATGTCAATGTGAGTTTAGTGACTCTTGTAGATTAAGACCTTGTGTGTTGTGTTTTGGAACATAGAGTGGGTGTTCAGTTCGTGGTGCCAGTGTATGCGTGCAAGTATATTTGGTGTGGGACCTAGAGTAAATGGTTGTTTGGTGTGTTAGATATAGTTTGTTTGGAATGGGGTTGGGATGAATATCATTAATATCCAGTTGTTTTAGTTTGGTGTTTGTGTGTATTAGAAAGTTCTAGTGAACTTTTCTTGGTGTGGCTCTAGTTTGGGGAGTGGTATTGTTAGGATTTGACGATGACATGTGAGAGAGGTCGGTCGGGGTGTAAGTGCGTATGGGTGCATGTAGCATAGGTAGACATTTCAGACCTTGGCAGTGGTACATTGAGAGTGTCTCCTAGTGCAGGATTAACCTAGAGGGATGAGTTTAAAGGTTAATGGATTTGGGAGATGTGGATTTAGTGGTAGCTATGAGTTAACACCATTGATAAATTGAGGGTAGCCTCGAGGAGGGTCAGCCAGAGTTGCGGGTGTTTGGAATGTGAAGCACATGTGGTTGCTTCAGAGGTGAAGTTGATTCATGATGGGTTTCACTATGCCTTGGAAAAAGTGCATGAATTACGAATTAGACTCACCTTGGGGAATATCTATGTTGCTTATGGTTGGTTGTAAGAGTGGTTGTGAAGGGCATGACCATTCAAAGACCTGAACTTGTTGTATTTTTGGAGTTATATGTGAAAGGAAGTGTTGGTTTGAGATAGATAAGGAAAGGTTCATCAAATCATGTTTGGTCTGTGTGTTAGAGTAGTTGTTGTTGGGAGAGATGTTAAGAAATCCTTGGGTCCAATGAAGATGGAAGATTAGGTGGCATGAATGGCTCTTGTGAACTAGAGATGGGTTTTCTGTTTGTTCACTATAGTATCCTACCTTTTTATCACATAAACTTTCATTACATTTTACAAAACCGAGGATCTTTAAGGTTTAGTGTCTTGTAAACCAGGAACTTAAAACATGAAAACAAAAAACATTCTTCTTAAACACTTTAAAGGCTTCTCCTCATGTTCGTCCTAGGTTCATTACTGCATCTCATAACCTGGGGACATACATCAAAAGAAAGGGTGAGCAGAAGGCCTAGTAAGGGAAACAAGAGAAACATTTTACATGTGAACTTGAAATACTTCAATAAGGTCATGAAAAGAACTTTAAGGCATGAGAAAGAAATCATGAGATATATCATAATAAAAATAAATTTTTTTATAACTTGAAGATGTGGATACATCATTTAACATAGACAATCATGAAAATATCACCAAGGTCCATCCCCAAGGTGTCATTTGAAAATTACCAAGGTTATTCACCAAGATATCGTGAAAATTGTAATCTCTAGTGGTTACATCATTACCCAATGCATTGGAGTGCTATCAGGGCGCACCCTTAAATTTGACTTTTTTATAATGTGATTCACATATATCATCAGCAATCATTTCATAAACAACCCATATAGAATAAAAGAAATGGGTTTCATTTCATAATCATAACGTTTTAAAACTGCTTTAAATACATGATCTTTATGTCACTTTAAAACCCACGGAAGGGGAGAGCGGGTCTCATGTATGTAAATACCAGAATTTAAAATAGAACATTTTGATATATATGTGAATAAACCTCTATAAATAATAGATTTGAGTATTCAATTTATAACATAAAATAATTTTGAGAAAAGAGAGAGGCATTTTGAGATGAAAATTCTGCAGCATAACAACTATGTTTCGGGGTTTTAGAGAACATTGAAAAGAGAGAGGACATGGGTCACCCACTCATAAATGATCCATAAAACAGTAGAGGGACATAATATTAAGGATATATAAACATGGTAATGAAATTTGAAAGATTTACCATATGAAATGAAGAACATGAAAGGAAGAAAAAAATAAGATTTCTCTTATGAAAATTCGGCAGCCTAACGACGTCACTTAAACCTTAAAAAATGAATTAACGAGATCAAATAGGGTCTCTCATCATGTGAAAATAAACGATCAGTATGATAGATGTAGATATCATACCACAACATAATAAAAAGGAACTTGAAAGACTTGACATGAAAGTAGAACTTCAAAATGAGAAGGGTGAAAGAACCACTTAAAAATTCGGCAGCCTAACGACGCCACTTAAAACTTCAAAATACTGAATTGAAGAGATAAAATGCGGTATCTCATCATATGATCATAAAAGATCAGTATGATATATATATAGATCATACCCCAACATAATAAAAATGAACTTGAAAGACTTGACATGAAAGTAGAACTTCAAAACGAGAAGGGTGAAAGAACCACTTAAAAATTCGGCAGCCTAACAGTGCCACTTAAAACTTCAAAATACTGAATTGAAGAGATAAAATGGGGTCTCTCATTATATGATCATAAAATATCAGTATGATAGATATAGATATAATACCCCAACATAATAAAAAGGAACTTTAAAGACTTGACAAGAAAATAGAACTTCAAAACGAGAAGGGTGTAAGAACCACTTAAAAATTCGGCAGCCTAACGACGCCACTTAAAACTTCAAAATACTGAATTGAAGAGATAAAATGGGGTATCTCATCATATGATCATAAAATATCAGTATTATAGATATAGAGATCATACCCAAACATAATATAAAGTAACTTTAAAGACATAACATGAAAGTAGAACTTGAAAACGAGAAGGGTGAAAGAATCCCTTAAAAATTCGGCAGCCTAACGACGCCACTTAAACTTTCTTAAAATTAAATGATGAGAGAAAGAGGGGGTATCTCATCATATTAAAATGAAAAGGAAAATATAATGAATATAAAAGAACATCCTCCAACATAAGAACATGGAGCATAAAATAAATGACATAAAAGAGATCACTTGAAAAGAAAGAGAGGGGTCAAATCCCTTACCTTAAAACGTAACTCTTAAAACTCAAAGGTTTGGACCTTGAGGGCTTGGGGGAACCTTGGGAGGACTCTTTGGGAGGTAAGGAGACCAGAAATTCGTTGAGAATGATTTTGGAGTCCAAAGGATGAGAGAATGGCTTGGTATTTATAGGGAAAGTGAGGGGACAAGGCATTAATGGCCAAGGGACACCTCATAAGTGGGTTTCTCAAAACCATGTGCTCTCCCAAGATATTTCCCATGAAGTTAGGCCACATGGATCCCCCAATACAATAATTCATCACCTTTGGTCAGAAAACCCTTAAAATATCTCATGACATCATCATGACATAGTTATGATGTCATTAAACATACCGAAACCCTAAAACTGTATTTTCACTTTTCATCGAAAATTCAACTTTCTCAGAAAAATCCCAAAATTTCACCTTAACCAAATATCAATGATCTGATTTCAAAAATGAACTCCATTTTATAAAAATAATTTTCTAAATATTTTTAATTTATTTTTTTAAATAAATACACTATTCACCAAAAATTCATTTTTTTCAGAAAAATCCCCAAAAATTACGATAACATAATATCGATGCTCTGAGTTCAAAAATGAAATCCATTTTATAAAAATAATTTTCTAAATATTTTTAATTTAATTTTTAATTAAAAAACACTATTCACCTGAAAAAACTAATACTTGAATAATAAGTTATGAAACCATTATTTAACCATTTTATTGAATCACATTACTTAATCAAGGTGCCTAGATTATATTAATACTTTCTTTAAGTGAGATTACTAATCCATTTGGTCACATTACTAATCCTAAGCATAAAATCACTATTCATAATTTACTATTCATCAAAAATTAAGTTGATCTTATTAGACTCTAAATTTCGTACTGAACATAATTGTAGAAGACCATTTTTTGAAAATAATTACACATTTTTAATTATTTAAGGTTTACATAAACATTTTTTAAAATATCTTTTCTCTAAAATTCACCAAAAATATGCATACGATATTTATCCGGACATTTGAAAAGTCATAAAAATCATTATAAGAAGAAATCCCAATTTTTATTTAAAACAAAGGATTACACAAGGCAGTTACGGTCTCCTTACATACCCTCTTATCACACCAGCATAGGACCTAAGTGTAAGGTGTGCTAAGGTGAGAGAATCCGAGGGAGGCTCGACCAACATCACACGAGTAGTAATTTCTATTAGTTTGAACTTCTCGCGAAGGCGATCCCGTTCTAGCTTCACACAATGAAGTTCAGCTTGGGTTTGGTCTAGAGCAAAGACCAGTGGTGCTACCTCCTTCCCAAGTTCTGTTAGATGGGCTTCGATCGGTCCAAGACTACTGGGTGAGGCCATCAAATCTTCTTTCTATATTAATTAACCAAGATTACTTGTATTTAGAGACAATAATCAAAACGTTTAGTTTCCAGCGGTCTTATTGACCAAGGGTCATATAACAGTCCAAACCCAACGGTCTCATTTTAATTATGCTCATGTTATCAAATGAAACATTTTTGTTGAGTATAAAAATAAAATAAAATAACACATAAAATTAGGAAACAAGATTTATTCAAAATTTCAGGTCGTCACAATCTTCCCCCCTTAAGAAATTGCATCCTCACAATTTTTAAAATTGGGTTTTGAAATTTCATTGAAAGTCCCACATCGGAAAAAGAGTCAGTAAAACTATTACTTTAAAAGAAAGAAAGGGAAGTACAAAGATCACCCGAGTTAACCCATACTAGGATTCCATGGAGGAAAACCTGGATATGGAAGAAAAACAAAGGGTCATATTCTGGGGGAGAGTGATAGAAAACATGATTAGGAGAAATTTAACCATAATAAAATCCCAAACTTATGATGCGTGTAAACGGTCTTTGATTACCTAGTAGGAAACGTAAACCAACAACGTTTTTGTTTAACGTTCCTTTTCATAATTTTGAGGAATTCGTTTACTACATAGAACAAAAACATAAGAAAATATACCTACCTTCAAGTAAAGTTTAATCCTTTAATAAGTCTCTACCAAAACTAATCTTTTCTCCAAATGATGAGAATACAAAAACACTTGGTCTCATTAAAAGAACAAGAATCATCTTCTAGAGAATCACATAATCCACAAAAGATTAACTATCTATTTCTTCTATCTTTAAACATTATCCCAAAAACAGAAAGGTTAAGGTAAAAAACTCTTAAAAAAGAAATAATCCCATAGGAATGGAAACTACTTTTAAATCTTCAAAGTTCCATGGTACTACCCAAAGTTCATCATAGACCATTCCATAAATAACGGTCCTTAAAATTCCTCAAAATAAACCAAACTAAGATTGAAACCCAAATACAAGAAGGATTTGATAACATAGTCTTCCAAAATAAACTTCATTGTTCATCTCCAAACAACATCAACCACTCCTAACATCTTATAAAAAAAGTAGCTAACCTAAACATAATTTACCCAAGATAGGTTAATCATTCCCATAAGTAACCTAAATTACTATAAGTCCACCTTAAATTCATCTATTCTTCAAAATATAAGTCAACCTTACTCCTCAATGAAAATACCGTAGTAATCTATTTACCTCGATCATATAGGGTCCCCAAAATAGTGAACATCTTCCAAAATAATAATCATATTTTAATCCCCTAATCATCTCTGTCATATTAATACAGCAATCGTCGCATTTCCTATCACATTGGTTTTTGGGACATGTTCTTCCATTTCCCACCATTAACTAAGAAGAGAAAGTATAATTAGGGGCTTAAATACTTAGACAATAATCATGAAAAGGAACTTAAAGCATATAAGGATAACTTGTAGAAGAATAATATACCCTAACTTGTGATCCCCTAGGTTCCCATCTAGGTTATCCATGATCATATATTCTTATGCGAATCTTTATTTTATTTTATCTTTATTCCTTTAACAATGGTTCATACTAAGCTGATGAATTTACCAAAGCATATCCCCCAGGAGTGTCGTAACCAAGAGTGCAGCAATGACCGTTGTCATGTACCAGTTCCCGTTTGAGTCTAGCTCAAAGTAGTGTTTTCGGGTTTTACCCCTATGTACATCTGTGCCAGAGCCACCTCTACCTGCTCGTATCCAGACAGGGATGTATTTGCTTGGCAACCCATTACTCAATACTCACCAAAATACCAGGAAGATTTCCTATATTTAAACTTTTATATAGGGTTCTTCATAGAGTTTTCATGTCCTAATTTCCACAAATAACTAAACCATCCTTTGATACCAACTATAGCATCCTTCCTTTTTATCACATAAAATTTCATTACATTTTACAAAACCGAGGATCTTTAAGGTTTAGTGTTTTGGAAACCAGGAACTTAAAACATGAAAAAAAACTTTCTTCTTAAACACTTGAAAGGATTCTCCTCATGTTCATCCTAGGTTCATTACTACATCTCATAACCTGGGGACATACATCAAAAGAAAGGGTGAGCAGAAGGCCCAGTAAGGGAAAAAAGAGAAACATTTTACATGTGAACTTGAGATACTTCAATAAGGTCATGAAAAGAACTTTAAGGCATGAGAAATAAATCATGAGATATATCATAATAAAAATAACATTTTTTATAACTTGAAGATGTGGATACATAATTTAACATAGTCAATCATGAAAATATCACTAAGGTCCATCCCCAAGGTGTCATTTTGAAAATTACCAAGGTTATTCACCAAGATATCATGAAAATTGTAATATCTAGTGGTTACATCATTACCCAATGCATTGGAGCGCTATCAGGGAGCACCCTTAAATTTGACTTTTTTATCATGTGAGCCACATATATCATCATAAATCATTTCATAAACAACCCATATAGCATAAAATAAATGAGTTTCATTTCATAATCATAACGTTTTAAAACTGCTTTAAATACATGATCTTTATGTCACTTTAAAACCCACGGAAGGGGAGAGCGGGTCTCATGTATGTAAATCCCAGAATTTAAAATAGAACATTTTGATATATATGTGAATACCCCTATATAAATAAGAGATTTGAGTATTCACTTTATAACATAAAATAATTTTGAGAAAAGAGAGAGGCATTTTGAGACGAAAATTCTGCAGCATAACAGCTATGTTTCGGGGTTTTAGAGAACATTGAAAAGAGAGGGGACATGGGTCAACCACTCATAAATGATCCATAAAACAGTATAGGGACAGAATATGAAGTATATATGAACATGGTAATTAAATTTTAAATATTTACCATATGAAATGAAGAACATGAAAGGAAGACAAAAATAAGATTTCTCTTATGAAAATTCGGCAGCCTAACGGCGTCACTTAAACTTCAAAAAATGAATTGAAGAGATCAAATAGGGTCTCTCATCATGCGAACATAAAAGATAAGTATGATAGATATAGATATAATACCCCAACATAATAAAAAGGAACTTGAAATACTTGACATGAAAGTAGAACTTTAAAATAGAAGGGTGAAAGAACCACTTAAAAATTCGGCAGCCTAATGACGCCACTTAAAACTTCAAAATACTAAATTGAAGAGATAAAATGGGGTCTCTCATAATATGATCATAAAATATCAGTATGATAGATATAGAGATCATACCCCAACATAATAAAAAGGAACTTGAAAGACTTGACATGAAAGTAGAACTTCAAAACGAGAAGGGTGAAAGAACCACTTAAAAATTCGGCAGCCTAACGGCGCCACTTAAAACTTCAAAATACTGAATTGAAGAGATAAAATTGGGTCTCTCATCATATGATCATAAAAGATCATTATAATAGATATAAGGATCATACCCCAACATAATAAAAAGGAACTTGAAAAACTTGACAAGAAAATAGAACTTCAAAACGAGAAGGGTGAAAGAACCACTTAAAAATTCGGCAGCCTAACGACGCCACTTAAAACTTCAAAATACAGAATTGAAGAGATAAAATGGGGTCTCCCATCATATGATCATAAAATATCAGTATGATAGATATAGATATCATACCCCAACATAATAAAAAGTAACTTTAAAGACATGACATGAAAGTAGAACTTGAAAACGAGAAGGGTGAAAGAATCCCTTAAAAATTCGGCAGCCTAACGACGCCACTTAAACTTTCTTAAAATTAAATGATGAGAGAAAGAGGGGGTATCTCATCATATTAACATGAAAAGGACATTATAATTAATACAAAAGAACATCCTCCAACATAAGAACATGGATCATAAAAGAAATGACACAAAAGAGATCACTTGAAAAGAAAGAGAGGGGTCAGATCCCTTACCTTAAAACGTAACTCTTAAAACTCAAAGGTTTGGAGCTTGAGGGATTGGGGGCACCTTGGGAGGACTCTTTGGGAGGTAAGGAGACCAGAAATTCGTTGATAATGATTTTTGATTCCAAAGGATGAGAGAATGGCTTGGTACTTATAGGGAAAGTGAGGGGACAAGGCATTAATGGCCAAGGGACACCTCATAAGTGGGTTTCTCAAAACCATGTGCTCTCCCAAGATATTTCCCATGAAGTTAGGCCACATGGAGGCCCCAATACAATAATTCATCACCTTTGGTTGGAAAACCCTTAAAATATCTCATGAAATCATCATGACATAGTTATGATGTCATTAAACATACCGAAACCCGAAAACTGTATTTTCACTTTTCATCGAAAATTCAACTTTCCTAGAAAAATCCCAAAATTTCACCTTAACCAAATATCAATGCTATGATTTCAAAAATGAACTCCATTTTATAAAAATAATTTTCTAAATTTTTTTAATTTTTTTTTTAAATAAATACACTATTCACCGAAAATTCATTTTTTTCAGAAAAATCCCCAAAAATTACCATAACATAATATCGATGCTCTGAGTTCAAAAATGAAATCAATTTTATAAAAATAATTTTCTAAATATTTTTAATTTAATTTTTAATTAAAAAACACTATTCACCTGAAAAAACTAATACTTGAATAATAAGTTATGAAACCGTTATTTAACCATTTTATTGAATCAGATTACTTAATCAAGGTACCTAGATTATATTAATACTTTCTTTAAGTGAGATTACTAATCAATTTGGTAACATTACTAATCCTAAGCAAAAGATCACTATTCATAATTTACTATTCATTAAAAATTAAGTTGATCTTATTAGACTCTAAATTTCATACTAAACATAATTTTAGAAGACCATTTTTTGAAAATCAGTACACATTTTCAATTATTTAAGGTTTACATAATTTTTTTTAAAATATCTTTTCTCAAAAATTCACCAAAAATATGCATACTATATTTATCCGGACATTTGAAAAGTCATAAACATCATTATAAGAAGAAATCCCAATTTTTATTTAAAACAAAGGATTACACAAGGAAGTTACGATCTCCTTACATACCCTCTTATCACACCAGCATAGGACCTAAGTGTAAGGTGTGCTAAGGTGAGAGAATCCGAGGGAGGCTCGGCCAACATCGCACGAGTAGTAATTTCTATCAGTTTGAACTTCTCGCGAAGGCGATCCCGTTCTAGCTTCACACGATGAAGTTCAGCTTGGGTTTGGTCCAGAGAAAATCCCAGTGGTGCTACCTCCTTCCCAAGTTCTGTTAGATGGGCTTCGATCGGTCCAAGACTACTGGGTGAGGCCATCAAATCTTCTTTCTATATTAATTAACCAAGATTACTTGTATTTAGAGACAATAATCAAAATGTTTAGTTTCCAGTGGTCAGATTGACCAATGGTCATATAACAATCAAAACCCAACGGTCTCATTTTAATTATACTCATGTTATCAAATGAAACATTTTTTTGAGTATAAAAATAAAATAAAATAACACATAAAATTAGGAAACAAGATTTATTCAAAATTTCGGGTCGTTACAGTCACAGGAGAGTGTGAGATCATGATGGTTATGATGAGTAATGGGTGGTGGGAACATATTATAGATACATGATGTCATTGGGATATGTTCCCAATTCAGTTGGATGTAAGCACGTGTGCACTCCATGGAATCAAAGTGGAAAGGACCTTGTAGTGCAGGGAAATAGTTAGTTTGGTTTGGTGATGTAAATCATTGCGTGTCTTTTGTTTTCAAAAATACTATGCAAGAAGATTTCGAGTGAGGTAATGATAATGTTTCTAAAAGTAATGTTGGTTCATGATCGCATGGTAGAGGGTAATGAGGTGGTAGTGAGTTTGGTTGGAAACTCTATTCAAGTTGTGGTGTTCTAGCATGGATAAGGCATCAGAAGGACAGGAAGCCTAAGATCTTCGGTAGGTCGAGGTGTCCTCTTGGTAAGAGGTGATGGTGGAAATGTATAGTTTTGATGGTGTTATTCAATAAATTCATGGCGCAATTTTAACTAGAAAATATCATACCCAATATCTTGACATTGTCTAGGTATGCTAAGAAGGATATGGATTTATGCCTAGCGGATTGAGTGTGTTTGGGTCAAATTTGGACATCCTGGAGGATACACTTAGGGAGGAGTATGTGTGTGGGATCTGTATGGTGGGAGATTAAATCATCAAACAGTTACAGGAGAGGTCCTAAGAATGGGATAGATGCTGACGAATGACATGGGTTTCATTCTCAAAAGTTGAGGATGAGTTGTGGGTGATGTTTGTTTTATCATAAAAGTGTAATATTGATTGCTATGTCCAAATTTTGGGGTTCATCATGTGTTTAAGCATGAACTATGGAGGTTGAGATTGCTTGAGGAAGAAGTTACAATGATACTCCTAAGGTGGGGAGTTTCATGTTAAGTCCTCGACGTGTGGAGAAATCAATGAAGTATACGTGGTGGAATCCAAAAGAGAATGAATAGCTTGTGAGGGTGGTATGCCTTGAGTGAAAAGGGCATCATGTCCAGGTAAAGTAGAGATGTACCAATAGAAGAGGTTGGGAATCAACAGAGCAAGTCAACTGAGGATGGACTGACTCAGCTGGGAAAAAAGGAATGTATGTGGTGGGATGTGAGCCACCTATAGTTGATGTTGAAAGGATAAGCATATTTTGGTAATGAGAATAGGCTCTTCAAAACAACGAAGTTACCCTCAAATGAGTATGGAAAGTAGAGGTGTACAATCTAGGTGGTTTTTATGGAAAAATATAATGCTAATGTGGGATGACACTCTTGGGGATGTTTGAGTGTGGTGAGTGAGAAAACAAATCAGGTAAGTTGTAAAAGTTGAGTTGAGGTTCTGTTGGTCTCTTTTTGATTATGGGAGTGCTCAATACCAGAAAAAGGGTGGTGATAAGTTAAATCATATGGTGGGGAGTACCATAGCAGGCAAGTGGTCGGTTAATTGCCTAACCAGCAGTTTGAGATGGATGGACTCGGGTGGAATCCATCATAGTGAAATGATGGTTGTGAAAGGAATTGGATTAGGTGTTAGATGGTTGAGTGATTTGAGATGAAGAGTATGTTTGGGTTGTTGTTTTCAAATGTTTGAAAATTAACTGAGGATATTGGGATTTGAGTTTTGGATCGAGTAGGTCACAAGATGTGGTTGAAAATTGGGATGTTTCCTCTGGTGATGTCAGGATTGGATCACCATTAGTGCTTCAAAGGAATCTGGGTGGGATGGCACCAAGAAATTTGGGCCAGGATTTGTGGATTTGATCGGGCCAAGAGTGTTTCAGTTGGTCCTTCCAAGGTAATATAGTGCCTTATCGGTTTTATTTTGTAAAATGATCCATTAATGTTGACTAAACCTTCTCTTGTGCTTGGTGTGGGTAGTGGTGAGTTGAGGCTAATGTGTCCTCCAGGAGCATCAAATTGTGATTGTGAATCTCCGTGAGGGAAATGTTTTCGGGGTAGGACTGTCTCCTCGATATGACCATTGTTATGACATGGATGTGTTCTGAGTAGAACTAGTAAAATTAAGGTTAATTGTGGGGGGGTCTTTGGTTTGAATCTTTTGGTCTTGAGAGCTTGGGAATGCTTGTAAGTGCGGATCGATCATGAGCCATTATAAAGTGGGGAGGTTGTAAGATCTTGATCTTTCATAAAGGCACGCCCTTATTAATTTTTTTTTGTTAAACTCTCTATTATGTTTAATAAAGTTTTTATTGAGTTCTTGAGGGTTTTTTAAAGTGTTTCAAGGGAATGGGACTCAAAAAGAGAAGAATATTGGTCAAATAGTTCATAGAGCATGGTTAGTGTAAACCGTGCACTAGGACCAAGAAACAGTGTGTCTTGGTTACCATTTCAGATAGAGGGATGGTGAAAAGTTACTATACAGTTTGAAAAACTATGCATGTTTCTCTAGGTAACTGTGACAACCATATTCCCTTAGATAATGGCTCGTGTACGGTTTTCTCACGATTTGGAAAACCATGCGGGTAAACTGTAACATCGCAAACTCAGATGCCACTCAATAGTTCCCTAAGCCCGATTGGTCACATGGTCTCAATCACATCTCCCCAAATTCTAAAGGCTGCTGACTAGAAGTGAGGTCTTAGGTGTGTCAGTGGAGAGACTATTCCCTCATCACCAGAGTATACACAACTGAATATCAATATCAACAAGTAGCAGAAACATTAAAATGTCATAGTTTCTACACAAGCAAGACACAAATATATAACAAAGTCAAAAGTATCTAATATATAATAATGATGATGATTCATGTATCTAGAAATAAGCTAAAATAGGTACATGTTAATACAATACAATAGAAGTATTCAAAAGGCCAAAAAGACTAAAAAAGGTATCCCATTAGCATCACAAGCCTCAACTTGGTCCAATGATCCAATGATCCAAAGAAAAAAATTAACAACTTGTGTTAGGGAACTTTCCCTTATCAGTACCTACAACCACATAATCTATTTGGGTCCCTAAGTTTTCCCAAACTGGGTGTTAGATAAACTTACCAGTAGGCAACCACCCATAAATCTATACAGTTATAAGCAACACAATTCAATAAGCTAAAAAAGTGTAAGTAAGAAGTAATGTAAGTGTTAATTCCTAATCCATATAACTAATGAAATCAATTAATACTAAACAACCTCTCATGGCTCCCCACAACAAGTGACAACTCCTAAAAAGGAAGCTACAAGCAATATAAACAAAAAACATGACCTCGCCGTACATCCATCCATATCCCATCCACATGGCCTTTCTATATAATTAATCCATAACAAAATCCCATAACCTTGCCATAAAATTAAGTGTATCACATTTCCACACCCACTCCATAATAACCAAAGTGTCATATATCCCACGTCTATGCCATATAATAAGGTGTAGACCATAAAGGGCTAAATCCAAGGTGTAAAAGACCAAGGAATCCACACAGATTCCCAGGATAATCTCAATGGAAACTCAGTATAGGCACTAGTTGGAGTCCTAGGATCATGTGTACCAATATGTCCTACAAAATTCCAAGAAATCCAGATATAAAAAGTAGCAAGGCTAGAGTCATCCCATGGAATCAAGACCCAATAAGCATCACTACTCAAGGCATCCACTACCGAATTCCATATCCATGGAGAGCCATTGATGGAATATATAAAAACATTCATCCATTTCATATCATTTAATAATTCAATTCCATATGAGTCTACCCACTCATATAATATATTACATCTCATGATTATACCCACTCATGTACTCCATTACCATTTAATCAAGTCATAAGGGTATACCCACCCATTTATCATAATTTTCCATTAAACACATCACATGGGTATACCCAAACATTAATCACAATTCACTATTAAACAATCCACATGGGTATACCCACCCATTTAACACAATTTATAGAAAATTCATTTAAGAAATTTAAAAACAACCAATGAGTATTCACACTCATTTAACCAATTTCATTTAAGCCATTTAATAAAGTTAGTAATGGAATATTATTATAACAAAAGGAAAGGAGGAAAAACATCTCATAAGCATGTAATTCAATCCTATTTAATTATAATTGAGCTTCCTTAAATTAGGAAAACTCATGAACACACCCCTTGGGTGGTTCATCAAAGGTCAAAACCAAAGTAAAGGCATGACACACCCCATAGATGGACTTGGGTAGGGGAAACAACCAACAAAACTTCTCAATGAATCTATGGAAATCCATAATAGGTCCTGTTCTATCTATTTCAATTTAACATTTCAATCTCAAGGTCATGCTGAAAATTATGGATGGCGGAATAACAGTCTATAGCTCTATAAATCCCCAAAATCCTAAATAAAAGTATAGACCACCTACCTTATCTTGATAGTGGAGTGCTCGTCCAGTATCAAGTCCCGATTTGACTTGGTTTAGGAGAAATCTAAAGAACAGATGAAGAATGAGAAATTAGGGCATATGAGCCTAAATACAAACCACACATCCAATATACAGAAGAATAAGGAATGACTAAAAAGGAAACAAGATATTACTATAATGGATCTAATGAGACCTATGGAGAGAAAAATAGAGTCTGGATATATAACCAGGAGAAAATCCTACCTTAGGCTCTTTGGGGGTGCTCTTGTGCATGAGAGGGGTGAGGTGAGGGTTTTGTAAAAAATTAGAGGCCCCTACATATATTTTTAAAAAATGTACTAGGGAATTTACACAATGTGTAAATGCCTTAAACAACATATAACTCATGGGTTCCCTCCCCAGGAAAACCCCTTACACAGAGTGGAAGGTTATGGCCAGACCATTACACACCACATAATTGAAATACACGTCATGCATTCTAATTACGTGTCATGTAATTGGCCTGTTGTTAAAAAAAATACATCCAGACTCTTCCTTCCCAAGAACTACCCAACCATCCCATGAACCGACTTAGGGTCTAAGACAAAAAAAATAAGAGTTAAACCATACAAAAGGATCTGTACCTCAAGAAAAACCTAAGATCTTAAAATCTTCCCCTCTTAATGAAAATTTTCCTTGAATTTACTTCTCAAGGGTGGTCAAGATTTTTCCGAGAACAACAATGGCCCCTGAGCACATATGTTGGCCTCCTGATCCCAAGTATCATCCTATAAATGGATAAAATTCCATAACACCCCTACTAGAGGAACTGACCAACCTTAGAGAACCTTTTGTCTCTTATCAACGATATGAATAAGATGTTCCTGAAATGATGCATCAACAATTATCTCAACCTCCTATAGATGAAAATTATGAGATAACTCTCAGTGATAGTGGCACAACTAAGATACATGGAAGACATCGTGCATTTCTCAACACCTTTGAGTAACTACAACTAATAGGCTATTGACCCAACTCTCTCCATAATCTTGAACATTCCGACATATCATGGTGAAAGCTTACCCTGTCTCCTAATCCATCTATGTCCCAGCCTCGATGAAACATGTAAAAAGACCTAATCCTAGACCTCAAACTCTAATGGTCATATGTGGTGATTAGTGTAAGACTTCTGTCAAGACTGTGTAGTATCCATCCACTTTTGAATCAATTGGACATACTTAGAAGTCTCCTGCATGAGACGTGGTACCTATAAAGCTGCATCCCCTACCTCTAGCCTACATAGGGGTTAACGATATGGCCTACCATATAAAGCCTCATAAGGTTCCATATTTATCATCACCTAATAACTATTATTGTAGGTGAACTCAACCAGGGGAATGTATCTCTCCCAAGAGCCCCCAAAATCTAGGACGCATGCTCACAACATATCCTCTTGCATCTATATTGTATGACCTGACTGAACATTAGTATGAGGGTGGTATGGTGTGCTCAGAAGGATCTGTGTACCTAGTTCCCTCAGAAAACTCTGTCATAAATGATATGTAAAATGGTAATCCCTATCCTAAATGATAGTGCGTGGGACCCCATGAAGTCATACTATCTCACAGATATACAAACTCCAAATCTCATAAACACCAAAGGACTCCTTGATTGATAAGAAATGAGAAATTTTGCGAGCCTATAAATTATAAACCACACAAAATCATTTCCTTGAGGTGTCCTCAGTAAAACATTCAAAAAATCCATCACAAAATCATCCCATTTCCTCTCAGGTTTATGTAACTTCTATAAAAGTTTGGTTTATTGCTGATGTTTCACCTTCAACTGCTAATAGGTGGAACACCTTGTAACAAAACCAGCTACCTCATGCTTCACACCTATACACCAGTACTGACAGCACAATTCATGGTACATCTTGGTGACTCTGAGATGAACTGCTCAAGATAAAACATGAAAATACCACATCAAATCCTCACATATATACACTAGAAACCAAATGTGAACATGGATACACAGTACATCATCCTTTACAACCATCTAACTAGGATGTGGGTCCTCAACTTCTACACTTTCCCATAGTAATAGGCCTTTTGAATCAGTCCTCACTCTATCTAGAAGGGTAGAGATCACAGATAAGGATGATAGACAAGTCTTCCCCTGACTGTCATGCACCTCTAAGTGAATCTCAGAAAAAAATTCCATAATCTTCCACTCACTACTGGCATACTGCACTACCTATATTGGAGTCCTTATTCTCATTGCATCAGCCATTGCATTGCCTTTACCAGGTGTGTAGGCAAGCTCAAAGTCAAAAGACTATAGGTACTCCACCCACATTCACTACCTCAGATTTATATCAAGCTATATAAATATATATAAGAGGATTTTGTGGTATGTGTACACCAGAAAACACTCTCCCAATAAGTAATGTCTCTAAAAATGCATCGTGTGAACAACCAAAGCTAACTTGAGATTGTGCATTGGGTAGTTCATCTCGTGTTTCCTCATCTACTAAGACCCTTACGCTATGAATATATCCCCCTACAATAGAACTATTCCCATATCAACACCTGATGTGTCATAATACATAGTGTATCTCCTTCCCTACCCTGGCAGTATCAGGAAAAGTGCTGATGTCAACCTTACATTCAGATCATGAAAGACTATCTCGCAAGAATCTGACTATACAAACTTCTCACCCTTCTTATTCAATCCCTTCAACAATGCTGCTAAGGATGGGAAGTACTATATGAAATGATTTTAGTAACTAGTTATACCCAAGAAACTCTGTATATCAAAAACATTCTTGGGATGTTAAGAGGAAACTGCATCTATCACCTTCTTTGGGTCCAATGATACTCTTATCTCTGAGCTGACGTGAACTAGGAAGTGAATACGATCTATCTAGAAGTGGCACTTTGTGATCATAACATATAAACAATGTTATCTTAGTGTATTCAAAATGATCTCAAGAAAGTTGTCATATTTGTGTCGATTGTGAGAATACGCCAAGATATCATCCATGAAAACCACCACAAAAGAGTCCAGGTAATGCAGGAACACTAGATTCATCAGTACCATGAATACTACCAGTGTGTTCGTGAGAACAAACGAACATAACCAGACACTCATATATACCATACCTTCTACAAAATTATGTATGAGGTATGTCTGTAGGTCGAACATGCACCTAATGATATACAGATCTCAAATAAATTTTTGAGAACACTCAAGCTTTTTGAAGTTGATCAAACATATCATCTATCCATGGTAAGGCATGTCATTTCTTAACTGTCAGCTGGTTCAACTTCCTATAATCCACACATAGCCTAAGGGTACCATCCTCCTTTTTCACAAAAGGACCAGTGAACCCCATAGAGATGTACTGGTTCAAATAAACCCATTCACCTCCAAATTCTCTATCTACCTCTTGAGAATCTACAACTCCATTGTATCCATCCTATAAGGAGGAATGGATACCGGTGCATCTCCTGGCACTATCTCAAGGGATAAATCCACCATCTCTTAGGAGGTAAACTAGAAAATCTATTTGATAACACATCCCTGAAGTGATCAACCACTAGAGGAAAGTCCACCTAACTCACTCCCTGATCATCCAGATATAAACTAGAGATCTGGGATGTCATCCCAACTAGCCCATGATGCCCTGGTCTAGCTTGTCTCCCCTAGAAATCCCATTCACCCTTTTGATTATACACTACACCCTATGGTGATGTGAAATTCACCCTGTGGAGATAGAAGTCAATGTAAGCTCGATAAGCTACTAGCCATTCCATCCTGAGTATGATGTCAAACCCTTTAATATCAAGGACATAAAAATCCCAAATGAAGTGAAACCCACCAACCTTAAGGGGGAACTCCCTATTCTAGTGTACACCCTCCATTATAATACTCAACAGAGTGTATAGTGTTAAAACACTCTCATAAGAAAAAATAGAGCCCAAGTATTTTCACTAGGCTTTTCTATGGACCAAGCTCAAGCCTAGCTTCAACATATTAAGCTTGAACTTAATCGCCTTCAGGAGAAGTTCAAGCTGATAGAAATCACCACTTGAGCAATGTTGTCTGAGATGCCCCAAGATTCTATCACCATTTAACACCTTACTCTTAGGTCCTATATAGGTGTTATAAGGGGCTATGTAATGAGGTCTTAGTTACTTTGTGTAATCATTTTGTATAAATAAAATTGTTATTTCTTATTATGGTAAAATTTGTGAATTTTAAATGTCAAAATAAATATAGTATGAATTTATAGAAGTTCTATATTATTGATGAATATTGGAAACAGGTTATTTTAAAATATTTTTTTTATAATTTAAATAATTAATAATGTGGAATGATTTCCAAAAAATGGTCTTCTATAGTTTTGATCAGTAAGAAATTTACATTCTAATAAGTTCAACTAAATTTTTAGTGAATAATAAATTATGAATAGTAATATTACCCTTATGAATAGTAATGTGACCAATGAAATAGTAACCTCACTTAATAAATTATAAATATAATTTAAGCATCATGATTGGTAATGTGATAAAATAGAAAAAGTAAATAACTGTTTCAGAAATTATTAGTTAAGTATTAGTATCTTTTTATGGTAAATAGTGTTTTTACTTAAAAATTAAATATCTGATAATTAGAAAATTATTTTCATAAAATGGAGTTCATTTTTTAATTTAGATAATCTACATTTGGTTAGGGTGAATTTATGATATTTTTATAAAATGTTTTGTTTTTCAGTGAATAGTAAAAATACAGTTTTGAGTTTCAGTGTGTTTAATGAAATCATTAATAATGTAATAATTCTTTTCTACTAGTGTATATTAAAATATGTTATGAGGTTTCCAAAGTGTCCAATACCATGTTAAAGGCCATTGTTTTTCAAATACCAATAATGAGGTGTCCCTTGGAAATTTAAAAAATATTCCCTCACTTTTGCTATAAATACCGACCCATTATTTCATTCCATTCATTAAACATTACTCCTAAATTAAGATATGATATTTTTACCTCCCAAGTAGTCCTCCCAAGGTGATATCAATCCCACCCAAGGTCCCAACCTTCTAGTTTTTTAAGTTACTCTTCAAGGTAAGGGAACCTTTCACCATCTTTTTTAGTCAACACTTCTTTTTGGTTATGTCTTTGAATTTCCATTTTCATATGTTGGGGTATGATATTCCGTATCCCTCTTACTATAATTTTTATTTAAATAAGATTATATACCCATTTTTCTCTCATCAATTCATTTTTTGAATTTTTTTAAGTGACGCTGTTAGGCTGTCGAATTTTCATAAAAGAAAACCGCATCTTCTCTTTTCGCTCAAGTTTCCTTTTCATGTGGTATGTCATTAAAATATCCATACCATGATCTTATTTCTATTTTATTATATTCATATATTGTATTATGATTTATTTATGAGTGGGTTACCCTTTTCCCCTCTCTTTTTAAGGTTTTATAAAACCATATTACGTAGTTGTTATGCTGTATAATTTTCTTCCCAAAACTTATCTTTTTTTAATAAATTCATTCATTTTATTATGTGAAAACCCAAACCTATTTTTTTCACTAAGAGTATTCATATATATGTAAAAATTATATATTTAATTTAGGGATTAATATACATGAAACCCTACTTCCTTTTCTATGGGTTTAAAATGACATAAAAATCATGTTTTAAGCACTTTTTAAAACATTGTGATTTTGATATGAAGCCCATTTGTTTTATTCTCTTTGGGTTATATATTAAATTTAGGTTTTTGATCTATTTGGATCACATTAAAATAAATACATATTAATGGTGTGCCCTTATATCACTCCAATTCATTGGGTAAAGAAATTAATCTCTAGAGATTATAAGTTTTATGATACCTTGGTGAATAACCTTGGTAAATTTTATGACACCTTGGGGATGAAACTTGGTGATATGATTATGAATGTCTAAATTAAAATTTTTTAGCCATATTTTCAAGTTATTATTAATTTTATTATTTCAATGATATGCCTCTTTATCATTCCTTTATGATATTACTCATTTTCTTATTGATATCGTTCAAGTTCACATGTAAACTGTTGCACTTGTTTTCCTTATTGGGCCTTCTGATCACCCTTTCCTTTGATTATTGTATCCAGGTTATGAGATATAGTAATTTTACATAGTATGAACATTTAAATAATCCTTTCAATAGTATTATAATAATTTTATATGTTTTTATATATTATGAACCTTTTTTCCAAGACACTAAACTTTAAAGATCATCTGATTGTAATGTAATGAAAAGTTATGTAATAAGAAGGTGGAATGTCATAGTTGGTATAAAAGGATAATTTAGTTATTTGTGGAAATTAGGCTATGAGAACTTTAGGAATAACATGATATAATAGTTTAAATATAGAAAAACTCCATGGTATTTTGGTGAAATATTAAGTAAGTGGTTTTAGAATAAATAGATCTCTATATGGATATGAACAAGTGGATGTTGATCTAGCACAGATGTGCCTAAGAGTGAAAACTCTGATAAGGAATTTAAGGAATGACCCAGAGTATCCTAGTTCATGACAAAAGGCCTTTCTTCACTCCTAGTTTGACACTCCTGGGGGATATTTTTGGTTAATCTCAAGTTTTTTATGAATCATTATGAAGGATTTATAGAAAAATTTAATTGTTGTTAAAGAATAATATGTTTAAGAATAATGTTTTAATAAATAAATATCCATTATAATTAAAAGATTCATAAATAAAATAATATTATCACTAAGGTTTTATTCTTTTATAAAATGGCGGGAAATAGGATGAACCGGGAAAATGGTGACCTTAATAGACCATGCACTGACGACCCTCTAATGGAAGTTGGAATGGAAACTTTCATGAGAATGATGAACCAACTGACTCAAGCTATGAGAAATAACTTGAATCAAGCTAAGAGACCGATTTTACTATGAATGGAATAAAATTTTGTTGAGTCCTTTATGTGTCAATGACCACCAACCTTCAGTGGATCTACCGACCCATTGATTGATGAATAGTGGATCATCTCTATCAAGAAGATCTTTTCTGTGCTCCACTGTTCAGAATAAGAGAAGGTCAACCTAGATATTTACCACTTAGAGAGATAATCTAATCAATGGTGGGAACTAATAAAAAACACGAGACTAAGAGTGGAGATTGAAGCTATGGAGTTGGAAGAGTTCTGAGGGATCTTCTTCAATAAGTATTTCCATCATTCGATGAGAATAAAAAATATAGAATGAGTTTCTTGAGCTGAAGAAAAAGGAGAATGAATATGATGGAAGCTACAAGATGAACTTCACAAGACTTTTTCATTATACCTCAATATTTGTAATGGATTCTAATGGGAAGGTTGATAGATTCTTTGGTGGACTAATACCTCATCTACAGAAGAATTTATCCAACCGAGACTATGATAGTTATGAGGGGATCATGAAGAGTGCTATGAAAGTCAAACTGGAGTTTAGTGAGATGCAGTGCTCTCATAAATCCAATGAAAAGAAGAGATCAATGGAGCCCATATTAGGGAGTACCTTTGATCATGGAAGAGGAGGAAAGAAAGTACAATGTCCCACATTTAATAAATGTGGGAAGAAGCATTTAGGGAACTACTTACTCAGGAGCGGGAAGTGCTAAAAGTGTGGAAGAGATGGACATATCGTGTGGAATTGTCATAGTGAGGTGAAGCCTCAACTACCAAACACTAATGAAAAAAGGAATATGGTGCAGGAACACCTAAAGTCCAATTATATAAGTGTGGAAAACTTGGGCACTTTTCAAATCAGTGTCCAAATCCGAGAGCAGTGGAGGGGAATCACCATCAGCCTCAGCAAAGGCCAAGGGAGCAAGGTCATGATTTTTCTATCACAACAGTTGATGTTGGAGCTCAAAATGATGTGGTTGTAGGTACTCTTTTTGTTCTCTCAAATCTAGAAAATACTTTTTTTGATCATGGTTCTAGGAATTCCTTTATTTCCTCCAAGTTTGCAAATAATTTATAATCAAACCCTGAATTTCTAAAAGTAGAGTTATCAGTCAAGACTCCTTATGGGATTATCCAAGCATCAAAAGTATTTATAAACTCTAGTATTTACTTTAGTGAGCACAATCTTATCATAAATCTAGTAGTCATTCCCATGTTGGAATTCTACATTATACTTGGGATGGACTAACTACCAAAGTATAATGCTAAGATCAAATGCAGAAGAAAGGAAATCTCAGTATTATTGAATGGGAAACCTATAGTTATCTTCAAAGGAGAGATATATCAACCTGATCCTTGTCTGGAAAAACCTCCGATATCATTCTTTATGGAGTTTATCGGTGAATAAAAATAATTAAATGAGAGTATAAGGATAGAAAATGTACCCATCATCCATAAATACATTGACGTATTTCCTAAGGAGTTACCCGAACATCCCCCATAAAGAGAGGTAGAGTTATCCATTAAACTCATACCTAGATCTCATCCAAAATCAAAGACCCCATATAGGATGGAAAATCTAGATCTAGAGGAATTAAATAAGAAACTCCAAATATTTTGGATAAGGGGTTTATCCAACCAAGTGTGTCTCATTGGGGAGCACCTGTTCTCTTTGTGAAGAAGAAGGATGGATCAATGTGGCTATGCATTGATTATAGAGAACTGAATGAGATCAAATAGAATAAAAAATACCCTCTTCCAAGAATTGATGACTTATTTGACCAACTTTTTGGGGATCAATTCTGCTCTAAGATTGATCATCGATCTGGTTATTATCAATTGAGGGTGAAGAAAGAAGATATTCCAAAATCCACCTTCTGATCAAGATATGGGAATTATAAGTTTGTTGTTATGACATTTGGCTTGACTAATGCTATTATTATTTTTATGGATTTGATGAATATAGTCTTTAAGGACTACCGTGATAACTTTATGGTAGTTTTTATTGATGATATTTTGATATATTCCAAAAGTTTCGAGGAGCATAAAGATCATCTAAGGGTTATTTTGAAAACTCTACAGAAGGATAGGATTTTTGTAAAGTTTAGAAAATGTGAATTTTGGTTACGAAAAGTTTCTTTATTAGAGCACATTGTAACCAATGAAGGAATCACAGTTGACCCAGCAAAGACAAAGGTTGTAGAGGAGTGGCATCAACCTACAAAAATAACTGAGATTCATAGTTTCCTTGGATTATCAGGATATTATAGGAGGTTTGTAAAAAAAAATTCATGAATTTATAATCCATTAATCAAGTTAACTTGAAAATGGGTCAAGTTCATCTAGAAAAAGGAGCGTGAGGAAAGTTTCCAAGAGATGAATAAGAGATTGGTTACTGCACCTGTGTTAACTCTGCCCTCATGTGGACAAGGATTCGTTATTTTTAGAGATGAATCTCTAAAAGGTATTGGGTGAGTCCTCATGAAAAATGACAAGGTTATTGCTTATTCATATCAACAATTGAAGACTCATGAACAGAACTATCCTACACATGATCTGGAGATGGCTGCACTCATTTTTTTCTATGAATATATAGAGGCACTATCTTAATGGGGAGAAATGTTATATATACATAGAACATCAAAGTTTGAAGTATATTTTCACACAAAAGGAATTAAACACGAGACATAGGATATGGCTATAACTTCTTAAAGACTATGATTTTTCAATTCATTATCATCCCAGAAGAGAAAACCAAGTCGCTGATGCATTAAGTAGGAAAGACCCAGTTGTTCTGTCCATGATGGGGATTCAAAGAGATCCTTTGATCATTGACCTAGTAAAGATAGATATGGGAATTATAAGGGAAGGGACATCATTAACCCTAACCCAAATTATTTCCCAACCATAATTACTAGAGAAGATCAATAAAGATCAGAAAGAATATCCTTTGTTATAAAAGAAGTTTGAGGCTATGAAGGATGGGAAGTTTCCTGAGTTAAATATTTATCAATAAGGTGTACTAAAATTTTGTACAAGACTATGCGTTCCATCTATTCTGTAAATAAATAAGGAGCTGATGAATGAAGCTTATAGCTCTACTTTCTCTATACATCCTAGAAGCACAGAAATGTATATGGACCTTTGTGATCATTATTAGTGGGATAACATGAAAAGGGAGATTACTGACTACACTACAAGGTGCATAGTATGTCAGCAAGTGAAGACAATGTGATAACTTTCTAAAGGGGTGTTACAACCACTACCCATACCAGCATGGTAGTGGGACAATATCACTATGGACTTTTTCACTGGTCTCCCAAGAACTTCCAATGTAAACAATGATATATGGTTTATAGTGGACCGTCTCACCAAGACTGCCCATTTTATCTCTATTCGAGAATATTTTTCTCTTGGACAAATTTCCAAGATTTACATAAAGGAAGTGGTAAGGCAACATGGATTTCCACTTTATATCATATATGATCATGATCCAAGGTTCAAATCAAAATTTTAGAGAAGTATTCATCATTCTCTAAGTACCAAATTGAATTTCAGTACAACCTATTACCTCCAAACAGATGTCCAATCTAAAAGGACTATTAAAACACTCAAGGAAATACTGAGAACATGCTCAATGGAATTTAAAGGTGGATGAGATCAATATCTCCCATTAGTTGAGTTCTCTTACACTAATAGTTTCTATTCTAGCATTCAAATGGAACTCTATGAATCTCTATATGGGAAGCGATTTAGAACTCCTACTTTTTGGTAAGAATCTAGTGAGAGAAATATTCTTGGGCTTGATCTTGTGCAACAGATGACAAAAAAGGTTCATTCCACCCAACAACACATTAAGGCTACTTAGAGTCAGTAAAGGAGCTATGCCGAAAACCATTGAAGGGACTTGGAGTTTGATGTTGGTGACAAAGTTTTTCTTATAATCTCACCTTGGAATAGATTCATTAGGTTTGGGAAGAAAGGGAATCTCAACCCTATATACATTGTCCCCTATGAAATCCTTGATCGCGTAGAATCAGCGGCCTATCGGCTATCACTTCCTCCAAATCTATCAAAAGTTCAAAATGTCTTCCATGTATCCCTCTTGAGGAAGTAAATACCTAACCCTTCACTTGTACTAAGTGTAGAGGTGGTACAACTATAACATGACCTCACTTATGAGGAGCATTTGGTGGAGATATCGAATCATAGAGACACGGTTCTACGCAACAAGACTACCCACCTTGTTAAGGTGTTGTGGAGGAACAAAAAGTGTGAAGAAGCCACATGGGAACCAGAGGAGTCTATGAGGAAGAAGTACCCACATCTTTTATCTTCTGAGGGTATGAGTTAAAATTTCAGGGACGAAATTTCTCAAGGTGGAAAGAGTGTAATGACTCAAACTTTTTAATAATATTTTTTCCTGAATTTGTGTGTTATTTATTTTATACTCAACAAAACTATATCCTTTTATTAATGAAGTGAGTATAATTAAAATGAGATAGTGGGGTTTTTACTGTTATATGACCATTGGTCAATACGATCATTAGTAAATATGACCATTAGAAACTATACTCCCAACATTATGATTATTGTCTATAAATAAAAATGGTCATGGATAATTAATACAGAAAGAAGAGCCAATGACCTCATTCAGTAGACTCAGGCCATACGAAGCCCATCTGTCAGAGCTTGGGAAGGAGGTAGCATCATTGGGCTTTTCTTTGGACCAAGCTCAATCCGAGCTTCAATATATTAAGCTTGAATGTAATCACCTTTAGGAGAAGTTAAAGCTGATAGAAATCACCACTCGGGAAATGTTGTCCAAGCCACCCCAAGATTCTATCACCATTTCACACCTTACTCTTAGGTCCTATGAAAGTGTTATAAGGGGCTATGTAATGAGGCCTTAGTTACTTTATGTAATCCTTTTGTACAAATAAAATTTTTATTTCTTATTATGGTAAAATTTGTGAATTTCAAATGTCAAAATAAATATAGGATGAATTTATAGAAGTTCCATATTATTGATGAATATTGGAAAAAGGGCATTTTAAAATAATTTTTTATAGTTTAAATAATTAATAATATGAAATTATTTTAAAAAAATGGTCTTCTACAGTTGTGATAAGTAATACATTTAGATTCTAATAAGATCAACTTAATTTTTGGTGAATAATAAATTATGAATAGTAACATTACCCTTATAAATAATAATGTGACAAATGGAATAGTAACCTCACTTAATAAAGTATAAATATAATTTAGGCATCTTTATTGGTTATGTGATAAAATAGCCTAAGGAAATGATTGCTTCATAAATTATTAGTTAAGTATTAGTATTATTTTCTGGTAAATAGTATTTTTACTTAAAAATTAAATATACCACAATTATAAAATTATTTTTATAAAATAGAGTTAATTTTTGAATTTAGAGCATCGACATTAGGTTAGGGTGAATTTATGATATTTTTATAAAATGTTTTGTTTTTTGGTGAATAGTAAAAAAATATAGTTTTGAGTTTCGGTGCGTTTAATGACATCATTAATGATGAAATAATGATGTAATAATTATATTCGACTTGTGTATAGTCAAATATGTTATGAGGTATCCCAAGTGGCCAATAACATGGGAAAATACCATGTTCAAGCCCATAGTTTTGAAAATACCAAGGTCAAGCCCATGGTTTTGCAAATACCACTAATGAGGTGTCCCTTGTAAATTAATAAAATATTCCCTCACTTTTTCTAAGAATACCAACCCATTACTACATTACTTTCATTCAAAATTCCTCATCAAAAATTATATGGTATTTTTACCTCCCAGTGAGTCCTCCCAAGGTTCCCTCAAGCCCCCAAAGATCCCAACCTTTGAGTTTTTGAAGTTACTCTTCAAGGTAAGGGAACCTTTCACCCTCCTTTTTAGTCAACACTTCTTTTATATTATGTATTTAAATTTACATTTTAATATATTTGGGTATGATATTATATAACCCTATTATTTTAATTTTGGTTTCCATATGATTATCTAACCTTTTTTCACTCATCAATTCATTTTCTGATTTTTTTAAGTGATGTCGTTAGGCTGCTGAATTTTCGTAAAAGAAAATCACATCTTCTCTTTTCTCTCAAGTTTCCTTTTCATGTGGTATGTCATTAAAATATATATAACATGATATTATTTATATTTTATTATGTCCCTATACTTTATTATGATTTATTTATGAGTGGGTTACCCTTTTCCCCTCTCTTTTTAATGTTTTCTAAAACCATGTTGCGTAACCGTTATGCTGCAGAAGTTTCGTCTCAAAACTTATCTTTTTAAAGAAATTTATTAATTTTATTTTGTGAATACCCAAAAATATTTATTATCTAAGGGTATTCATATAGATGAAAAAATGATCTATTTAATTCTGGTAATAACATACATGAAACCCACCATCATTTTCTGTGGGTTTAAAATGACATAAAAATCAGGTTTTTAAGCACTTTTTAAAACATCATGATTTTGATATGAAACCCATTTATTTTATTCTATTTGGGTTATTTATGAAATGTTTGTTTATTATTTATGTTTTCAACATTAAAATAAATATATATTAAGGGTTCTCCGTGATAGCGCTCTGATGCATTGGGTAATGAAATTAATCTCTAGAGATGACAAGTTTTATGATACCTTGGTGAATAACCTTGGAAACTTTTATGACACCTTGGAAATGGACCTTGGTTAAATGCATATGAATATCTAAATTAAATGTTTTATCCACATTTTCAAGTTATTATTCAAGTTATTATTTCTATGATATTCCTCTTTATCATTCCTTTATGATATTCCTTATGTTCTTATTGATATCGCTCAAGTTCACATGTAAACTGTTTCACCAGTTTTACTTACTGGGCCTTATGCTCACCCTTTACTTCGATGTATGTTGCCTAGTAATGATATAAAATAATTTTACTTAGGATAAAAATTTCAATAATACTTTCAAGAGGATTAAATAAATATTATATGTTTTTTGGTATTATGTACCTTTTTTCCAAGACACTAAACTTTAAAGATCCTCTGTTTGTAATGTAATGAAAAGTTATGTAATAAGAAGGCAAGATGTCATAAGTAAGATATTATTGGTGCGTATCTAACTAGACCAACAGTGAAAGAAATAGAGTCTGAATTTGTAACTGGGAGAAATCCCACCTTAGGATCCTTGGGGGTTCTCCTATGCATGGGAGAGGGTTGAGGTGAGGGTTCTGTAAAAAATTAGAGGCCCATGCCTCTATTTTTGAAAAATGGACTTAGGAATTTACACGACATTTAACTTCCTTACACGTCATATAACTCATGGGTTCCCTCCCCGAGAAAGCCACTTACATAGTGTGAAAGGTCCTGGACAGACCATTACATGTCATGTAATTGTCCTGCAACCAAAATACATACCTCCAGGATCTTCCTTCCCAAGAACTACCCAATCGTCCCGCGAATTGACTTAGGGTCAAAGACAAAAAAGAAGAGTTCAAATGTAAAAAAGGATCCATACCTCAAGAAAAACCCAATATCTTATATAGACCATGCGCCCCTTTAAAAGTTGAAAATTTAAAATTTTTCTATATTTGTAATTTTTGATCACCACCCGATTTTTCCTCCCATTAAACCCCTCTACCTTAGGTGAAGAACCAACAACCACCTCTCCCTCAACGGATGATTCTACTTAGATTTGTGGGTGTTTGGAGCATGTTTGTATGTGAATCAAAGATCTGGGTGAGTCTAACACTCCAATTTGTTCTATTTTCTAGATTTGGGCCTATGAAATCTCTCCACTTCTTCTGAAGTCCTAAAACATTCACTTTTTCATAGGATTCTAGGTTGGGATTTTAGTGGGTGTTTGAGTTTAAATCAAGGGTGAATATTAAGAAATCATTCATCAATGGACCCAGTTGGGTTATAGAAATGTATTTGGACATATATTGATGTGAAATAAACTTCACAGACCTCATTTGGGTTGTCAATGATGTTAGACTGAACCTAAGGCTACACATGGGGTAAGCCAGACCATTGCAATTGGTGGAGAAAACAAGTAAACCTTGAGATAGGGGTATAATGAGAGATAATGGGTAGTGAAAATGAATTTTATGTGTGGGTAAGGTTAATTTATTGATTAGAACAATTTATAATTTGACCTTTATAAATGATTAAAAGGTTTTTGAAGGATTTTTATGGTGTTTTGGGGCCTTGACCAGATTTTAGATTTATTGATGGAAAATGATGATTGATAGTAGTAAATGTTTTTAAAGGAGGTGTTGAACTCAAAGTGATTTAAAAAGGGTTTTTCTAAAAGATTTAAAATGGTGTTTTAAATGGGAACAAGGTTCCCTTATCTGTGAAAATGGTTTCATAGTTGTCTTTATTGATTGAAAATAGAAATAAAATCCTTGAAGCATGTTTTAGTTTTTCAAAGGGGAAGATCCGTGTTTTAAAGGGTGGTTTCAATATGATTTCAATGAGTGTTTAAAAATGTGTTTATTTCCATGATGAAGTTTATAAAGTTTCGATGGGACCATGGTAATTGAAGGGGTAGAAGAGTTAGTGAGATAGAAACCATAACAAATATGTTATCATGTTAGCATGATTATGAAATGAACTAATTGAAGAATGGAATTAGTAGATAATGTAACATAAGGGGTGTTTGGAATGATGTGAAAATGGATTAAATATTTGATAATTTATGGGAATTATTGAACATGCCCAATGGGTTGGGGCATGAGAATTGGATTTGGGATAAATTGTCTATGTAATGTAAATGGTAAATGTGTTAATGGGTTATGGCATAATATTAATTCCCATGATGATTGTTATGGATTTTGATTGTTATGCGTATTGGTTTGAGTATGGTTTGTTACATGAGATGTGTGTAAATGGATAAATAATCATGTTCACATGGCTTGGTAGTGTGGGGTATTGACTTTAGGTTTTATTCCCATGGGTCGATTTAGATTGAGGCTCTAAATGCCACCCCAAAATGAATGGATTAGGGAAGGGGATGAAGGATCTATTCCCCTAATAGTTTCATCCACCTGGATTAAGGATTCAAGGTGAGGATAATGTGTTGTTGTGATTAGTTTATCCCTAGTGAGATAGAGACTGGTTTCATTCCCTTATTCGTGGTAATTGAC
The DNA here is from genome assembly GCA_963277665.1 of Viscum album. Taxonomy (NCBI): domain Eukaryota; kingdom Viridiplantae; phylum Streptophyta; class Magnoliopsida; order Santalales; family Viscaceae; genus Viscum; species Viscum album. The sequence continues at coordinate 1,831,480,755 of OY728127.1, read as the reverse complement.
CAGCTTAAGCCATGGTGTAAATGACATAAATTCCAAACCCATGTAACATGAGATGAATATGAATTTATTAACGAAGATAATATAAGTGATGAAATGGAAATAATGATGAAAATGGCCTAAATTAACATTGTCGCTATTGGTTATGAAATGGGTTATGGTTATTTAAATTCCTTAAGGTTAAATGTGTGTGTCACCATCTGTGTCTTGAATTAGACTCCCAATGTGACCTGGGTTAGTTTTGTTTATTGGTTCATTCGAGAAAACATAGTGAGTTAATGGGTATTAGATAATTACTTAAATTTTTCCCTTATTACTTATTTATTTATTTCACTTTTTTACCTTCATACACATTTCTACATACTGTATATTTCTTATACACTGTTGGTGGTGGACTACTGAGTTTTACTCACACCCTGCTCAGGCTTCCATGACACTTGGGTACCTGAGAAGATGCCACTTGTTTCAGGTACAAGTTCAGGATAAGGACCTAGTGGTTGGTTGTGAATGGGATGATGGGTTGGAGCATGGAGAGTAGGACCAGGTTGGGACTCAGTTCTAGGTTTAGGGTCTTTTTTAGTTCTGGTTTTGGTTCATAGTGTATGATTCTTTGGAATGTAGATTATTCACTAGATTTTGTTACAACATGAGTACTTGGTTACTTATTTGTTTTTTTTCATTCCATCCATTTACTATTTCTGTGGTTACATTATCTATTTATGTTACTTCTATTGTTTCTTCAATCTGATAAGAGAGTATAGTCTCCCTATGTTGTACTTTAGACCTGCACTGCTAGTCAGCAACCTCTGGCATTTGGGGAGGTGCACCTGAGGTCATGTAATGACCTGGCTCAGGGCACCATTTATAGTGGATTTTGGGTAGGGTATGTTACAAAATATGTTAACATGTAAACATATTAACAATGATATAAAAAAGAAAAAAATCAATATAAAAAAATAGATAAGGTGATGTGATGACACCACCACATCCAAATATGTCCTCCTATTACAACCCCATGTGGAGAATTTTTGTGAACCAACCAAGATTACCCATGTAACCAAATCTTAAGCTAGTCATGAGATAACCCAATGTAATTTCCCAATCCCCACTTGCTAGAAACAAGATCCTAAGTATCATGAAATATCTTTGGGAATTATTTTTCCACAAAAGAACATAAACCAAGATGAAACATATAAAAATAACATTAGTATGCCCATAAAATACCTCCCTTGGAATGAAAAAAAAGTAAGAAAAAACTTGTTTCCAAAAAATATATGAATAACCAATGTAAAATTATAGCAATAACTCATCTCTTTGTGATGTTTATTCATCACTAGACTCCCACACCCTACTAATAAACAAACTTTTTACCACCTTTTGGATCTTTTCCTTTTCCTATATCAGAAAAAATGTCTATACACACCGATGAGTGTGTGTAGGGTGTGATCATAACAATCATAGTAGGATCCCACCCAATTTTATATAAGAATTATTTTTTCAATAATCTAGATATGAACTTTTAAATGGAAAAAATACAACATATACAATTTTCATAATTTAACCAAAATCCTAGAATTCACCATTTTCAACTATTTATAAATAATTTCATATCAAATAGTTTTCTAATAACTTTAAAATAACCCATTTATATTTTTTAAATAATGATTTATAAAGACACATAAACAAAAAAATAATAAAGGAAAGAACCCCTGATATAATATAGGTCCGGAAAAACTAGGATTCTCACCCCATGTGATCAATGGTGACTACTTTCCACTAAACAAGTTCACTATTTGGTGAAAAAATATAGAAAATGAACACCATGAGATGTGTGACCCACCATAGTGTCATGTAAATTATTCCCCAACATGATGACCAATGGAGAAGAGGAACACCCCAATGTGTGAACCTCCCAATGATGTCATGTAAACAAGTCCCTATTGGAACCAAGGTTGTTCTTTGCTAGAAATGGAGTATGGATTGTTTTTGTTGTAAATACTCTAATGGATGAACAGGAATATTGTTAAGAAATGGATCATAATAGTTCAAGCCATAAGCAGTATTGAAATTGGTGCAGTTTCCTAGTGTTTTCCAAATTTTTGGGCCCCCAAATCAGGATTTCGGTGCTGGAAAACAAAGGTTTTTTCACATAGGAGTGAATGGTATGCGAAATGAAAAATAAAATTGGCAATATAAGGTAACCATATACCTATAAACATAGACTGCATACCATGTTCCGAGAATGGTTCATGGCCGCATACCTGACAGTGGGAATGGTATGCATAGTGGTGCGTAGAACTGAAAATGGTTTGCAGCGACAATTAACGGTGAAGGCATGCAGTATGAAGAATGCTGAAGGTTTGGAGGATTGATATGGTTTTTGAAATAGGAGCGGTACATGGTGGAGGCTAATAGTATGCATATGGAGTTCAGTATACGGTGAAGATTGTCCCACATTGAAAATTTGGGTAAATTGGATTAGTGAAATTTGTGGAGTTATGTGCCTATTAAGGAGCAGTAATACCCTTCATTGAGGAATGATATTGGAGATCAAAATTTCAGGAAGAAATCCGGTGAAGTCCAAAGTGGTTCATGGAGGAGAAGACGGTATGCAGAGAGAACCATTTACATAAAGAAAACAGTATGCGGAAGAGAGTGCGGTTCGTGGAGGAAGCTGTCGCAGTATGCAGTGAAGCAAGACAGTACACCGAATATAATGGCATGTGAAGGAGTTGAGCAGTACATAGAGTAAGGAATTATGTGGATCATGGTAGTTTGTGGATGATCTTGATGGTATGTGGAAATAGTAATGGTACGTAGAACACCCAAGGAAGCCTAAAAAGTGACCAAATCAGTTTGCAAAATTAATTACCATAAAATATCAGTGTGTGGGAAAGTAAGTTACATGTATGGATGATAACATGACTTAAAAAGATCATCCATTTACAATTGGGGATGAAAAATTTAATGCTAAACCATTGAAGAGAACTTCAAGTCGATAAACTGAGTGAATATTCTTACAACGCAGTGAGTAAGGGGGAATCAGTGGAAGTGATCCGAGGGACGCAATGTGCTATCCCTAAAACCTTTTAAAGATAGTGTGCCTAACACATAGTGACTGTGCTAAACTCTTGTAATCCATAACTTATAAATATTAGTGGTTTTTGGTATGACCGACACACTGTTGGGGTATGCTCCTTGGACGTAGCCCTTAGTGGTTAACTAAGTAAAATTGACATGTCATTGATTTGCAAGTTATTGTTTGTTTTCTACACTTCCTCTTAAGATCAGTTTAACAAGTTCCTACCAATATGGGAATAATATCCATTAGTTTAAAAGAAAAATTTGAAACTCTAATTCACTCCTCCCCTCTCAGGGTGTTCCGGGGTCCTTCAGTCCCAACACACCCCCTCCTATGTACCCCAGGTCCCGTGAGATGAACATTTACAATCATTTCCAATATGAATATAAAATCTAACTAATCAAACCAGAAACCCCTTTTCACATGAAAATAATTATTTGAATCAAATTTTTATATCAAAGATAACGATTCTTTGAAATCAACCTTTATTTATCAAATAAAAATGTTAAAAATATTTTATAATGATATCCACCATTTACCAATTTCAGTAAATCAAATATCATTATAAAACTAGTTTATAAAATAATGTTTAGAAATGAGTGAGCATATTTTTTTCATGAGACAATTACTTTAAATGAAACTACCCACCTCAATAATCAAGTATTCCACCAATTCTATAGGATCCACACACAAAAATATATGTGGGCCCTATGAATCAATAAAATATCCCAAACCATGAATCCCATACCTTCAAATTCAAATTCAATGATACCATGGTCAATATGGAAGAGAGAGAGAGAGAGAGAGACCACATACTATGAAGATCCTAACGATTAACACAAAAATCATTCCAGATCCACTGAATTCAGCTTCATTCAATGAAAGATATAATTAAAACATCATAAGATCATTAAATGAACCTTATGTTTGGTTATTGTAGATTTGATATAAAATTTATCTTAGGAGAAATGGGATAGATCTATATGTAAGGAGAATAATTATGAAGAATTTAGAAATACCTTTGATTTACTAGACCTAGACATCTTAGATACATTATATTCTCACTTTAGAAAGAATTAAAGCTCTAAAATATCTAAGAGGAGTCTCCTAGTCTAAGATCCAAATTCCTTAGAAAAAGAATGAGGATAAAATAAGTTTTTTGGGTCTTATAAATAAAATTCAGATTGATTAATTATTATTTCATGGTTTGGATGAGCAATTTGGAAAATCATACTCTTACTGTATGTACCCTTCCAGGAAACTAGAGTAGATACATTATTTGGCCACATGGTTTGGAAAAATCTACACCAATCATATGAAACACATATTTCTTATGTTGCACAGTTTGAGGAGAAGGCTACTTGATTTTTCATAATCGTTAACCAATTGTGTTAATTCTTCTCAAACCCCAAAAAAATTACACGACATCTTGGGTTTACCACATGGATATTCCTAACCATGAAACAACAATTCATAGGCCCATTAAACTCCAAAAATAACAAAAATTTTACCCAAAATAACCCCATAAAGGCTAGAATCATGAAATAATAAATAAAGTATATTCATACCTGAAAGTGATATAGTTATATAAAAATAATCCACACCATATAACTTTATTACCCAATAATTTTATGTAACATAAGGTTGATACAAAAAGAGCTGAGTTCATTGATCCCCCATAAATTATTCCAACTCCAACATCCGATGAGAATTTTTTATGTGCTACCATAACAATCAAACCAATTGAATATACTTTTATTGTAGAAATTTCTCATAAAACAAAAAACCTACACTGGTTCCTCAACCACACACTCATATGGATCTAGATAAATCTGCTGCATATTCCAGAAATGAGATGGATCAGGATGATAATTCTTAAGCTGAGATATTTGGAATACATCCTAAATAGTAATCAACTGAGATAGTTTTTAAAATTGATATTCCTCCATCCTAATCCACTTAATGATATTAAGTGGTCCAACATATCTTTGATCCATCATACCATGTATCTAATGATGATTGTGACCCAACCGAGTTAATAATTTCATGAAAACTGAGTCACCATCTAGTAATTCCAAAAGGATGATAACATTAGTACACATAAGATTTATATCGACTTTGGTTCATCATCAATCATTTATGTATAATGTAAAACTTCACTGACATATCTTATACAATGATATGTCCCATAAGAGAATCCTACTCTTCCTTTGACCATTAAAGGGGAGATCTAGAAGGGTGATTACACATAACTTTGAAAGTATCCATTTTGATAGATTACTGATAACTATTTTAATAAGAAAACTCAAAAAGTACAAGATAGATATTCCATGATCCTATAAAATATATAATGAAAGAATAAAGAATATCCTCCAGGATTTAAATAGAATTCCCCATATGTTGACCAGTGTTAGGGTGGTTAGCTATACTCAATCCTACCTTATTACTTATCTCCACTTAAAGACCCATTCTGAGTCGAGAAGTAGACATGGGGTCCCTGTCTAAGAAAATAATAGATGGAACCCAATGCAACCTCACAATATTTTTCATGTACATCTTTCCCAAATCCTCAACTTTAGTGGTCTCTAGAATTAGAATGATTTGTACTAATTTAGTCAACAAGTAAATCACCAACCAGACATAATTATTCCCTTATAGAGTCCATGTTCATCCAATAATAGATTCCATGGATACCTCATCCCATATAAAAAATGTAACATGAAGATGATGAATTAGACTATAAGGATTTTTGTGTTGATCTGTAACCTGTTGGTAGGTATAGTAATGACACATATAATTAGCTATGTTACACATCATTACAGGTCACTAGAACTTATGCTTCATGTCATATTACATATTCATAGTGCTATGGTGAAATTACCATGTGTAACTATGAAAATCCTATGTCATGGTCTTCCTATAAAATAATTGGATGAAAAACTGAATCCTAAAGAAAAAAAACCCTTTCGTAGCGATAGATGAGCCAAAAATGGTCTCCTTACCATATAAGGATCCTATAATTTCATTGGAAATATCATCCAATTGATAATATGAATAGTACAATATAGGGGAGATGATTCTAATTGAATAAATTCTAGAATCATTTTTGTCTCATACTCCCTAACCTCCTAATGAATCTAAACAAAGATAATGAGGAGATTTTATTCCTCATTAGATTCTAAGATGTCCTGAGTGGGAAATTTCATAATAATGGTGTTACCAACAGCATTATCCTTTCTATAGGCGTAGGAAATGTCAATGTAAAACGTTTGAAGGTACATTACCCATCACTTATTTTATATGTTCAAGTATTCCTATGAGGTGATGCAGCCTAAACTCTTACAATCAGAATATACTGTAAAATTATCCCCAAAAGGTAGTGTTTTCAATACTAAAGATCATGTCAACCATGTATAGTTCATGATCATGAGTGGGATAGTTCATTTCATGTGGTAAAAGCTCAAGAGAGTCATATTCCACTACATTTTATCCATACATAATCACAAAACCCAAACATAAACCTGAATCATTACAATAAACCACATATCCTTGACAATATTCTCGTAAAATCAAGATAGGAACTGAAATCAGATATTATTTTAATTTATCAAAGGCACTATAACCTTTATCATTGGGGATGAATGTTTTGATAATTCTTTCACGAACCTATGATAATAACTAGATAATACCAAGAACAATTTTATGTCAAAGATATTACATGTCTCCTCCCATGACAAGAACAACTTCAACTTCTTTGGATTAACTTAGATTCTATTTTTTTAAACTACATATCCTATGAACATCACTTCTAGAATCCAAACCTCACATTTTTATAACTTATAATATAGACATTGATTCCTAAATATTTCCAAAATCATCAATAGATGATTCTCATGGTCTTCCTAAGATTATGTATAAAGAAATATATCATCCAAAAATACCACATTAATGGATTCAAGATATTGGTGGAATATCTGGTTAATTAAATCCAAAAAACTTTAGGTGCGTTAGTTAGGGAAAACAACATTACAAGATATTCAAAGTGACCATAATCATTACTAAAAGTGGCATTCAGGATATATGACTACATAACTCTGAGATAATGATAACCAGACTAGAGGCTGATCTTTGAGAATAACTTTTCACCCATTAACTAAACAAACATGTCATCAATACGAGGAAAAATATATTTATTCATAATATTTATCCAATTAAGAATTAGATAATCGACACAAAAATGAATATTTTAATCAGTAATTTTAAAAAAGAAACACCTATTACCAAAGAAAATATGTTAGGATGAGTAAAATCATTCATCATTAAATCATATAATTGAACATTAAATAATTTAAACTCATTAAGTGAAATTGGATAGAAAGGAAAATAGATCATCTTTGTTTCAAGAAATAAATTGATGGAAAAATCGACCTCTCAATCCAAAGGAAGAACATAGAAGTCACCAAGGAATACTTTATGAAAATATCAGTCCAAAAAAGGAAGAACACTACTAGAGGACTCATTCCCAAACCCAACTATAAAAGAGAATATAAAACTTCCAATTCAGAATAAGGAGTTCCTATTTAGCTAAAGCATGAATCCCATTAACCTTGAAAAACCACAGATCTCCCATCGGGGAAAGTAAAGGGAAAATGCTGATGATATAAATCAACCTATACTTGATGGGAAAGAAACCAATCCATCCCATCAATAACTTCAATGAGATTCAGTCTGAGAGCCAATAGATTTAAAAATTAATCAACATCATAGATTAATAAAGGACATATGGAGAATTGAAAACCCTAATCATTTATTTTATAAAAGGTGTTACCATATCTATAATGAATATATTTAGTTCCACTTGATGTTTCAAAATATAAAAAAATGTATTTATATAAAGGAATGAGTGGAACCTGTATCAAACAAAGCGATTACTATAGATTAAGCAATAAAGATCATACCTCTTACTATCTCTAGGTCCAAATCAACTTCCATCGGAAAATCCTATGCTGTGTGAATCTACTTCACTATAGATGTAATGACTCGCGTTTTGAACTGGGTTAAAAAGTGGAGAAATTTGAACCTTTTCAATTACTGAACTATTCATTTTTAAACCGGGCTTCGGAATGAGATTATGAAGGTTAGAACCTTCCTTTTTAATGTTTTTGGATATGGGTGAAGGCTCGTTAAGTTTCTCGAAGGCCCGAGGGGTTTCGGAAGTGCCGGAACCCAGTTTTTAAAGAGTTGTAGAGGGTGCACGGTTAGCACATGGGCTGACTAAGCCGTGTGGCCTAAACCGTGTGGCCCAGATCAGGTGGGAAGTGGCTTGCGCATGGGCTACGCACGGTTTCCCAAACTGTGCGCCTAGCCCATGCAGCAGGTGTCTTGGAGGCAGTAGACCCCGCACAGCTTGTGCATGGTTTGGAAAACCGTGTGGGTTAAACCGTGCAGTTTTGGTGTGTTAGGTATTTTAATTAAATTAAAAATAAAAAGAAATAAAATAAAAACCTAAATATCTAATACCTCACCCTCTCCCCTCTCACTCGACAAACATCCCAAGGGGGGCTCTCCCTGATGCGCACTCGACCCCCTACCTCGGCCTCCCTTCGACCGACGATTCCTCCTTTGAATCTCCACGGTAAGCCACATCCTTCCTTCCTCCTCCCTACTTGGCCGTTTTTAGGGCTTCTCCTTGCCCTAATTTGGTTCAGCCGAATCTCCCTAGGTTTAGGGTTTGTTTGATTTCGGTTTCTTTCTTGATTCAGTTTCTCTAGGGTGATGCAAAAGGACCCTAGAGGCTCGTTGGTGCTTAATTCAAGATCCGATGCAGAAGGTGAGGCGGATTGCAGTGATTTCAATCCACCAGTTCGATTCCGTGGTAAGGGTTTTACCCGTTTTTGGTTTGAATGACTTCCAATTAGTGTCTTAGGTTGTTTTAGAGGTTCCTTCTTTATTTTCCGTAGTGCGTTGGACCTTTGGAGTTGGTTCTGGGTTTCCGGAACTTAGGCAGCTCGCCTGCATGGGAATAAGTACATATTTATATGTACGTGGGTTCCCCCAGTATGCATATATTCGTGCATGGCGGTGAATATACACATACGAGGCTATTTGTCCCCATTTCATATATAAAAGTGCATATGCAGGTGAGAAGAGACAGGCTTATGTGTATAAGCATATGTGTAAGGATCCTCTTGCGCACACTCATGGCCATGTGGAGCGTGTGCATAGAGGATAGGTGTACTTATATGTATGTGAAATCACATATGCCTCATGGGGGAGAAGCAGCGGCAGCTTTAGTTAGAAAGTGCCAAGAGCCGGAGTGGACGGATGGATCCACCTTGAGGTAGGGTCCCTCTCCTTGCCTTTAATTTAAAGTGAAGTATTAATGAGTTATTTTTGTACTATTCTAGTATGTGAATTATGCAAGTTTAGTTTCAATTAAATGCTTTCGTGAAAAGAGTGTGAATTTTAGGGACAAGATTAAAATGGTTTCTTGGTCACTAAACTAACGATTTAATAATAAAACCCCTCAGTCAGAGGTGCGCTGTATTCAAGATAAAAGTAGGAAGTATATCCATATGCTTGCCTGCTAAATTCTTGTTATGCTTTGGTGTTAATTGATGATTTCATGTTTCCTCAGAATTGTACCAAATGGTTAAAGCATGATTTTTGTGATCTTGCGATGAAATGGTTAAACTTGAATGTAATAGATTAGGGTGGTAAGACCATGCCTTAGGATAATGGAATAAGCATGGATTATGTTAATGGAATGGATCTAGTGAATGGGAATTACCTAGGAGGGGTAGTCCATAGAACCTCTTTATGCTTTATAAATCCCTATATGTCTTTGAAATGATACAAAAGGAATGGATAATGAATTGGTGGTTAGCCAATACCGTACATGAGTGGGTTGCCTCATGTACCTTATATAAATGTGATGAATATGATAAATGGTGTGATAATGATACTTGATATGGTTTTACTTAAGTATATTTTCATGAATGTGATTATAACCATTTACGTGGATATGGGCTATTTGTTTGATTGTGTATGTGGTATGATTTTTTGAATTCTTATGAGGTAATTCCATAGGCAGTATACTACACACATGTTTGTATCGTGAGTGTGAACATGCTGATTCCACAAAATGAGTGATGATAAAGGTGAGTGCATGTTGAGGCCACCTAGTTACAGATACATAGTCTGAAAGGGAGGTATTCTTACCCCTTTACAGTTGACTTCTAGTGTGACAGTACATGTTTGGAAGGGAGACATTCTTACCCCTTTCCAATTGACTTCTAGTGATGTCTTACGTATTTGGATGGGAAACAATTATACCCCATGCTAGTGTTATGAACGTGTTTGGATGGGAAGCAGTTATACCCCATGCCAGTGTTATGAACGTGTTTGGATGGGAATCAGTTATACCCCATGCTAGTAATATGAATGTGATGGAAGGGAGTCATTCTTACCCCTTTCCAGTATACTAGGGACGAGAGGCATTCTTACCTCATGCCCGCTATCTTCAGCTGGTGGGTGGGAGGCATGCTTATCCCACACCATATTTTATAAATATTTACATGTGTAACTGTAGTGGCATGGTCATACTGATATCCCGACAACGAGCCGAAGCTGGTATAGCCGTCAGGTTTCCTTGGGAAACCTGGACGGGTGTTACTATTCTATGTTGTCCTGCTTATGGAATCCTTCTATTCTTGCTAACTGTTTAATTGAATACAGACTGTCTGGATTGGGTTAGACACCGGTGGTGCCGGACTACTGAGATTATTATCTCACACCCTACTCGGACCGCCATTGCACTGGGGTACCCGAGTAGACCTTCTTGCTTGCATGACCTAGGTTGTGAGATGTGCATTTTGTACCTGAGGATTTAGGAGGAAAAGACCAAGCGGGAGCTTGGGATGCTCAGGAGATTGCCCATCGGGATTTGCTGTCTTTTTTTAGTTTCTTTTGTATTGTATTGAAAGTATGTTATATTTTTTACCACATTTCATATCTGTATCATCATCCCTATATTGTGACAACTGGCTTTGGAAACCTTTTATAAAATGGATATTATTATGTATTTTACTTCTGTCTTTCAATTGGTTACTACTTCCTCTATTGAATGATATTTACTCTGACTATACCGCTGTGTTACTCTGATTTGAGGGTATAGTCTCCCCACTATCACCTCCTGAGACCCTCGCTACTAGTTGGCAGCCTCTGGCGTACGGGGAGAAACGCTTGAGGCTATGTGACCCACCGGTCCGGCCACCGGTTCGATGGTACGCCGGGCCGAGACGTTACAAAGTGGTATCAGAGGAGTTTCTTTTTTTTCTGGTTTGTTTTACTATTTGGCGACGATAGAAAGGGATAGGAAGAAACTGGAATTTGGTAATAATCTGTTTCTGGGATTGTCCACCCCATGCATAGGAAAAATTCAAATTTCCTTGAATGGAATTGTTGTTTAAATGATTTTGATCATTATAGTTGATTTGATTTCACCATTGGGTGACGCACATGATTTATGCTAATACTATTGATGAAATTGTGGGATCTGTTTCTATTGTAACCTGAGGATATGAGGGTATTCCATCTCATGCATCATATAGGAACCTTTTAATAAATTTCATACCATGAATTGTGCCATTCCATCTAGGATGCATTAGTTGATTCCTGCTGTTGTGATATGTGTTGTGGTAGTTTTTCCATGCTTCTGTGATATAGCATGTTTCTGTGTTACTGTTTTTGATAACATTCTAGGTTCAGTTAATATGGATTTGGTTTCTTTGACCAAATTAAATGATTGCAATTATGATGGGAGCCAATTTTCAGTTGTAAGGTGTATGGGTGCCTTATAGCTGGGAAAGGGTAACCTGTGTGAGTGAATTTCTGAAAAAGGGCTGCTAAAGTTTTAATTGTAAAATGAGATTGGTTTTGATTAAAGGGATCCAAATTCCAAACTGTAAAGTGTATGGTCACTTTACAGATTGGTAGGTGGCCACCCGTATGATTGGATGATTGCTTTGAGCATGTAAATTTCTGAAATGTGATCTATTTTGTTTAATGGAAGCCAATTTTCAATTCATGGAGTGTATGGGTGCTTCATGGGTTGGGAAACGATAACCCATAAGGAATTTAATGGCAGGATGATTTGTGTGATGTTTATATGTGTAAAAGCTGTTTGACTTTGATATGAAATGTTTTGGCTTGTTGGGACCCTCGTAGGTCGCCTAGTGGTTAAAAGGAAGTTGGTTAAAACTTGAATGTTATGCTTTGAGCTGTCTGATTAAATGATCAAGTGCCTAGTGAATTTTTGTTTGGAAAAGGGTACTTTATGTTTTGAATTTAATCTTTTAAAGTGATTAAATGATAAATGTGAATAAATATAAAGGGCTTGGAAAAAGGAACCTGTAGTGGTGTCCTCTATTGAGACCCCGTGTGGGGGTAGGTTAAGTCTTTCTTGTGAGTTCCTTGGAACGGAACCTTACACATTTTCCGTAGGCTGTTTTCTTTTAGCAATGACGTTAAATGTCAGGGTTTGGGCCTGATGACTTTTGTTGGGCATGACCAAGTGCTTGGGTCGACGCTTGTTTTTCATTAGGGGCTAGCCCGTGGTAGGTAGCGCCCTTAGAGCTTATGTGCTTGGATTGTTTGGTGAACTTTCTGAATTTTGGTACTGTTCAGGTACCATTGTCCCATGTAGGACTTCCAGTTCTAATGACACCTTGTTTTGAGGGGTGGTTATTCTTCTTTTGATCTTGTTAAGGGATTGACATCGGGTAATGCTCAGTATCGGTTGGTTGGACATGCCTCGGGCATGGTCGGTCGCCTTGTTGGTCGTTTGACCCTTTCTTTTGAGCAGTAATGGATGACTTGACATGTCATCATTCAAGAGAATGGTCGAATGGGGAAATACATTGTTTGGATGTGTCTCTAGCATTGTTGTGTACAGTCTCGGGTCATCTCCGTGGTAGAGTGACCTGAGTGTTTGAGAATCAAGTTTTCCCAATGCCCGAGATGATTTTCAGAAGACTCGGGTGGTTGACACGCCGGTCTTGTTGCTTTGGATTCCTTGTACGTTTTTACATGGTGATCGTGGATCATAGGAGAGACACACGTCCGTTCAGTTAATTATGAACAAGTCTGCTTATGAGCAACTTGTCTTTCTTCTTTCGATGACACCGACCCTTCTAAGGTGGGAAGCGTCATGCCAGTTGAGTAAACTGTGTCCTTCCGGGTAGAAGGAACATTCCAAGAGGGACCATCTTGGAAAATGGTCGGGTTTCGATCGATTTTTTTTGGGGTTTTGGTGGTAAGGTTGATAGAAGAATGCCTCGTGTGGGAAAAGGAATTGTGATTAGTTGAAATCTTAATGCGTCAGCAGGTGAAGCCGAGTTTCTTCTTTATAGTCGACCAAGGGTGGTTCGACTGATCTCCTTTCTAGTTTTCGGGTATAAATAACTAGAATCCGTTTTTAATCCTCTTAGTGTACTCTGCTACGCGACGAGCTTGTCCCCTATCTTGCTTTCGTCCTGGATGCGCTAAGAGAGCATCGGTCTTACGCCGCGCTGAAGTTTTAAAAAGCTGTTGAGATTGGTTGGTTGTTCCCTTTCGGCGTTGCACGTTGCATGCATGGTTTTGTTCATGGTTTGATCCTTGAGACGTCACCAGGATTCAGGTATGAGCTTTTCAGTGAACTTCCTCATGGTGAATGTGGGATGCCTTGGGAGAAGGTGTCGTTGTTCAGATTGTGAAGCGCTGGTCACCTAAGACGGGCGTCTTCTGGAATAGTCAACCATAGTGGCTTGAATCTTTTCGACTTGGGTTTAGAGGTTGATGTGGAAATCGACCATTTGATCATTTCAAAATCACGCTAGGTGCATCGTTGGAACGCTTGGAGCGTGCTTTTGAAAGACAGTTCAAAAGGTGGTGGAGCTGTGGTTTGAGTCTTGGCCGTTTAACGTGAAAAATATAAGGTGGGAAGTACCTTTGTTTGGTTGTTTGAAGATAAGATGATGTGATCATGTCTCTTGTGGAATGGGCTTGGGTAAGAGATTTCGTGTTGGATCGGTGGGAAAACGAGCGTTGGCTCGGGTGTTGACGACTTAAGTGTCGTGTGCTTAAGTGGATGATCATGGAGCATTGAACGTTTGGAAACGTAACGCCATCGTTGAGAAAAGCTTCAAGACCCTTGTAGGTCGAATGAAGTGTGCATTGTTCCCGAGGTCTTCTCGGGGAAGAGAAGTTATAAGGTGGGAAGGTTGTAATGACCCGGGTTTTGAACCAAGAAAAAAAGTGGAGAAATTTGAACTTTTTCAATTACTGAACCGGTCATTTTTAGAACTGGGCTTCAGAATGAGATTCCAAAGGTTGGAACCCTCATTTTTAATGTTTTTGGACATGGGTGAAGCCCCATTAAGTTTCTCGAAGGCCCGAGGGGTTTCAGAAGCCCCAGACCCCAGTTTTTAAAGAGCTGTAGAGGGCACACGGTTAGCTCATGGGCTGACCATGCCGTGCGGCCTAAACCATGTGGCCCAAATCAGGTGGGTAGTGGCTTGTGCATGGGCTACGCACGGTTTCCCAAACTGTGTGCCTAGCCCATGCAGCGGGTGTCTTGGAGGCAGTAGACCCCGCACAGCTTGCGCACAGTTTGGCAAACTGTGCGGGTTAAACCGTGCGGTCTGGGTGTGTTAGGTATTTTAATTAAATTAAAAATAAAAAGAAATAAAATAAAAACCTAAATATCTAATACCTCACCCTCTCCCCTCTCACTCGACGAACAGCCCAAGGGGGGCTCTCCCTGCCGCGCGCTCGACCCCCCACCTTGAACTCCCTTCGACTGGCGATTCCTCCTTCGAATCTCCGCGGTAAGCCTCCTCCTTCCTTCCTCCTCCCTACATGGCCGATTTTAGGGATTCTCCTTGCCCTAATTTGGTTTAGTGGAATCTCCCTAGGTTTAGGGTTTATTTGATTTTAGTTGCTTTCTTGATTCAGTTGCTCTAGGGTGTTGCAGAAGGACCCTAGAGGCTCGTTGGTGCTTGATTCGAGATCCACCGCTGAAGGCGAGGTGGATTGCAGTGATTTCAATCTTCCGGTTCGATTCTGAGGTAAGGGTTTTACCTGTTTTTGGTTTTCGTGACTTCCAATTAGTGTCTTAGGTTGTTTTAAAGGTTCCCGCTTTGTTTTACATAGTGCGTTGGACCTTTGGAGTTGGTTCCAGGTTGCCAGAACTTAGGCGGCTCACCTGTGTGGGTATAGGTACATATTTATATGTATGTGGGTTCACCCGGTATGCGTATATTCATGCATGGCAGTGAATATACACTTACGGGTCTAGTTGTCCCCATTTCATATATAAAAGTGCATATACAGGTGAGTGGAGACAGGCTTATGTGTATAAGCATATGTGTAAGGATCCTCTTGCGGACGCTCATGGCCATGTGGAGCATGTCCATAGAGGCTAGGTGTCCTTATATGTATGTGAAATCACATATGCCTCATGAGGGAGAAGCAGCAACAACTTTAGTTAGAAAACACCAAGAGCTAGAGTGGACAGATGGATCCACCTTGAGGTAGGGTCCCTCTCCTTGCCTTTAATTTAAAGTAAAGTACTAATGAGTTATTTCTTCACTGTTTTAGTATGTTAATTATGCAAGTTTAGTTTCAATTAAATGATTCAGTGCAAAGAGTGTGAATTGCAGGGACAAGATTAAAATGCTTGCTTGGTCACTAAACTAACGATTTAATAATAAAACCCCTCAGTCAGAGGTGTGATGTCTTCAAGATAAAAGTAGGAAGTAGATCCTTACACTTGCCTGCTAAATTCTTGTTATGATTTGGTGTTAATTGATGATGTCATGTTTCCTTGAAATTGTACCAAATGGTTAAAGCCTGATTGTTGTGATCTTGCGATGAAATGGTTAAACTTGAATGGAATAGATTAGGGTGGTAAGACCATGCCTTGGGATAATGGAATAAGTACGACTTATGTTAATGGAATGGATCTAGTGAATGGGACTTACCTAGGAGGGGTAGTCCATAGCACCTCTTTATACTTTATAAATCCCTGTATGTCTTTGAAATGATACAAAAGAAATGGAGAATGAATTTGGGGTTAGCCAATACCGTACATGAGTGGGTTGCCTCATGTACCTTATATAAATGCGATGAATATGATAAATGGTGTGATAATGATACTTGATATGGTTTTATTTAAGTATATTTGCATGAATGTGATTATAAACATTTACGTGGATATGGGATATTTGTTTGATTGTGTATGTGGTATGATTCTTTGAATTCTTATGAGGTAATTCCATAGGTAGTATACTACACACATGTTTGTATCGTGAGTGTGAACATGCTGATGCCACAAAATGAGTGGTGATAAAGGTGAGTGCATGTTGAGGCCACCTAGTTACAGATACTTGGTCTGGAAGGGATGCATTATTACCCATTTCCAGTTGACTTCTAGTGTGATAGTACATGTCTGGAAGGGAGACATTCTTACCCCTTTCCAGTTGACTTTTAGTGATGTCTTACGTGTTTGGATGGGAAGCAGTTATACCCCATGCCAGTGTTATGAACGTGTTTGGATGGGAAGCAGTTATACCCCATGGCAGTGTTATGAACGTGTTTGGATGTGATGCAGTTATACCCAATACCAGTAATATGAATGTGATGTATGGGAGGCATTCTTACCCCTTTCCAGTATACTAGGGATGAGAGGCATTCTTACCTCATGCCTGTTATCTTCAGCTGGTGGGTGGGAGGCATGATTACCCCACACCATCTTTTATAAATATTTACATGTGTAACTGTAGTGGCATGATCATACTGATATCCCAGCAACGAGCCGAAGCTGGTATAGCTGTCAGGTTTCCTTGGGAAACCTAGATGGGTGTTACTATTCTATATTGTCTTGCTTATCGAATCCTGCTATTCCTGATTACTGTTTAATTGAATATACACTGTCTGGATTGGGTTAGACACCAGTGGTTCCAGACTACTGAGATTATTATCTCACACCCTACTTGGGCCACTATTGCACTGGGGTACCTGAGTAGACCTTCTTGCTTGCAGTACCTAGGTTGTGAGCTGTGCTGTTTGTACCTAAGGAGTTAGGAGCAAAGGACCAAGCAGGAGCTTGGGATGCTCAGGAGATTTCCCATCAGGATTTGCTATCTTTTCTTCATTTCTTTTGTATTGTATTGAAAGAATGCTGTATTGTTTACTGCTTTCCATATCTGTATCATCATCCCTATATTGTGAAAACTGGCATTGGCCACCTTTTATAAAATGGATATTATTCTGTCTTTTACTTCTATATTTCAATTGGTTACTACTTCCGCTATTGAATGATATTTACTCTGACTATGCCACTATGTTACTCTGATTTGAGGGTATAGTCTCCCCAATATCACCTCCCGAGACCCTCACTGCTAGTCGGCAGCCTCTGGCATACGAGGAGATGCGCTTGAGGCCATGTGACCCACCGGTCCGACCACCGGTTCGATGGTACGCCGGGTTGGGACATTACAATAGAGTCTTGTAACAAGATCCCTATAGGCATTAAAGCTTCCAAGTTTACCACAATTCCCTTTGAAGATATTGAACCATAACCATAACAAGGTGAAGACAAATCATAAAATAACCTATGTAAATGACCTCAATGATCACAAGAACTATATATATTCATATGTGCAAGAAAATAATTCATAGTGTGACCTATCTTACCAAATTGGTATAATATCAAAGAAATGCTACCAGCTACTACTAATGGTGTGAAGGAAGCCTGGTACTGAGATATAATAGCTTAACCTCTATGATTATCTGATAACTTCCTATTCGTTCCATGAGAGACTCTAAATTTGCCACCAGGTAAAGGAGTAAGTAAAACTAATCCAAAATTTATTACTAGATCTATTTATACCATCATTTATCTATCCATTACCTCCATATTGGTTATAAGATTCTTCATGAAGAAAAAATAATGAATGTATTTTCATAAATCCATTTGGAATATCTGAGTCATCATCTTTTTATTTTCTATAATCTCAAGATAAAATTTGATGAATTCGAAAAAAAATTGGAATATTCTAACATTGATATATCAATTATATGAATTGAGTGAAACTCAATTGAAAATTATATAGTTTCGGAATATTGGTGGAACTTCTGAAACAAAATTTTCTTAATGTACTTCTACTCCATGACCTCATGTTTCTTTTCTTGGACCATCACGTCTTACCACCTCTTTCTAGGTCCTCCAATATTGATTTTAGAACACTTAAACTTAAGTGATTCTATATTATATGTGATTTAATCAATCTTGTTAAACTATTCCTACAATTTTTTAGGTTCATTTATCCCTTGAATGGATGGAGGCTTCTAGAGGTGAAATTCCTTAGCTCTATCATTGTCACCTCCAGCTCATGGTTGTGTCTCCCTAGCCTAAGTTCGAGCAAGAGGTATATTTTGGTACACTATGTGAACATCCCTTACTATAGACCCAAAAACGTTCTAATTAAACAGAGGGTTCCCTCATGAATCATTATCTATAGTACCCCACTGGGGAATATGAGAAAGTCTAATGGGTGGAATGATACTATATTAATAAATAAAAACAAACCATCATAGTAGGAATAAAACATAGTTTGAATCTAGATAATTCATTAAATAATTGAGATTTAACAAAAAAACTAACATAGAAATACATTTACAAATATATCATGGTAACTTAAGGCTCATCGAGATGAGAGATGTCTAGATACTCACTTGAAACATACATCTTATATCCCAACATTAAAATATTCCATCTACTGAGACATCCCAAAATTCATTATGATAATGAAAATAGACAAAACATGTCCTATGATACTAATTTATTAATAAATATCCTGGATTACCAAACTAACTAGAATCTAATACATTCTTAACATGCCATGAATGGTGTTCCCAATACTAACGGTTCAGAGACAAGCACTTGATCATTAAGAACTACCCTTGGGAATAATTTTTTCACAAAATAATGTAAAAAAGAATAACATATATAAAGATAATGTTGGTATGACAATACAAGTCAATAATAGGAAGCAAACAAAATAAATACATAATAGGAGTCCAAAAACCACATGAAAAAAGTACATGTGTAAGAAAAATACATATCCATGCAATGTATAGTCACCTCGTGACTCCCAAAACCTAAAAAATCACGATGAGGAATACACACACCTAATAATGTATTCTAGATGTGATAAAAACAAGACTAGTAGGATCCCACAAAGAATTAAATAAGTAGTTGTTATTAAATTACCCAAATCTGGTCATTTTAAAAGAAAAAAGTTATGATTTACAATTTTAACAATTTTACCAAAAAAAGGAAATTCAACCTTTTCAGTAATTTATATAAAATTTCATATTAATAATTTTTTAAATAACATTAAAATAATATATTTATCATTTTAAATGAGTGCATCAGAAATCCACATAAAATTAGGTCACAATTTAAAGTAACCCTAGGATAATATAAGTCCATGATAACCATGATCATCACTCCATGTGATTAATAATGACTAGTTCACACTAAATAAGTCCCTGATATGATGACCAAATGAGAAGTGGAACCACCTAATGTGTGAATCCCCCTTTGATGTCATGTAAACTTGTCCCCAGAATGATAGTCAAAGGATAAGAGGAACAACCTGATGTGTGAAACTCTTTATGATGTCATGTAAACAATTCCATGAAAAACCCCTTCCTAAGTAACCCAGGATCCCATGTGATAAAATTTTTCAATATTCTATAATGTGTATATCACATTTACAAAATCAAACAAAAACCCATATTTCTCACTAAAACCCAGATTTGAAATCCAATTTTATAAAATAAGAAAATGGTTATATGAATTCAAACATTCTATAGAAAATACAAAGTAGGAAATAATTTTATAAATAAACCACAATTTACACATTTCAATAAATTAAACATATTTCCATTACTAGTTTATAAATAATTTTTTTAAACAAACAAGAATTCATAATTCATATGGTAAAGACATTATATGAAACTACTCACCTTAACCACTATGTATTCCAATAATTCTAGGGGATCCACACACCAAAAGTGTAGAGGGATCTATAAATCAATAGGATATTGTAAACCATAAATACCATAACATCATATTTAGATCCAACAATCCTATGGCCCACATAGAAGGGAGAGGGACCACTTACCAGGAAGGCTCCAAATATTAACACAATGATCTACCAAGGTCTAATGAATTACACCTATTTCAAAGACCTATATAATTACAACCTCATAAGATCATAAAAATAAACATAGATATATTTATTAAACCTATAATATAATATTTACATTAGGATAATTATGTGGGATCTAGATTCTAGGAGAATGAATATGATGAATGAGGACACACATTTAATTTCCATGACTTAGATCTACAAGATCTAGTCATTTCACACTCTAAAATAAAATAAAACTATAAAATATACAAGAGGAGTATCATATATTGATAGAATAATTAACTGGATGAATAATTAGGCTAAACAGAGGAATTTCATTTCTTAAAAATAAAAATAAAAATAATTAATCAACATCACACGATTTGGTTGCACAGTTTGGAAAATTATGCACCAAATATGTGACACTTTTTGGGATACTTGAGGAGATACATGGTTTAAGAAAATGTGCAACATGCATGTGATGTTCCTTTGTTCCATATTTAATTGTTTAAGAAGAAGGATTCATGGATTGTCTTAATCATGTGCTGACCGTTCACCCTCCTCTAGAACTCCAAAATAGTATTCACGATTTTCTGATATGGCCTATACGGTTTTACCTTAACATTCAACAAAATTTAAAATGATAATAAAACTATAAAAACTCTAAAATTTCACTCGAATCAATGCATGGAAATACCGTATGAAGTGATGGTCAAAGTAGAAGTATATTCATACTCGATAGTGATTTCCGGATGAGGCACACTTGAATAAGAAACTATGATAGCACCCAACTCTCCATCATGCAATCCAACAGTTATATGTGTTAGGCCCACAAGGATGAATACCCTGAGAGGGGGGGGGGGTGAATCAGGGTATGAATAATTCAAAATTAAATCCCGTTCTGATCTTGTTTCATTGTTAAGAAAAACACTCTTCTCTCTCTTTCCCGTTGCACAATATAAACAGAAAGTAAAGAATGAACATGACACATCGATTTTAACTTGGTTCAACCTCACTAGGCTATGTCCAAGGAGCATACACTGGCAATGTGCCGATGTACCAATTCACTAAAAGTGCACTGCTGTTTACAAGGTTCGGGCTAGATCACTTCTATGCCCCAGATCACTGCCTTTAAAAAGTTTAGGGCCAGCTCACTGCTTTCCCAAGGGTCACTCCCTGTCTCTCTCTCTCTAGCTCACTGCCGGTAGAGAGGATCACCTTCTTCCTCTTCCTTTGATCACTGCTCTGGAAGGAATCCACTCACAGTTTATAGACTTGTATGTATCTTCATTATCACTAATGAATACATCCTCTGCTGTATGTGGATGCTCTGTTGAATTTTAACTTTCACCTGTAGATGAATCTCTCTTTGCACTAAAGGTATCGGGAAATCTTCTAGCTTTCATGTAGCCCAGAAACACTACCGTGAATCAACCTTACTTGGTGCACAAGTCTAACCCGACGTGCAAGTATCAGCGCACATGTCACAACTGGCACGCAAGTCACTTCAACCACTTGCGTGGCACAATCTTCTGCAACTACAAACCTACATGACTCAACCCCTTTTACACCCAAACCAATATTTGTGCGCAACAAACAACTACTGTGAAACTTCAAACACTGGCACACAAGTCCACCTGCGTGACCACACACCACTTGCGTGACCACCACACCAGCATGACAGGAGATCCGATTTTTCAAAGTGTTGAAATCTGTTAGAAATGAGGAGGGGTGGTCCTGTATTTATAGGCATTTGATCACCATGCGCGAGGGCGCGCAAGTCTCCCCTCAACGCGCAGGTCTCATCGTGCTGGTCTCTTCCCCTACAAGTCACTTGCGCGACCCTCTTTCCTTTGCCATATTTCGAAGATCTGATCTTTAAAAACATATGGCGTGCAACTTTCCAACCCTCCTAGGCACCAGCGCGCAAGTCATTTCACGGCGCGCAAGTCGCCTGTGTGACTTCACCAACACCTGCGCGGACCTCTTTTCTTTGCCATATTTTTACCTTCTAATCTTGAAAAACATTAGGCGCGCAAGTTTACTCTCCTTCAAGTACATGGAGTGCAAGTCCCTTTGCCAAAAACAACTTTTCTTCATTTGTCAATTTTCAGGCCCAAAAATTTGGCAAACACTGGAAAACGACACCACCTTGTATCTTCTCTTTTCATACCACCTCCAGATCATCCATTCCTTTGTAGACGTTCTGGAATAAAACATGGATCGTTGACTATAGCTCTTGAACTCGATATTCCACCATGAAATCCTTTTTTTCAAAAAATTTGTATGTCATCGTTTGCTTTGTCAACAATCACAACACAGATGTGCACTTTTTCAACAAACACAATCACCTCAAAAATGATTCAATGATACCTTGAGGGATTTTTTCCCAACAATCTCCCCCTTTGGGTTTGTTGAAAACTCTTCCATAAAAAGATACATTGTTAATTCTTCATCCACCATTCTCCTATTTCGATTCTGATAGCAATCAAGGATTTACTCAACACATACTCTAAGCCCACATGAGTAATGATCGACGTGAGAAACACGAGTAAATGAAAAATTCATCATTAAATAACTTCAACTCTAACACCCACTATTGACACCAAACAGATACCAATTTGTTGGAAATATTTTTACCGCATCCCAACACCACTCTTCTGCTGTTATCATGATCCTCAGCTGTCGTGATATCTATTCTTTGATCGATTACTTCAAGCATTGTAAGATTTAATACTCTCCCCCTTTCTCATTGCACTCCACCTATCTCGCTTCTCTACCTGTCAGCTTCTCCCCATATAAATCATGATTTATCAAATTTCCACACGGTCTCCCCCTTGAACAATCACAATTTTCTCCCCCTTTGTCAACGAACCCAAAGGTCACTCATTTGTAGTCTGTAACAGAGTAGAGAACACATATCAGCACATTAGGGAAAAACATATCATACCTTGGGGAGAGGGGGAGGTGGTTCCACATCCACACTCTTTTAAGTACAGGGAATCGACTGAAATCCCATAGCCTGTTGATGTCTCTCAAAAGCTTCCTTGGGTAAGGCCTTTGTTAGAATGTATGCAACCTGTAGCTCTGTAGGCACATACTCCAACTTCACGATTCCCTATTCAACCTTATCCTTGATAAAATGATACTTTATCTCAATGTGCTTTGTCCTTGAGTGATGGACGAGATTTTTGATGAGATTTATAGCACTTGAGTTATCACACTAGATTCCAATCAGAGACTTCACTTCAACTCCCATGTCTTCAAGCTGCTGCTTCATCCACAATAACTATGTGCATGCTTGAGTGGCCGCAATATACTCAGCCTCTGTGGTGCTCAATGAAATGAAATCTTGTTTCTTGCTTAGCCAAGAAATATATAATCCACCAAGATAGAATGCACCTCCTAATGTTGATTTTCTGTCATCTACTGATCTGGACCAATCTGCATCTGTGTAACCCAATAATACTGATTGAGATTTGTCATTATACATCAGACCGAAATCCAAGGTGCCTTTGATATACCGAAGTATTATTTTCACTGCAAGCATGTGGATTTCCTTGGGATTACTCTGATATCTTGCTACTTGGCATGTGGTGAAAACAATATCAGGCCTTGTTGCGGTCAAGTACAACAAACTTCCAATGATTTTCCTGTATTCTGTGATATTAACTGCCTTGTCATCCACATCTTTTGATAATTTCATCCGGGTAGCGACCAGATTCTTCATCTCCTTGGAATTATCCATGCCAAACATTATTAAAACCTCCTTGGAATATTTGGATTGAGAAATTAATGTTCTATTTATTCCTTGTGTCACCTTTAGACCAAGGAAAAACGTTATCTCACCAATCATTGACATTTCAAACTCATTTTTCATGAATTTGTAAAATTGTCTGCACTGAGATTCATCTGATCCGCCAAATATTATGTCATCGACATAACCCAACACCATCATTATTTTATTACTGTCATTGCTGAAATAGAGATTTTAATAAACTCCCCCGTGCTGGAAACCAAGCTTCTTCAAGTACTGATCAAGACTTGAGTACCATGCTCTTGGTGCTTGTTTCATCCCATACAACACCGTCTTCAGCCTACAAACTTTGTTCTCATCCTCATGAATGAGAAAACCATCTGGCTGCTCAATATACACCTACTCTTCCAGAACTACATTCAAGAATGCCGATTTGACATCCATCTAGAACACTTTGAACTTTCTTTTCACAACTATGGCAAAAAATAATCTGATTGTCTCCAGCCTTGCAACTGGTGCAAATATCTCATCAACATCTATTCCCTCCATCTGGGAGTATCCCTTGCACACTAGTCGTGATTTATCCGAATCACTTTGCGATCTTCATTCATCTTGTTGCGATAAACCCATTTAGTCCTGATGACATTCTTATCTGCTGGCCTTGAAACATTATCCCATGTCTAGTTCTTCTCAATCTGATCAAGCTCTTCATTCATAGCTTGAACCCAGTGTTCATCTTCAGATGCATCAAAAAAACATTTCGGCTCCACCTAAGATAAAAATGATGTTTGCTATAATGATTTCATTCTTCGAGTCTGAACTGGATCTGTCTAATCACCAATGATATTATGCCTATCAATTTCAGATCGACTCTTTGGATTCCTTGCAGACACAGACTTGACACTTTCTTGTTCATCATCAGTATCTTCTTCTGAGTCAGCCTCTGCCAATTCTGCTCCCCCTGTGTTTCTTACCTCATCATCACTTTCATCCAGAAACTGTTCACTGGGTCATTGAGTATTCTGTTCATTTTCAACTATAGTGACATCATTTCTCTTAACAATTTTTCCCAGACTTTTGTTGAAGCATTTATATGATTTGCTTTTCCCTGATTAGCCAAGGAATATCCCCTCATCTCCTCTTGACTCAAACTTCCTGTGATTTTCTTTGTTTAGAATGAAACACTTACTTCCAAAGATTCGAAAGTATTTAAACGTTGTCTTCTTTCCATACCACATTTCATACAGAGTCTTACCTTCCTTCAGACACAACAGAGACCTGTTCGAGATATAGACCGATGTCAAAACTGCTTCCTTCCAAAATTTCTATGGTAGGTTTTTTTCAATAGGCATCATTTTGGCTATGTTGTTGATGATATGATTTCTCCTCTCAACCAATCCATTCTGTTGGGGAGTTCTCACTGAATAACCTTGATACCTTATCCTGTGTTTCTTGAGATAGTCTTCAACTTGACTGTTTGTGAATTCCGTACCGTTGTCAGTACAAAACTTCAGAATTTTCTGCTCAAGCATCCTTTCTGACTCCCTCCTATACTACTTTATGCAACCGAACACCTCTGTCTTATGGGTAATGAAAAATACCCAAGCCATTCTGCTATAATCATCAATGAAAAGAACATAGTACTTTTTCCCATTTATAGCTTGTGGTGAGATAGGTCCACATATATCAACATGCACCAATTAAAGCACTATAGTTGATTTATGTTCCTTTGGCCTGTATGTATTTCTGATGATATTACCTTGTTGGCAAGCATCACACATATGAGTGCGATCACATGATAGTTTGGGAAGGTCTCTAGCAGCATCACACTTTACCAGATCTTCTATGGATGGTTGGCATAGATGACCAAGTCGCTTATGCCACAACTGGTTTTCTTACTCTATGGATAAAAGGAACGTATATCCTTCCCCAACTACAAGGTAAAGATTTCACTTTGTCCTTTTTCCATGTAGAACAATTACTCCATATTTTCCTTTCACAACACACATCTTCTTGGTAAATCGGATAGAGTTCCCAGAGTCACATAGTTGACTGACACTGAGAAAGTTATGACGAAGACCTTCTACTACCAAGACATCCGTACGTCTCATTTCTTTTTCCCCAAACTTGGTTTTTCCTGAGCCAACAATCTTTAGGCCTTCATCGTTTCCAAATTTGACAACTCCTTCTTTGTCATATTTTATGCCTGTAACAAGATCCTTTTTACCTGTCATGTCAGATGTGCAACCACTATCAAGGATCCATACACCAAATCGATCTGATTCCTTAAGGGCAATTTCTACCACCACAACCTTCTCATTTTTCTTCTTCTTGGTCCATACTTTTTCCTTCACACTCATCATGGATTGAGACTTCAGTTCTTTCTCAGAGTATGATGGGCCAGCTCCATCTTGCAAAGTCGCAAATCTATTATGCATTTTTAACTCACCTATGGGTTCATTGATCTACTGCATGCGAATGTTTTGATTCTTCTTTGGCACATTTCTCTGTATGGTCGAAGTACAGTACCTAGCCATGTTCCCAAATCTTCTGCACCAAAAACAGTGTCCTTCGAAATATGTTCTGTAAAACTGTTCTCTGTTTGGATACCACCTCTGTTCTCATTCCCTTGGATATCTCTTGGCTATGGAACACACATACTATGAATGTACCATCTTTCCACAACAATAAAACCTGATATAAGGTGCATTTCTTCATGTTACTTCAGTACAATTAGTTTCACCTTATGATCTCTGAATATTCTGGTTCTGCTTTGTGCCCAAATCAACCTTCAATCTCGGGATGAGTGCTTGCGGTCTGACATCAATTGCCACAGATTTTTGCTTCTGATTAATCCCTAAATCAGCCTTAACATTTGAGCTCAATTGCGGATTATTTCCTGCTGAACTACTAGGATACTCTTTCATATTTTCAGTCTTCAGAATAACTTTCTTTCCCAAGAATGAATTGGGAATCAAGGGTTTTTCCTGGTCTTTAACTTTTCTGCACAGACCGACAACTTCTTCTTCAAGCTCTTCAATACTCTTGACGTGATATTCACTTTTCTATTCAATCCATCGATCTCCCTTTTCTATTCTTCAATCTTGAGCTTATACTCACTAACTAATTCTGAGTTATCTGGTGTTGATAACTTGAGTTTTTCAATTTCTTCCATCAACTCAGACTTCTATTCTTCCTACTAATTCATATAGAGTTTGGAATCATGAACAACTTTATTGGATTTCTTTGTTTGGGATCTCCAAACATCTATCTCCTCAAGAGCTGCTTCCAATTCGGCTTCCATATCAACTCTTCCTTAAACTTCTTCTTCTTCTTCTCCAGCGTCAGTTTCTTCCTTTTCCTGAGAACTACCGATAACCGCCACCATAGAATTTTCTCCTCGATCTTCACAGTTCTCTATTTCCTCGACCTCTTCAACCTCAGGCTCATTTGAACTATCTATTTCTTGTGAAATAAGATTCTTCTTCTTGAAGAAATTTCTCTTGAACTGCTTCTTCTCTTTCACATAGGCTGAAGATTTCTTTTTGGGAATTTCAACATCATCTTCATAATTTTCTTCTTGAAACTTTTTGGGACATCTTGCTGTGAGATGTCCAACATTTCCATATCTAAAGCATGCAAGAGGAAGTTTCCATTTGAACTTTCCTTTTCCTCTTTGAAGATTTGAGGAGAGGAATGACATTACCTCATCTTTCTCTTCTTCCTCCTAAGAATATTAAATGTTGAGCTTATTCATGTACTTAAATGCCACCTCTTTGAATTTCCCCTTTTCCACAACGTCATTATCATAATTTCTCATTTCATATGCAACAAGGGTGCTGTGCAGGTTATCCAATGTCAATTCTTTCGGGTCTTTATCTTCCAAAACAGAAACTTTTGGATTGAACCGACATGGAAGTTTTCTCAAGATGCGCTTCACAATTTTTATGTCTTTGATAATCTCACCAAGACCTTGCATGTATTCTACCACAACATTTATCCTGTAAAATAATGCATCAATAGACTCATTCGGGTTCATTCTGAAATCTTCATACTTGTTCCACAACACTTGCAGCTTTGCCTCTCTGACCTTTGTATCCCCTTCATATATATTCAAAATATTTTCCCACATGGAATGTGACGTTTTTCATGACATCACCTTTGTATAGATGGAATTGGAAAGGGATCCCCCTAAGGAATTGATTGCTTTGGAATCAGAATCTAACTCTCTATGCTCAGCTTCTGATAAAGCACCACTAGTAATATTAGCTATGATACCATGCATAGATACTGAAAACACATCCATTCTCAAAGATCAGAAATAGTTTTGCATTAAATTCTTCCATATCTGAAAATTACATCCGTCGAATATCGGAATCCCTTTATGATTAGTGACCTCCATTGAGAGAAGAAAAAATATCTACCTTTCTCTCTAATACCAATTGTTAGGTCCACAAGTATGAATACCCTGAGGGGGGGGGGGGGAGGGGGGGTGGTGAATCAGGGTATGACTAATTTAAAATTAAATCCCGTTCTGATCTTGTTTTGATGTTAATAAAAACACTCTTCTCTCTCTTTCCCATTGCACAATATAAACAAAAAGTAAATCATGAACAGGACACAACGATTTTAACTTGGTTCACCCTCACTGGGCTACGTCCAAGGAGCATACACCAACAATGTGCCGATGTACCAATTCACTAAATGCTCAATGTTGTTTACAAGGTTCGGGCTAGATCACTTCTATGCCCCGGCTCACTGCCTTTACAAAGTTTAGGGTCAGCTCACTGCTTTCCCAAGGGTCAATCCCTATCTCTCTCTCTCTGGATCACTGCTGGTGGAGAGAATCAACTTCTTCCTCTTCCTTTGATCACTGCTCTGGAAGGAATCCACTCATAGTTTATAGACTTGTAGGTCTCTTCATTATCACTAATGAATACATCCTCTGTTGTATGTGGATGCTCTGTTGAAGTTTAACTTTCACCCATAGATGAATCTCTCTTTGCACCGAAGGTATCAGACAATCTTCTAGCTTTCACGCAGCCTAGAAAAACTACCGTTAATCAACATTACTTGGCATGAAAGTCTAACCCGACATGCATGTATCAGCATGCTGGTCACAATTGGTGTGCAAGTCACTTCAAACACTTGCATTTTACAATCTTCTGCAACTCCAAACCTACAAGACTCAACCCATTTTACACCCAAACCAATATTGGCGCGCAACAACCAACTAGTGCGCAACTTCAAACACTGGCACAAAAGTCCACCTGTGCGACCACACACCACTTGAACGACCACCACACCAGCGTGATGGGAGCTCTGATTTTTCAAAGCGTTGAACTCCGTTAGAAATGAGGAGGGGTGGTCCTGTATTTATAGGCATTTGATCACCCTGCGCGACGACGCACAAGTCTCCCCTCAGTGCGCGGGTCTCAGTGCGCATGTATCTTCCCCTGCAAGTCAACTACATGACCCTCTTTCCTTTTCCATATTTCGAAGATCTGATCTTGAAAAACATATGGCACACAACTTTCCAACCCTCCTAGGCACCGACGCAAAAGTCATTTCACGATGCACAAGTCACCTGCGTGACCTCACCAACACCTGCGCGACCCTCTTTTCTTTGCCATATTTTGACCTTCTGATCTTGAAAAAAATTAGGCATGCAAGTTTCCTCTCCTTCAAGTACATGGAACGCAAGTCCCTTTTCCAAAAACCACTTTTCTTCATTTGTCGATTTTCAGGCCCAAAAATTTGGCAAACACTGGAAAACGGCGCTACCTTGTATCTACTCTTTTCGTACCACCTCCAGATCATCCATTCCTTTGTCGACGTCCTAGAATCAAACATGAATCGTTGACTATAGTTCTTGAACTCGACATTCCACCATGAAATCCTCTTTGTCAACAAATTTGTATGTCATGGTTTTTTTTTCAACAATCACAACACATATGTGCACTTTGTCAACAAATACAATCCCCTAAAAAATGCTTCAATGATACCTTGAGGTATTTTTTCCCAACAATCTCCCCATTTGGATTTTTATGAAGAGGTTCATTTCTGGGCTAATGATGAAAAATAATGATTTTTCAAAAATGATTGTTTATTTTATTTCAATAAACATAATTTATATGTTTGAAATGGTTTTATATTTTTTTTAATGTCACATGAGATTTATTTTATTAAAAATAATTCAAATATTATATTGTTAATCAATATTATATTTGATTTAATTATAAAATCATTATTATGATCCAAACAACAATTTGTCTAAAAATTGTTTTCCAATTCATTTTGTGAACTTATATTAAAAGTAAATTTTACCCCTTATATAAATTTACTATTATAAGATTGATTAAATATTTGGTATCATCATATTTATAGTATGTAGTAATGTTCATTTAATTTTTATCCATAATGAATAACAATCATGGTAAATGTTTATCACCAGGGTAAGAGGTAAAATAGGTTAAACATGATTAAAATTATATGATAAGGTATCAAAATCAATATAAAACATTATATTATTTCATTTTATGAGTTTATTTATACCTTAATTATCCTATCATAAAAAAATATGGACTTTTAATTCCACTTTCTTTTGATTATAACCTTCATATTATTTTATGTTTGGAGTAATTACATTTTCCGCCTCTCTCACTTTTTTCTTTGTCATAATAATTATATAGATAAAAATGATAAATGGGAAAATATAGATAATAAAATTTATTATTATTAGATTATATTTATGATATGAATTTAATTTTTATTTATTTATGGTGTAATTACCAAGAATGTTTACCAAGTTCCAACACAACACTTGTGATTATAGTATTAAAATCAAGTAAATTATTTTTAAAACATTAAAAGTCATTCATTATTGATATATTTCAGTGTTACACGAATTTTATGCATAATTATAATGTATATGTGATGAATAAAGAGTTTATATTCTAATTAACTTATATTCATGATTCCATTAAAGTAAAAATATGTGAAAAATCATGAAAATGACTTTAAATGATATTTAATATTTAATATTTATTTTAAAATAATTATAAAATTATAAAAATATTATAATAAATCAAGTTAATGTAAGTTTTTTGAGACTATATTTAATTTTAATTTTATGTGACACTTGAAAATTTTAAAATTACATTCTTGTCCATTAATGATTGAATATTTTTTAAATTTCCTTGAATTTTTTTACTATAAAAAGGGACTCACCTCAATATTTTCCAAAAACAAATTATGTTCATGTTTATCTCAATAATATGCCAAAATAACTCTATAAGAATCCATTCCCATTTCTGGAATCTCTTGAAATGACTATAAACCTCTCCTTCAAATCCCTAAAGCTCAATCGAAAGGAGGACACCAAAGGAGGTAGAATACTTCTCAACTAATTTCTTTTAAGTTTATTTCTTATAGAGCCTTCTTCAAACCTATCATAACCCTTATGATATAATAACATAATTTTATAAAATAGAAATTAATTTTATATTTATTATGTTATAACCCTTTCTGATATCCTTTATATCCTATGGGAAATTATAAAATCTCTCATGCGTAAGTGTTGACTACCACCTCTACTAAGAGTTGAATTTTGTTTTCCATCACCGCCTCACAGAATAGGTTATAAAGAAGAAATTAATGAATATATAATTTTTTTAATAAATTCTTATGGTTATAGGATGATAATATATTACTTATTATTATACCCTTTTCATCCATTGGAATATGATTGTGTTTATCATGTGTATGTGTGGACTACCACCTCCACGAAATGATGTGATTCATTTTTCATTTGTACTTCACATGGATTATAATAAGGATGAATATAATTAATAAATATGAAATTTATAACATAATTGTGGTATTTTAAAATTAATATATTCTCAGTTTTATTTAATTTCAACCTATTACAAAAAAATGAAAACATCATTCATGCATACCTACATACTATCTTTTATAGGAAATGATGTGATTCATTTTTCATGAACGCATTAAATTAATGGTTATAAAAATTATATTTATTATATAAAATTTATAATTATATATTGTTTAAAATTATGGAGATAATGAAACCATGAACCCTTTGAACATGGTCAATTCACCAATATTATTTTGAGGTTATAAATCAAATGACACCAAAATGTCCAATATGGACCTAACCGATTAAATTACTATATAAGAAATGGTAATAAAGGAAATAAAAGGATTATGATAGGGGAATGGACCTGAAAATTTTAATTACGATTGTATAAATTTAATGTAATTTTATTTTTCTGGAATGTATAGGATGTACATGGTGAATCAAGAGATGATTTAAGGGATTGTTCTTGAAAAAAATTAATTTTTAAACACATTCTCATTCATGTCTATATTCTTAAAATTTCATTATGGAAGTTCTTATCAACTTTTAAATATTTCCTAATGTAATTTTAATAATATCATGACTCTATTTACAAATTATAGAATAGAATCTTTTCATTTTTTTCATACAACCCACATTTGACTTTATTTATAGATTTTGAAAAGAATTTTTTTAATAATTACTGTATGACAACCTTTTTTCAATGTCATATATTTTATTAGTTATCAATATTTTTTATATGTTTTCAATTTTTTTAAAAATATATTACTTCTCATTCTTCTTTGAAATTTTCATTTTATGATTTTTCAAACATAAAGGATTTTTACCCTTATTTTTAAGTGAATACCAAAAGTATTTCTACATATATATTAAAAAAAATATTTTATGTGATTTTATGATGTAAATATATTCTTGTATGTTTAATTTTTTATGTTTGGATCCTTGGAAATTGTTAATGGGTGAGCCTGATATATCTCTCCAATGCATTGGGAAATGATTTTGTTCTCTGAAGAGTTATAATGGAATTAAATGAGTAGGTTATTCCATTTTTAATGGTTTTATAAATATGATTTCCAAAGGTATATAAATGAAATTTCTATAACCAAAAAATAGTTTCTATGGAAAATTTTTTATTTTATAAGGTGAGAAATTGAGCTGATTTTTTATGAAACTTTACGACAGTTTTATGGCTGAAAGGTATATTTTTCAAGAATTTTTTTCATGGATTATTATGTTTTCTAATAAATACTCCTGATTATGATTTTACCTGAATTATTTATTATGAAATGTATTATCAAAATATTTTGGAAGTTATACTAATTTCATGTGTATGTAAATGAATATTTGATCTCAAAGTTTATTATGTATAAGAAAAAATATTCTTATATATTTAATTGTTTTCAAATAGAAAAACATATTCATTTTATTTTTATATCCTTTAATGAGATTTTTTTACTCATACCGCATTTTTGATTTTTGTTCAAATAGTATAAGGATGAGTATGAACTATATCAAGGTATATCTTTCCACTATAGGGAATCTTCTTAAAATAAGAAAACTTGTTTTGAATGAAATATGCGTTTAAATTAATGTATTCTATTTTTTATGGAATAATGAATACTTATTGGAATTTTTCACTTTATATTATAAGGTATTTATATGTAGGAGTTATTCCTAATTCTCTAAAACTCTAAACCTAAAATATATTTAGAATGTAAGAAAATTAAATCCTTGCTATTAAACTCATTATTTTGGGTTCTGAAAGGAATTAATAATTACTGGTATTTAGAACATTTATTCATATATATATATATATTCTATAAGTCACCCTCTAGGTTGTAAATAGTGTCTCTAGTCTCATGTAGATTTACTTCTTGAAATTTTACATAGACATGTTCTTCCTCAACATTGATGATTTTGATTAAAAACTCTATAAACCTAATTTTTTTGTTGAATATAAAATGAAAATCCATTAAATATACTTTGGTTTAAATTTATCTATGTTATCTTCATCATTAAGAAAATTAAAATTCTAAAAAAATAGAATGATTTAACTCACCACTGGTTTTATCTTATTCTATAATACAAAAGGAATTTTCATAAAAAGTGTTTTAATGAGAGCCCTATTAATTATATTAAAAGTTATAATATGGACTCAATTGAAAAATAAATAGGAAACACATACTCATTGAGCATGTTTTTTGAAATCAATTTTAGGTTTTTGTTTCGCCATTTAATTTTTTATTAATTCATTCAAGGTAAAGTGAATTTTTGGATTTAATCATTTACTAAAATAAATATATCCAAACTATTTATTTTCAAATTAAAGACTATGGTCACTTCCTAAGGTGTTA
Organism: Viscum album; assembly: GCA_963277665.1. NCBI lineage: Eukaryota > Viridiplantae > Streptophyta > Magnoliopsida > Santalales > Viscaceae > Viscum > Viscum album. The sequence continues at coordinate 1,831,446,440 of OY728127.1, read as the reverse complement.
CCGGTATATCTAACATGGTTTTTTGTTATCTATTAAAACAATACAAGGTAAGAGAAAGATTCATGTTTGCAATATTAAAAAGTAAAACCAAGTAATTATTGAATAATCATCAATAATGACATAATACTAGTGTTATATATATATATATAAGTAACAAAAAAATCTATATAAACCAACTAAAGTGTTTATGTGGTGGAATTCTATTTATTTAGTTAGAATGAAACTGATTTGACGCTTTCAATCTTGATATGGATTATAGAAATTATCAGTTGGGAAATCTATAATGGGAAAATACTTAACAAAACCTTTAATATATTTTTTCCTAATTCAATTAAAATTATAATGTCCAAATATTCTATTTAAAATGAATTATTCTCTATGAAAATCACTATTACTAAAAAAATCTATAAAATTAATAAATTTAAATCAATATTATAACAATATTCATTTCCATTTCTAAAAAAATCAAAATTATTCATTATATTTAAAATCATTCATGTATCATTATCAATATTAACATAACATAAATAATCATTTAAATTATTAGTATTAACTATATTCTACTTTAAACCATTACCAAATAATAATTCTGAAATAGTTTCAAAATCTGAAATAATTTCATATTCGGAAATACTAACTTCTCCAAGACTAATGACTTGTCATCTTCCCTTATCTCAATTATAAACTATCCTACTTGAAAATTAAATAATATTTTAAATCTAGAGAAATCCCCATCCATTTTCCTTATAAATCCACTATCCAAGTACCATAGTGTATTAATTTTTATCTTTAAGCATAAAACATTACAATGTGATTCTATAAAGAATTGGTTTGTTGTCACTGTTAGTTAATCTCATTCACTATGATATGAGAAACTATATTTATATTCATAGAAACTATGAGTTCTATCTTTCATATATTTCTAGGTAAACATTACCTTTTTATATTTATTATTAATTTTTTTGGGTAAACTACATTGATGTGTCCATTATTTTTACACTCTTAAAAGTTCAATTTACTGTAATTTCTATTTTATTTTTTAAAATTAACTTTTTATTATATTTTACTTTTAAATGGTAATACCTTCAAAAATATTTTTTAAAAAATTTCATTAATATTATAGATAGTGGATTTATCTATTCATTTTTATCTTAATCATCACTGTCACCATTTCTTGTGTTCACAACAACATTCATGCCTTTCATAGTTGATTTTAATGTAACCTATTTATTCTTTTTTCCATCCTCAAAATTATTTTTTGACATGATTTCCTTCTTATAAATAATTATATTTCTATTGAAAAACTTCACCTTATGTTTCTGAATTTCATATAATTTTCTTATTACTATGGTACAAATTCTCTATTGATCACCCAAACTTTTTAGTAATATAAACATTTCCTTCATTTGTGTCATGGTATGTATAAGAGATATCATATTAAAAATAATCCCATTAAACAATAAATGGTTTATAGAAATTAATTCCCCAAATTTTGTCTCTAATGTATCAGAATGGGTCCTTTATATATTTAAAAACAACTTAAAATTTTCAAATCCATTATGGGGAACAATCATAGTGCTACACATTTGAAATACAGTATCACAATTAAATGCAAGATTGAAATAATCTCCACCCAAGTTAAATGTAAAAAATTTGAAATTATTATCATATAAAGGTCATGTGGAGTCACTCTAATATTTTTTAGGATCCTTTTTCTTCCACAAATATCAAATCCATTTATATTTAAATGTATTTTCATCTTCATTTTCCATTGAGTGGTCTATTTCATTCACAAAATTCTTATTGAAAAGTGTTCATATTTACCATAAAAATATATTTACCTTTTTAAACTTTTCTAGGGTAAAAAAAATAAATAAAGTTTTAAAAAATATTCTTATGCTCTGATATCAAATATTTTCCACAAAAAATTTCAAGAGGTGGTGAAATTAGATTTAATAATTTAAAACATACAATTAAAATAATAAAATAGTTTTTAATTAACCTTATATAATATAAATTTATTTACATAAGTAGTATGCGAGGGAATTATTTGTAAATTTTTAAATTATTTTAAAAGAACTAATCATTATTTAATGATATAAATTTAAGAAAATATATAACTTTTAAAACTCATTTACGCAAACTAAAATTTCAAACTGTAATAGATGAATAATGTAACCAAATATAAAAATATATTTATAAATTAAAAAGGATTCTTAAGATATAATTTTATATATAGTTTGGTTTGAATAAAAAATAAAGATTTTTTTTTTCATATTAGTAACACCAAAGCAATATATTGTCAATAGATAGATACTTATAAAATAAATCAATATAGAATAGTGTAAATATAAAATGGGTTTATATATAATGAATACAATAACCCCCTCAAGAATAATAAAACCATATCCAATCACACAATCATTCACATAAGGATAGTTTTACATCCGTAGGATGAGTTCACAAACTGTACTGGGTTTGAAAAATACTATAGATAATGTTTTATAATTTTTTAACCAAAGAAACACTTCCATAGTTATTCAAGGGAAATAATGGACTTAGTATGTAAATGATTAAAATGTTTTAGGTAATCCAACATTATATTAAAATGAGATTTAAAAAAATATAGATACAATATTACTTCAAAATTTTGGAATAATAATGGAAGGATTAGTGTATTGATAGAAGTTGGGGTTTTCTTCTTCTCTCATATAGAAGATGACCAAAATGATGTCATTCTTCTTTCATCGTTATCATGAACCCTTAGTATATAGTATGGAAATGATAGTTAGAATCGATGTTGTGTTAGTATACAATTTGTCATTGTATTTAATTTTATTTCATAATAGTATCGTGTAATATTGAATGTATTTTAGATGAACTATTGTAATAATTAATATGTCAATATCATAACCATTTTCACTTGAAAATTCCTCACAGATTTATAATCCATATTTTAAAAAATTTCTTTTAAAAACCCATTGTGAACATCTAATTCATATAATTAAATGAGTAGGAAATTAAATCTCTTACATCTTCTATAATTGATCATTTTTAATAGTCATTAATATGGTGTTAGTGATTTCTACTACTAATAATTATAATATCCTAAAAAAATCCATGATTACATAAATATCCCTTCACAATAATCTAGAATATAATTCATATCCACTTAAATACTTTCCCAAAATTATATATTTTAAATAGTTATGAAGATCTAATTTTTATTGTATGGTTAATTTAATTGTGTTAAATGGTCAAATTCATCGGTTCACTTTCAAATAATCCTTTGAAAACACATTTAAGGTCATGTAATTTTTTTGAATAGTAAAATCTTTTGAAATAAAAAATGTACTCTAAATTAATTCAAAATTGATGTAATTGTTGAGCAGGTGTTGATTCAACAATTTCATTAATTTCTTTTTTCTTTTGATGCTCAAAAAATCCCATATTTATGTTAATAATGAATTTACTTTTAAGTGAATCTTACAAAATTATTATTCATAATAATATTTATTCTAGAATTATATTCAATTCATTGGTATGCTAGGAAGATTTATTGAAGTATTCAATATGTTTTTAAAAATATTCTAGAAACACTGTTCATACCCTATATTTGTTAGAATAATGTACAGAATGGAAACCCTACATTTGAAACAAAACATATAGATTATATAACCTATGTTATTGGGAAAGTATAGTTTAGGAACACTACATTCAGAATCAACCCTATGTTTGAGGGAAAAAAAGTATGGAACATCAACCCTACTTTTGTGATCAACCATAAATTGTCAGCCCTATGTTTGGAAATTTTTCATTACTTGAAGGAACCCTATGTTTGACTAATAAATGGCAGAGTTTTAAATCTATGATATTATCTATGATTTATGCAATGGTCTTGGTAGAAGTAAAGATATTTTCCAAGATGTTTCATGACCAATTAAAATGCTCATTATGATTATTTTAAAGGATCATTTTAAAAGGAGTAAATCATTCATATTTCTAAGGGAAGTTATGAGGTCTCTTCACTATTTTTGAATTCAAATATTTGTGATTTATTCTGTGATATTTATAGACCAGATTTAACCTAAATATATTTGACCAACAATATAAATATCAAGAAACTCTTAATTGGAATATATATTATATACAAAAAAATGTAATATACATAGAAAAGGATATATATAAAGTTGTGTTTCATTGTAGTAATTGCTACACTTTGGAGACATACATGTTTTGATCTATCGACTCACTACTACTATTTCCGTTGCTTCTATATATTATCATTAAATGTTCTTTTTAAAATAACAAAGAATCATTTTACAGAGATAAACTTTGGGGAAAAAATGTTTAAACATATGCCTAATGTTTTCTCTATCAATATTTGATTAAATCCTACATTATGTTGAAGATATATTTACTACTTTACATTATTTAAGATATGAATACATCTATCATTTGTTACTACAACTATGAAGTTTAATCTAAATCCTCAAAAAAATAAATATCTATTGATTCTGTGGAGTTTCAAATGCCCATACTTAGTCGTGGTTAAATGCCATCTTCTTTCACTAAGATATGGATTTATAGTTTCTTGTAAAATAACCATAGGGCACTATAATTCCTTATTGAAATGGTTTCGACTTCCTACACTCAGTTATTGATTAAAGGTTTTAGTATAAGAGGACCTAGTGAAAATCACCAATCTCATGGATTTGAGTATTGGTAAAGTGGACTAAGGGATATTTTTTCCCTGAACCATTATACATCATTGTGTTCATTTGATTTATTATATTTCACTTCTCACTCGAATTTAATAGAGAAGTTAAGTATCATTGCAAAATAAGAGAGGTGTTTTGAATCTATCAAAGTTTTGAAAACCACAATTCATCCCTCTCTCGTGTCTTTTCCTTTATCATTATCAGCCTAACCTAACAATTGGTATCATAGGCAGGGAACAACAGGTATATTTTATTCTTGTTTTTTTATCTGATATCGACTATTGAAATCAAAGGAAGTGCTCTATTTATATATTTTTTGGAAACCCTTGAATATTTTTGGATCTATTCGATACTATCAATCGATATCAAACTTTGGATTTGTTATTTAATATTCTGTTGGATATCAACAAGTGGTATGAGAAGTATTTACTAAATATTTACAGGATCTAACAAGTTTGAGTTAAAGATTCAGGCAAAGACATCATGAAATGACTAATTTTAGAGAAGGTTTTTCGATGATTTACACTTGATATTTTAATAGTGATAATTATGGATATTGAAAATCCCGTTTGATTATTTATTTTAAAATATTGGAATAAGGGTTTATATGAAGGTTGTTAAACCTTATGAGATCCATAAGGAGGGTTTGGAAGATTGGAATGATGAACAAGAAAGAGAATATGATCTCAATTAAAAATCTATAAATTCTATTTCGTGTGGTTTAGGAATTGATGAATTCAATCGAGTATCTCAATGTCCTACAACATATGATATGTTGAAAACTATTGTCATTTCCTATGAAGGAAATGAAAATATAATAGAATTAAGGTACAAAACTATGAAAATAATGTTTGATACATTCAGGATAAATGAAAGAAAGACAATCACTCAAATGAATGGAAGATTTATAGAGATTTTAAATAATATTGCCTCCATGGGAAATCAAATTTCACCATCTAAATAAGAATTAAAAGTACTCATAGTACTACCCTTTAAGTGTATTGGAATACATTCATCTATAAATTAATATAAACCTATAAAAAATTTGACTATGAAGGAGTTGATTGAAACTTTAATGATTTATGAAGTTGAGATGCAGGATGAAGCTGAAAATCATATAAAAAATAAATAAGCAAATCACAAAAACTAATATGGATGAATCATCTAATTCAAATCATCCATATTTGGATAAGGACTTATCAAATATTGATAATAAATTTGAAAATCTACACATAAAGAAAAAGAAAAGGGACTAATGAAATTAGATACTGTGAATACAAGGAAAAAGTTCATAAAAAGGATAAATTTCCTTTACCCAAAGAAAAAAATAAAATACAATTGTAAGAGAAAAATAAATAAAGCTCTCAAGGATACATGGAGTAATATAATAAAAACCTAACTTCCTAAAATTTCTTGCATTGAGTACATTGCTGTGATGAAATTTTATTTGATAATCAATTAAACAAATCATATTCTTCCTAAACAAAATTCTAGAAATTATCCTTCCCTAAGGATAAAAAATCATCCTTGCATCTGTCTAACATCAGTAGTGAAGATATCTAAAAATATATCTTGGAAAATTCATATTTATTTCACTTAAAAACAAAAACATGATGTACATATCTTGATATAGAATCTTCTCCATTTTAGCCATCCTTAGAGCAAAAATGGTTTGAATAAACCTAAAAAAAAATTTCCTGTAAGAACCCGGTTTTTGGCTATAAAGGACTTTGGAATATTCTTGATATTATTCCAGAGCAGTGCCTTCAGATGGCGTGCGATTCCGAGCCCCGGTGTGGCCGGAATTAAATTTTCAGTGCGTTCACACTAGACACACCAAATAAATAGGATAACTCTTAAACAGAGTTTCAGATCAGAGATATGAGTGTACGGATAGGTCTAAAATGGGGTGTTTACCCTAGGAATGACATAAAGCATGTCGGCGCGGGGCGTTTGGACCCCTCGCTCGCTTCCAGGACGTTAAATAGATAAATTAAATAATTAATTAATTTGTTTAATGGATTTACTCAAGAATATCTTAAACGGTTGCTCAGATTGGAAAACCGAGGGCACCGTTGAGTCCGGAGCATGCTGTTTACCCTAGGAGGGGTATAAGTTTCACGGGCGCGGGCCGATGAGAAAATAGCCCCAGGGGCGTTTTCGTAATTTGGTGACCTCGGGCGTTGAGTTCAATAACTTTTGAAAGGGACCTCAGATTAAAATTTCGAGACATCCGTTGTTCTTAGGAGGTGGTGTTTGGCCTAAGCGAGGCTTAATCTCGACCCCGCCGGAAGTTCGGGTTCGGGCCGACGGGCAGGTGGTTAAGTGTGTTTCTATTTAAACACTTAACCCCCCCTCTCCCCCTTTTTTCATCTTCTGGAAGGAGCACTCCCAAGAAAGAAGATCCTCCTCTATCCTCTCCTACACCTCTCCAGCGAGGTGCGACAACTCCGGTAGAAGTGTGGCGAAGCTCTGGGCAAAGACCAACAAGGTAGGATTTGTCGTTTTTGTTTTATTTTACCCACACCTAATTTGAGCCCGATTAATCACATAGAATTGCTGTTGGATTTTCGAACAAAGCCCATGAATACATACTAGATTTTATGCTCTTTCCGATTCTTGTTTCGGATTTTAATTCCGAGTTCCGAGCAGCTCGCAAATGTCCGGTGAAGGATGCGGGTTTTGGAGGTGTTTCCTGGTTGGTTCCTGCGGTCCGACGAGCTTCGGCGCGGCGACGACTGAGTTCCAGGGTGCAGGCAAGGCGGCGGTCCAGGGTACAGGCGGCGTGGTGGCCCGGGCTTTAGGCGGCACGGCGGCTGCGCTTCAGGCGGCAGGCGGCGGACACACCTCCGACACGGGGGTGGACCGGGATCGCGGCATGCGACCCCGCGGGGGAACAAGACCCACGGCCTGTGGGTCTTCACACGGGATGAACGGCCACAGCCGGTCTGAGCGTGGACCATGGGTCTGTGGCCGGACCGCGCGAAAAAGCCACGGGTGGGCGCAGTGAGCCGGGCCGGTCGGCACGGGCCGGCCCAGGCCGGGTGGACCGGCCGGCGAGGCCGGTCCAGGCCACGAGGCTTCGTCCCCTCCAGCTTCGGACACCCGTAAATTTCTCTACAAGTGTCCATTTTGTGTGCCGTCTATGGCAGTGTAATCCTCGACTCAAGAAGAGGGTTTTGTGATGGTTTTGGGGATTATAATTCTCAGTACGGGAGATCATTGGCGCAACACGTGCCTTAAGTTCTACGCTGAGATTCTTGTTTTGATTGGCGCAGACACATTCGATGTCCGAATTGAGCGCCATCAGTGGTGTTGCGACCCTGGCGTTGAGGCGGAGTTTTCCAGTGTGGTTTCAGGCATTGAGTCCAGAGTTGAGGCCTGGGCCCCACGACCCGTCTGTTGAGCTGCGAGCAGCGTTCTATAACTTTTTCATCAGACATCCGTTCGGGGCGTGCGAGTAGTCATTTTTGGGTGTTTTTTCTGGGGGGATTGCAATGATGCAATCCGCCCGCTCTAATTCCACACGCTGGTGCAGGCCCCGCGTGGGCCGTTTCGGGAGTTGACGGTGATTTCCAGCTTTATCACCGGGTGTCCGTTTTGGACAAGTGAATAGTCCATCTTGTGTACCTTTCCGAGAGGATCGCAACGGTGCGATCTGTTGGCAGCACTTCAGGACCAGGATACGGGTCCCACGAAGCACCGCTCGTGTGCAGTATGTCAGAACCCATCTTTTTATCTGGATATCTGTTGCGCTTAATTGAGCAGTGTTTTTGATGTGTTTTCCCCAGGGGATCACAATGGTGTGATGCACCCGACTGTTTTCTGGGCCGAGGCTCGGGACCACGGAACACTGTTCGGGCGTAAAGCAGTGTTGGGGACCTTTCTGTTAGATATCCATTTGGGGAAAGTAATTAGTCTATCTCACATGTTTTTCCACGAGGATTACAACAGTATAATATGTTTAGGCAAGCAGATACTCTTACACAATCTTATTAAATGTGGAAATATGAAAGGTGTACCAGTGGTGGTTCTTCCTACGGTGTTTGTAGGGAACCCTTGGCGTGTGATTGCGTTCACTCCTGGGAGAGTGAAGTTGGTGTTTAAAGATATGTGGTTGGCTGTGCCTCAACCATTGAGGTGGAAAGTTGGAGTTGTTACGTTTACGCCCTTTGCATTGACGTCGGGTGCCGTGTGCATGTTAGCCTTTGGGCTGGAGACATGTCATACTCTGGGAGTATGTAAGAACGCTGGGAAGTACATGTGGATGGTTTTACCTGAGAACGTCTGTGCGCTTGGTTGGGGTTGAATTGGGGTCACACGTCGTGTGGGCCCCATGTGCGTTCCGTGTTCTTCTTTACGTACTTTTGACCTCTCCCGACATAGAGGGTTCCTCGGTTCTCGTCTGTTGACCAGCAGGGTTGAATCTTCCCCTAGTTCTGTTCTCATTTGTTGACCAGCAGGGTTGAGTTTTTACCCTGGTTCCTTTCTCGTTTTTTGAACGGCAGGGTTGAGTTTCCCCCTGGTCTTGTTCACGATGGTTATGACCAATAGGGTTGAGTGGTTTTCCCCTGGTTCTGTTCTCTATGGTTTGGTAGGCAAAGGTGATTCATGTTCCCTGGTAGAGTTCTTGTGGATTCAGTGTGACCAACACATTATGCGGGCACCGATCCTCTACCTAGGAGGTTGTTTCCAACAGGGCTGGCCAGGAGGTTGTTTCCAGCAGAGCTGGCCAGTGGGGTACCATCTAGCAGGGATGGCCAGAGCCGTACCATCCAGCAGGGATGGCCAGTGGGTTACCATCCACCAAGGATGACCAGTACAACGGTGTTCACCAAGTAGTACCATCCAGCAGGGGTGGCCAGAGCGGTACCATCTAGTAGGGATGGCCAGTGGGTTACCATCCAGCAGGGATGACCAGAACATAGGTGTTCACTGAGCAGTACCATCCAATAGGGATGGCCAGAGCGGTTTCGGGTTTACCTCCAGCGGGGCTGGGAAGTCGTCCTCGATGTTGGGTTTACCTCCAACTAGTCTGGGAAGTGGTCCCCGATGACGGTTCCGAGCCTCCCTCCAGTGGAGTACCCTTTTACGGGACTGGGCATTAGGACTCGTCGATGACTTTAGCTGGGTCGCCCTCCAGTGGATTACCTTGTTACGGGACTGGGCAGTGTGGCACCCATCGACTCTTGCCAGGTCTCCCTCTAGTGGGAACCCATCGACTTCCTGAGATTTCCCTCCAGCGGGGCTGGGAAGGGGGTCGTCTGTCGACTTTGAGGAGACCTCTCAACTGCGGGGCAGTGACAAGGTGTGGATTGACGTTCCCCTAGAACTCTCAAGTACGAGGGGTGCTTTCCCCACCGAGACGTGTCCTTGCGACACGACCTAAAACCGTACGGGCGAGTCAGTGCCGCCCAAAGAGGATAGTTTCGAGGTGCGGTGATTTGACCCCTCGACTTAATGTTCGGGGCAGACGTGCGGGATGCTGGGCATCAATGGTGTTTACTTCTAGGACCGTTGGCTACTCACATTCTTGGGCTGAGATACGGGGCTAAAACACCCTTACGATCTTGTTCGAGTTTCTTGACAGAGCATATATATATGTATACCTTGTTCCAGTACGCACTCCTTGGGTCACGACTACTCTCCTTCCAGAAGAGGCGAAGACACGCGGGGTATTCCACATGCTTTCCGTGTCTAGATTCTCATTGTTGGACGAGTCTAATATCATACTATAGGTAGCGAAGACTCGACGGAAAGTTCATCTTCTCACTGTTTCCAGCTCCTTGTGTCTGGACGAGTCTACTTCCTTCCTCTTGTTTGGTTGAGCTGGACTCTTTACTGTACTCTTTACTACACTTTCATTTGTACTCATTTACTTTTCCCATGTTCGATCTACTACTCACCCTTCGATACCTCCTTTGTTGCTCCCTCGATCCTTCAGGGTATCCTACTGAGTATTCTTATACTCACCCCTTCTTGGTCTTTGCCCGCACTTGGTGTGCCCTTGAAGATGACAGATAGGTTGGTCGTGACTTCAACAGAGCTTAGGAGATCGGGAGCTTGGACTATGTGTGGTGGTCATAGATGGGTTCCAGGTGTGGGACTCTCCCTGGTGTTTTCTTTTGTTTACCTATTGCCAGGTTGTGGCACCTTTCTGGTTGGGCGCGTGTTTTTCCCCTTTCCCTTTCCAGTTTACCTTTAACACTTTCTTTGTACTTTTAGAGGTCGATGCACTTTTGTGGTTTATATATCGTAGTTGCCCTTTACTTTACTTGTCGTTTCTTTTTACTCTGCACTTCCGCATTGAGTGGGATGTGTGTGTGTATAGGTACTTAGGAAAAGGCCTCCCCAAGTTGTTTTGCCTTCGGAGCTGGTCGCTAGCCCCTGGTCTATGGAGGCGGGCTTGGGGTAGTTGCGGCTCGATCCCGGCTAGGGTCGGGTCATGACAAAGTGGTATCAATGGTGGTTAGTTCCTTGGGAAATTGTTCGTACGTCCCTAAAAAGGAATTGGTTGGGATATAGAGAAACCATGTTAACGTGTCTCGAGAGAGGCTCTCAGGCCAGGGAGTCTAGTGATGGTGCGGTGGCCGACGTATCCATTCACCAGGACCCTGATAACCCGCTTGTCGACTCGGCATGCTAAGACACTTGTTGTAGGGAAAAATTGGTTTGTGCATCACATAGGATTGAGTCTTTGACTGTCATTCTTGAGTCAACAGCCCATTGTTGTTACTGTTATATACATATATGCTCATCTGACCAAGACACTCCTTGATAATATTTAGGATGTCTCCGCGAAGACATCCATCCAGGATATCAGCTTTGGTTCATGACGATGACCCTTTGAGCTACGAGGACATAGTCTAGGACCCATCATGTGAGCCCCTTTCTCCGGGTGGGCCGGTAGCAGCACCCCCACCTATTGAGCGGTAGATAACTTCAGTAGAGCAGGATGAGCTTGAGCGCAGGTTGAGCACTTTCCACGAGTTCCAGCGGCAGAGACCACTGAGGTTCAGTGGTGAGCCAGACCCTCAGGCAGCATAGGTTTGGCTAGATACAATGGTTCTCCTTTTCAAGCTTGTGCAGATGCTGACATATCTTATGGTGGCTTTGGCCGCCAACCTTTTCCGTGGAGCAGCTTGGCGTTGGTGGAGTCTGGTGACTCAATTTCTTGATGAGTCGCCGCTTTCATGGGGCAACTTTAATTTGTTGTTTCATGAGGAGTTTTTCCCCTCCTGCTTGCACTCCATTCGGATTCAGAAGCTCCTGCAGTTTCAGCAGGGAGGGATGACGATGGCTGAGTATGCGGCTAGTTTTGCAGACCTTGCACGCTTTTACCCAGACTTGGTCCATGACAGTAACTTCCAAGCGCGGAAGTTTGAGCAGGGTCTCCACCGAGAGATTCGTGATGTCATAGCACCCTTGTGTATTTCCACATATGCCGGGATGCTAGAGCAGATGCTAGTGACAGAGAGATTCTGGTCACATTCTTGAGTTGGTGGTGACAGCAAGCACATTTAAGCCGCGACGTTTGCCACAACTAGCGGGCGTTGACAAGTAGAACCTCAACTTAGGTGTCTTTCTGACAACCGGACTCAGGGGTGTGTTCGTACACAACAGTGGCACCTAAGGGCACCATTATAGCCCGAAGAGAGTCGGTGTTATGCTTGCGATGGGCGAGGTCACCTGGCATAGGACTACCCGACCAGGAATGGAGAGAGCTTTGGGCAGGCAGCAGGTGCACCACCACGACGGAGGCAACGCCATGATCGGAGTAGTGCCCAGAGAGGTGATGCTGATAGAGGAGCGGGAGGATCTGGTAGTAGGGGAAGACTTTATGAGGTCTTCCCATCACCACTAGGCGGTCCAATTCAGGCTCTAGGAGCTGACAGTTGGGACCACAGACAGCCACGATATTTGGATGTCTACGATCCTGTAGAGCATGAGGTGATAAGTGGTATGCTCTACAGCTCTACTTTTTGTAGTAGAATTGTTAGACTCTGTGTGAAATAAATTTTCTCCCTGCTCCTTGTTTGAGTTGTTACTAGGGTGATGAAGGGCGTTGGGTGTAACCCTATGTTGCTAGAGTAGAAGGTGTGTAACATTTTTCTTTAGTCGATGGCGTCGAATCCAATGCTCTCCAAGAATGTAAGAGAGTCTTGGTTGGGAGACATTGACTGTGAAACCTTGCATGACCAGATATCCTTGGGTGTTCCACCATATGGATATTCTGAAGGAGGGAATCATCGGGCCTTGTTCCAGGTGCGGGTGGTGATTCCAGTCGCGGCGTGTGACGTAAGGGTTCAGTCAAGGAGGTGAGCTACCCTGAGAGCTTTCGGGCTGTTTGAGACCGTGAAAACGGATGGTGAGGTTCCCTACCGCCTTTCCCTAACACCAAAGGATGGTTTGGGTGAAAAGCGTCTCCCGCGTGACTCACCCGAGGAGATGTGTGCATGATCCTATGCATGTCATCAGCAAGGGAAAACCTCGTATGAACAGATCAAATCCTTTGGTATGTGTGCGGTGGCGCAGAACTGTGCATGAGTTCTTCTGGGTACGGGAGAGCCAGGTGCGGGCTTAGTACCCTGAGGTGTTCCCTGGTTTTTCTTTTCGGGGATGAAAATCTTGAAAGAGGGAATGATTTAAGAACCCAGTTTTTGGCTATAAAGTACTTTGAAATATTCTTGATATTATTCTAGAGAAGCGCCTTCAGACGGCGTGCAATTCCGAGCCCCAGTGTGGCCAAAAATAAATTTTCTGTGCGTTCACATTGGGCACGCCAAATAAATGGGATAACTCCTAAACGGAGTTTCGTATCAAAGATATGAGTGTACAGATGGGTCCTAAATGGGGTGTTTACCCTAGGAATGAAATAAAGCATGTCGGCGCGGGGCGTTTGGACCCCCCGCTCACTTCCGGAACGTTAAACGGATAAATTAAATAATTAATTCATTCGTTTAATGGATTAACTCAAGAATATCTTAAACGGATGCTCAGATTGGAAAACCGAGGGCACCGTTGAGTCCGGAGTGTGCCGTTTACCCTAGGAGGGGTATAAGTTTCACGGGCGCAGGCTGTCTGAGAAAATGGCACCAGGGGCGTTTTCATAATTTGGCGGCCTCGGGCGTTGAATTCAATAACTTTTGAATGGGTCCACAGATTAAAATTCTGAGACCGCTGTTGTGCTAGGGAGATGGTTTTTGGCCTAGGGGAGGCTTAATCTCGACCCCGCCGGAAGTTCGGGTTCGGGCCGACGGGCGGGTGGTTAAGTGTGTTTCTATTTAAACACTTAACCCCCCCTCTCTCCCCCTTTGTTCATCTCCTGGCAGGAGCTCTCCCAAGGAAGAAGCTCCTCCTCCATCCTCTTCTACACCTCTCCGGTGAGGCACGACAACTCCGGCGGACGTGCGACGAAGCTCCGGGCAAAGCCCAACAAGGTAGGATTTTTCGTTTTCGTTTTATTCTCCCTGCACCTACTTTGAGCCCAATTAATCATGTCGAATTGCTGTTGGGTTTTCGAACAAATCCCATGAATGAAAAGTAGATTTTATTCTCTTTCTAAAGCTTGTTTTGGATTTGAATTCTGAGTTCTGAGCAGCTCGCAAATGTCCGGCGAAGAATGCGGGTTTTGGAGGTGTTTCCCGGTGGGTTCTGGCGGTCCGGCGAGCTTCGGTGTGACGACGGCTCGGTTCCGGGGTACAGGTGGTGCGGTGGTCCAGTGTGCAGGTGGCACGGTGGCTTAGGCTTTAGGCGGTGCGGTGACCGCGCTTCAGGCGGTAGGTGGCGGACACACCTGCAACATGGGGGTGGACCGGGGTCGCGGCATGCGACCCCGCAGGGGAACAAGACCCGCGGCCGGCGGGTCTTCACGCGGGATGACCGACCACGGTCAGTCGGATTGTGGACCACGGGTCCGCGGCCAGCCCGCGCGGAAAAGCTGCGGGCCGGTGCAGCGAGCCGGGCCGGTCGGCACGGGCCGGCCCAGGCCGGGGGGAGTGGCCGGCTAGGCCGGTCCAGGCCACGGGGCTTCGTCCCCTCCAACTTCGGACACCAATAACTTTCGCTACGGGTGTCCGTTTTGCATACCATCTATGATAGTGTAATACTCGACTCAAGACTAGGGGTTTGTGATGGTTTTGTGGATTATAATTCCAAGGATGAGAGATCGGTGGTGCGACACGTGCGTTAAGTGCTACGCTGGGCTTCTTGTTTTGATTGGCGCGGACACATCCGATGTCCGAATTGAGCGCTATCAGTGGTGTTGCAACCCTGGCTTTGAGGCAGAGTTTTCCAGTGTGGTTTTAGGCGTTGAGGCCGGAGTTGAGGTGTGGGCCCCACGACACGTCTGTTGAGCTGCGATCAGCGTTCTGTAACTTTTTCATCAGACGTCCGTTCGGGGCGTGCGAGCAGTCGTTTTTGGGTGTTTTTCTGTGGGGATTAAAATGGTGCAATCCGCCCACTCTAATTCCGCACGCTGGTGCGGGCCCCACATGGGCCGTTTCGGGAGTTGACGGTGATTTCCATCTTTATCACCAAGTGTTCGTTTTGGACAAGTGAACAGTCCATCTTGTGTACTTTTTCGAGAGGATCACAACGGTGTGATCTGTTGGCAGCACTTCGGGACTGGTATTTGGGTCCCACGTAGCACCGCTCGTGTGCGGTATGTCAAAATGCATCTTTTTCTCTGGATATCTATTGCGCTCAAGTTACCAGTCTTTTTGACGTGTTTTCCCGAGGGGATCACAATGGTGCGATGCGCCCGACTGTTTTCAGGGCGAGGCTCGAGACCACGGGATGCCGTTTGGGCGTAAAGCGGTGTTGGCGAGTTTTCCATTGGATATCCATTTGGGGTGAGTAAGTATTCTATCATGCATGTTTTTTGGTGAGGATTACAACAGTATAATCTGTTTAGGCGAGCGGATCCTCTTACGCAATCTTATTAAATGTGGAAATATAAAAGGTGTACCGGTGGTGGTTCTTCCTACGATGTTTGTAGGGAACCCTTGGCATGTGATCGCGTTCACTCCTGGGAGAGTGAAGTTGGTGTTCAAAGAAATGTGGTTGGTCGTGCCTCAGCCATTGAGGTGGCAAGTTGGAGTTGTTACATTTACGCCCTTTGCGTTGACGTTGGGTTCCATGTGCATGTTAGACTTTGGGCTGGAGACATGACATACTCTGGGAGTATGCGAGAACGCTGGGACGTACATGTGGATGGTTGTACCTGAGAACTTTTTTGAGCTTGGTTGGGGTTGATTTGGGGTCACACATCATGTGGATGGTTGATTTGCATGCCGTGTTCTGCTTTACGTACTTTTGACCTCTCGCGACGTAGAGGGTTCCTCGGTTCTCTTCTGTTAACCAGTAGGGTTGAATCTTCCCCTAGTTCTGTTCTCATTTGTTGACCAGTAGGGTTGAGTTTCTCCCCTGGTTCTGTTCTAATTTATTGACCAGCAGGGTTGAGTTCCCCCCTTGTCTTGTTCACGATGGTTACAACTAGTAGGGTTGAGTGGGTTTCCCTTGGTTTTGTTCTCGATGGTTTGGCCGACAAAGGTGTTTCGTGTTCCCTGGTAGAGTTCTTGTGGATTCGATGTGACCAACACATTACGCGGGCACCGATCCTCTACCCAGGAGGTTGTTTCCAGTAGGGTTGGCTAGGAGGTTGTTTCCAGTAGGTCTGGCCAGTTGGGTACCATCCAGTAGGGATAGCGAGAGCCATACCATCCAGCAGGGATGGCCAGTGGGTTACCATCCAGCAGGGATGGCCAGTAGAATGGTGTTCACCAAGCAGTACCATCCAGCAGGGGTGGCCAGAGTGGTACCATCCAGTAGGGATTTCTAGTGGGTTACCATCTAGCAGGTATGGACAGAACAGCGGTGTTCACTGAGCAGTACCATCCAACAGGGATGGCCAGAGCGGTTTCGGGTTTACCGGTAGCGGGGCTGGGAAGTGGTCCCCGATGCTGGGTTTACCTCCAGTTGGGCTGGGAAGTGGTCCCTGATGACAGTTCTGAGCCTCCCTACAGTGGAGTACCCTTTTACGGGATTAGGCATTAGGACTCGTCGACGAATTTAGCCAAGTCTCCCTCCAGTAGATTACCTTGTTATGGTACTGGGCAGTGTGGCACCCGTCGACTCTTGCCAGGTCTCCCTCCAGTGGGAACCCGTCGACTTCCAGGGATTTCCCTCCAGCGGGGCTGGACAAGGGGTCTCCTGTCGATTTTGAGGATACCTCTCGACTGCGGGGAAATGACGAGGTGTGGATTAACGTTCCCCCAGAACTCTCAAGTACGAGGGACGCTTTACCCACCGAGACGCGTCCTTGTGACGTGACCTAAAACCGTGCGGGAGAGTCAGTGTCGCCCAAAGCGGATAGTTTCGAGATGCGGTGATTTGACCCCTTGACTTGCAGTTCGGGGCAGACGTGTGGGATGCTAGGCATCAATGGTGTTTACTTTTGGGACTGTTGTCTACTCACTTTCTTGGGCTGAGCTACAGGACAGAGATCCCCTTACGATCTTGTTCGGGTTTCTTGACAGTGCATATATATATGTATACCTTGTTCCAGTACCCACTTATTGGGTCATGGCTACTCTCCTTTCAGGATAGGTGAAGATGTGCGGGGTATTCCACGTGCTTTCTGTGTCTAGCTTCTCGTGGTTAGACGAGTCTACTCTCCTGCTATAGGTAGTGAATACTCGACGGGAAGTTCATCTTCTCACCGTTTCCAGCTCCTTGTGTCTGGATGAGTCTACTTCCTTCCTCTTGTTGGGTTGAGCTAGACTCTTTACTGTACTATTTACTACACTTTCGGTTGTACTCTACTTTTCCCCTGTTCGATCTACTGCTCACCCTTCGGTACCTCCTTTGTTGCTCCCTCGAGCCTTTGGGGTATCCTACCGAGTATTCTTATACTCACCCCTACTTGTGCTTTTCCCTCACTTGGTGTTCCCTTGAAGACGATGGACAAGTTGGTCGTGACTTCATCAGATCTTAGGAGTTCGGGAGCTTAGACCACGTGCGGTGGTCGTAGACGGGTTCCACGTGTGGGACTCTCCCTGGTGTTTGATTTTTTTTACCTGTTGCCGGGTTGTGGCACTTTTCTGGTTGGGCGCGTGTTTTGACCCTTTCCCTTTCCAGTTTACCTTCAGTACTTGCTTTGTACTGTTAGAGGTCGATGCACTTTTGTGGTTTATATATTGTAGTTTCCCTTTAATTTACTTGTCATTTCTTTTTACTCTGCACTTCTTCATTGAGTGGGATACGTGTGTATGTACAGGTACTTAGGCAAAGGCCTCCCCAAGTTGTTGTGCCTTCGGCGCTGGTCGCCAGCCCCTGGCCTATGGAGGTGGGCTTGGGGTAGTTGCGGCTCAAGCCCAGGTAGGGTCGGGTCGTAAAATTTCCGATCTGCCTCCAGATATTTGAAAAACATCTTCCTAAGGTTTTTTGAACCAAAAAGAAAAAACATACTATATTATAAATTATGATCCCTATCCCTGATAGATCATAGATGAAAATGAAAGACTACCTGATGAGGAAAGTTCAAAATTTGAGAAATTTCAGTGGAATAAATAGTAAAATACTTATCTTATATTCTTGAGAAAACAATATCTTCAAAATCACCGAAACTAAACTATATGCTATTGTAAAAGAATTTCAGTTCTAACTTATAGTGATACTCTAAGTTCACTTCATTTAACATATATTCCTGACCTTGAAATCATAATGCCTATTTCATAAGAAGATTTTTCTCGTAGATCCATTCAAAATATACCACTTTTTCTTGAATATTTCTTCTAGAAACTCACTGACACTTTAGATATCTTTCTTCACCATCTTCGATTTGCTTGTTTTTCATCATTTCTAAGAAAAAAAAGGTTTGAGGTTCTCGGGTTCTAGGGTTTCGAAAGTAGATAGGTGTAGACGAAGGTAGACAAAGGAAGATGAAGGCTTCAATATTCTAAAAGGGTTTGAGAAAAGAAAAGGTAAGGTATTCAAAAGGTTTCTGACAGTGCATTGTTTCTTATGTCATTATGTAAGATAATTATGTTTTTTTTGAAAACACATAGCACAAATAAATTTAAGATAAAATAAATTAACAAAAATATATAGCAAAAAAAAATTATTAAAACAAATCAGATTTAAATTAATCAATAAATAATTGTAACAAAAATAAATTTGAATAAATAAATAAAAATAATAAAATAAAATAAAACTTTAAAAAAGATAAAAATATTAATTTTTTTTTAAAAATTAAATAAACCTAACCCCACCTTAATAAAATAAAAACTTACAGTAGGAAGTGGTTTAGTGAAAATATCATCTAGTTGATATTTAGTGTTGAAAAATTCTAAAGATATATCCTTTTTACGAACATGATATCTTAGAAAATGATGCCTAATATCAATATGATTAGTTCTTGAATGACTTGTAGGATTTTTTGAAATATTTACAGTACTTGTATTATAACATAAAATATGAGTACTATTAAAATTTAGTCCAAAGTCTATTAGTTTGTTTTTCATCCACAATAATTATGCACAACAACTTCCTGTAGATACACATTCTGTCTCGACTGTTGATAGAGTAACTGAGTATTGTTTCTTACTTGAACATGATACTAAAGATTTTCCTAAAAATTGATAGGTTCTTGAGGTACTTTTTTTTATCTAATCTACAAACTCCAAAAATTATAATCTGAATATGATATTAAATTAAAATTAGAAGTTTTTGGATAAAGAAGAGATTGAAAAATAGTTCCTTTTAAATATCTAAAAATCCCTTTGACATCAATAAGATCAGATTATTTAGGATTTGTTTGAAATATAGCATATAAACATATAGAAAACATAATATCATATTTTCTAGTAGTAAGATATAATAAACTATCAATCACACCTCTATATAACTTTTTGTCTACTAGTTTTCTAGATTCATAAAAATCTATTTTTATATTAGTACACATGAGAATTGTATATGTTATTCTATTCTCAGGACCAATTTTTTTCAATAAATCAATAATATATTTACTTTGGTTTAAAATATTTCCATAATCTTTTTTATAAATTTGAATTCCTAAAAAGAAGTTCAGTTCTCCCATCATACTCATTTCAAATTCTTTTTTCATAAGTTCTAAAAAAATATTACAAATTTTTTCATTAGTTGAACCAAAAATAACATCATCAACATTGATTTTAACTAAAAATGTATTTTAAAAAATGGTTTTCTTAAAAAGAGTTGGATCTGGAAATCCAACAGTAAATCCATTTTTTAAAAGAAAATAACTTAATATTTCATACCAAGCTCTAGGTGCTTGTTTAAGGTCATAGAGAGCTTTAGTAAGTTTAAAAATAGAATCTGGTTTTTGAGAATTTTTAAAACTAGGAGGTTGTTCAACATAAACTTCCTCCATTAAATAACCATTTAAAAAGTCAGATTTAACATCCATCTAATATAATTTAACGTTCATATGAGATATAGAAGCTAAAAGGAGTCTGATTGCTTCTAATCTGTCTACAAGGTAAAAGGTTTCATCATAATATATACCTTCTTCCGGATTATATCCTTTAGATACTAATCTATCTTTATTTCTAGTTATAATCATTTGATTATATTTTTTATTTATAAATACCAAATTAGTTTCTATAATTGGATAATTTGATGGTCTTTCAACTAATTCCCAAACTTCATTCCTTTTTAATTGGTTTAGCCCTTCTTGCATTGATAACCTACAACTATTATCTTCTAAGGTTTCTTTAAAAGATTTAGGTTCTAGTTGAGATAGAAAATCAAGGAATTCAACTAGATTTCCTATATTTCTTCTAGTTATTATTCTTATATTTAGGTCTCCTATAATAATTTCTAAAGGATGATTCTTTAGGGTTCTAGACTTTCTAGGTAATTTTTTTAGGTTCATCAGTATCATGTTCTTCTGAACTAGATTGAATTTTATTTATATTATTTTCAAAATTATTTTTCAGGTTTTAAATTCTCATGTTGTCAGAAGAGTTAGTAATTTCATCAGTTTGATCTTTATCTTTAATAAAAGGGTCAATTTCATCAAACTTCACATGAACTAATTCTTGAATAATCCTTAAATTTTTATTAAACACTCTATAGGATTTAGAGGTAGAAAAATATCCTAAAAATATCCCTTCACCAGCTTTTGGATCTAACTTACCAAGATTTTCCTTGGTGTTCAAGATATACACCTTGCATCCAAAAACTTTAAAATAATTTACTTTAGAATTTCTATTATTCCAAAGTTCATAAGGTTTCTTTTTGAAAATAGGCTAAATTAAAACTCTATTAATGATATAGTAGGTTGTGATTACAACTTCTTCCCATAATTAGGTAGGAAGACTGTATTCATTCAGCATAGTCCTAGCCATTTCTTGAATAGTTATATTTACTCTTTAAACAATTCCATTTTTGAGGTGTTCTTAGTGCAGAAAAGGTGTGTTTAATACTCATATTTGAACAAAAGGAATTTAATTTTTGATTCTAAAATCCTCCACCATTATCACTTCTTAATCAAATTATCTTAAAATATTTTTCATTTTGAACAATTTTATGGAAACTTTCAAAAATTGTAAAAGATTCACTTTTGATTTTTACAAAATAGATCCAAGTAAACCTAAAATAATAATCAACTAAAACATATAAAAATAATTTTCCATCCAAACATGCTACTCTTGATGGTCCAAACAGATCCATGTGGATAATTTCTAAATAATTTGATGTAGCAATTTTGTTAATAGATTTGAAGGAAGATTTTTGTTGCTTGCTACTTTGGCTTGCATCATATAATCTATCACCATCAAATTTAAGACTAGATAGATCAGAAAATTATTTTTTCTTAGATAATTTATGTAAAGAATAAATATTACAATGACCGAGTCTTCTATGCCAAATCCATGACTCATTTATTTTAGTAGTTAAACAATTCAATTTCTATTTACACAAGGAATTTAAATCCAAAGTATAAACATTATCAGTTCTAGGTGCTCTTAATGTAAGAAATTTATCTTTAAACATAGTACCAAAATTGTTAGAAAAATAAACATAATATCCATCATCACAGAGTTGAGAGATACTTATTAGGTTGTGCTTCATCCCTGGTATATATTGAACTTTGTTGATTGAGATAGTTTTTGGATTTCCAATAGTTCCAAGTCCAATTATTTTTTCTTTTCGTATTATCATCAAAGGTGACTAGACCTCCATCTTTTTGAGTATGTGTATTGAAGTTTGATAAGTTTCCACTTATATTCCTAGAGTATCCACTGTCCAAATACCATATATATTATCTTTTTCTTTGACCTATTTCCTGAAAATTAAATTTAGATAAAAGTTTGTTTTGGTACCCATATCCTCTTGGGTCCAGCAGTGTTAGCTAGTAGAGATCAGGGAATCTGGATCTGATTTTACCACATAAATCATATATTTTAATTTAGAAAACCTTTTTGAAATAAAAACTCTTTTAATTATACTTATTTGAGGATTCCTCAAATAACAGTTTTTATTATATGCCCTTCTGTTCCAAAAAATTACAAGTAACAGTTTTGAGTTGGGAACAAAATAATTCTTATATAGTTTTTATTTTTTACCCCTAATTCCTATACCAAATAATTCATTTTTAATGAATTTTTTACCAAGAATTTCATTAATAATATTTTCTACTTTTCTAAATAAGAGATTAACACTTTTATAAGTTTTTACTTTATCTTGTAATGATTTAATCTTATTTTCATGATCAGTAAAGCTTTTGGTAGATGAGTTAAATTTTTCAATTAACTCTAGATGTTGTTTAAGTAGGGTATCTCTTTCTCCTAAAATAGAATTGTGAATATTCTTTAAAGATTTGTGTTTCTTTAATAATGAGTAATATTTTTCTTATAACATTGTGTAGTACGCAGCTAATTTATTATTTGTATAATTTAAATCATAATCAGAATTAGAATTTGCTGAATAATAGGTTTGAACCTTATCTTCTACTACCATGAAGCAATTTTTTTTTTTCATATTTGATTCTTCCTTTTCAAAATCAAATTTTAATGAGTTTCTAGAGTCTTCAGAAACCCTTTAATTAGCCTTTATCATTCGTTTTTATTTTTTTCATAATCAATATTTTTTTGATATTTCTTTTCTGTCTTTCTCTTTTCACCTTTTAGTTGAGGAAAATTAGGTCTTATATGACCTAATTTCTTTCAATAATAATATCTGAAATATATTGAGTCTTTCTTATCCCCTTTGAAGGGTTTTTAGAATATTATATTCTTCTTATAAAACTTTCTAAACTTTCTAGATAATTGAGCAAGTTCTATTTCAGAATTAGACATATCTGAATTCTTTTCTTCTATGACTTCTTTCTTTATTATTTTTATTTTCTTTTGAGATGTTACCTTTAGAGAAGTATTATCATTTTTTACTAAGACTTTATGATCTTCAGCTTCATCTTGCATTTCATCTTTATATATCATTAGTGTCCCAATTAATTCTCTCATTTTTAGATTTTTGATAGGCGATGATTATCCTATTTTAGTTGATATACCATTCCATTTAGTAGGTGGTACTCTAAGTAATTTCAAATCTTGATCATCTTGTTTGATAATATCACAGAAATTTTTTAATATTATTGATAATCTCAGTAATCCCTCCATTTATCTATGTGATACTCTCTCCATTAAATATTCTAAATTTTTAAATTTTCATATTTTCTATTACATACCTCATGTGTCTTACATTACCTATTCCTTTATAGGAAACTAAAATGGTTTGCCACATTTCATAAGTAGTAGGACATTGTGAGGCACTATTGAATTCATCTGGTTCAAGACCACATATAATTACATTCATAAATTTATAATTCATGTCATACTCAGCCTCTGTAGCAGTAGTCCAAGTTGCAGAATTTTCAAGAATTATATAAGGAGTAATAATCTTTGAGTATACTGTAAATACCAGATTCTTCAAATAGATAATCATTTGTGATTTACAACATCCATTATTTTAACTATTTAAATAAGGAGCATGAACCATTGAAATTCCTTCTCTCTAAACATTCATTTCCATATTTGTATAGACCTTATAAACTTCTGTAAGAAAGTATGAGAAGTGGATAAAACAGAAATACAGAACATGACTATTTATAGTGGTTCAGGGCATAAAGATTCCCTAGTACACTCCACAAATTACTCTCTCTGAAAGTTTGGTGAATTTAAATAGTTAGGTCCTCATATCATAAGACAAATCCACAACTAAGTGTAGGCAGTTTACACCTTTACAAATAAGGAAAAAACATATCATTTTAGTTCTTTAACAGGGAACCAAATATCTATAGTTAGATCGAGAAACTGATACTCCACCACAACTGAATACGAGCAGTTGAAACTCTAAATTAAAAATATATTGATTAAAAAGGTTTCAATTGAACTTTAAAGTTGTAATAAATACTGACAGTAGATGGATCTTATTCTTCAAAAAATATTTTCTTCATGAAAGAGTAGTTCCAAAGCTATCCGGTTCCAATAGATCTTTAAATAAAACCAGTAATGATTAGAAAAAATATACTTATTGGAAATACAAGATTCAAAACATGTATATCTCTAATGTATAGCCTCTTCTGTAGATAACAGATTCTAGTCGATTATTATATAATATATGTAAAATATCTTCACAAGAATTCATTTTTTAATCGCGAATATGTGTCACAATATGTGGCTCAATATATCACTGATTCTTTGAATCACACACACACACACACACATATATATATATTGAACAAATACACTGATATAATAAATAAAGTAGAAAACCTTATTTTCAATTCCAAATCCAATAAAATCGCCTAGTAAATCATGAGAGTTCAAATTCATAAGACATATCACAGTAGTCGTAACTTTCATTAAAAATAGAAAACAATTTCTCCACTTAATATGATTATATGAATCAATCATAATGAGATTTTAATCATTAAAAAATGTTCTTTAAATTGGCCTAATATTATGAAAAGACTGTTTCATGAAACTCTGATAAAATCGTATATTCAAATCTCTGATGTTGAAAATTCAAACATAGGGTTCCTTCACAAAATGAAAAAAAATGCAAAATGTAGGGTTCGACTACGTAGCTTTCATTCAATGATCATAGGTTTGAAAATGTATGGTGGATCACAAAATTAATGTTGATGATCCCTACATTTTCTTCTCAAACGTAGGGTTCAATACTTACATAGGGTTCTTTAACCATACTTTTTATCTTTGTCAAATGAAAGGTTCCATCCAAACATAAGGTTCTTTATCCATAAATTTTTGTCAACGTAGGGTTGATTAACCATACGTGATGATATTTAAACATAAGGTTTAATACAAAAGTAGGGAGTTTTCCTTATATTACATTCATTAACTTACAATATGAACAATGTTTCCAAAATATGCTTAAGAGTGTTTCAAACACTTTGAAGAATATTCCACAAAAGTAATAAGCTTGAATATAATTCCAAAATAAGTATTATAAAGAATATTAATTTCTTAAAATCCACTTAAGGTAATATCATTAGTAAAATATGAAAGGGTATTTTTGAGCATCAAAATCAATAAGATTTATAGAGTATTGTTGAGACAATACATGACCAACAACTATTACTTAATTCAATAAATGTTAAACATTGGTTTTCTAAATTCATAACGGTAGTTATAAAATTCATAGTTTTACTCCAAATATAATTATTTTACCATGATTTTTTATAATTTTTAAGTCTTACTGACTTTTCGATTGAGATATAAGTGATATGGTTTTAGTAAAAAATGTATTTTTCACTCATCACTAAAAGTAAATTATTTCAAAAAAAATTCAAAAAATTATCCTATGATAATTTTACCCTTTTTTATATAAAATTAATTCAATTTTATATAATTTAAATTCATAGTACTATTTAATACCAAATCCCAATTAAAATAATCTTAATATATTATTTTCTATATTAAAATGTTATATATTATACAAATAATATTTTATAAGTTCTTGATTTAATATATTTGGATAAAATTCATAACACCTAAACTAATAGTTATTTGAAAAAGAAAAAACATTAATATAAAATCATTTAAACTGTCTACCATCTAAATATAAGAATTTTTATTTGACTTAAATCTTTTTTTACTAGTTGTTTCATTATAATTATTAATTTATGAATAATATTAATCTAATATTTTATTGATCCTTGTAGTTTTTTGTTTCATGTGAAATAAACTATTTGATACAATGTTTATTTATAGTAAAACATATTTTGAGATCTAAGGGTGTTACACCTCCCAAAATCTAAATTAGTGGAGATACTTCACCCCCTCCTCTTTTGAAGTTTTGAGATCCACATGAGTACATATATTCCTTAGTTGGTTTTTTTGATGAAAACCATAAATCTCTCTGCAAATGAATAATGTTTTAAATATTTCATCACATTCACAACCATTTACAACTCAATATTATGAGTCAAATAATTTCTATTATGAGGATAATAATGTGAGATATGTAATACTGAAATACCCTATATTGAATTTGTAAACCCCTCCATTTCAATCCTAAATCATCACAATCCACTTTCTGACACTTTCCTATATCTTAAAAAACAATAATAGGTGATCACACTAACATCCTCTTTAATTCATAGAATATTTCATAGTATCAATCATCCAATGGTATTTCACCAATTTTTTAGTCAAAGTTGTAATTCATACTTCCAAGTGAATGAAATCCTGAATAAATCATGATTAATACCACATGATCCCCTAAAAACTTTGAATCTTGAAGACATTCTTAAGTACTCTCCAAGATAATCCCATTGTCACTTTCTCTAGATTAATAAAAAAATATGAATATGATATCACATTCCTAAGTAAGTTCACCTCCCAATTCAAGAAATGGAATTTTGACAAATTGATATAATGTATCTAATTTTATAATTTATACAAAACTATAGACAAATGCTCATCATGATTCATATGAGATCATGAACATATCAGTATTTATTTAATAAACACAATATTGAATGAGTCTAGATAAGGATGAAATATTTAAATCATTAATTCTATAAACATAGTATCTTCATTTATCAAACTGAATTACATTAACATGAATTCATAATTCCCCTACTATATCCAAAATGATGTCTTTAGAACATCCTCAACATATACCTTTATCTAATTATAACCTAGATAAAGATACATCTTAGAAACCCAATGGGATCCAGTAAACTTATTAAATAGATCCGTATTTTTTTGTAATGGATATTAGTTCTTCATCATCCCAATATTATACTCCTGATAATCTATATAATTAACCTCAAACTCTCATCAGTAATATTCATAAAAAACAAAGAACCACCCAAATTAAAAAGTTTTTTTTGATAAACCCTTCTCATTCAATATTATCTAAGTAAAATTTCAACTCACACAACATGGTAGGATCTATATAATTTATAGAAATGGAAAGAGAATCATTACTAGGTACTAGGTAAATCTTAAAATCATACTAACACTCTAATTAATACCCCACAAAATATTCTAAAAACATATCTTGAAAATGATGAAAAAATAAGTAAAACAACACCAACATACCCCTCAATAACACCATAAACTAATACCTCTATCTATGAAGTAGTATTCCTTGACTACCCCAAGTTAAAACTAATTTTATTTTATAGAACATATAATTATTCAAAAAAAGTAAGATATACATCATCAAAAGGAAAAAATGTCACCCATATCTAGTAATAATTTATATGAGACTAAAAACTCATCAAAATGGTATTATTAAAATTATATCAAACATTATCATCACCAAGGAATAAAAATCTCAATGATGTCTATAACCACTAACGATGATAAAAAAGGGTTCATTTTGATCAACATAGTCTTCTTTTAGAAAGAGTATCAGCGGTCATCATCCTAGATACCAACTCTATAGTCAAAACTAAATCATAAACATGATGAAAATAAATAAATTAATGAGATAAAAATTTGTGAAAAAATACTATCCAAATTAGATATTACTAAAATAATACCATAGAAAATCAAATATCCCACACTAAAATATACCGGTACCTAATAAAAAGTAATGAAAAGAGAATAACTTATTTCATGGTCATGTACTTGAGTTTCCAGTATACCCTAATCCATTAAACCATACTGAGGCTGTCTCTATGCACATTAGTTGCAACCCAACCCAAATTATGCATATGATATCAGATTACAACTATGTTAATATCCCTTAGTATAATATTTTTTAAAATAATTATACCTTGTCCATAAATCTTCGGGAAAACCATCTAGAAAAGCTAAAAAATGCTTCTTAACTTCTCATAATATCATCAATATTTTGGATTGTTCGAATAAATTGAATAGTTAAAAACCAGACAAAAATACTAATAAAAATCAATAGAATATGTCCTTGTGAAGTAGAATATTATAAAACCCTCCCTTAAATCCTTGATTGATTATTACCATAGAAAAAATATGTAAACATCCTTTTATTCTACTCAACAGATTAAATGACCCTTATAAATGGTCTTTGGCTAAATCATTGATTCTTTTATCCTTTTAAAAATTTATTTTCTACTTTTTTATTGGTAAGTAAATAATATAAAATCTATATCACCAAATTTTATAGCTATAAAAAATACATAAACTATTAAGCCTTTGATGCCTCATTACCTCTTATGGAAGGAGAAAAGTAAAAAAATTAATAATTCTAGACACATACTTAATAATAGCCTTGTTTCCTTACTTCATATCCCTAAAATTTTATCCAATAATGGGGTATAGATAAATAAACATGTAATTAAACTTTTAAAATTTTTCTTAGTCCATATATATATGTATATTTTAACAAGTAGGGGGGATCCCCCCTTTTTAGTGAAAAAAAGTGCTCTTATTACTCTGGGTAGAGGGACCCCAATAAATGGACATTGAAGAAACAATGGGTCTAAACACCATTACCATAGAAAAATAGGACCACCCACAATATTTGTATTCAAACACCTACCCATGGTCATTTATGCCATTCACCCGCATCATTAGTCTATTGGTGTCACCTTCTAGAAGTGTTGTTATCATCCACTCCTACCGCCTGTACTGAGATCATCCTGATCTGAATCACCCCTATAACATAAAGCATCAGTATTCACCATCGAGGCCCAATAATGGAGACACCCCACACCGCCTGTGCTGGGATCATCCCAAGTCAGCACATCAACATCTATGGAAGCTACCTCCCAGTAGCATTATTCATCATTGAGACCCTCTGATGTCATCACCTAGCCAACACCTATGCCAAACATATATCCCACTAGTACCAATACACACAATCAGTCCCTCTATAACACACCTTACCCTCTAAGAGAACTACCCATGTGGACATGCTTACCTCGATAAATCCCCATAAATGGTGACCAACATGATTTGAACCTTTCTATGATGCAATATTACAGATCTGTCTTACCATTAGGCTGATACCCAAACAACACCTCTTTGTCCATATTCTTATCTCCCCTAATATGTAAAAGTATATCTATCCATTATCATGTCATCCCCTCTAGTATATACACTACTAAATTTATCTTAATACTTACAAGAGTATGAGATCAAACAAAATACTTAATATTCCTCCATCCATAATAGCATTTCCTATAAACGTGTATCAAAATTAAAAACTAGAGGCTATAGAGCCTAAAAATCCTAGTTTATTTCTCCCAAATCTTACTCTTTAATAATTATCATTGTACATTAAATATTACAGAGAACACAAAGGACAATACCCATGATCTAGTTATTTACTATAGCCTCCTCAGGTGTAGCATGTATCACTTCACCCTCCCAACATTGTTTTACACATAACACCTTTTTCACTTCCTCTACATTTTCCCTAAAAAAGTTTCTTCACTATCAAATAACTATAAAATCAACACGCTAATTAGTATCAAATAAAAAAAATCCTATAATATATAATCGAAAAATTTAATATTTTCTAATATATAGAAAAAGTAATAAATTAACTCAAATCAGTCACTTCATATCATCAAACACATAACATTTATGTAATTTATTTAGGAATGTACAATTTAGGTTATTAATAATTAAATTATTTTAAAAAATTTAATTTCTCAAATAAAATAATATTTAAGCACAATAAAATGAATTCAATAATATTTCGTGAACCTATGTGTTTAAATGATATATGATCACCCCGAAAATTCACCCTAAATCCAAGTGAATTTTATAATTCCAAAACAAATTTCTTTGGAAATCATGTAATAAAAAATCATTAAAATAAATCAAATTGATATGCAACTCCATAATGACATGGAATATAATTATGGTACTTCTAGAAATGAATTTATGAAATATTTTTATACATAAGTTCTAATATTTAGTCTCTTTTCTATCATATATTCTATGAATATAAATTAAGTAAACAAAAAATTGTCAATGATAAAATTTTGTGACATCATGTCCTGGAATGACCATACTAATGTGGTGAAATGGTAGATGTCCTCAAGTACACTAACCTATCACCATAGGATAGAAACTAGTATCAAGTATCTTGAATATCTCTATGGGTGTAATATTCCCTTAAATAAATAATCATCATAAAATAAACAGTTTTATTAATAATAATCTTTAGTAGAACATAATACCAGATACTAAGAAAAAGTCTCTAAAATGAACCCTAAGAATATTAAACATAAAATAACACCATAAATCATAAAAAACCAAATATAATTACATGTATCACAATATTATACATCATAAATATCCATAATAAATATATAAAATAAAACACACCACACAATCTATGAACTTCATACGAAATCAACATATAGACTCCAATCAATATTACCCTATTATAAAATCCCCATTATAAATCTAGAATGAAATTGGGTGATGTATAAAAAAAATTCTATGGTTTGGAACCTTTATTAATGAAAGACACCATTTTTAACAGGGTTGGGATAGAACCATTGCATGACCTGTAGGCCCAATCATTACATTTACTCAAGGTAAAGTGGCATAGAGTGTAACATCCCAGGTATTTATAGAATAATACTTTTTTCATTTCTATTTATATTTATGAATAATATATTAACTTTATGTTAAAGGGGATGATTTTTACGATAGTTCACTCAACACACAACAACTGGTTTCTCTGAAATCTTACATTGCACACAACATTGAGTTATACCGAAAAATAATACAATAATAACATCATTATTTTAAATGGTAGTTAACGCCTAGCCATTGTTTTGCCGAGAATGAACAAAAATAACTAAAAAATGATTATACATGTTTGTTAAATGTTTTTACACTTATACAATACATTTTAGAGGCTTAAAATGGGAATTAATCCAATTTTAAGTATAAAACACTAATATTTTTAAAAGGTCATTTTACCACCTTTTGATGGAGAACCATTTTTAAATATATTTTTTGTCAATTTTATATTTTTAATTTTACAAAATAAATTTATTCTTTATAATAGAAAAATCAAAATTTACTTTTTATGAAATTTTGATATTTTTTTGGATAAAATTCATATTTTTATGAATAGTGAAAAACACTGTATTTTAATTCAAAACTGCCTTTTCATTTAATTTATTTATATACTTATATTTTTATTTTAATTTTTTTTAAAGTGTAATTGGATTAAGGTTTTATCATTTAATCCAATTTTGGTAATTTTAAGTAATTTTCCATTGAAATTGGACAAAAACACATGCCAATATTTTGATAATTATCACTTCTTAAAAACCCGCTTTTTTGGCTTGAAAATGGAAATTGATTTTAAATTAATTACTAAAACTTATATGTTTTGAATTTGGAAAAACGGATTCCATATTTGAATCAATAGGTCCAAAACTTTTAAATAGGTACCTTTTATTTTTGGACAGTATGAATAGTAACTTTGGTAATTGTTTTATTCACCATGGTTAAAGGGTAATTATAGTAAATAAGGGTAAAAAATAATATTATAATAATATTAAAATACCATAAAAAATGTAATAGTCCTATTGGATGAGATATTTCCAACCATTTTCATCCTTGGGTAGATTTTGGGACCCCATGTATCCACTTGGGAGTGATAATGGCATGTTATATTAATTAATTTAAAGTAAAGAGAAATATGACATAAACTTGTATCTTTTATTAAACAAATTTTAATGTGGGGTCATATAACTGATATCCTTATCTATAAATATTCATTATAAATATAATAATATTTCATACATCATGGTATTTTGTTTATAATTTTTATACATTAAATAAATATATTTAATTATGACACAATGATGATGCAGTGATTGCTTCATTAATGAAAGAATAAAATATATGATATTATAAATATTAAAATAAATGTAATTTAAATATTTTGATGCCATCCAAGAATTTTTTGGATGATATTGAAATATTATATTTGAGTTAATGACATTTATTTGAAGGAATAAAGTTTTTATGACTTTAACAAAAATCAATTATTTTATAGTGTAAAAAATGACATAAATGCGTTTTTAAAACATATACTATTTTATTAAATGATATAATAGTCCTAAAATTTTAATATTCTGAAAAATGACTCATATAATGTTAAAATTTTCATTAATGATCCAATTATTTATCTCTTGGTATTTTCTAGTATATATAGTTACCATATATTATAAAAATTCAAGAAGACATGGTAAGAGTTAATATTTTTAACTAAGGGTTAAAGCTAAAATATAAGGTTAATATTTTGACCTAAAATTGTATAAACCCTATTGGTTTAGAGTTTTTAGACCCAAAAAACTCTTATATTTAAAATAAATGGGTTTGGGACTATTTGAAACCGAAAATAATTTTATAATAAAATGATATTTCTAGACTTTCATAAAGTGACCCTCCTCCCTCTTATAAAATCCCACAACCTCTACCCATTTAATGACACATATAAAGCCCATTGTCTCATCCAAATTCTTCTCATATAAGCTCAAAATTTACCTACCTTCCTACTAGAATCCTTAACTTGGGAATAAGGTAATTCAATAAATCCTTTTGGCTTAAATCAAAAGAAGTTACCCGATTTAGAGGTAACGTCTTATCTCAAGTTCTTTTCTTTTATTTTACTTACCCAATCCCTATACTCTTCTTATTATTTTTTAAATAACAAAAATAGTATCCTAAATATACTAGGATATTTTTAGGAGAATTATTCCAACTACACTTACAAAAACATTCATCTAATGGATTCGAATGTACTTTTTTTGTGTACGATGAACTGATGCCTCACGAAACAATGATTGATTGATTTTCCCCTACCACCTATCATGGTGGAAATTACGATGGAAATGTATTTATATATGATATATATTATATTTATATTTTCTTTATGATACTATAATTTTTATTTAAAACATACCTTTATGATTTCCAGGATGTGTAAATATGATAATTTCATTTGACGAAGTGTGGACTACCGCCCCCTCGAAGTGATTTGACTCGTTCATGATATAAATAGAATGTATAAAGGATGGTTTTATTATACCTATGATACATACATGAAATAAAAACAATAATAGTATTATAATATAAATTTATATCATTTTAATATTATTTTTTAATATGAAAAAGAATAGAAAGTAGTGTTCATGCGTACGTAAGACATACCGTCTCCATGAACTATGCATTTCATTTCATATCTCCAAATGTCATGGACTATTATAAATTCATATATATATAGGACATATATGATATTTAAATCATGGATATTATTCTGGAGATGATTTACTTTTGACTACATGTATAATTTATATCAAAACAAGTTTATTTTCGACTCAAGTACCTAATATTGACAAAACGACCAATATTAATTTAATTAATTATGTAATTTTTATAATTGTGTAATAAGTGATATAAAAGGAATAATAAACTTTAAAAAGTTTATGAATCATGTATAAATCAACTTAAGTTTATTATTTAGGAATAACAAGGAACATATGTGACGTGTCAGACTCAAGGTAAGAGACTTCGCCTCAATCTCCTTTAATTGAGGCATATTTTGATAATATACACCTCCCTTATTTTATATGGTGTATAATAAACCCCTTTTACTTTTAATTTCATTCAAATGGAATCTTTTTTCTTTTAAGTTTTTTACTAAATGGAAAAAGGAATTTTTTATCCTATGCGATGATAATGAAATCTTTGCCATCATAATTGTTATTTGATATTTTTCTTCCTCTATAAGACTTAATGTTTTCAAAAGGAAAAGAAATAACTTAATCCATTTTTGGTTGTTTTGGTATTGTAATTTTTTTGTGAAATGGATTGAGTATTCCAATATCTTGAAATGATTACTTGTGATTGCAAATGAAATGTTATTAGTGAAATTTTGATATATGAAATATTTTATGTGTTATGATTATATAATGGTACTTGGACATTTGACAGGTGGTTATGTGATAAACCAATTATGGGTAGTTGCGTGATAAACCAAATTATGGGTGGTTCCATGATAAATCAAGGATGGGTGGTTACGTTATAACCTCTAATGAATTGGGTATGGAAGTCGGTCGTATGACTATTCCATTTGGTGATATTTGTGGAAGTCGACCATATGGTTATTCTATTTATGTATGTTTATGTACCAAAATACCTTTATATATTATATGCTTTTTTCTATGGGATTTATAGTAAAATTTTGGTTATAAAAAGGGTAAGCAACGAGCTTATATTCAGTGAATTATATTTACTACTTCTTAAAGGTGAAAAGTATTACTTTATGATAAAGTATTCATGTATTTCATGTTATCCCAAGACTAATAGTTTTATTTAATTATGTATCGCTTACTGATCTTTTTATGCTCATCCCTTGTTTTGAAATGTTTTTCACTAGACATAAAGAATAATAGAGTCAAGGATGGGATCAAGGAAAAGTTATGCTGCTAAGATTTGAAACGATGTCTTTTTTCATTTTAAAGAGTTTTTGTTTTATAAAAAAAACGAATAGTGAGTAGAAGTGTCTACTTGTAATATTAAAGTTGTTATGTATAAGTTACAACCTAATTGTCTAAATCTCTAAACCTAAAAAGATTCTAAATGTGAATTAAAAGTCAAATTGTTGACTTATCTCAAGATTAAGTAATGTTTAAGGCCAAGATATTATTGTTTATATCAGAGGTCATTTTAGATAACTTTGAGAGTTATAATATTGTTAATATAATATCCATAAAATATTTTTACTATATGGTAAAATTGAAATGATATATCTTTTGAAGATTACCACGTTGTTTGGTCTAATATATGTTTGTTTAGAATGGTTTTCCATAGAGGAAACATGGCAGCTTTGTTGGGAGGGAATACAGTGGGAAATAAAATTTCAAATCAACATCTTGAGATGGTCAGAATTGGAACTAAATAGTTTGTTGCAGTAAGGACTCAGTTGAATTAGTCAATAAATAATGGTTGTGTCTATACATGAGATTAATTAGACAAACTGCAGAGGCATATGTCGATCGTAGAGCATTTCATGAGGCAACGTCCCCCATCATTCAGAGGATCATCTGACCCTATGAAATCTAAAGGGTTGATTAAAGAATTAGATTTTTTTGATGTAATGGGTTGTTCTAACAATCAAAAGGTTTGTCTTACTGTTTTTTCATTTTGAAGGTGAATCTGATCAGTGGTATTCAATGATTAAAAATATCAGAGGAAGTGAAGAGATCGACACCATCGAATGGGATGAATTTATGAATATCTTCCTTGAGAAATATTTTACTAATTCTGTTCAACTATGTATGAAAAATCAATTCTTGGAATTGAGACAAAAGGAGGAATATTCGGTGGATTCATATAAAGAAAATTTCACCCGTTTGTCAAGGTACGTACCAAATTTTATCTGGGATATTGATAATAAGATAAATCGGTTTTACTCAATATTAAAGCTGAAATATCGAAGGGCGTGAGCTTCTCATGAGTTAAATATCTATGAGAAACTTTTATGATGTGGTGAGAAGGGAGAAATTTATTTTTTCTAATGATCATATATTCCATGAGAACAAATAAATGAAGAGATCAAGTTGGAAATAAATGGGAAATAATTCATCAAAGAAGCCTAGAGGTAGGAAAACCAAATTTCCAACTTGTGAGAAGTTTGGTAAAAAACATCCTGGAGAATATCTCCCACAGTCCTAGAAGTACTTATAATGTGGTAATTTTGGTTATATTTCTTGTAACTGTGAGGAAGATGATCAGGCAGGTAATGAAAAACTAGCAGTAAGATGCTTTAGGTGCAGTGAGTTAGGAAATTATGCCAATGTGTGTCTAAAGTTGATTACCCTGGGTGGAAACTAGCAAGATCAAAAGCAGAAGGGAATTGAAAAATAATTTACAACTACTACGATTGATGTGGGACCGTCAAATGAAGTGGTGATAAGTATGTTAGAGATTTCTTCAAAATATTCCAATACTCTATTTGACTATGGATCTTCACATTCTTTCATTTTTGAGAGCTTTGCAAGTAAATTGGATTATAACCTCATGAAAGGGATATATAACTTTTGGTAAAAACTTTGGGTGGAAGAATTAAAGCAACTAATATTTATAGGAATATTCCTATTATCAATAGCAGGATAGTATTTCCTTCAAATCTTGGTGAACTTTCTAATGTAGAATTTGATATAATTTTGGGTTGGGATTGGATTTAAATTTATCATGATAAAATATATTGTGAAGCCAAGAATGTTTTATTAATTGATTTCATAACTTTTATAACATATCAAGAAGCTAAAATATTGATTAAATATGGTAGTGAAATTTATCTGGCTCATGTTATTGAAAAGAAAGAAACAGTTTTGATTTTTGACATTCCAGTAGTGAATGAACTCACAAATGTTTTTCTTGATGAATTTCCTGGTATTCTTCCCAATCGGGAGGTTGAATTTGCTATTGATTTAGTTCCTAATGAAAAACCTTTTTCTAAACCCCCTTATCAAATGGTCCAACTAGAATTGGTGGAATTAAAAAAAATTAGTTATAAGAATTATTTGATAAAGGTTTCATTCGACCTAGAACTTCACCATGGGGTCCTCTAGTTTTATTTGTGAAAAAGAAAGATGATTCTATGAGACTATGTATTGATTATAATTCCTTGAATAACATCAATTTTTAAATTAAGTATCTATTGCGTCATATTAATGATTTTTTTGATCAGCTCTAGGGGGATCAGTATTTTTGGAAGATTGATTTGAGGTTTGAGTACCATCAAATGAAGTTAAAAGTAGATGATATTCCAAATAAAACTTTCCAAATGAGATATGGTAATTATGAGTTTATATTTATTCCATTTAGTTTATCTAATGAAACTACTGTATTTATGAATATCATGAATGGAGTCTTTCATCAGTTTTTTGGATAAGTTTGTGGTTGTTTTTATAGATGATATCTTGGTATATCCTAAAAAATGAGAGGAAAATGAAAGTAACTTAAGGATTTTTTTAAAACCTTAAAAGAAAATAAACTATATGAAAAATTTAGTAAGAGTGAATTTTGGTTTCAAAAAATTTCTTTCCTTGGTCATATTGTTTCTAAAGATGACATAGCTATTGACCATTCTAAAACAAAAGTTGTCAAAGAGTGGCTAAGACCCACCAATATCACAGAGATTCATAGTTTTCTTGGATTAGAGGGTCATTACTGAAGGTTTTTTGAAATCATTTCTCTATTATCTATCCCACTAACTAAGCTAACACTTAAGGGAGTTAAATTCATTTGTACAAAAGAATGTGATGATTGTTTTCATGAGTTGAAAAAATGTTGGTAAATTCTCTAGTTTTGTCCTTTCCTTCCAAGAATGGTGAATTTATCATCTAAAGTGATGAATCATTAAAAGGACTTGGTTGTGTCCTAATGCAGATTGATCAGGTAATTGATAATGCTT
This sequence comes from Viscum album, assembly GCA_963277665.1. Taxonomy (NCBI): domain Eukaryota; kingdom Viridiplantae; phylum Streptophyta; class Magnoliopsida; order Santalales; family Viscaceae; genus Viscum; species Viscum album. The sequence goes on along the minus strand of OY728127.1, from coordinate 1,831,408,755 downwards.
CATGTCAGTTGAAACCTCATGAGCTAAATTACCCTACACATGATTTGGAATTAGATGTTGTTGTTTTTGCATTAAAAATTTAGAGTCATCATTTGTATGGTGTAAAGTGTGAAATATATAAAGATAAAAAAAGTATGAAGTAGATATTCACTCAGAAAGAGATAAACATGAGATAGAGGAGATGGATAGAATTAATCAAGGATTATGATTTCATGATTCATTACCATCTGGGAATGGAAAATAAAGTGGACGATGCTTTGAGTCTAAAGAGTAATGCTATATTAACCATGCTATATTTGGAATGATATCCTTTTGTTTCTGATTTGATGAATTTTGGATTGGAAGTTGTTGGTGCGGGGAATTCCTTTGTTTTGTTTTAGGTGGCAGTGAAATCATCTCTATCAGACAGAATGAAGCAAGTGCAGAAAGAAGACAGTGAATTGCATAAAAAGGTAGAATTGGTTCGGATGGTTAAGTTACCTAAATTTAACATTGATAAAGACTTTGTTTTGAGGTTTATAAAGAGATTATGTGCACCTTGTGATTCATAGTTGAAGAAAGAGTTTTTAAGTGAAGCTTACAGTTATCCGTTATCAGTTTATCCTAGAAGTACTAAGATGTACAAAGATCTTCAGGAGTATTTCTGGTGGGATGGAATGAAAAGAGATATTGTTGACTATGAAGTGTTTGATATGTCAACATGTTAGATTAGAGTCGAAATTACTGAAAGGGATGCTTCAACGTTTGCCAGTACTAGAGTAGAAATGGGAAAATGTTCCCATGGACTTCGTAGTGGGGTCACCAAAAACATCTTGAGGTAACAATGAAATTTGGGTTATTATTGATCTATTGATTAAATCTTATAATTTTATTCCTATTCAAGATACTAAGTCTCTAGATCATCTTTCTTGATTGTATATTAAACATATAGTTAGGTTACATGGAGTTTCCCTCTCCATTGTATCTGATCGCTATCCCAAGTTCACTTCTAACTTTTGGAAAGGCCTTCATAAGTCATTGGGAACTAAACTAAAATTTAGTAAAGCTTTTCATCCTCAATCAGATGGGAAGTTGGAATGAACAATTAAGAGCTTGGAGGATATGCTACGTGCTAGTTCAATGGATTACCAGGGAAGTTGGGATCATCATTTTTCTTTGGTTGTGTTATCTTATAATAACAGTTTTCATTCTTGTATACAGATGGAACCATTTGAACCATTATATGGAAAGTGATGTTGAACTCCAGCTTTTTGGGATAAAGTAGGTGAAAGGAAGTTGATGGGACCAGAATTGGTAGAAGAGATGGAAGAAAAAGTTCAATTTATTTAGAATCACATGAGGACAACACAATTTTCATTCTTGTATATAGATGGAACCATTTGAACCATTATATGGAAAGCGATGTTGAACTCCAGCTTTTTGGGATAAAGTAGGTGAAAGAAAGTTGATGGGACCAGAATTGGTAGAAGATATGGAAGAAAAAGTTCAATTTATTTAGAATCACATGAGGACAACACAAAGTAGGAAGAAAAGTTATGCAGATAACTGAAAGAAGGATCCTTCTTTCGAGGTAGGTGATCATGTCTTTCTTAAAGTTTCTCCATGGAAAAGTGTGATGCATTTTGGTAAAAAGGAAAAAATGAGTCCGAGGTTTATTGGAACCTATACAATTCTAGATAAAGTGGGATCAGTAGACTATAGGTTGGCATTGCCACAAAGTTTATCCAAGTTACATAATGCTCTTCATGTTTCAATGTTGAAAAATATATGCCGAATCCATCCCATGTTTTGAGTCCCAAGGTAGTTCAGTTAGAAGAGAATATTTCTTATGAGGAATAGCCAGTACAAATTATTCACTGTAGAGAGAATGTATTGCAGAATAAAGTGATTCATCAGATAATATCTTTGTGAAAAAATAATATGGTTGAAGAGGAAACATGGGAATCTGAAAATTTTATGAGGGAGAAATACCCTCACTTATTTGATAAGTAATTAAATTATGGGGATGAAATTTCTAAAAGGGGGGAATGATGTAACATCCCAAGTATTTATAGAATAATAACTTTTAATTTATATTAATATTTATGAATAATATATTAATTTTATGTTAAAGGGGAATTTTTTTTGATAGCGTACTCGACATGCAACAATGGGTTTCTCCTAAATCTTACGTTGCAAAAAACAATGAGATATATAGAAAAATAATACAATAATAATAATATTATTTTAAATGGTAGTTAACGCTCAACCATTTTTTTTGTTAGGAATGAATATAACTAACTAAAATATGATTATACATGTTTGTTAAATGTTTTTACACTTATCCAATAAATTTTAGAGGCTTAAAAAGGGAATGAATTCAATTTTAATTATAAAATACTCTAATATTTTTAAAAGGTCATTTTACCACCTATTGATGGAGAACCATTTTTAAATATAGTTTTTGTCACTTTTATATGTTCAATTTGAAAAAATACATTTCTTATTTAGAATAGGAACATCAAAATTTACTTTGGATGAAATTTTGGTATTTTTCTGGTAAAATTCATATTTTTATGAATAGTGAAAAATACTGCATTTTAATTCAAAACTGCATTTTAATCTAATTTATTTATATATTTAGTTTATTATTTTAATTTTTTAATGTTTAATTGAATTATGTTTTTATAATTTAATCCAATTTTTTTCATTGTATGTAATTTCTCATTGAAATTGTACATAAACACATGTCAATTTTTTGATTGTTATTACTTTTTAAAAACCTACTTTTTGGTTTGAAAACATGAATTAATTTTAAATAAATTACTTCAAATTCTGTGTTTTGAATTTTGAAAAATGGATTCTATATTTGGAATCAGGAGGTCCAAATTTTGAAAATAGGTACCTTTTATTTTTGGAAATTATGAATAGTAACTTCAGTAATTATTTTATTTACCATGGTTAAATGATAAATCTGGTAAATAAGGGTAAAAATAATATTATAATAATATTAAACAAGCATAACACATGTAATAATACTATTGGATGAGATATTCCAGACCATGGGCATCCTTTGGTCAATTTTGGGACCCCATGGATCCACTTGGGAGTGATAATGACATGTTATATTAATTAATTTAAAGTAAAGAGAAATATGATATAAACTTGTATCTTTTACTAAATTTTTTTATATGGGGTTATATAACTGATCTCCTTGATTATAAATATTAATTAGAAATATAATAATATTTACTACATCATGATATTTTATTTATAATTTTTAGACATTAAATAAAAAAATTTAATTATGACACAATGATGATGTGGTGATTGTTTCATTAATGAATGATTCAAATAAATAATAATATATATATTAAAATAAATTTAATTTAAATATTTTTATTCCATACATGAATTTTTTGGATGATATTGACGTATTATATTTTATTTAATTCCTTTTTTAAGGAATCAATTTGTTTTTACTTTAACAAAAATCAATTACTTTATAGTTTCAAAATTGACATAAATGATTTTTTAAAACAAATACTATTTTATTAAATGATATAATAGTCCTAAAAATCTAATATTTTTCCAAATGACTCATATAATATTAAAAATTTCATTAATGATCCACTTATGGATCTATTTGCATTTTAGAGTAAATATAGTTACCACATATTATAAAAATGCAAGAATACATGGTGAGAGTTAATGTTTTTAACTACAGGTTAAAGCTAAAAGATAAGGTTAATATTATGACCTAAAATTTTATAAAACCTATTAGTTGAGCGGTTTTAGTCCAAAAAACATATTATATTTAAAATAAATGGGTTTGGGACCATTTTAAACCGAAAATAATTTTATAATAAAATGATATTTCAAGTCTTTCCTTAAATACGCCTCCTCCCTCTTATAAAAGGCCACCACCTATACCCATTTAATGACACCTCTCTGAACCCATGGCTCATCCAAATTCTACTCAAATAATATCCCAATATCCCCACCTTCTTCTTATAATCCTTAACTAGGGGAGAAGGAAATTCAAGAAGTCCTTTTGGCTCAAATCAAAAGAAGTTACCCGATTTAGAGGTAAAGTCTTCTCTCAAGTTCTTTTCTTTTATTTCCCTTCTCCACTCCCTATGACCTTCTTATTATTTGTTTAAATAAAAAAAACAGTATCCTAAATATACTATTATGTTTTTATGATAAGTATTAGAACTACACTTAGACACACCTCTATCTAATGGATGCAAACATACTGTTTCTGTATACGGTGAACTGTTGCCTCACGAAACGATGACTGCTTGATTTTCCCCTACCTCCTATCATGGTGGAAAATATGATGGAACTGTATTTATATATGATATATATTATATTCATATTGTCTCTATGATTCTGTAATTTTTATTTACAACATATCTTTATTCTTTTCATGATGTGTAAATACGATAATGTCATTTGAGGAAGTGTGGAATATCACCCCCTCAAAGTGATATGACCCATTTGTGCTATACATGGAATATATAAAAGATGGTTTTATTAAACCTATGAGACATAAATGACATAAATAAAATATTGGTATTAAAATATACATTTATATCATTATAATAGTATACTTTTAATAGGACAAATAAGTGAAAGTAGCATTCATGCGTATGTACGACCTACCATCTCCATGAATGGTGCATTTCATTTCATATCTCCAAATGTACTAGACTATTATAAATAAATATATACTAGATATATATGAAATTTAAATCATGAATAATATTATGGAGAATATTTACTTTTTACTACATGTACAATTTATATCAATATAAGTTCATTTTTGACTCAAGTACCGAATATTGACAAAATGACCGATATTAATTTAAATAATTTTGTAATTTTTATAATGCAGTAATAAGTGATATAAAAGTAATAATAAACTTGAAAAATGTTATTATGCAAGTATAAATTATCTTAAGTTTATTATTCAGGAAGAACAAGGAACATACACGACGAGTCAGACTCAAGGTAAGGGACTTCGTCTCAATCTTTTTTCATTGAGGAATATTTTGATAATATAAACCTCCCATATTTTATATGATGTATAATAAACCCCTTTTACTTTTAATTTCATTCAAAGGGAATATTTTTTCTATTAAGTGTTTTACTAAATGAAAAAAGGAACATTTTTAACGTATGCGGTGATAACGACCTCTCGACCATCGTAATCTTTATTTGATATTTGGCTTCCTCTATAAGCCTTAATGTTTTCAAAAGGAAAAGAAATAATTTACTCCATTTTTGGTTGTTTTGGTATTTCATTTTTATTAAATTGATTGAGTATTAAAATATATTTAAATGATTTCTTGTGATTGAAAATGAAAGGTTACTAGTGAAATGTTTGTATTTGAAATATTTTATGTGTTATGATTATATAATGGTACTTGGACATTTTAAGGGTGGTTACGTGATAAACCAATGATAGGTGGTTACATGATAAACCAAATGGCGGGTGGTTTCATGATAAACCAAGGATGGGTGGTTACGTTATAACCTTCAATTCACTGGGTATGAAAGTCGACCATATGGCCATTCGATTGAGTGATATGTGTGGAAGTAGACTGTACGGTTATTCTATTTATGTATGTTTATGTCCCAAGTTAACTTTTATATTCTATATGTTGTTTTCTATGTGAGTTATGGTAATATTTTGGTTACCAAAAGGGTAAGAAATGATCTTATATTCAGTGAATTATATTTACTACTTCTTAAAGGTAAAAAGTATTATTTTATGATAAAGTATTCATGGATTTCATGTTATCCCAAGACCAATAGTTTTCTTCCATTATGTATCCCTTACTGAGATTTTTATGCTCATCCCAAGTTTTGAATTTTTTTTCATAGGACATAAAGAATAATAGAGTCAAGTATGAGATCAAGGAAAAGTTATGCTGTTAAAACATGAAACGATGTCATGTTTCATTTTAAAGAGTTTATGTTTTATGAAAAAATGGATAGTGAGTAAAAGTTTCTACTTGTAATATTAAAGTTGTAATTTATAATTTATGACATAATTCTCTAAATCTCTAATCTTGAAAAGATCCTCAATGTGAATTAAAAGTCAAATTATTGACTTATATCAAGATTATGTAATGTTTAAGGCCATGACCTTATATATAGGACTAAAGGATATGGCCTGAAGGCTCAACATTAATAGCATGCATCATGTTGTGATGTCAATATTCACATTGAACCACACCTTTTTGACACTGCACCACTAGTATCCACACTACAACGTACCAAACTATGTCTTCATGTGGTTCCTACACACCATGATTACATCCTTTTCACATCATGCCACCTATTTCACATTGTGATAGGATATCCCTCTGTCTTACATCAGATACTTGTATAGGTGGAGGGATAAATGATAAATTAAAAAACACCCATAACTCTGTTGAGTTTCTACCCTCCCAACAATTCATGCATGTCATCATGTCATGAAATGTCTTTCAAGTCACAACATATTCTTAATACACTACATATCACTTACACCCATGAAATTCTTCCTATAATGTGATCATGTACTCATTTCCATAAATTGCTGGCATAATCAACCCTATGGGCATTTCATGATTTTAACCATGTATTGATGTAAAATTATGAGTGATGTATTAATATTCATGATATGTGAACATACAAGGTGTGACAAATGCATCTTAATAGAATTTCATGAGAGAATCCAAACATCTACCAAATATTAACATTATAATATATGTATTGTTAAGTTATATATTATTAATTTAATAAAATTTTTCAAAAAACATCAATGATTTTAAACTACTTACCAATACCCCTTGACATAATATGATATAAGTTTCAGTCATTATTGGTGGAAAACCTGACATATCATTCATGATATCATAGCCAAACACATGGATCAATTAATTACATGGTCAAATAGAAGATCTTATAAAATCATGGAATATCTAAATATAATGATCAAACATATGACCTTAAAAACACATGGAATATCCTTCACATGTTAAAAATAATAATATAACCAAGAACATGGCTCAAAGTAATATATCCAAACAACTAGAATATCCAAACCTATATCTAAGCTCTATATAACTAATATAAAAGCATATCAAAACCTATGGTTTATACGATTAGAGATTTTCAAAATTATTATCTAAACACATGGATAAATTTAATCACAAACTAACTCAAATATTATCCAACATCATGAAAAAACACATGAACATATAATATTTTTACTCAGGGATTTCTATACAATACAAAAGAAACATGGTCTTTATAAACCAATAATAAAATATCCAAATCTAATATAATCACAACAATATTTTTCCATTACTTTACATAATGATAATAGATGCATTTCATTATCTCAAAATGATTACAAAATCATTTCATTATCACACACAAGTCAATTTCCCTTTTACCATTCATTTTTCGTTGTAAAAATACACATATTATTTCTCCCTTATAATTAATAGATTTGTAGTATATATATTATATATAAATCCCCTATTTTTTTACCAAAATATTTTTCACCAACATTATCATTCCATTTTAGTTCCATGGTAACAATTCACAATTTTCATAAATCATTTTATACCAATTTATTTCACATAAAAAAATCTTTACCCATATAAAATACCAATTTCATTTTATTAGAATTCAATTTAATTCATAACACACCAATAGAACACATTAATTGGCAAATAACCCATGTCCACATAATTAATCATTTTATTCAAGCACATATACTGGAATATCCAATTTAAAAGGTCATTTACATACCTCATTATATCCTTTTAATTAATAGTAGAACATTTAAACTCATAAATAACATTTTTATCACCTAAAAAAATTATGAAATCATGATCAATGATTTTCAGAATAAAAATAATATTATTAAAAAGGTTTATCAAGTCATTTTAAATTATTTTCAAAACAATTAAAATTATTCCATCATTAATCTTTTATCATCATTTTTTATTATTTCCTAAATTATTCACATTGATTTAAAACACTAAAGCACATGTAATATACTGAATTTTGTAATAATAATTCATATATTTAATTACCTCTTGAATTTATTAATTTTTTAGACATTCCCCCTAAAAAAATCCATGAATCACATAAATATAATACACAGGTAATACTAAATTAAAATCCTTGAGATGGTCGAGATCAAAAACCTTGTGATCTATTAAAAAATAAACACAAGGATCAAATTAAAAATCATTATTAAATATTCTAATATAAAAAATCAGAAAATAAATGCTCATTATAATAAAAAATAATCATAGGTATTTTTGACCTACTCACTATCAAAATACCAATGCAGCAAATGTATCAAATATATGTTAAGAGTTTAAGGAATTATATTCACAATAAGCCACTGAAATGAAAGATAGAATTATAGATAATCAGTTTGAGAACTATTCATCTTATGTTTAAATATGATATTTAATCTCTAACTCCTCATAGGAAAATGAACAAAATGCCCCCATTAAAAATTGGGTTCGAAAATACCATTGAATACCAAGTGGAAAACCAATGGCCACATAGTAGTCATTTGTAACCATTCCCCTTCCTCTATTTCATTTATCAGGTACCTAGTACTCCCCATAGGGTACCCAATAATGTCTATTACTTTATAACAACAATACCAGTCTCCAAACACCACTACCAGTCTCCAAACACCACTCTAATATCTTTGTATTACACAAAAACATCCAAAAATAAATCAATTCAAATATAATTAATATAAAAACACATCTAAAAATCCTGGATTCATTTCACTATTTTTTTATGGTTTTTATATTTAGATTATTTTTTATATAGTTTATTTTTGATTTAAATTTCATTTAAAAAGAAATTTTAGTTTTTAATAAGCATGATTTAACAAAATGAATATATTCTGTCAAAATATATCATGTATAAATATTATGCTTTGAAAAAAATAGTTTTTTATCATTTAAAATACTTTATTTATATTATTTTAACCAAATTATTTATATTTTCATTTATATTTTTTGGTTATGCCTATTTATTAAATTTAAATTAGACTACATGTAAAATTTATATTTTATAGGATTTAAAATATTTATATTTGGAGTAAAACATGTTATAATATTTTAAGAACACATATCTATGAAAACTAATAAAATTTAAATTAAATGCAATTTATAAAAATTAAGATTACAATACATTAATATAAAAAATAATATATATTAAATTAGAAATTAACATAAAATGATAAATAGTTTAAAATATAATAATCATAGAACAAAATTATTTTAACACAGAACACACATTGTGTAAAGACCCAAAAATTACATGTATTTTTTTTAAATTATTTGGGATTATTACGAGTCTATGAAAATTGATGGAATTTGATTCTGAGACCTGGTGTGCCAAGAATGAATTTTTGAACTTTTTTTAGGTACGTTCTATAAATGCACGAGCGATGTTTTCTGTCTTTTGAACCGGTGCTCAGATCAAAAATACGAGCACACCGTTGAATCTACAGTGCCATGATTCTCTTAAGGGAAGCTTCACTTTAACCACAGTGGATCTAGATAAAATTTAGTTTTTAGTATTTATAGAAAAATAATAAAATAACTTATCAAGTTATTTTATTTATTTTTCTCCAACAGATGAACGGTGGTGGTGCGGACCAGTGACTTGTTAAGCCAATTAATGGCTTGAATCATCAACTGCTTAACTCCTCCATTATGAATTAAAAGAGGTTTGTTAATTCATTTAATGTAACTCATTAATTCCTCAATGCGTTACTCATCTTTCTCCCTCCTATTTAAATGGAGCTCGAGGTGGGGTTTTGGCACGACTTCTTCAAGCGAGGAAACTCTGGCCAAGTTTTGTGGCAACATCCACCGACGTAGGATGGAAGCTTGGGTGGAAATGATTCGGGATCGACAGATTTAGAAAAATTCATCCAACATGGATGCTCCTCCCACCACAATCGCGAGACCTCCAACGGATATTGAGGTAGGGGTTGTCTTTTAATTCAATAAATTCCCTCAATTTTATTCCTTGTTCTTGAATTTGCGGTAGGTTGTTGCGGGGTATTTGAATGGGGTTTATAACTATTTTTTAATGTGTTGATTTAATTAATCCCACTCATTATAATTCAATCACAGAGGGTGCGGGCCAAACGAACAAGGCTCGAACCCTCCGTTGCTTGTTTTTCATTGCATTCTTCAGGGATGGTTTTCCCAATTTGATGGCAACATGAGACAGAGGGTCACGATGTGACGAAGATAGTCCGAAAGGCCCATAGGCACAGAAAGGAGTGGAAAAAGAGCTCCAGAGCATCACTGGAGCCCCACGGAAGATCCACTATTACCAACGAGCGATGGTGGTGGTAACAGGCGACATGTCGTTGCGCACTGCAGAGGGGAGGCGTGACATCATGCCACAACAGCTGTAGAAGGTGGCTGGCCCTCGACCGGAAGTGTAGGCGGAGGCGGCGCGCCGTCGCGCGCCACATTGAAGGACTATGGCTTTGAAGCCATAGAGGTGGTGGAGGCTGGGACCCACTCTTTGCGGGTCCCGCAGGTGACAAGGCGGCGCCACCTGGCACTGCCCTTAATGGAGCCGAACGACTCCTTAGATCCGTTCAGGAGCAACAGACCGCGCGACTCCCGTGGGTCACGCAAGCCGGTAGGCTGAACCGCTGCAGCCTAGCCCAGCCAAGGAGGGCTGGGCTGGTCCATGACCCAGCCCAACTGGGCCTGCCCAGGCCAGGTCAAGCTGGGTCGGACTGGACCCGGACCCCTCTCGAGCCCAAATACGCTTAAAGGTCCATATATTGTGAACCAAAAATCCATTTGAATAACCATCCGCAGCACTAAGATCCTTGGAGTGAGATGTTCCTTTTGAGATACTCAACGAGAGTTTTGGAGAAATTTAGAGTACAGCTGGGTTGGATCGTACCCGAATCCAACTGGGCCCTCAACACTAAAATGCCTATAACTAATAGAGAAGGCATCCAGTTGACGCACTGTCTGTTGCGTTGGAACCCTTATGATGTGAAAGATCATCGAGTTACTTCTTCGTGGGACTTCATTCCTATTAAAATACGATTAATGGATTGAGGAGCGGTTCTCCCAAAATCAAGTGTACTATGAGAAGGAATCTAGCGGCTGGAAGTGAGGTAGATATTGGAGACAGATCATACACAGTTTAGTACCGAGTGATCCTGTGTGGGTCAAAACCTATCGATCCTGTCTGGGTCAGATCCTGTATGGGTCAGCGCTCAGCGAACCTGTGTGGGTCAGTGCATACTGATCCTGTGTGGGTCAGATCCTGTGTGGGTCAGCACTCAGCGATCCTGTGTGGGTTAGCGCATATTGATTCTGTGTGGGTCAGATCCATTGTGGGTCTTGTGGGGGTTAGTACCTATAGACTCTGGGTGGGTTGGATCCTATGTGGGTCTTGCGGGGGTTAGTACCTATCGATCCTGTGTGGGCCAGACTCTGTATGGTTAACAATAGTGCCTCTCGACATAATAAGATGATCTAACTTCTCAACTAATCATATGTACTTATGTGATTTAATTATACCTGGTTTGAGATGAGTCTTTTGTTTTGTGCTTTGTGATTGAGATCATGCTTTTTGGTCTTCCTTTGTGGAATTCTGAGAGACCTTCGGCGGTCTCTGAAACGACCCGGAATTTTGAATAAATCTTGTTTCCTAATTTTGTGTGTTATTTTATTTTATTTTTATATTCAACAAAAATGTTTCATTTGATAACATGAGTATAATTAAAATGAGACCGTTGGGTTTTGACTGTAATATGACCATTGGTCAATATGACTGCTGTAAACTAAACGTTTCGATTATTTTCTCTAAATACAAGTAATCTTGGTTAATTAATATAGAAAGAAGATTCGATGGCCTCACCCAGTAGTCTTGGACCGATCGAAGCCCATCTAACCGAACTTGGGAAGGAGGTAGCACCACTGGGCTTTGCTCTGGACCAAACCCAAGCTGAACTTCATCGTATGAAGATAGAACGGGATCACCTTCGTGAGAAGTTCAAACTGATAGAAATTACTACTCGTGCGATGTTGGCCGAGCCTCCCTCAGATTCTCTCACCTTAGCACACCTCACACTTAGGTCCTATGCTGGTGTGATAAGGGGCTATGTAAGGAGACTGTAACTGCCTTGTGTAATCCTTTATTTTAAATAAATTTTTTGATTTCTTCTTATGATGAAGTTTATGAATTTTCAAATGTCCGGATAAACATAGTATGCATAATTTTGAAGAATTTTAGAAAAAGGATATTTTAAAAATGTTTAGGTAAACCTTAAATAATTTAAAATATGTAATGATTTTCAAAAAATGATCTTCTACAATTATGTTCAGTACAAAATTTAGAGTCTAATAATATCAACATAATTTTTGATGAATAGTAAATTATGAATAGTGATTTTATGCTTAGGATTAGTAATGTGACCAAATGGATTAGTAATCTCACTTAAAGAAAGTATTAAAATAAGCTAGGCACTTTGATTAAGTAATGTGATTCAATAAAATGGTTAAATAACAGTTTCATAAATTATTATTCAAGTATTAGTTTTTTAAGATGAATAGTGTTATTTAATTAAAAATTTAATTAAAAATATTTAGAAAATTATTTTTATAAAATGGACTTCATTTTTCAACTCAGAGCATCGATATTATGTTAAGGTAATTTTTGGGGATTTTTCTGAAAAAAATGAATTTTCGATGAATAGTGTTTTTTAATTAAAAATTTAATTAAAAATATATAGAAAATTATTTTTATGAAATGGATTTCATTTTTGAAATCAGAGCATTGATATTTGGTTAAGGTGAAATTTTGGGATTATTCTGAGAAAGTTGAATTTTCGATGAATAGTGAAAATACAGTTTTTAAGTTACAGGGGTTTAATGACATCATTAAATGATGTATTAAGTATGTAATCAATATGGTCGACTTATGAATAGTAAGATAAGGTATGAGGTGTCCCAAGTGGAAAATAACATGGGCAAATACCATGGGCAAGCCCATGGTTTTTCCAAAACCACTAATGAGGTGTCCCTTGGCCATTAATGCCTTGTCCCCTCACTTTTCCTATAAATACAAAGCCATCCTCTCATCCATTCGACTCCACACTCTTCCCCAACGAAGTTTTGGTC